>WACJ01000523.1:0-1200000 GCA_008973525.1 Stenopsyche tienmushanensis
GGTCCATCCTATTGTATGTAATAAGAAATTGATTTTCCCACAGCAAGTATAAAATTACAGCTTAACCTTTTGAGGAGTGAGCAAATTTAAAATCGATGAAGTAGGACAAAGACTCGTTCAACAAGCAGCGACAAACAGGAAGCAATTAAATAAACACTGTCCATAAGACATAATATTTGGTAATTCCTTTGCATAAACAAATAACAAACTTGAAATCGAAATCATTATTAGTCGATAAATTTGGGATAACGATCTATATAATCGTGCAATGTATGCGGGGAAGCTCTCCGTCCCTGTCTCCCGAATTGCGTTCTGTCATTGTCTGTTTCTGAGATCAATGTACAAGAGTGCTCTTTTTGAATAGTAGTGGGGGGGGGGATAGTACTCCTTTAGGAGTTAAATAGCCTTTGTCTCACTGAAATTCTTGTACATTTGTGAAGTGAAAACATGTCAATATTTTGACCTTTTCTGAAAGAAACAAATTTACATGCAGCAAAAATTATAGTTGAATATTATCCGGGCTAATGCTGGGGAGGTAGAGCATGGATAGTTAAAAAACGCGGATAATCTGAATCATCAAATTTATACTTGGTTTCGAATGTAATATATTTACATTGCAAAGAGAGAGAGAAAGAGTATGTTGCGTTTGTCATACAATTGTTACGTTAACCCAAATTTACCAACTAATAATGATATGTGAATGATATAATGAATCGATTTCAAGTGTATTGTTTATGATTACTTGAAGAAATGATTGAATATTGTGTGCTATCGCAATGTATATTTTTTATGTACATATAAGCACACTACTGCAGTTCTGATAGATAAGTGGATTTGTATGGATGATAATTGGCAGACATGCGAATATAGCATCTACTTTTATGATGATTTTAAATTAGCTCACTACTCAAAGGGTAGTGAAAAAAACGCTCATAGTTAAGCAGATAATTGGCTGTTAGTAGTTAGTACTTTTTGGCTACAATAATCGACAGAAAAAAATTCATTTCAGTTCCCTTAAAAAAGCCTAACTGGTAAAGTTTTAAAAGAAGAAAAAAATGACATATTAACTATCACTTATAATAAATCCCTTCTTATTTTAATGTATTATATCACATTTTATTCACGTTTTACCATGAACATTATCATCAAATTCAATGAAAATTATTTTGAGCACACCATAAACCTTTTCGTTCAAAAGGTTAAATTTAAAGAAATCATGTGCGTAATTATTTGAGAGAAATTGATCACAAAAACTTCACAACAATTTCTACAAAGCTAATCTAAGTCAGTGTTTATACAATGAAAATCAAGAATGTTGCCATCAGCTTTCAATATTGCTTGAAAGCTTAGTAAATGGCAACTACAAATCTACAAAGATGCTTTTTTATCTACAAGTAGTTTGTCTTAATTATTGTTAAATAAATGTCATCTACTTTTGATACGAGTTGTAGGGTGGGAACTCGATTGAAGTATTGCAACTTTCTAAGCATTGCAATATTAGGTGTATTGATTATAAGCAGCTACAACGGTTTAAGTCTTGTTGGTATGAGATATTTGTATAATGTTTATTCACAGGTCTCAAAAATTGTTATTAATGTCGGCAATGTCATTGCAGTAAACTGCTGTTTTGTTAATTTACAATATCAAAATAACAAATAATTTCATTGCTGCTTGTACTAAAAATTCTGAATTAAAATTAGATTTTCTCTTTGTTAAATAATAATTATATTGGTTAATATGAAATTACACTGTGACACATTATTGTTATCGAAAAGAAATGAATGAAATTGTAAATAAAAAACATGCTATTTGGAAACACGCAATTGACAGTTTCATATTAGGGGTACCGGAAAATAATCCATTTTTTAAACATAACAAAAACTTATTGAAATATATTTACATATATTTACATATCATTATAAAATATAATTTCCATTATTATAAAGGACTGTTTGCTATCTTTCTGGCAGCTTTTCAATCCCCTTTTTGTAGAAGTTGGATGTCTTTGAGGAAAAATACGAATTTAAAAAGTTTTCAACGTCATTTAGAATACTATTTTTTTTTCGTTTAAAGAATGCTCCAACGAGCAAAACAAATAAAAGTCAGATAGTGCGAGATCTGGTGAGTATGGAGGATGATTTAAAACTTCGAAATTAAGCTCAGATTTTTTTTCGGGGATCACCGCTGCCTTGTATGGGCGCGCGTTGTCGTGAAGAAGAATCGCCCCTTTTCGATTGACCAAAGAAGGACGTTTCACTTTTAATTTTTCATTCATTCTTTCAAGATGTTCACAATAAATTGCAGCAGTTACCGTTTTGCCCGGTTTTAAAAGTTCATAATGGATAATTCCACGACTATCCCACTATACACACAATAGAACCTTGCGGAGGGTGAGACCCGGCTTAGGGGTCGGAACAGGTACTGCGTTCTTCGAAAGCCATTGTTTTTTTATTTCACATTGTCGTAGACGATCCATTTATCGTCACTAGTTACAATTCGACTCAAAAATGGATCAGTATTATGTCTAATTAAAAACAAATTGCACGCATCTATGCATGCATTTTTGTTGTCTTTGGACAGCGCATGTGGAATCCAAACTCCCATTCTGTGAACTTTGCCGATTTTTTTCATGTACTCTTGAACTGTGGACCATGGAACATCGAGTTTTTTTGATAATTCCTGGATACTTAAATGAGTATCGGATTCCACCATGGCCTTCAGCATATCGTCTACGAATTTCCACGGTTTTCCTGATCTTGGTTCATCTTTCAAGCTTCTATCGCCCGATTTAAGTCGCCGGAACCAAAACTGACATCTGTTAGCTGTTACTTTCGCTCCATAAAGCTTTTTGAGATTTTTGGTCGTCTTCGTCGCATTCCAGCCTTCATCGAAAATAGGAGCATGCAGTGCCGTATATGTTGCTCTGTTGCTTCGGGCTTGCTCATTTTACTCCTATCAATAAAAAATATTTATGGGACAAAAAAATAAACCCGAGAAACAGTACTATAAAACAATAAACATACGACGATGTTCTCTTCACGGTGTCCAGAGACAGACTGATCACAAATAAGGCATGCAAAAAAATGGATTAGTTTCCGGTACCCCTAATATTTACTTTACATAAATTAAATATAAAATGACTAACAAACCCAAAGGGGAATCTTTTAAAACACACATGATTTTATATTAGCTACTAATTTAATTAAATAAAATAAATTTACACATTGAAATATTCATTTATGTTATACATATCTTCTTCTACTTTTATTATTTGATACTTCTTATTTTCTTAATCTCTCTGTATACAGATTTTCTTCCAACTGAAATAAAATAATATGAATGTTAGCACAAACCAAGAAGCTACGTTAGAAGAATAAACATATCACATCTGACCTTTTAATATTTCAAGTCAAAGTTAATTTAATAACAAGTAATTTTATAAATTTTAAATTTCAAAATTAAAGTAAATATGACAATTCTTTGATTTACACAATAAACAATTTCCATAAAATTGTTTTGTATATTTTGATTGAAATCAATAAATGTATGAAAAATAATGTTTTTTTTTGACAATAATAGAAAATCATCTCAATTTCTTTAAAATTATGTTCATTCACATTAGATATTTTAAAAATCTGAGTTTGTTGATTTTGAAGTGATGATGAGTCTGTTTTAATGTTGGTAGATGGGCCTCTTCAATATCTATTTACAGGAAGGGGTTACATCCATCTCGTCTGTATCATGTATCATTCACCTTTTCATTCGCTCGATATCGATATTGATATAGATGTTATATGAACAGTTTAGTCAAAGCTTTAGAACAATTGTACAAGCGATGGTGAAAAATCACTCGTGACTATTCTCACACTTCCATCTGTGTGTATTTTTTTAAGAAAAGCGACATTATTATATCATATACAATGTTTAATTTTTTAATTAATTTTCCACATTTATCAACGGAAAATAATATGTTTGTCATGTTTTGTAGCAATTGAGGCAACCTTCGATTGTCTCGTACTTTCAACACTTATTTGGCAGCAAAAAAACATTACGTCCCGATAATAAGTTAACAAGTATACTACTTACTGTATGGATCAAATTTTATAATTTCTAATTTATCAGCTAAACGCTCTCGAATTACGTTAAATTTGTGACCGCTAATGACACTTTCCATTAACATCATTACATGCCTGCAAAGAAAAAAATAGCTTTTTTGATCATTATTTCTAATTTTATGGATTACTTGTCTTGGGCCATTATGCATCTCAAGTTTAGGAGATGTAATTGAAAACCATTTTGCAAATGTATTTGTTTATCTCTTCCGTATACACTTGCATTATTATACAGTTGTGAGATAAAAACAAAAAATTAGAATTAACATGTATTTCAAATCTATGACTTTTTGAAACAGAGAATTCCGTCATATTACAAGAATTGATTATAATAAAATATTTGAATATTGTTAGGACTCAATAGATGCACTGAACCTTTAAAATGGAGAATATTCTTACCTGCTTTTCACTTTTTTTGATAAGACTCCAGTGAGAAACATTTTGAGAAATAAATTTTATCGAACAAGACGAATACCGCAGAGGTTATGTGTCATCAAATGGTGATGTCAAAAGGAGATTAATAACGACCAGGGCAAACAAACACTCGAACCTTTCAAAATTAAACTTTGTTTTTAGAATCAATTAAATTATGCACAATTACTCATCATTTCATTTAATAATATCATTAAATCTTACTACTTAAAAATATTACATGTTTATTTCGACATTCTTAAACCATAAATACTGAAAAAAAATAATGTGTTGTTGCATACGAGGGGGCGCCGCGCTTCGCGAGCCCCCAACGCAGCACCAACGCCGCTGCCGCCGCGGCTGCCAACCGCCGCGGCGTATCTCGGACGGCCCAGACGGCCGCGCCGCGGGCGCAAAACGCCGGCCGCAACGCCGGCCGCCGGAGCCCGAACAGCGGCGGACGCGCCCCCTAACTAGGCGAGGGGGCGCAGAGTTCTTTTATCCGGTGGATCGACGACGGCTGTCAGGCTGTCGAGCGGCGACGAGGGGAATACTCCATGACGGGATACGGGGATAATGAATCAAAGTCTTCGGTTATTAAACGACCTCGAAGATTGCGAGGCACGTGGCCTCCATGCGGGGCGATGCGTGCGGGCCAAAATGTCCGACGACCGCCTCCCAAGGCTACAACAACGTTAAGACTTTTTGGTTGCCCGCCTAACGGTTAGTCCGCGGCGGGTCTTAACAGCAAAAAGTATGGCCAGCTTAAGGCCGACCAAACTGTCGACGACAGAACATTTTGGTCCACGCAACACTCCCCTTGACTTAAGGGTTGACTCGTCCCGAGTCAAACACCACGTGTCTCACAATCATTCGCATATTTATTTTTCAGTCTTACAGTTTACATAGAGCATTCAAATATAAAGCAACGCCAAAGAGATTTCTTAACAAAATATTATCCTTCTGGTTGAAAGATTCTATTCTATACTCTTAATTACTAGTAACAATTAAACATAAACAATTAAATCACAAGTATTAACCAATTTGTACATATTCAAACAATAATAACAAAACTAAACATCCCCCAAGCAGCTTGTCATTGTCGTCGCCATCCTGTGTCGTAACCAATCTAATTTAACTTTATTTAGTTAACTTCGTCGAGATACCCCTTGGTACGTGAAGTATCACATTACTGCGCGAAACTGAAAGTTTCGGCTGCCAACCCTACTTCACCGGTCACGACGGTGCCTCTCGATAGGATAGGGAAGGCAGCGATCGAATCCACCGAGGTGGTTCGATCCGCCCTGATCTGAAAGACCCGTAACAATTATCGCAGCGGATTTCCCGTCGCCAGCGTCTATTGTTGCTTCTATTCAAATACCATTAAAAACCACATGCTACCAGCCTGACGGCATCACCAGCTCGCCAGCGCCTGGTTCAAAGCATTGCGGCTCACAACAAATACTTCACGAACCATGGTTCTCCGACGACCTTATTCATACAATTCAACAACATTAATGACTTGCTTCATAACAATTACGACACACTTACGTAAAGCTTACAAAAATCAAACAAAAGCGACGACAACAACAGCTTCTTATCCTAAAACGAACAGAGGATTCGTTCCTTGGGGTTGTCTCTGAAACATTTAAAAATCAATGATTAGAAATATGGCGTTACATTTACATTCAGAATTACTAAAACTAGTTTAAATGTGAGGATAATCATCTCCAACACACATCACTATGAAACGTCAACTGTCAAACATAAAGTCTTAACCTAGAACTGTCAAATGCACGACACTGTATGGAATGTCACAACAACTCCACTGTGAACTGAATCAAAACAATTTTACGTATCACGGTGACGATGAGCTGTAGTGGCTCCAGCTCGAGCTATTGGAAGCCCGAGCGACTTCCAATGTCGGCATCTCTCCGAAGGTGCTTCGCCTTCAGCAGCTACCGCGTGGTCGGTCGGAAGTGAGCGTCTCCATGACGCCTCAACTTCCTCGTGGATGATGGGGCGACGGACCGCATTCCTGGCGATCCTCTAAATCGCACCGCATCATCTTCCCAACCCATACGCCGGTGCCGGCGCGTCGATGTTCCGCGCGTCATGATCACAGCTGATTTTTACAAAATGGCCGCCCAAGCCGGTGGTATCCTAACCTCACTTTTCGCGCCATGATGTTTTGTTTCCCTTCATCGTCGTCCTTATGGTGTCGTCGTCCCGGATTCCACTTTTCTGACACCATTGTTGCGTACGACGGGGGCGCCGCGCTTCGCGAGCCCCCAACGCAGCACCAACACCGCTGCCGCCACGGCTGACAACCGCCGCGGCGTATCTCGAACGGCCCAGACGGCCGCGCCGCGGGCGCAAAGCGCCGGCCGCAACGCCGGCCGCCGGAGCCCGAACAGCGGCGGACGCGCCCCCTAACTAGGCGAGGGGGCGCAGAGTTCTTTTATCCGGTGGATCGACGACGGCTGTCAGGCTGTCGAGCGGCGACGAAGGGAATGCTCCATGACGGGATACGGGGATAATGAATCAAAGTCTTCGGTTATTAAACGACCTCGAAGATTGCGAGGCACGTGGCCTCCATGCGGGGCGATGCGTGCGGGCCAAAATGTCCGACGACCGCCTCCCAAGGCTACAACAACGTTAAGACTTTTTGGTTGCCCGCCTAACGGTTAGTCCGCGGCGGGTCTTAACAGCAAAAAGTATGGCCAGCTTAAGGCCGACCAAACTGTCGACGACAGAACATTTTGGTCCACGCAACAGTGTCTTTTTTAAATTTTTATAACCCCTTGCTTTGTATACTTGAAAAATTGGCATTCTTTTATTACTAGTGCTTTATACTAATTGACCAATTTTTGGATACTTAGATAGGTTTTTGCATTAGTTTTGTAATGTTAGAAAAAAATCTATTTGAGCGCAAATTGAATTAATGCATTTCCATTTCTAAAAAAAACCAATAATTTTTGTACATCCTCTAGTGACTGAAAAGTTATTTCGTATTGTTAATTGTATATTTTTATTTGTGTTTTCTTCTTCAAATCTATTGATCCAATAAAAAATAAGAGTACTTGTAATCTGCTTTTGTAAATGTGTATATGCTAATTTATAAATAGTTTTTTTAAATTTACGCGAGTCATATTTTAATTATCAAAACATTTGAAAAAATAACCGGGTGTTCGATCGCGTTTAAGTTTTAAGGCAAAAACTAAGAACGAATTTTTTACCTTATCCGATATTTCAAACCGCCTATGAAGGATTGACTGATAATGAACCCGATAGGTTATTTTTTCAAATGTTTTGATGATTAAAATAATTTATAAGTGTATCTTTAGTTAGTTAGATAAAAAAAATTAAAATAATATTAGTTTGTTTTTGATGGGAACATTTGAGAATATCATTAGTTTTCATCTTTCATATAAAATTAATATTTCAGCTTTCATTAATCTAGGATCATTTTCTTGAGAAATTTGGTAGCGTGTTTTTTTGTCCAAATGTATGCTCAGAAAGTAGATAATTTTTTACTCAACTGCCCGGGAAAACGGGATAAGGAACGAAGGTATCGAAATAATCATAAAATACATAAAAAGCTTAATCTATTTTATTCAAAGTTATTTGTCAGTTTACAATAGTAGGCATGCATCTTCATCCAAAATATTTTAGAGCACGCACACATTTAACGTATTATTCTTCTCTCGATTGCGCACTGCACATTTAACTCATAGGAATGAGTATGAAGTGAAATAAAAACGAAGCACATACAAATTAAATAAATCGTCGATAAATATATATATATAGAAGAAAGAAAAAAGTACGCAACTTCAACACAACCTAAGGATAGTCTAATAATATCTGATTTTGGCAGTCAGTTTCAAGCTGCTTAATTATAATTTATGGAATGTACTATAGTCATAAAAAAATACTATAAAAACAATAATTTAATAAAATGTAGTAATGTACACAATTATATATTTTTACATTATAAAATAGTAAGATACTTAAAAGTATAAAAATATGCCTAGCATCATATAAATAAAAATGAAATTTATTTTTATTGGACTAGAAAATAAATGGATTATCAAAATAACCACTGCGCAATTTATTTGCTGAATCACATTCTGTGAAACAATAGTTCATTGGTCATAGCATATCACTGCAAGCCTCAACCGTTGAGAGTAGAAAATTCAAATTTGATATAATCAGAAATAAACCTTATTAACTTATATATACATATTTTTTTAAATTTGTAATTTATAAATATCATCGATACCGTTTAAAGATGAGAAATATCAATACATAATACTTTTCCTATATTAATTGATCAGTCTAATTTTGGTGTTGTTAATAAATACAATAATCTCTACTTTAGCAAGGGTTCAGATAGTAAAACTAATATTTGTGACAAATTGCACTCGATAAATATGATGCGTTTGAAATTAAAATAACTTACGAGCGACTATCAGCACTACGAAAGAAATTATTGTATTTATATATTCATTTTTAGGTTATCGCAAACTGTATTTTTACCTATGTCGAATCAGATCAAACCGATTTTGATACGGACAGACTTTTCGAGCTCATCGATTCGTTTCATGGTGAGATTCAATTCGACGGGGAAAATTATTATGACGGAATTCGATGCTCGCTGGACGTCTGAAAATCATATTTTCTAAGAAAAGTAAAATGAATTCTTCACAAATAAACCGACAGCTCTCTCGTTAACGAAGACGCATTTTGCTAGCCGCGGAGCATCATATATGTGAAATTGTGTTTCAATTCCGATGATAAAAGTTACAATTTGATAATTAAGAGACATGATCGATATCTGCCCCCATCCCAGATATTCTATTCAGACTTTTGGAATCATACGATCCTCGAGGAAAAGCACGGAGAATAATAATATTAGGATATTGTTTATATGGACAATCGAATTTCTGAATTTTCTAATATTCCATATTTGAAATTGAATAGTTTTTACTGTTTAAAACAAGGCACAAATTATTTAGCAATTTCCAGTTGAGATGAATATCTACAAAATTGAGTCACAAAATTGTTATTTTTCAAATCACAAATAATACAAATGTAAAATGTTAAGAATATAAAATAAGTTGTAGCAGCAGGTAGAGGAAACATAACTGAATTTTCATAAGATTATTAAAATCACAATCAAATAAAAATGTTATAAAATAAATATATTACTTATGTTATGGGCCGTGATAACGAGGAGACCAAATTGTAAGATGAAAGGGTCATATTTGTCATCATGAAAAACGGTAGCTTCTTATAATACAAAATTCTGAGCCTAAATGCTTTGAATATGATTACAAATTCTTTTTTATTTTTACGATAGTTAAATTCGCTCAATATCCTTCTGACAAAATTACGTGCAAAAGGTACAAACATAAAAAACTATCAGAGATTGAAGTGACCCATAACAATGATACAATTGCGTGTATTAATTCTATTCATATTTAGAAATTCACAAAATATTGTCTTCTATGCTTTACGGATGTTAATTCAAAACAAATCAAATAAGTTAAATCCACTGAATGGTTATTAAAAAGGCACTAATCCTCCGCAAGATTGTTTTGGCTTAATTATGGTAAAGATGATATGACACACGCTAAAACTCATTTTCAAAATTTCTCTCTTCTTTCTTGCGAAATCTTGAAATCATCAAAAATGAACGACATGCAAATACTAATGCTAGATAACTTAAAATTACATTTAAAAAAATCAATGACATGGTTGGTTTTACAACTAAAATTTATCATCGATTATTTGGTAGCAGGAAATATATATTAAAGAATAATACAATT
Organism: Stenopsyche tienmushanensis; assembly: GCA_008973525.1. Lineage (NCBI taxonomy): Eukaryota > Metazoa > Arthropoda > Insecta > Trichoptera > Stenopsychidae > Stenopsyche > Stenopsyche tienmushanensis. The sequence continues at coordinate 10,355 of WACJ01000523.1, forward strand.
CTCAGTATGCAAAATATAAAATTGATCAAATAATCTTATGCGTGCTATGTATTACAGATGAGAGCAACGAGGAAAGTAAAATCAATTGTGAGATTTTGTACATTTTTACAAATTGATAGTAATTCATGTTTAGAGACTAGGTACTTCCTGACTTTGATTTACAAAACAAAATATATTTGTACCTATCGATTATGTAAAACGGTTACCAAATAAAGGCTGATAAAATAATTTAGCGTGAATTTTGTGTGAAACCAGACTAATGTTCCGTAAAACCCAGTGTTTGATTATTTACATATCAAAGGAATTCATCAACGATAGCAACATAATTGCACATCATAACAACAATTATAATATTTTTGCTGATTATTTTTAGTAGTAATTTGTCAGAAAAAAGGCAATATACTAAATTACATACATAGTTGGATAACAAGGATAATATTATTAGGAGCAAGTTTTTGTACAAGTAACTATAATTTTGAATTACAAATATGAACACAATGCTACGGTCAAATTACATATTTTCCCTTTTATAGATAAATTAAAAGAATAGAGGTAATTTTAAACAAAAATGACACTAATCATATGTGGTCATCCAATCTTTTAGTATATTTTTATCAAACTGTCAATGGTCAATCAATATTCAACGTTGAGAAGTGACAAATGTGCTTCAAAGTTAAATCAACTTATTCTTTAAGTTTATAATAAAATCATAATCAGATAGATTATCTAAATATTAATTTTATAGCAAAAAATATGTATTTTGAATACGATAATAAGAACCTTGTGCACATCACTAATTTAAGAAAAAAGAATCATATAAATAACGAATACTGTTTTAATGTGTGCTGTTAGTTACTAATGACTATTTTAAAAAATATATATAATCATGTTTAAATCTTTAACAGATTAAAAGGGATACAGAGATTGCTATGCGTCAATATATAAATATTCATGACCACTTGTGTAACATTGCGTAAAAATAAAATAAAATGGAAAATTGACAACGAGACAATGAAAATCGGTAAATGAGTTTTGTGTTCTAATCAATAGAACCTCATTAAAATAGAATAAAAAACATTTTGACGCTCTCACACATACAAAAATGTATTTAATGATGTCTTGATTTATTACTTAAATAATAATCATGGAAATGGTTTAGTTTTACTCTATGATTAAAATTAATTTGTAGAATAAAAGTAAATCATTTTCATGAGTATTCTTCATACAAATATGAGGTTTGGTCTACGGGAACAAAAATATATATATATATGATTTTAATTTTTGAAAAAACTGGGTATTCAATCATTATTTTTAAAGTTTTTAAAGGCAAAAGTTGTAATGGAATTTTTACCTTTGTCTGATATTTCGAACCACCTATCGGGTTCATTATCAAGGATTTACTGTGAATCCTTTGATAATGATCTCCAATTCAAGTTTCAGTTTGTGCAAACCACTAAAACTAGCTCATGAAGTTATATTTAATAACCAAAAATACAGATTGAAGTAAAACATGTTATTGAATAGGGACAGACGGGAACTTTTACTCTAAAAAAAAAGCTATCTTTGGTCCCGACTATATCAAAACTCAAATCAGACCTGAATCTTTATATCAGAGATACATCTTCAAAAGTGACGAGACTTGTTACATTGTTTTTAGATTAATTTATACATAGCTTGATTGCAGGAAACAGTACTATTGCTGTTTGTTTTTGATGAAAAATTTACAAGCATCATGGATAATATTGAACCAGTAATGCTGACACATCTTTAGTGGAGTATCCCCATTGCATGAATGTTTCTATTTGTTTAAAATCTATTACTAACATGTGTGTAACATAACAAATTACTTATTTGGGTAGAATGTCAATTGTTTATTTTCATAGATATGTGCGTTTGGAGTCTGAAAAATTAATTAACAGATGTAACAAATAATTTAATTTGCAAGAAAGCTTAAAAGACCTTCGTTGTTCATTATTTTGAGAAAAAGTCTCCACGCATTATGCTTATTATAATATATTTAATGAGTCTATCTTCAAAATTACTCAAGTTATTTAATATCTCTCTGTTGATGTTAAAAAAATGCCAAACGTGAAGATAAAAATAACAACAATCTGATAAATAGAAAATGTATAAATAAATTGATATACACTCAATATTGATTGTTTTAAAAAATGTATATCCCTATTTGAAAAATACTTAGAGATTAATTGGAATTATTTCATTCTCGTTTGAGACAATATCATCAACAATTAAAATAATAAGATCAATAAAACGAATAAGATAAAAGAATTTTATTCCCTTCATAAACAATGATGATACTTTAACGTATATTTTTTCAGCACAAATTACTTAAATAAAACTAGATATTTAAAAAAGACTAGCGTAAAATAATAAAGCGGATGAAAACCGACGGACTGAAGACAATTATTCTGGTAAAAAAACACAACAAAAGGTGAATATTTTCAGTAATGTCAGTGACTATATTTCTTAATTAGAATACTGTTTACTAAGTTTCCTTTTAGTTATCGTCATATATGATGACATGAGAATTAAACAAACGACTGAAAACATTTATCATTGTCATAGAATATATTGCTTAATACCGAGAATTTAAAATTAGTATCTATCAATAAGGCCACTAATATTTAATTTGTTCAGTGATTGTCACTGGTGACAAGTACTATGGTCATTTCATAATATAAGTTCGACTACAAAAATGAACACCATTATTAATCACATAATAGGTATTATGCACTAAACTGATTTTGCTATTTCAAATCATTCACACCAAATATTGAATACTAAATGCTGCAGTTTTTGTCTACTTAAAAAATAATTATTGCAACGACGGGTATACGAGTGTTCTGTGAAAATAGCAGCGGGTCCATAATGAAAATATATTTTCCCTTGAATACGTTTTCAAAAATAAAACTAATAAGTACATTGTCCTTATATAATAATGGTTTTCATTTAAGTAAATAATAAGTAGTAAAAGTTAAAACTCAAAATGCATTTCACAACAAAATCAAAAATGCTTTTATCGATTGTATCATCTGAGGTTTAGTCACTTAAAAAAAATAGCATCTGAATGAAAAATAAATACGAGTTCATGTTATGATTTAAGTCATAATAATTAATTAATTTCCTATTTTATTTTAATACCAAAAATGTCAAATACCTAATATTTATCCAAGGAAACAAAAAATATGCTCCTATGTTTTTTTAAGAGAGTATTTAAAGCATAATACTTGTTTTTCCACGCCACATCACAAAAGACAATTTAAGTACAGTATAATTTTTCATGTTTTTAATACATATAAGGTAATTTTTATCATAGAATTAAAAAATAAATATACTTCCAGATATCAGAGATAAATGAATGACAGCGTTAGATCAAATATTAAAAAATATCATTCATAAATGAAAACATTACCAAAATATTTGGGTCATAAGATAGTAATAAGAGGCGACGGTTTACCGTCGAAACGTAGAAGTTTTAAAATGGATTAGAACAAAATATCTGTCTATTGGAAATCAATATCAATGTAACAAGAATAGCCTGCGTCTGTAAAAGAGAACGTTTCAAGATTCTTCAACGTCAAGTATATTCAAAATTGTTAAATGATATAAAACAGTTTGCAATAACCTAATTTGTGTATATCAGTGCATTGTCGAAATTTACATAAGGACACGTTTCAAGCTAACAGATAAAATCTGACTATATTGTAGTATATGTTCAACTCGACCACTCATAACGACAATACTGACATGTAATATATACTCATTCAACAATAGATCAGCGTAAAGATGGCGACGCCAGCTCGACTGCAATATAACTTTATTATAGGCCGGAACGAAAGAGTCATAGACTATGAAAACTTTATCAGATTAAATATCATCGACTGGCTACACTTTGGAACTTTGAGGCTATTTATACGGAATAAAATCAACTGGAAAAAGTGTAACATTAGCATCGAACACAAAAGAAAGTTCATATGACACATTGATCATTGAAAATGTCTAAAAAAAATTCAAGATAATAAAAACATTATATTCCCTAGTTGTTTTTTAATTTGTTTATAAATATGCATACACATAAAATATATTTTTAGGATAACATTACAAATTTCCCGTTCCCATTTAAATCGATGAAAAATGTAAAATCATGCCAAGAGTGGATAAATAAATCTGACCATAGGGTGTGCAGTCATTTCAGACAGAAGAACTCCATAGTTTGCTTTTTTAAAGTCATTATTGTATAATTTTCTGATTATTACGTTAGAAACGTTAGCTACCAGTTTAGAGTGAAAGTCAAAAACCACTATTTACACGTGTAATTTTAGGAATAAAATATTTCATTAGTCACAAATAGTAATCGAAAATCTAAAACAAGTATTTTAAAAGGTCATTGAAAATTGAAAAAAAACCCGCATTGATAACTGAGTAACGCAAATTTCTGTCGAGGGGAATTCATCTTTTGAAGCGCCGAAATGGTTAAAATTCATTTGAATAATCCAAATAAGCGTTTATGATGACACATGTTCATTTTTAAAGAAAAAAACTAAGTACATATCGTATAAAAATACATAAAAAGAAGAAGTTCACCCTCAATTCTGTGAAAATAAATGTTGTGACAAAACGATACCAAGACTGCTAATTATAGAGAGCGTTTTCCTTAAATTGAGCCCCTTATGTTCTACCTTCCATTTTTCAGACTTATCCAAAACACCTGTATATTTGATCCTCAAGGAAGGTGTGTGCCTGTTTAATTTCACAAGAACGCAGGTACATTCTCAGATATATTAATGTATTGCTTACAATATATATTGTGTTCAAAGAAATAAGCTTAATCAACTTGTATTACCGTACAATGCAATTAAAATTACAGCTATAAAGAGAAATAAAATATCTATGGCATTAATTATGTACAATGAAAATAAAATTTGTATAAAAAATAATAATAATCTCGAGGCACAATGGAATGTTATCTCATATTGATACATATTTCTATGAGCAAAGGTACCTTGCCAACACACCTTGTTAAATCTATAAAATGTAATGTCTTAACAAGTAAATACCAAAATATATATCACGTAAATCAATTTTACTTTTTCATATACATACATACTCATAATTATTGAATATAAGATTGGAATCATCATATTGATAACAATTCATTATTTTCCACTTGAACTTTACAAATAGTAGAAAGATAATAATCAAAACAAAATATGTACTTATTTATAGTTTTTAAGATTGATCGATATTTCATATTCATATTTGTTATCATCGTCCATACTTTTGCTTTATTACGATTCAGAATTCAATTAAGTTTTTAAACTTCAATTGTAAAATCTTACTTTTTTAAAGCGAGTTCAAAGTAAAGACAAGCAAAAATCATAAATTATGGCAAAATACTGAGTTTTAGAACAGTTCAGTTGAAGTCTAAATGATAAGAAATGCATATGTTACAGTCAAAACATATATTTAAGTAGAAAACGTTTTTACTAGTCGAAACTAGTTTATATTGGATGTCTTTGTTGTAACTAGAATTCACTACTAGTAAAGAATTTGAATTAAAACTAGTTTTAATTAGACAAAATGCGTTTTGAAAACTAAGGAACAGCCAAAGCTTTGCAATAACCAGTAATGTAAACTTACTTGTTATATTTATTTTTTATTCCTTTATTAAATGATTATTTTTGTAATAATTAATAATTTATTGATTTTAACTTATGTTCAAAATTAAAACTAGTTATTATCTAAAATCCAAACACGTACAACAGTAGACTTTAGTTATAACTAGGTAGTTCTAAATGAAACAAAGATATTCAATATAAACTAGTTTCAACTAGTAAAAACGCATTCTAACTAAATACATGTTTTGAATCTAACAGATACACTGTATAAAGTTATATAACAATAAAATACCTCGAAGAAAAAACCATATAAACAATTTTAAATTGCAATAATTTAAGAAAAACATGCAATATTTTAAATATATAAAGATCATATAGAAATAATTAAGATCAATCTTTGACATAAAATAGTTTAAAGGATTATACAGTTGGTTTCTTCTTTGAGCATGATCAATTTCGAGCATTTTGCCGAGTAAAACATTAATAATTTTACTAAAGATTAACATAGAACAAGTAATGTAATAATGCATTCAATAAAACTAAAAATAAATTTTAAAAATTGCTCGAGAGCGTATTATCTAATGCTCGTTTAGAATTCATAATAAAATATATTAAAGAAGCATTTGACTGAGGCATGACTGAATGCCGAATAGAAAATGTTCCGACTACATAAAAGTAAAAAAATTCAATGCTAAACACGAGCACGCTAATCTCATTTGAATGTATGTTTAATGAATTTTAATTTTAAATCACTGGAATATCTTCCATTCTTATATTTATTACTTATAAGTATGTATATTCATGAGAAATTTAAACCTTGACATTTTGGAATAGAAAAAAAATATATACATTATTTTTTTACGAATACAACTGAAATTCAATCATAGAAGCAAAGTTTGTAAGCCAAAATCAAACAAGGTAATGTTGGAAATGAATGAGTCATCGCTACGTATGACGAGACGGACGTCGATCGTGCAAATGTTCCGAAACAGTCCCGTGTTCTACTAATGTTTCGGGACTAAATCTAACTCTTGACCCTGACCCACTTGAATCTTTAGCAGACACGTACGAACTATCTTCACTGGTTATGCTATCGGGAGGAGTGGGGTTCGTAGGAGTGCCGCCCCCCGATCCTCCTCCGCTTTTTTTCTGAGAATTATATTTTTTAAGACTCGATCGTAATTTCGTCGGTGCACCTATTTCGAGGCCCAAACTACCCGGACGCTCTTGCACTGAATTCTCTTGAGAACCTTGTCTGGGAAAATACTCCCGAGAATGTGAAGAATGAGAATATTCACTGGTTTTCCAGGAATATTCAATGGTGCTCTGTTTGTTTTGGGTGAATTCATATTCTCTGTCACGTTTTTCTGGAGTTTTTTGATTAGATACGTATTTATCGGAACTTTGACTGCGTCTATAATATTGGCCCGGATGACTCTGCGTCCGTACGTCATCGGTCTCCGAGCGCATTCCAGGATTAATATTAGGACTCTGATTGTTAGAGTTCGACCCGGTCGATATATTTGAATTAGTTCGCCTATGCGTATTGAATTGCAATCTCACTGGCGTACGATTATTATGAACGACTCCGGGATTATCGTAAGCGTGCGGATGTTCCGGATTGTAATCTGCCGGATAAGGTTCATACGTATGTTTGTCGTAATTCATTTGTAGATTTTGGCCAAATTCATTGTAGACAATAAAGCCTGCATCAGGATTTCTATGTTTGGTTACATATTCATTGCTATTTTCATAATTTAATATCGTAGAAGGTGCAGGGTGACCGAGATTATCATTTCTATAGATTTCGTTTCGAGTTGTAAAGTGGCCTACATATTGAGATCCGTTACTGTCGGTGTACTCGGGATGCGACTGATTGTATTCACCTGCCGCATATAAAGTAGATACTCTATCGGGTGTGTTGAAATTCTCTCTATAATTATTATAAAGGTCTCCTTCGTTAGAGGTACTACTTGATTTTCTTCGGGGACTAGGTGTCGGAGGTTGCGTACCGTGCGTAGAGCTCAAAGTCGTACCTAAGCCACTTCTCGTACTGATGTTGGAGCTCATTCCACTAGTGTTTGTATAATTTGAACCCAAACCACTGGTATTTGAAAGAGTCTGGCCCACAAAACCGCTCGAAGTCGAAGCTAAATTAGGCGGCAGCGTTGACAGATTGGAATAATGCTGCGGAGAATCTGTGAAGCGTAGAGGTTTTTGTTCTTCTCCTTGTACATTTGACAGCTGTAAAAAGAGAAAAAAATTGATTACTCACTCTACCCGCTCGGCTGATGTAACTTATCGAAAAAAATACTCGGGAGTTCCTTTTATTGAAATGATTTTATTGTCTAACCTGATTGGAATTCATGGTATTAAGTAACGGACGATAATGTTTGGCTGGCCCGTGGTAAGTGTTATGCACAAAACCACTACTCGTATGAAATCCATAATCAGCTGCTGCCTGTTGGCTGCCTTCGGAAGCCGTTCGATATTCATTCTGAGAATCAATTCTGTCGAAGAAATAATACTATGTGAAGTTGGTACAATATTTAATAAACAGAAATTAAAATCTATTTTACCCGTAAGGTTGCAACCTTGGATGCAATGGACTGACATTCGACATTCTTAAATCATATCCGGCACCGACTCCTCCCAAAAGTGCTGCTATATTATAAAAGAACACTTCGACTATGCTGGGTTTCTTTTGTCTAGCTCCTGAAAAAAAGCGTATATAATATAAATATTTTTCTCTCGAAAAAAGAATCTACAGTTCAGTCAAAAGGAGAGAATTGAATTAGTGATATATTATCGGGTATTAGTCTCAGTTAATTCGATATCTAAACCTGCTTTCAGCGGGATTCAAAGAAAGATGGCAAATAGCTCTTTGATAGATGATAAAATATGTATTATAAATTTTTAATTCTCATATCTATAAATCCAAAAAGAGTGTGATAAAATAAATATTACATGGCAAAAACAGCACATTACTATATTTGACATTTTACATATTAAAAAAAATTACCATCTGTATTATATAACGTGGCCATCGGTACACTCTGTCTTGTGACTCCGCCGAGTATATAGTCTGCGCTCCACTCTTCGCCACTATAATCTGAATAAAAAAAAACACAAAAAATTAAATAAAAATAAATATTTATAGAAATCAGTTTAACAACTTAGGAATATATATTCATACACGTTGCACTTTAATTAAATGTTGAATATTTGTGTTTTTAATATTATGAAAATTTCAGTTTTTTTAAAAAGTATGAAAAACACCTACACCCTCTGGGAGGTATATACTTGAACTTGGGCAATCTTTATTTAGAAATGTATGAATTATAAATTTAAAGTACATTTTACGAAAAAACAAAACATAATATGAAATCTATAGTTGACTATTTTAAATTATATACTTAGGTAATTCATGAGAAAATATTTTTCAGCAATTCTTAAAATTGAAATTAAAGTTTTGAGCGTGTATAAGAAGCACTACATTCAATTCATAATACAAAGCCAAACGTAAGACTGTATCACAGCTCATGTAATTTTTTTTTTATAATCATTCCCTTCTTATGGCAGAATTAAAACAAATAAAAACTATGTTTATTAATAGAAAGATCTAATTTACTGTATAAAGAACGTTTTCTATTTTATGCAATTCTCAAACCGTATGTAAAATCAAGACTTTCTTCGTTGCAAAGGAGTATTGAAATATATCGTTTCATTAGATGAGAAAATGGAAAGTTTTTATAGAAGAAATGTGAATATAAAATGAGCAACTGGATATTTAATTACAGAAAGCGTAGCAATAGATAGTTACATTTCAAATTTGCAATAAATATTAGTATCTTGCAGATTAATCAGGCTCAGATATATATGAAATACATTCATTCACATAAACTTTTTTCAAATCACTTGTACAACAAAAGAATGAAATATTAAACAGTGATATAAAAGCGTTAGAGAAAATACATTTCCAAAACCAAACAATAAATATTTTACAAAAAGTAGTTATTTGAAGATTATGTTTATACACATTTATTCGATCAAATGTTATAGAACCAGCACATGCACATCAATTGCTTCAGTACAACTATTAATTACAAAAATGTTTCTAAAATTTATGCCAACACTACACGTATAAAGAAATTTTCAATGAAACCAAATAATCAAATTTAGGTTTTTGTTAATAGGTGCCAGTTTTTATTTAAAAACAAAAATGTACGTATTATATAAATGTTATTGAATTCAAGTTTGGTTTATATTAGAATTATTCATATAAATGGTTAGAGTATCTCGGAAGATCACTTATTTATTTTTATTATTAGTAATTTGCTCTGGATCAACAAACTGATATTTAGTTATACATATCAACACTTCAATTGAATATCATTCACGCATTTACAAATGCAATAGGATTTCCATTCCGTGCCTATTGTGGTTATATATATATATTTTTTTCATTTTATATATTTGAATATTTATAAATATTCATGTCAAACTCTAACAAATATTTATCAGTCGTCTTATGGATTAAAATAGTCCTAAGTAAATGGAGATTTTACGAGAGCAGTCGAGAATAACATCAGCTCGTATAATATATAGATATTTAAAGTAAAGCTATATTGGTTAATTTGTAAGCAAGACAATGAACTAAAATAATACACACATTCAATGGCGAAATGTTAATGCAAATATTAAAACTATTTGTTGTTAAAAATATACAAATATAAATATATTACATAAGCATTCAAATTAAATGGGATAACGTTATAATTAGAAGCAAATGTTTTAGATGTTATTCAATTTATTATGTATCTGAAATGCTGATGGATGATTATCACAAATTGTAGTTATTTCTTATCGACAAATTTAGCATTTCAAATGCTTATAATATTAAAGAATTCTTCTCTGCACACTTTCATAATAATTAATTTAAATATTCATTATTAAAGTGTTGTCATTGATAATAATTAAAAATATAACTCTTTGTGTATTAGTCGAAACGAGCTAAGAATGTCGAGCTAATATTCACCTTCCTATTGAAATTTTAAATACACTAATATTTGAATGAGAAAATGTATTTTCAGCATATTATTTTGTAATTTCACTTAACGTATATCATGAATGTGTTCCTTCCTGAATTGTTATCAGTGACCGGGTAAAGATTGCATATGTCAATCAAATTTATTTTGAAATAGTTCTAAATGACTTTTCTTACAAATAGAATGGATTGTCATTTTAAATTTCGATCTTACGTTATAAATTAAGTTATGCATATAGTATTTCCACAACAATATTTTTAAAGGAAAAATAATTTTACTTTAGTAACTGAAATTTCAAGAATATTATTAGTTCATAATAAGAAAGCATGCAATCGGGAAAGTGTTAAAATAGGAAATAATCATTAATGGTGAAAAAAAAAACAAATCTCCTAATTGCTTACAGTAAGAAAAGAAATATTTTGAAACAATTTCAATCCTCAAAGTGAGTAATCACATTCTATGGGAAAAATGAAGAGGTTTGAATTTGAGATGCATACATTTGTAACAATGTAGATGTATTCTCATTTGTCCATGATGTATGTCTCTATTGCTCAAACATCCATATGAGGACCGTTTACACATATTTATGACAAGAGTTATGATTTTATCACATTCAAAAAAAATTAAATAATTGCTTTCTATTTTGAAATGTTAGTGATTATTTTATGTATCTTCCTTATTCCCGAAATATTAATGGTAATTGTAATTTACACATGAGAAAATTAAATGTCATTAATGTAGTCGATAACATGTGCATCCTGCTGACTGATAATTAAGGACAAAAAAAAGTTTCTTGCTATAACAATCGACTAGACGGGCAGAAAGGATGTATAAATCTTTCAACTGTGAAATTTTACTCATGAGTTGTTGATCCGTCTAGGATAATTGATGAGACGCTAACAAACATCAAAGAGCATCAACTGTCAATACTTTTAAAAAATTCTCAGGAAAATTTAGAAAGTCAACGTTTATACAAGTGGAATTTAAATAGAATTATTTATCTGGATCCAATCAGATAGCGTGTGGTTAGTAAGCACTGTCCCAGACATTCGATGAGATTCGTTACCTTCATTGTCAATCCTTTATCCAGAGTATTTCGTTTAAAGCTTTTTACCGCTAATGTGAAAACTGTGCACTTACATACTGCTTTTGTGTTTTTTGGCAAAAGCAATGTTACATGTGCATGTTTACAACAATCTAATGGTAAAATTAAATCTGTGCACATATGTAAATTAGAATATTTGTTATAGCAACGGATCTGAAATGGCACGAGCATGCAGGTCTGCCCATAGTTAAGGAATATATTATCCAATTTCTATAACAAACACTCAAATATGAATCTTAAATATTTTACATATATATTAATATGTATTATAGTTGTTTGGCAATATCATTTCTTAAATCGTATGGCAGTTGAATATTTAAAAACGATAAAATCATTCAAATTTAACGGTGCCGCCTCGATTGATGCAAAATTCAAAAAATAAATATTGATATTGAAGAGTAAAATAATGTTTGTTTTATGAAAGTGCTTTGAAAAAATTCTTAGACGATCTGCTCTATGATTAATGTTAGTTTCGGGTATAATAAATATCGCTATCGTATTCCATGTTAGTTTAGATTGAAATAATAAAATTATGTTTATGAAAGGTGTAGGCGAAGATTTTCTATCAGCTCGTGTTTTAAAATCATACAGATAACATGCAAATAAAAAATTAAAGACATTTTGATTGAAAAATATAAATTTATTCAAATTTCCTTCAACTAAATCAACTTGTAAAAAGCATAATAAAATAAAAACTACGACAAATGTAAGCTATTTATGATTACTTTTTTAAAACACTACCAATTGTGAAAATGTAATGAACCATTGTAACATTATATTTATTTTATCATAAATTTAAACTGATTTACACTCCACACATTGAAAATTGCTAATTTTGACAACAGTTCATTATTAACACAGCCAGCAGCTACAAAATCATAATAAATAAGACAAAAGTACAATGGGAAAGCCACCACCAGTTTAATATGGATTTTGAAGATTTTTTCTGACTGCACAGACAGGAAAAAAACATCATTTGTCACATGTCATTTTTATAAATCTTGAATGTTATCTTTATCATGGGTTGTTTATTATCATTTCTTTGTTTTGAATTGCATTATATACAAAAATCTAGACAAATCATTTTTGAACAAGAAATTTTAATTCAAGCAGAGAAGAGTTCTCATAATCTTAACATTAGCCTATTAACGATATATATATATATATATGAGCTTTTAAAGTTCAAGGGAGTCATGTTCGTTATTTGAAATCGAACAGGTATCCGAACTCTCGTTAGTTATTATTTTGGCGACCGTCACTCCGAGACCGTGAGCGTGTCTAGGAATAAGTACAATTAATATCTAAAATAATAACTAATGCAATGGAATACTAGTTTAACTTCAAATAAAAAAAATCACACACACACACACACATATATATTTAATTGCAATAGTTAAAAAAAAGGATATAAAATTCAAATGCATATATAAATAACTTAAACAGACTGAATTTCAGTTTACGTACTTGAAAACTTATATGAAAATGAAATGTTGGCATTTCATTACGATTATTAGTCATATAAAGAAGACCCTGTGTAATGAAGTATAGAAAATTGGTAATATTATAGTGATCATACAATTGTGATTATAAACATATCTAAATATATCGATGCCACTGCCACACAAAAGCCTTTTCGTGTACATCTACGCTACTAAGTTATGATGGAAAATTTCATATTGATATTTTCAACGAACTGAGATCTCAGAAAACCCATCCCAATATTTTTATAGATAGACCTTGGTGTATGAAAATAATTTAACATACAAGCGCGATATCTAATATGTAGAATTCAAATTGAATAGGTCGATTTGTCAAGATGATCGATAATTTTAATTAAACTATTATAAAATGAAACAGTGAAATAACAAAAGGTTTGATCAAATCTACAACACTTGTCTTGAATCCGTTATTGAATTTATTTAATTTAGATTTCACTTCAAACGGGAAAAAGAAATTAAGCGTCGACAGACACAGAGAGGTTCGCCTATAAACGAACTGATGAAAATTAGACTCTGCCGGGGTAGTTGTTGTCATGGAAATTGAGTTATCAAATTTGTCTATGCAAAGTTCTATGGAATCAAGAGATTGAATATTTTTTACAAATAGAAATATTTATGAAAACCTCGACTTTCTACTAAAAAATGACGAGACAAAGGCTCGCTACTTGTTCATTTTAAAATGAAGCAAACGGAAGCCACCACCTTTTAATCCAATGTTTTTTGCTGTGACATGCACCGACCAAATGTTAAAATATACTTAAAAATACAAAAGATATGACTTAATCGAATATATCATGCATTGTTATGTTTATAAATTTCAATTATAATAATTTTTAAATTTGCAGAAAAATCTACTGGGTAATACAGTTTATCGATTGGAGGCTCAAAACATCGACGAGCCGTCGAGCGTAGGAAAGGTCCTCTGAAAAATCAATCTACATTTCGTGTAGGTATGTTTTGTCAAATCAAATTATTAAAGTGTCCTTTCAAAATAGGAATATGTTTTTAATATGGTTTAAAAGAATGATAATTTAATGTCAAATAGTCCAATTATATAGTAAAAAAAGAGCATTTACACGAGAATTTGAAATGTATTGTGTACATGAATGACTTTAAAAAAAGCTATAAATTAATTCCACGGAAGAATTGACATAATCTTCTTATTGATTAAAAAATTAACATAAGACGGAAAACTTATTACGTTTTCTGTAAGAAAAAAAGGCCTCTTTCCATATGTTGATGCGTAGAAAAAATAATAGCATTTATCTCTAAATATTGAAAGAGCGAGGTCTAAATTTATTTCACCGATGGAGTGAGATTTCACAGTAGACTATCAGAAATTGCATAAAAAACGTGGTTTGTTAATTATAACTTGAAGTTATGAAGACCTCCACCGTTTATGAAACACATTGAAATAAACAATACACAAATGAAAAGTGTTATGGTATAGTAAAATAAAAGCGGTCATATTTTCAGCAAATAAAATAGTTTTCAGAAAAATAAAACAAATATTTGACGGAAATCACAGTACTGATGTTTTATAGGATAAAATTAACGCATCATGAACTTCGGTAAAAACTAATTACAAGATAAAATAATTTCTACAACTGTCTGTATCACAAACACTAATAATTCACACTCATTAATCGCACATAAATAGCGATGCATATATTTACACAATCCTATTGCTGCCCGGCTTCTTTGTGCAACAGACTCTTTCGATTAGTTTTTAAAGGTCAATCGGTTTACCGAAATTGTCTTTTCGAGAAAGTACAGAGCCATTGATCTCATTAAAATAGATATTACCATTTTTACAATGAGGAAGAACACTACGATGTAAGATCGAGCAGAGCGAGGGTTTAACCTATATATTTCATGGCAATGTTTATTTTACATCTTGATAGAAAAGAGAGTTCGTTATTATAAACATCCTGCAAGTAGTAACTATTTATCGACACGGTAGTATTATATGGCATCGAATTTCTATGCACAGTATTAGTAATCACTTTCATGCGCTTGTTGAAAAAGTGAGATAAAACAATCCGCTTCTCTGGGAAGAGAGCTTAAAATTTATCGGAATTATTACGAGCGAGTTGTGAAAAGTTTCATCTTTTTCAAATTTTTTGTATTTTCAAAACAAAGCTTGGTAGTGGCTAAAATTTAACGTTAAAACATATTCAATTACATGAAATCAGTAGAAAAGTAACAATAGTCTCGGAGCTCGTCGCACTCAAAACGAAGCATATAATTTTGAAATTAGATTACTCAATGTCCAACGCATCACAGATATTCAAACAGACTCAGTATATATTATACCATGCAAAACATACTTTTACAATTAATACTCTTAAATAGTTATATAGTTTCCATAACATGTCATAATACATTAAAAAAATGACTAATAAACACTATGTATAAATAAAATTACAATAATTTACTAAATAAAATAAAACAAAGTCTTTCATAGGAAGATTGAGAATAAACGTACAGATGAAACATATTTAAAAAAAAAAGAAGTTATAATTTCAAATACTAATGAATACTTACATACGTATTGAAGGTTTTCTTCTGAAATACCTAACATCCGAAGGCATATAAAAAAAAATGGAAAATTGAGCAAAGTTCGTAAATCAGACAAGCGGATATCTAATATTTTGAATTCTGTTATGGTCTCAATCTAACGGTGATCGTTTCAATTATTTCATTTGTATGCATACTCTTCAGACACTCTTGCGAGTCAATCTTTACGTTACGAAACACTACGGACAACCCAACACGATGAAAATATTTTCGCCCTCTACGATCGAATCGGTATTCGGGAATGCGAAAAGAGCGAGAGCTTCGCCTGCAATCGGACCGATTTGAACCGAACTAAACGATACTTTTCATCGTCGAAATCTTCGCACGTGTCTCGCGGCGAAAGCGCTCTGCGGAAAATGCAAGGTTTCAAACGTTATATACGTTTCGACAGATCGATCTGTCGTCAAATCTATCACATAATATTATTTGATCCCCGAGGTGGGATACAATATGATCCCACGCTCGTCTGAACGAAGGGTCACATCACTGCCTGGAATCGTTACCGAGCAGACCGGTCTTCTCGGCGGCGACGGGAAAAGTACCGGCGCTCTGAAAGACGTTGATGAAGTTGCCTAAGATGCTGGCCAGACTGTGGGACCTTTTGTTTTTGAAAGGGTTCCTCTGTTTGGACTTGGCGAGGGCGGGACTCTCGGAGTTCGCTCCGGACTCGTAGGCGTCGTCGTCGCACGCCATCGAGTCGTCCGAGTTGGACTGTTTGCCGTCGGCGAGGCGCTCCTTCGAAAAGATAGCGTCGTAATGGTTCTCGCTCAGGTTGGACGCGCTCTTACTGTGCGCCGAGCTCTCGGCCAGGTCGCCCGCTCGGACGACGCTACGGGAACGCGAATCGCGCGCCGACCGACGCTCGACGTCGAACTCGTCCACGTTGAACGTTTCGGGCGTAACTTCCTCCGGTCGAATCCTACGAGGTTCGGACAATCGGACAATTCGGAGATCGGGAGGCAGAGGCGAAAGGTTACCTAGGTCACGCGGCTGAACGGCGGGAATCGGCGGCGGCAAGTTGGGCGCGCTCTTACTAAAGTGCGGCTGGCAAACGGGCCGCAACGACGGCAAGTGACCGCGTTCGCGCTGATGCAGCGTGGACGGGCCCCAGGTCTTGCCCTTGACTCCGTCGGCGGGCACTGCAAAATTGCGCACATCTTAGAACACGAGAGAGAGGAGGGACTCGGACGAGCGGACGGGGGGGTCGGGTGTTCACTGACGCGCTATCGCCCTCAGGACGTAGGGGGAGCCCGGCGGAGTGTCGAGCGCGACGCCCTTGGGCGGCGCCTGGCCCCTCGGCTGGACGGTGACGGTGTGCCTGAAGTCCGACGGCAGCGAGATGGCGGAGCCGGGTTCCTTCTTGGGCAGCCTCAGCCGTCCGCCTTTGAACTTTCCTGCGGAGAGCGAGAGGCGGGATGAGAACGAGCCGGACCGAGCGAGGGACGCCGGGTCGCGCTCGCCGCCTCACCTTTCCTCTTGTTAGGCTGGGGCGGGTTGCTCTGGGCGATCATGAAGAAGTTGAACTCCCTCCTGACGAGCTCCTGCTCGCGCTCCTCGAGCTGCCTCTCGCGCTGCTGCAGCGACTCCTCGTGCAGCCGCTGCTGCAGCTGAGCCCGGGACAGCTCTTCCTCTCTGCACTTGAGTTCCTAGACGAGAGCGAACCTTCAGAGGGCGACCGGAGGGTGCGGAGGCGCGCCCTCGGTCCCGGCGGACCGCGCGACCGGCGGCCGTCCGGACCGGCGGGACGCGGCGAGAGAGCGCGACGCGGGGCCGATATCGAGAACGGAAACAAACCTCTTCGAAAGATCTACAAGCCTGGAGAGCATGAAACGAAAGATCGCACAGTCAGAGTCGGAAACGAGAGGAAGGAGGGACGCGGGCGCGGAGGGAGGAGAGCCGCCGTCCGAGGGGCCGTCCGGC
The DNA here is from genome assembly GCA_008973525.1 of Stenopsyche tienmushanensis. Classification (NCBI taxonomy): domain Eukaryota; kingdom Metazoa; phylum Arthropoda; class Insecta; order Trichoptera; family Stenopsychidae; genus Stenopsyche; species Stenopsyche tienmushanensis. The sequence continues at coordinate 28,146 of WACJ01000523.1, forward strand.
TCTCCCGCGCCCTCCGCCGAACGCGACGCGAGAGCGACGGCGGTCTCACTTTTTCCTTCCTCCTGAGGTCGAGCAGCACCTCCTCGATCTCCCGCCGCCAGTCGTCCTGCATGGTGTGGAACGACTCGTGCGGGGCGTTGGCGAACTCCGAGTGCCTGATGTCCTCGAGCGCGTCGAGGATCTCCGAGAAGCCGGGCCGGTCGTGCGGGTTGGACTGCCAGCACGCTGAAACGAGAGGGCGGTTCGGTCAGCGGGGGGCCGCGCGGCGCGAGCGGGACGCGCGTCCGCGCCGGGGGGCCCCCACCTTCCATCAGGTCCCGCCAGGCCTTCGGGCACGTGCTCGGGATCGGCAGCGTCAGCTTGTTGACGGCGACCCCGTAGGCGACGGCGAGCGCGTCGATGCCCCGATAGGGGATCTCGCCCGTCAGCAGCTCCCACAGCAGGACGCCGTACGACCAGACGTCGCTCGCCCTCGAGAACGTCGACTTCTTGATCACCTGAAAGAGAGAGAGACGTCAGACGGCGCGCCCCCGCGGGAGGCGCGGCGGACGCGACGGGCGAGACGCACCTCGGGGGGCATCCAGGCGTAGGTGCCCGCCGTCGACATCTTGGTCGTCTTGTAGACCTCCCTCGCGAGGCCGAAGTCGGTGATCTTGAGGGTCTTCCCCTCGAGGTCGTCGTTCTCGATTGGCTCGCTGAGCAGCACGTTGGAGCTCTTGAGGTCGCGGTGGATGAGGCTGATGGGCGCGTCGCAGTGCAGGTAGCGCATGCCGCTCGCGACCTGCACCGCCCAGTCGACGAGCAGCGCCGGGCGCACGCGGCGGCCGGCGAGCACGCGCGAGAGCGAGCCGCCGCGCGCGTACTCCATCACGAGGCACAGGTTCGGCTCGTCCAGACACACGCCCATCAGCGACACGACGTTCTTGTGGTCGAGCAGCCAGAAGAGCTTCGCCTCGCGCAGCACGGACGTGCGCGCGGACTCGCTGTCCTCGCCGGCGTCGAGGCGCGCCGCCTTCACGGCCACCTCGCGCGAGTGCCAGCGCCCGCGGAACACCTTGCCGAAGCCGCCGACGCCGATCACCTCCTCGAGCTCGAGGTCCCCGAAGTTGAGCCGCGGCGGGTCGATGTCGCGCGCGTCCACGCCCGAGGCGTACGGGTCGTCGTCGGCGACGTAGTTCGCCGGGAAGATGCCGACGCGGTCCCCGATCTTGCCCGTCCACCAGCCCTCGTCGCCGGAGATGCGCGCGTCCGTCGAGAGCACCTCGACGACCTCGCCGCGGCGCAGCGAGAGCTCGTCCTCGCCCTGCGCCGCGTAATCGTACACGGCCGTGCGCAGCCGCAGCGGCCGCCCCGCGCCGCCCGCCTCCATCTGTCGCGGCGGCATCCGCGCCCCGCCGCCGCACCGCGCCGACTGGCCGACGGACGGCGGCGCGCCGGCCCGCAGCGCCGCCGCGACGGCCATGACCGCCCCGACGGCCGTCCGCGACCCGACGGGGGGACGCCCGCCGGCCGGCCGCGACGGCCTAGCGCGCCCCCCGCGGCCGTCGCCGGGGGCGCCCGGGGGCGGAGCGCCCTCGCCCGGCGTCGCGGCGGTCCCCCCTCGACGGCGACGCGACGGCGACGGCCGGCATCGATCGGACGGGCGCCGCGGCGCGCACGCGCGCGCTCCTCCCGCCGCAGAGCCTCTCGGGGCTCGGAGCGACTCGCCGCACGGGCCGCCCCCGACAGGAGTCCGTCCGGAAGATGGTCGGCGGCGCGGAGGGCGCGGACGGCGCGAGGACGAGGCCGCGACGGAGGAGCCCCCCGGAGGCGGAGGCCGCGCGCCGGCCGCGCTAGGGCGGCCGAGTCCCGGCGTCCCGTCCGGGCGCCCCCCGCACGACGCGCATGAGGCGCCGCCGGAGGCCGCTCCCGGCCGGGGCGCCGGCGGGGCGCTGGTGACTCTCCCGGAGCGCCCGGACCCCGCGAGATGAACGCCGTCCAGTGCAAGTCGGCCGGGAAGGTGGTCGAGCTCAAGGGCTACGTGATCATCCTCGTCGAGACGAAGGAGAAGAAAATCAAGCTGTACGGTGAGCGCCCGACGGCGGCGAGACGGACGGGCGGCCGCTCGGCCGTCCCCCGCCTCGGCCCGCCGCCGCGGCCCCTGACGAGCGCTCTCTCCCGCCGCAGGGTCTCCCGCCGAGAAGGACAACCTCGAGGTCGCCGACGAGATCCTCGACGTGAACGAGACGAAGCTCGAGGACATGTCGAGGGCGGACGTCATAAGGCACATCCACGAGGTGAGCGCCCCGGCCCCGGAGCTCCCCGGAGCGCGGGCGCGGAGGGAGTGAACCCGCGTCCCCTCTCTGTTTCAGTGCATCCAGTCGTGCATGATAAAGCTGAGGGTGAAGAGGAGGAGCGACATGCGACTAGGTGAGCCGGGTCGCCGAGGACCGCGCCGGAGTCCCGCCGGGTCCGCGCGCTCCGGACGATTCGAATCTTTCCGACCCTCTCCGGCGCGATCGCGTCGTCGGGGCGACGGGGCGAGCGCCGGCCGACGGAGAGCCGAGCGGCGGGCCGCCAGTGCGTCACGGGCCGCGGCCGCGGGCTAGCGCGTCGAGCGCCGGCCGCGCAGCTGTCGCAGCGGAGACGTCTCCGGTGAGCGCCGGAGGGGCGCCGCCCGCGCCCGGGGACCGTCGCCGCCGACGCTCCCCGCCTCGGCCGGGGCGCCGCTCGCGCCTCGGCCCCGCGCGCGATCTCACCGAACGGGTTTCGCTCGCTTCGGGCCGCGCCGTCCCAAAAATGCGCTCTCTCGCCGTCCGACTTCGGAGCGCTCTCGCTCGCCCCGCCCCGTCACGTCTCGTCTCGCCTCGTCTCGTCCAGCCTCGTCTCGTCTCGTCTGTCTTGTCCGTCTCGTCCGTCTCGTCTCGTCTCGCGCGATCCGCCGCGTCGGCTTCGTCTCCTTTCCCTCCCCCCCTCGAATCGGTCGGTCGTCCGCCTTCCGCCGCCGTCGGCGGGCGACGGACGGCCGACGCTGACCGGAGCGCCGCGGTGTTCCCAGCAGTGGACCTCGGGCAGAACGTCGTCCAGGATGCGTTCGTCATCGCCGTCGAGCAGCAGGCGAGGGAGCGGCTCGAGCGGCTGTCCGCCCTCAAGAGGATCACCCCCGTGGACATGTCGCAGCTCTCCGTGCAGGTGCCGATCAGCGCCGACGGCGCGCCCGCCCGGTCGCCGGACCGGGCGGGCGGCGCTCTCGCGGAGCGCGGCAACGTCTGAGCGGAGCGCTCGTTTCAGCTGAACCGGGCGTCGGGCGCGTCGCAGGCCGCGATCGACAGGCAGCGGGAGCTGAACGGGTTCATCGCCAGCTCGCCGATCTACGTGACGTCGCTGAACGGGAACGGGGAGGCGGCGCTCCCCCCGGCGCGCGAGGAGGTCGCGCCCGCCGCCGTCGCCGCCGCCGCCGAGGCGGAGGCCCCGCCGGAGCCGGAGGCCGCCGCGGCCGAGGGCGCCGCGCCGGCGAGCCCCGCGCTCGCGCTCGCCAACGGCAGGACCGAGAAGCTCCTCGGAGAGCAGCCCGACAACCGGAGGACGTCCGCGTCCGAACTCGCCGTCGGCTCCGACGCGAGGTGAGCGAGACGACGCGCCGTCGAACGGAACGGAGGGCGCGTCGCGTGCGGCTCTTCGGCCGTTTCGCGTTTTCGCTCGGAGAATGCGATCCGACGTCGCTCCGGAGCGAGTCGCGCGCGCGAATCGGAATGCGACGGGGGCGAGGCGAGGGGCGGTCAGTCGGCGCGCGGAGCTCGCGGCGAGAGGAGGCGCGCTCCTCGCCGTCCGGGCTCCGTCGTCTCGCCCTCGCCCCTCCGGTTCCGTCGGCTGACGCCCCCCTCCGCTTTCGCAGGCCCCGCAGGAGATCCGGCTCGAGCATCGTCGTCGTCGGAGCGGACGAGCCCCCGAAGGCGCGGCCGCAGGAGGAGGAGCCCCCCGCGGAACTCGACGCGGGCGCGATGGTCTCGCTGGCGGGAGACCCCGGTGAGCGCCGAGGGCCGGCCGCGACCGGGCGCCCCCTCGGCGGGCCTGCAGTTTCCGCTTCCGTTTCAGGGCCCCACCGAGAGATGGCGGTCGACGTGCCCGAGTCTTTCGTGGCGCGCAACAAGACGCCGCCTCGCTACCCGCCCCCGAGGCCGCCGCAGGTAGGCCCCCCGGTCCCCGCGGGCCCGGCCGTCGCCCCCGCGGCGCCCGGGCCCGCGCGTCCCCCTCTCCCGGGAGACCCGCTGACGGTCGACTCTCTGCGCGTCCAGAGCTGCGGAGCGACCAACGGGAGCGCGACGGGAGCCGCCGCCAAGCCGGTGCCGCCGCCCCGCGAGCACCTCCGGATAGAGAAGGACGGCCGCCTAGTGAACCGCGCGCCGGTGCCGCCGCCCCCGGCTCGCCCCCATCACCCGACCCCGCCGACGAGGGACCAGCTCGACAGCATAAGAAAGTTTCAGGTGGGCTTCCGTCCGAGACGACCTCGCTCCGGAGCGGAGCGTCGAGACTCCCGTGCGCAGCTGCGGTTCGGAGGCCGTCGGCCGAATCCGATTAGCGCGACGTCTTGTAGGGCCTCGCGGGCCGGCGAAGCCCCCGAAGGACTCTCCGTCGGGCCGGATCGCGCGCTCCGCGTCTCCGACGAGCTCTTCTCCGAGAGCCTGATAATAATAAAATTTAATTTCAATCCGGTCCGTCGTTTCGCGCGCGAAGAGTTAGCGGCGGTCGAGCGTCGGTCGCCAGTCGGTCGCGAGGAGTCGCCGAGGGCGCGCGACGATCGCGGTGCGAGTGCGGTGCGGCGCGGAGGAAAATTCCATCGACGACCTTCGCGACGACGCGCCCTCCGACGGGAGCCTCCGCGCGCTCCTCCCCTCGGGCCCCGAGAGGTCTCCGCCGAGAGCGGAGGCGAACGGCGACGAGCTCTTATCTGTCCGATAGAGCGTCTCCGATAAGCGCGATATCGCGCGAGGAAAAGTGGAAAAGCGAAACGTCGCGTCGACCTTCGGGAGCGTTTCGGAATGGTCTCCTCGTCGCCGAGGGACCGCGAGGCGAGCCCCGGGAAGGTCGGAGCCTCCCGCGGCGCTCCCGACGGTCGCTGCAGCTCCTCCGTTGTCCGCTCGCAGGAGCAGATCCGCAAGCGCAAGGAGGAGGAGGAGCGCATCGCGGCCCAGAACGAGTTCCTGAGAAACTCCCTCCGGGGCTCGCGCAAGCTCCAGGCCCTCGAGGACTCGAGGTCGACGGACAGCGGGCAGTCGAGCCCCGCCCGCGGCCGCTCCTACCGGGGCCGCGACAACGAAGCCTACTCGGACGACGAGATCTCCGTCGGACCGGAGGAGGAGGACGTCTGCAGAGTCGTCGGTTGGTATTTCGACGTCGGCGATCGGACGGAATTCGGCCCGACCTCTCCGTCCGCTCGGGCGGATCGCTCTCGCGGCCGACTTCCCGTCCGGACAATGACGACCGGAAGCGGACGTTCAGAGCGTCGGATGTGAATCGTTTCAGAGTATGAAGAGCTCCAGGCGGCGCTGCAGCGAGTGCAGACCGCACTCGCGGGCGGAGGCGGAGGCGCCGCGGCGCTGGGGGCGCGGGCCGCGGCCGCCGCCCGCCTGCTCCTGTCGCCGCCCCTCGCCGCCGCTCTCGCGCTGCACTCGGCGCTGCTGCGGCCGACGACCAGGACCGGCCGCCGCCTGCCGGCGCCGCACTCGAGGAGGGCCCACCGCCTGGCCAAAGAGGTTCGTCGGACGCGGGACGCGGGAGTCGCTTCCGCCTCCCGGCCGCGGGCTGACCGCGTCGCTCTCTCCCCCCGCAGGTGACGGAGGCGCTCGCCGGCAGCGGGAGCCCCGCGGCGGCGGAGCTGTGCGCGCTGCTCGCCGGGGACTGGATGGAGGCGCTGCTCCACGCGCACGACCGCGCGGCCGCGCTCCTGGACCCGTCGTCTTTCTCGAGGGCCCTCGCGGTCCAGGCGCGCCCCGGGAGCCTCGCGCCGGACGACCTCGGCCGGCCGACGGCGAAGGACGCGGTCCCCCCGGCGGGAGCGGGGCCGCCGGCGGAGCTCCGGGACGCGGACGCGGGCGAGCACATAAACATAATCAAGATCGAGAAGACGAACGAGCCCCTGGGTGAGTCGCGCCCGGCCGACGGTCGCGCCGGTCGCTCGCGGGTCTCTCATGCGGCGTTCTCTCTGTGACTTTCAGGAGCCACGGTGAGGAACGAAGGCGACGCGGTCATCATCGGCAGGGTGGTGAGGGGAGGCGCCGCCGAGAAGTCCGGGCTCCTGCACGAGGGCGACGAGGTTGGAAACCCCGCGACGCCGGTCCCGATCGTCCGGACCGACTCGCCGCTCGAGTCGATCCGGACGATCCGACTGAGGCGGCCCCCGAGCCCTCTCTACCGTCGGATTCGCTCGCAGGTCCTGGAAGTGAACGGCATCGAGATGCGCGGAAAGTCCGTCAACGAAGTCTGCGAGGTCCTCGCCGGGATGTCGGGCACGCTCACCTTCCTGGTCGTGCCCGCCGGGGCGCCCCGCGTGCGCCATCGGGACACGAACGTGCTCCACGTGAAGGCCCACTTCGACTACGACCCGGAGGAGGACATCTACATCCCCTGCAGAGAACTCGGTGAGGCCCCCGAGGCGGAGTCTCGTCTCCCCCGCCGCCTCTCCGGCGTCTGACCGCATCTCGTCTTCCTCCTCAGGCATCAGCTTCCAGAAGGGCGACGTCCTGCACGTGATAAGCAGAGAGGATCCGAACTGGTGGCAGGCCTTCAGGGAGGGCGAGGAGGACCAGACTCTGGCCGGCCTCATTCCGAGTCAGGCCTTCCAGCATCAGTGAGGACGAAGATCGCGCGCGAAAGGTGAAGTATCGTCCGTCGGACGGCTCCGTCTAACGCGCGATCGTTCGCAGGCGGGAGTCCATGAAGCTGACCCTGGCCGGCGAGGCGCAGGCCCGAGACAAGCCGAGGAAGGGAGGGACCCTCCTGTGCGCGAGGAAGCCGCCGAGGAAGAAGAAGAGCAAGAAGGCGTCGAGCGAGGCGGGCTACCCTCTGTACGCCGCGACGGGTCCCGACGGTAACGCCTCCCCCGTCGCTTCCTCCTCCGTTCCCTCTCTTCTTCCTTCCCGCCCTCCGTCTCTCCCTCGAGAGCTCCGAGTCGAATCGTCTGTCGTGTCGTTTCAGAGTACGAGAGCGAAGAGATCCTGACGTACGAGGAGGTCGGCCTGTATTATCCGAGAGCTTCCCACAAGCGACCGATAGTGCTGATAGGGCCGCCGAACATCGGAAGGCACGAGCTCAGGCAGAGGCTCATGGAGGACAGCCAGAGGTTCGCGGCTGCCGTTCCGCGTACGTTGCGACAGCGAGCCCGTCGACGCTCCCGACGTTCGCGTTTCGATCCGACGCTGACGACTCTTCTCCCGTTTCCAGATACTTCGAGGCCCAGGAAGGAGAACGAAGTCGCCGGACAGGACTACCATTTCATTTCTAGGACTCAGTTCGAAGCCGACATCCTGCACAGGAAGTTCGTGGAGCACGGAGAGTACGAGAAGGCCTACTACGGTGAGTCGCGACGCCTCCGAGGGCGGTCGGGTCGCGGCGGCGTCGCTGATCTCTCTCTCTCTCGTCCTCAGGCACGTCCCTGGAGGCCATCAGGACCGTGGTCAACTCGGGAAAGATCTGCGTGCTGAATCTCCATCCTCAGTCTCTGAAGCTGCTGAGGAACTCGGATCTGAAGCCGTACACCGTTCTCGTGGCCCCTCCGAGTCTGGAGAAGCTGAGACAGAAGAAGCTGAGGAACGGGGAGGCGTACAAAGTAAGAGCGCGCTCGGGGGAGTCCGTCCTCGTCGACGAGGCTCCGTCGAGCGAAGGCTGAAATTCGATCTCGTTTACAGGAGGAGGAGCTGAAGGAGATAATAGCGACCGCGCGAGACATGGAACTTCGATGGGGGCATCTGTTCGACATGATAATCATAAACAACGACACCCAGCGCGCGTACACGCAGCTACTGGCCGAAATAAACAGCCTGGAGAGGGAGCCCCAGTGGGTGCCGGCCCACTGGCTCAAGCACACCTAGCGGACCGTCAGACGGTGCGAGGGACGTGTCGAAGGCTGCGACTCTGCGGGAGTTCCGTCGGACGCCGTCCTCTCCGACGTCGGAGGCGTCCGTCGGGACGGCGGGGAGCCGGCGTCCGGAGAGAGTCTCGCGAAGAGCGATCTTTCGCATGTCGTTTCTGTGAGATCGAAAGGAATACCTCGCGTCCCGCAAAGTCCGTCGCGGGCGCGATCTTCCGCAGAAGAGTATTGTTCGGTTTCGATTGGCAGTTTTTTAAGAGAACATCTTTTCGATAATTATAGAGTGACGTGCCTGGTACTGCAAAGTATGAATTTGAATATTTCGATAGTGATACATCATAAGGACAATAAGATGATTTCGGTTCGTGGACACTTTTATCGCATCGAACGTTCCGAGAGCGTCTCGATGAACCGTAATAATGTTCTTTTTATCGGCAGTCGCGGATCCGATCCGCGGCCGCTTCCGTCCGTCCGACGTTCTCGGACGGACGGAAAATGCAACGCAATACATTTTTGGACCATTCAAATTCTTTATATATCTCTAGGTTTCATGTTGAGTGTTTTTATTTTATAGCAATTTTAATACCGATGTTGTAGAATTGAAATATAAATATTGTGATTTTTCTCTATGTCGAAAACATTCCCGTTCACAAACAGATAGACGAATGTGAATATTGAAGTTTTAAATATCGCTTACTGTCGATCGACAATTATCAATGAGAGATAGTATTTTTTAATTTACGGCTAGCGACGCGCTCGTCCCAGTTTTTATGAATATATTCCTGTACGTTAACAAAATTTTCGAGATTTTCATCAACGTAGCGGTAAAATAAAATATTCATTGTTATACTGGCATATGTTATTCTATATATTGCACGTTTGTTCGTTTTAATTGGAATATTTGTTATTTTCTGCAATATGAGTGTTTCTTGGGCTGCTTTTCGAAATACCTACGGAAAAATTAAAGAATATCGTTGATATTATGTAAAATGTCTATAATCCCCCGATAGGCTAAATTGCAAATTTTGCTCAGCGTTAAAATAAATTATTTGAAAAGTTCTCCGCTCGATCGTTTCGTTCGTCTCGTCGATGTTTCGTCTCATTCTCGATATTCATTTGTGATTATCTTTCATTCCACAAACGCAACACGTCCGCGTGTCACAAAAGCTCATATTTTTCGTTGAACCAGGTGTACGATGATATTCGTCGACTGTATTCATATGGACGATTTTAAATTACATCTTGTACTGTTTTCGAGGCCTCGTTCAGTATTTTAGGATTCACATCGATCGCAATAGACAAGAGTGTATCGAAAACGTAGCTCTGTTTTCCTTTAAACGGTGAATAATATTAGAGTGCAGATGGATCGTTTCGGTTTTCAAATTCAATACCTATAGTGAGAGATCCCATTAGGGGTTATTTAGAGACTTAATGATTTGGTGTTCACTAGAGAACAGAAAAAATATAAATACATATAGATATTTTATTATAAATAAATTTTTAGATATGTTTGTTTTAGATAAATTTTATCAATCGAATTTGTATTTGAACTAGGTGTTGTGTTTCTCGGTCATAAATTTATTTCGTTTAGATTCAAAAATTTTATCCAGAGTCACAATTTATCTATAGAGATGCGCGTGGATATATTATTTTCTCGCAGTCTAGAAACGAATCGGAGCTTCCGTCTCTCGTCGAACGGAATTATCTTTCATTTTAGAAACGCTAAATTAAAAGCGTGTCCGATTATTTTTAAAAAACTGACTACAGACTGTTCGTCCGCATGCGAGATTTTCGAAACCCATTCCTTTCGGTCGATGTTTCGGTTGAGCTTTTTTTGTAATGGAATATTGGCAATTTCAAATTCAATCCTACTCGTCCGTCGTTCGACTTTGTCGCGCGACAGTTCGGAAGCGTCTTTCGAGAAGAATATTAACCCGAGATAGTTTATCTCGCATTGTACGTATTCATCGATCGTTTCAAAGTCATGTATATTTCAAACACTTTAATTTAATCGTCTCGATAATGTGTCATATGCAAAATTCATACTTTATAGCAATATAATTGTATATACATATATATATTTATTATATTAATCGGATTAGATATAAACCTATATTTGTTTGTATCGATTTGTATATTAGCCTTATTTATTACTGATCATTTTAACAGAAAAGTGTCAGCTTATGTGTACATAAGTAATTTATATGACGAGCGTTTGCAGCGTGAACGGTCCGATTGTTATAATCGCGCGTGATTAATATTTTATATGAATGCCAGGGGAAGGGTAGGGTGTACTGATGAAAAATAGAAAATTCCAATCGACACGCCCGCATGAATTTTATAAAGGATTATTAACTGTATTTCTTATGATGTGTGGATTGAATGCGTACGGTGCATGTTTTCTATGAACAAATTTATTGACATTCAATAGATAAAATGATTAATCGATAATAATTGTATTAATATATTTTTTAGCCATCCGAAAGAAACAAAATTGTATAAAATTCACGTTTCTCTTATCATCTGCGACTCGCTCGGAAATAGTTTGAAAATTTGATTACATTTAAAAACAGATGGTTTACAATTTCCCTTGTGATTGCAGAGATCGTTCATTTATTTTGCTTTCGCTGTTAATTCTGTTCATCAAATATCAAATATTTATTTCTATCGCATACATTTCCATTTTAATTCCATACGTATATAGGTATGTTCGTATACATTTTTGCTTTTTATCGACTAGAATAAATGTGCATTATGAATTTTTCTTTTCAAATAATATTCCAGTTTGTTCGTAAGTTTGACATCTCCGACATTAATCTTTCACAATTTTCTATATAGACTGTTCACGTAGATACAATTGTACTCCTTGCTGTTCGATTATAATCACAAAAGTAATCCGTTGCGCCGCTCGCCGGAGGCGAATAGATTTTTGCATATTGTATCGTTTCCGAAGCGAAGAGAAGTTTAGCGATGTTCGTGTTTTGAGTTACTTGATGAATTTCATTCACGTTTGTAATTCTCATGCACGGGAGTATAGAATGTAGATATAATATATATCTACATTCTATATCTGAGAAATTGTATAAATAATGAAGATGCTATTAAATTGACAAATACACATACACACAAAGATGACACGTTCGCCCGCCTACATTTGTTTCCGTGTAAAAATTATATTTTATATAATTATATATAAATTGTATAATTATCCGTGTCACTTGGCAATAATGGACGATTAATGTTGGAGCTCTCTTATGTTTTCGAAGGTTGTTTTAGTTTTTTTCAAGTTCCATATGTGAATTGGAATTCTGTGACTATATTGTTAATTGACATAGTGGCCAAAATATACAGAATTGTATTGAAATAGTGTTGAAATTTTGCAACGTGTACATTTGCTCACAACAAATGCAATATTCTTGCATAGTATTCACCACACTCGAGAGTCTGAATCTTTTGATAACTAAGTAAAGAAAGAAATATTTTAATCTTTGTATATACCATAATTTATTATCGTTTTAAGTTTAAAATAATCTAACATTATAAAGAATGTCATAAATCTTCCAAACGTTCGTTCCTCAGACTGCGGCGCCGGAACGGGACGCGTCTTCTCTCTCTTCGGCCGACTCGGAGATGTCATTCTGTTCGTTCGAAAGATCCGTATTGATTTGCTGCAGTTCGAGTCGTCTGCGTATCTAGACGACGACGGGAAGCGCCCTCTCGTCGAGGAGGGTCGACCTCGAAACGTCCCGACGGAGGCGCGGCATCGCAAGATCTCCGTCGGGGACGCGCGTTGCAATTTTTTATTTAAAAACGGAGGAAACCTCCGGACGTTCGCCCTCCGGAGAGTCGTCGACTCTCCGCGACGGCGCGCTCTCCCGCGTCTATTTAAAACTGTTTGTAGTTTTTTTTTAATATTTCATGACTGGTTATTAGTAAATAATTGTTATATGACAAATGTTTGATGAACGACTACATTTATATATTACCTCTGAAATGAAACTTTCGTCCATTGCTTCCATTATTGAAAAGTTGTCGTTTGATGAACATTTTTCATTAAGAGTGTAAATAAAATTTGAATATTGTTACTATGATTATTATTAAAATTATTACTATCGTAAAAGAGCTAATAAATTACATATGAATGATAAAATGAAAATCTTATTACCTATAAATACCTATATATCATGTATAAAGTCTGTGTATGAAAGAATTCAGTAAAGCTGATGTATAATATTTCATGTGACTTTTATTTTATACTGTAATTTTAAGGAACTATGCACACCGTTCGGAGAGTCGAGTGCGATTAACTCTAATGGAAATCCTCTTCCCGTCGCTGCGATGACGATGTGCACATCTATGACTGCTCTGTTCGTCTGAACGCATGAAAATTTGATAAAACATATAGGATGTTCTATTAAGAGAGGCGACAACCGAGAGAGAGCCTCGTAGAGATAGACGATCATCGACACTGGAAATGAGTGTGTCAATTTTGCAATTTGACTGTTAAGCAGTAGCTTTGCAGTGAAGTATGTTGTCAAACAATAAAATAAATATATGTTTAGCTGATGTTTTTATTATTGAACGGATTTCAAACATGAGAGTCATTTTTAGAATGGCAGAATGAAATTTAGCAGTCTGGAAAGAACACATGCATATTAAGTAATCTGAAGGATATTCACGACGGTGATGTATGCAGTGAAGGTTTATCATAATGGTAATATACAATTGTATAAATAGCAATACGGAGAAAAGCCAATCGACGCGGAGTTTTCCTCGGCGGCTCGTCGGCCGCTAGATGGCAGCAGGGGCCGGAGGGCGTCGGCCGAGCGGAGAGGCTCCGACGGGGCGTCCGCCTTCTCTCGACATCTGAGGTCCCTCGTGCGACTAAAAATGTTTTCTCGTTACTTTTCATTATTATGCAATTACGAGTACCGTAAAATCCAATATTTAATAGGAAAGTCCTCGCGTCGAATTATATAATCGAGAGTTATGAAGTCGCTCACGTAACGATATCGTTTCCGTTCCGTTGTCGAATCTTTACAACAAATATCAATCGAAAACTTATCACAATACGCGAGGCAAACGATCCGAACGAATGAGTTCGCGCGGTCGTCTCGGATTTGAAAAAAGGTCAAGCAAATCATTTCACAGAGAAAGATAATCATAAAATACGAACAAAACGCGACCCGAGCGGATCCTCGCTCTTTCGAAGTCGCTCGCTGTTTTGAATTATCGACGGATTGAATGCTGTAGTTTCGTCGATCGAACGTTAATGTGTTCTCATTTGAAAATGATAGGTTTTTAATTATTAATTTTTCTCTATTTTCATACAGCGGAACGAACGCCTTACAATTTTTATGGATTTTTCAATAAGACGTGGAATATTTTTTAAATTCTATATTTCAGCGGTTCTCAAACAGGAGTCCGCGGAGAATTAAAAAAAACATTTATCTGTAGTTGAACAAGATATTTTCGGGATTTTTTTTTACAGAAAACAAGAAGATCTTTTTTGACCAAGAAATATTTATTTGTTTGAAAAATTTAGTCTCGAGGGTTGGAATGAGGTCCACAAAAAAAACTCGTTCAAGAGGGGGTCCGCGGACTACATGAGTTTAAGAAGCGCTGCTATATTTAATACTTTAATGCAGCAATTCTTAAACTTACGTAGTCCGCGGACCCCCTCTTGGGCATTTTTTTTTCGCGGACCCCCTCGTGAATATTTATTTTTCGCGGACTCATTTCAACCCTTGTGACAATTTTTTCAACAAACAAACATTTATTGATCAAAATATGTCGTTTTCTGTAAATATTTTGATGAAAATATCTTTTTTCAGTGTACTTGGGTCTGTTTTTTATGCGATTTTGAAGTTATGCGGTTTTCAAAAATAATGGAACGTATCACTCATTTTTAGGGCAAAGCTTTATTTATGCGATTTTTTTGTATATTCTATCATATTGATTTGAAGTTATGCTGCTTTTAAAAAGAATGAAACCTATCTCTCAGTTTTCTATGTAGTTCAAGTCTTTTTATATGCGACTCCCCGTGGAACGTATCTATCGCTTAAAAACGATCCGAGTGTATAGATAAATGTTTCGTTTATATTCTGCTTTAATGAATTACGAAAGAATTTGCATTGATTCCCCTTTTTTCATAAAATCTTTGAATACATTTGACGAAAATAATATTGCAAAGAACCACGCGACAATTCGACAGAAATGTTCGGTGCAATATTTTATATTACAAGTATGGGCCGTTCGAAACTGACAAAGGTATCGTCGTCTTCTATCCTCTTTAAATGAAAAGTCGTCGTCAATATTTCTACGACTCTTCTGGCTGAGATGTCGACATATCTTTTGGAGAAAAAATCGATTCGTGAGAGATCAATTCAAATATGATACAAACAAATCGATTCCGACAAAGCGAACGATCCTCGAGGAAGATCCGAAAGCGTCGTCGGCGTTGAAGATTCAAAAACCACAATGGGACCTCGATTCGTATACAATTATTCGATTGCGAATTAGGCGTCGGCGTCGTCTCGAAAGACGTCTTCGTCGAAGATTCGCAATAATAAAAGCACATTACTTGCGGTGAAACGTTGACATCGTGCGATAACTGGAAAAGATCTCGAGGAGACTCGCCAGAGCTTTCGATGCATCGAGAAAAAGCTCACGGTGGACAAATAAGAGCATGATATGAGAGGTACCCAGAGAGATTTTCGTTTTTTAAATGAAAGATTTGAATGCTCATATTTTTAATACATCATTACAAAAAGTAATTTCTATTTGGTAACATTTCAACGCCTCTGCCATAAAATATCACAGACTTTGAAAATATTCTAAAAGACCTTTTTTGACCTCATCGTTTAGTACATTTTCCCATATAAATAATGCTGCATAGATCTAAAAATGGAAATCCGACGGAGCGATGTCTGGAGAACGAGGAGGATGTCGAATCGTCTTCCGTTCGAGGTTGTCTTATTTAACTGCGTTATTTTCGCCGTACGTAATTACCCCTAAACAATCTAATTGTTCACAATAAAGTGTTGGATTTATTGATTGTCCAGATTTAAATGGATGGATTTATTGATACACATACAAACATTTTTTTTTCCTTAGGCCGGGCTCGCGGGTCGGTTTTCCTTCGATAGCCATAATTAGAGTAAAGAATTCATTTTGAGTTCATTTAATTTCTAGAAGTTCGCATGCGTCATCGCGGTCGCCCGGGTTCTCTTCGCACAGTTCGCGCGGCACCCGTCTTATCTTATCTGTGTGCCTTGCCGATTTCTTCAAACACTACCGTGAGTATTCGAGATTGGCCGATATTTTTTCAACAGTTGCTGTCGGACTATTTTCGGTCTCAGCAGTCAGCGTGGCGGCATCCACCTTGCGCAGTCTTTCGTTTCCGGGGCAATTTTTCAAATTTTAGAAATTTCCGGAACCGATTTGACATTGGCGAACACTTAAAATATTGCGCGCGTTGCAGTCTCTTTTTCGAGAAAATGATAAAGCATCAAGTTTCGAATAAACTCTTCACTCGGCGAAAATCGATCCTTTGTAAATTGGGTCGCTAAATTCGAATTTTAAAAATCACAATTTATCCTCGACGAGTATAGTCACCGAAATAATCTCCAAAAAACGGTCAACCGATAGAACGAAAACCATTTTGGGTTCTACTCTTTGCGTTGTTCCTTCTCGAGACCCGAAGGAGTCGTTGCGGCAGTGTCGCGTTCTTGCGAAATCGAAATCCACCAGAGATTAAAAATGAAGCAACTGATCGTAATAAACGAGACCATACTGCTCAGAGACAACTCTCCACTGGATGCGCCCAAATTGAATATTTTCAATTGCGAGGTTTTACCACATCCACCCCTCGTTCGTCGGATCTTTCTGCAGCAGATTTTAAAGAAATAAAACGTTCCAAAACCAGATTTGCGCAATTTCAATTTTTTCTCGCTGACAAAAGACTATCGAGTCGATTGAGATTATTTTAATTGAATTTTCATCTTTGTGCGCCCCTATGCGTCGTCGTCGCGTCCGATTTCTTTTCTCGATGCAATAACAAATATGAAATCAATATTTGAAGAGCGAAGGTTCAAAATTTAAAAAAGAATGAAGTCTATCGTCGAGGATGGAAGCGGATCGCTCCCAATTTTATGATTTAGAAGGCATTATTTTTTCACAGAGCTGAAGAAAAAGAAGGAAGCGGCTGAATTCGCCGTCTGCCGTTCGAGACGTCGATGCACAGGTAGACGATGTGGCTCTCGCCTATTTATAGATGAAGCGATTTGAAGAGATCGTCTGTTCGAAGATAAAATTATGCAAGACGTTAAAAGTGCGTCGCGACTATTTATAGTTCGGGGAGCGGCTGCCAAAGAAGACGCGATGTGCGACATCTCCTCGCACCGGCGACAGCCTTTCCGAATTCAAATCGACCCCATCGTTCTTGAACCCTTGCAATTTTTCTTTTTTTAAATTAAGTATAATGCGTATAATGGTGATAACAAAAAAGCCCAAATAGCCCAAAGACGTACGTCCAATTTTAAAAATGTAATGAATCTTATATTTTTGAACGAAGCGTTCCTGCAATTTGGCGACGAACCAGCGCGGACGTTTATCTTTTGAATTTTAATTTTATCTCCATGATCATCCAAAAATAAATATATTCAATGATCTTAAGACTAGTTTTAGTAATTCAAAATTGATTCGCAAAGGGATGATTGTACATGTCGACCGGAGATGGTTCATGCGGCATCCGAATTCTATTGAATATGTTTCATGTTGTGCGATCGGTGCGCATATTATCTTTGCGTATTTATTATGACTGATAAAAAATAACTCATTTTCCAAACGCGATTGAATAATCACTCATCATACACTAAAAAACAAACTTCAGCCGATATCTCGCGAGGTCCGAAAGGTGTGCGATATTACGAAGAAGGATAACTCGAAAAAGATCTTTAGGATCTAAATTTGATCAGAATCAGGTGAATATGATTCGATAGCAGAAGACGGTTCGATTGGAAATATTGATCGAGAATAGCGTAACAAAAATATTGAATCGGTTTTAATTAGCTGGAAACGATACGATGCGAGAGTCTCGAAACTCGGTCAAGGCTTTAATGTTTCTTTCTATAAAAATCGATGGAAAGCACTCGTTTCCTGCGCGCCCCGTCGATCCGAAACTGCGAGGAGAAATAACATTCGAATCTCAAAACGCGATGATATTTTAGGGGAAGGAATGATTTTAAAAGGCGGAGAAGGCGAACGCGATACGACGAGGCGTGGGACGGGCGCGTGATGCGCAACGTGTACGTGACAAATGTCACGGATTCAATTAACGTTGCGCAACGATCTTCATTATCGTCGTAGCGTTGCAACGGCGAGAGCGACTTTCCTCATAAAAACGACAGGATTTTCGATATATTTTCAAAAGGATGCACTTTCGTCGTTGTCTCCTTTCAAATACTACGCACGACCTGAAACGTCATCGTTGATTACTTAGATTGTTGCATATTGCACAAAAAAATATTTAGATTGCGTTACATGAATTTTGTTGGACGTTCTGATTTTCTGCGTCAATAGAATTTTCAATATCGAGTAAAATTTTATTATAAAACATTGAAACATATTTTTCAAGACATAGCTTTATTTTTTAGGAATACGCTCGGGCCTCGTATAACACGGTCATATGATTCCGCAAAAACGTTTTACAAGGTTTCAAATTCATACAAAATTAGGGCTTGCGTTCCAAAAAGATACAAGTATGTGCTTTATTTTTTTTACATAAACACACGTATATTTACGAAATTAATTGAATAAAAACAACTTTAATAACATATAATATCCCATTCATTCGTCATCGCTATCACTTATAATTCTGTTTTATTCTTTTTCAAGATCTTTTGTAGGTTTCCATCATCAGAGAACTCTGGAGTATTTTTGATTTTAGTCTTCAAAAATTTGGTAATAAGCGATCATCTACTTTTAGCGTACAAAACTTTATATATTTCATTATAATGTCCCAAAATCTCTTGAATTTTAAACTTCTTTCCATCCTAAGATAATTTTCTATAAAAAAGTAAAATTATTTTAAAAGCCAAATCTTTGTCTTCGTTTTGATTCGTTTAATATTTCGACTTCGTTCGACGTACGATCCTCCAATATTTCTCGGATGTTTTCAATATCCATGTCATCAAAACCTTCTCCACCAATATCACAACAAAGTTTTATTGTCTTTTGGTAATTGATCTCTATTGATGGTAAAACATTTTCTCCAGAGACTACTTCTAGCCACAGATTTTTTCAACGGGAATTTAAAATGGGTTGTTTTATTTCTTTAACGGTTGCAGAAACAATATCGGCGCAATTTCGAATAGATTTTTTTATAGACTTAGTATATAATTCAACCCCGTACAAATCGTATATTTTTTGTCCCTTCAAACCCGTTTAAAACTTTATATAAAGCGTGTTATAAAAAGTCACTATTTTTACAAACGTGTTATACGAAGTCCGAGTGTACTTTTCATCACTGTGTTGATTATAAATGATGAATTATATCAAATTAAATTTTTATATACTGAAGAACAACATCTCATCGACATATAAAAATTTTGGTAAAAACAAAAAATTAGGTAGATTCACTGATCCGCATCAATTATAAAATAGTGTAAACAGATTGTTGAGGCGTTTGCATGACATTTCACTACTTAAACTATGAAAATGGAGGACCGAGTACGATAATACATTTTTTATTAAAACTAAAAATGGAGAAAAATAAATATACGTTTATTCTAAAAATGTAAAGATAAAATACAGAAATGTTAGTGTAGCTCAATAATCATTCGAACAGTGACAATTGCTAATCACATCATCATCATCGACGGTGCGATGCGGAGGTCGTTTTTAAAATTCCTTCATCGAAAATTACGAGCGCTCTTTCGATCGTTACGACAAAAGCAGATATCTCGTTGAATTGAACGATTAGAATTTGGGTTTTTAATAGAAAGCCTACAAAAATAATCCCATTATTTAAATAATGGTTTTGTTATCCCTCCTCTTCGATTCGTGAAATGAAACCGATGACAATAGACATTAGTATTCACCATACCATGAAATGCCACGTTGCGTCAGCGAGAACAGTTTTTGTGAAAGCTTTTCCAAATTTGCTTCAATTATATAGTGCAGCAGTCAAAAAGTAACAAGTTTAAACATTTTGATTTTCAGGGGATGAATATAATATTCAAATTTGCTTCCTGATAAAAAATATATCTTCGTCTCGAATCGTTTCGGTCTTATCTATCAGGACGTCTATTTTATTCCGATGTCGAGTGTGAATTGACATGTTTGTAATTAGCATAGATTTTTACCGTTCAAGTGCTACGCCAAATTTTGCAAATTCTTACCAAAATTGTGACGTATAAAAATGACAAACCACAATAGGCAATAATTTTAACATGTAATATGAGAAAACTTAACGGAGTATGAATTTGTATGTGAAATTATTATATAGAAAATAAACTATACGGAAACTCAACTGCAAAAAGTTTCATTGCGTCGAGTGCGCTATTTATGGCTGTAGTTCGACGTCTATATATCGTCTCGCCGCACTTTTTGCAGAAATTTCTAACAAAGATGTAACGCTGTATTGCACTCAAACTGTTAAATCATGTGATCATATTTTATATACTTTAAAGCGTCTTCGTTTTATTTCTGATGTTTTATGTATAACACTGATATTAATGAATCTTAAAGTAGTGACGATATTGATTATACGGTTTGGATTGATCTGGAAAGATTAGCGTTAGTTGATAAAAGCAGAGATGGTGTTGTTACACAAACATTCAATAAAAACAGCAAAAATACCATAACTCTGTTTCCGGATTTCCGGATTCCGTTCTCATATTAGACTTTGATTCCGATTAAGAAATTTGCGTTCCTGCACAAATGAATCAGATTTCCGTTCAAATGCATTTCCTCCGATCGCCGATAATAGTCCACTATGGGGAAAATGTTACCAACGATGATGATCATAGTCTAAACGTACATTTTTCTGTTGGCTAAAAATCAGTAGGAGATTTCACGAGAGTGTACTGCTATTGCAATATCGAGGAATTGATCAAACAAACTCACAACCGAACAAACAACTGAGCATATAGCACTGAGCACAATAATTATTACTGAATGCGAAGAAAAAAAATATGCTGAAACTTTCCAAGCTTTTTTTAAAAACCAGAAAATGTTTACGGAATCGATCAAACTCGCTATCGGATGTAGACATATTTTCTAGTGAGAACAAATTTTTCACGCGGTGGTTACCCAATTTCCTTCCAAATAGCGAGAATTTCAGCTTAAAATTAAATCATTGATTCAAGAAATCAGCTAAACCGGGATCGAAATTGTACGATGACAAAAAATCCACAATTTTGGTATATTTTATTTGGGTTACCAACTAGAAGTCTAGAACTCAAAGTGAGCTTACAACTTTTATCGTCTTTTTTTAATTCGTTGCATTCGTTTATTATTTAAGCAGACAGTTTCTGTTTAAAAAAAAAAACGATCGACGAAGCTTCGAAAATGTTCGAGTTATCAAAAATTCGAGTTTTGCTCAACTCATCCTTATTTATTTCCATATCCAAGTCTTAATCGATACGTCTTTTTATTTTGGCATTGTGTAATTGAAACTTATGAATACTTGCAAAAAATCACGCTTCACTCGATCGCAATATTTAAAAAACTAAAATTAAATCAAAAATGAACATTGTGAGTCATTTATTCAATGTATTGAGTTGATCTTATCCTCTGGTATCGACTCATGTTTGATGTATAGATTGGTATGTATCATTTTAGGGGAAATCCTTAAATTAGTTAGAAACACAAAATAAATAGCGAATTAAAACTATTTACTACTCTATCTATGTGTCAAAATGATTGGAAAGGGAGCGAATCCCCGAGATGAATTGACCGTATATGAAGGCAACGTGTTTGATGATTGAATATATGGTTTGGAGATTAGAGCGCGTGGGAAGGAGCGAGACGCGTGCAATTCCTAACGGTGAAAACCGTTAAAATAAATGTTCCATTCGACCGACGACTTCATTTCTACTAAACATATTGAAAATCTCTAAATACTTGAGCGAAACATTCATATGCAACATTTAAAAAGATAGATTCTTTCCGTTCGCTCATTCGTAACTAGGGGTTCCAAATAATCGTAAATTCAATTATTCGAATAACTATGAGATTATTCGAATATTTTATATACAGGACTATTAGAAGTATATTTTGCTAGGTTTCACACATAAACCCTATATCCTAAGTGTCAGGGTTGTCGAAATATTTTTTTTTAAACATTATAAAAAAATACAAATCGTCAAACCTGAAAAGGTACCAGTTTACCAGTGTCAGGGTTAAGTAAATACTTTATTCGTTTAAAATGTTTTTTTAAATTTATTTACAAAATGTGTTTAAATTGGCCACCTTTACTTTGTATGCACGCACGACACCTTTTCTTTATTTCAGCTGTAGTTGTCTGAAGTGGCATTTCCTCTTTCATTTTTTGCAAAGGTGGAGCTTATTTCTTCAATTAGGATTTCTTTTGCGGGCACCTCTGTCGTGTAAATTAATTCCTTTGGCGGCCGTATTCCGCGGCTCGCACGGTCTCCGGACCTGACACCGCTGGATTTTTTTTGTTTGGGGACGTGTTCTATTCCGTGGCTCGCACGGTTTCCAAATCTGACACTGCTAGATTTATCTGTTTAGCGACGTGCTGATTAGTGTTGTATAAATTCAAATTGGGGCACAATCCAGTGAAAGCAGATGGAAATATTAACTGAGCATTCGGAAAAGGATCGATCAGTGAAAGAATAATTCAAAGAGGACAAAAAAGTCGAAATAGGAAATGAAAATGCTGGATAAGTGGGTGCCGCACGAACCGTAAGAAGGTTAAAATTTATGTGCGTTCCTTCGTTTATAAATTCAAATACATAACAATATTTTTATTTATTCAGGTAACAACAGTCATATACAAGCATTGAGTACAGGAATAAGATTAGAAAAAGACCTAATGTATCATTAAATATTACGGACTAAATACTAATTTTCACACAAGTGTTTTTCACAAGCTATTACTCCAAAGAAATTAATACAGGATACGAAGCTGATGGTATAGATAATTACACAAATTTTATTAACAAGGACCAAGGAAATTTTATTACACAACTAATGATTGACAATTGACAATCACTAATCTCTTGCTTATAAATTCCGAGTGAGGTGGAGAATATATATATATATCAGCGAGAAATTATTATAGTAAGACCGAGAACGTCCGAAGAAGGTATTTTTTGCGTAGTTAGTGTTGAAGGATGTGATATAAAAAGTATGTTTAGAACGTGAGGAGGATCGTTTATTTTAATGTTTAATCCCTCGCATGAGAAGGATCTTTTAATTAATCCATAAATAATTTATATGTAGCAAAATAAATAGTCGAAACATGATTATTCTAAGATTTCCTTTAACAAAAATAGCAAAGATGCTCTTCAGATGTCAAACAATTCAATCAGTGATCAATTATTTATTTAAGATTCAAATTTTTCGTTGAACGGAGTCATATTTAGAGCCATATATTGTTTCTAAAATTAGCGCATTTTTGAAAAATAGCAGTTACTATGTTGGTTTAAACGACGAGGCCAGGCTCATTTTGAAAATCTCAAGTTGTACGAAAAGGGTGCATATTTATTATGGGCAGCTGGATAACTCGTTTGAGTTTATTAAAATATGAATACAATTATATTATGTATAGAAGAAGATGATCAACGAGAATTTTTTGCTTCGAGACCTTCAATTTTGTAAGCCTTTTATATGAAATCGACTACATCTGCTGTGTTCTTCGAGCACTTTGTATTAAAGTTTCGTCACACTAACGAAATAATTTCCGCAAACAATCAGTAAAATAATGTTAAATCCATCCGGTTAATTTACCGATAAACCAGTAACTCGATGATCAATATTTTATCGTGATCTAAAAGTCGATAAATGTTGTAAATAAAATTTAATCAGTATTAAAATTGCCATAATTGATTTTGAATTAGGTATACTATTAACATGGACGATCAAAATAATCGTAGGAGCACAATAACAAGAACGATTTTATAATTGAATTCTATTTATTTTTAAATTAAGGATTAAGTTTAAGGAAATTATGAATTATAAAAAATTTCATTAATAATTTTAAGCATGTATATAAAAAGTATTGTTTATATTATATTTAGATTGGATGGACGCAGGTAGATCCGTATATTCATGGGAAATTTTCCCGGATCTTATCCACAGCTTGTTGTCTTCCGCGTGTAGTACAATCAGGATAAATTTATTGGAAAGGGAAAGTGAGTATATATCACTAAAGATATTTGCATTAAATAAATATTTAACAGAACAAGGAAATCTACAAACGTTTACCTCAAAAAATATATTTTTGCTGAATACAAACAAATTACACTTCAGCCTTTTTTTTGTGTGGTAGATACGTTCCGCGGAAAATCGCACAAAAAAAAGCTATGACTTACATAGAAAAAGTGAAGATTCGTACCATGGATTTTAAAAACCGCGTAACTTTGAAACAGCTATATAAAATATACCCAAAATCACATTTAAAAAAAAAAAACAGGAAAACAATAAGGCAATTCAAAACGATAATTTTGGTAATATTGAAAACACGTTTTGTATCATTGGTAATATTTTAAGGATGTCTGACATCTGGTATCTCAAATGCCAGAAATCCACTAGAAAAATACTAATCATTTTAATTACAAAATATTATCACCGTATGATAATTTTCAAAATCGCTCTCTTCTTCGGAAGATATAGTATAGCCAGTGTTTCCAACAATATAATTCATAGTTAATTAAAATGTCACTATAGTCCCTCACTCAAAAAAATAAATCACAAAATGGCGACTGTTTAAAAAAAATCAGTTAAATAATTTTTTGGTCTTATTTTGTCAGTTTTAATTTTTTTTTAAATAGTTAAAAAATAAATTTTGACAAATCTGGTAGGAATAATAGAGGGTCATACAGAAAAGATTCATACCCAGTTTGAAGTTACTAGCTTAATTAAAACTTGAGATATGATGTCAACTGTATTGAAAAAAGTAGTTTCGAAAAAAAACGCGTTAAAATATTTCATTTAGCTAAAATTAATTAAATTTCATTACTTAAAATATTTCATTAACCGGCCAAGTTGCCGTCTCTCTAATATAGCTATAACTCCGTAAGTAGTTGGAACTCTGAAAATTCTTTTGAAAAACCGCTGTCAAGTACGTGTGAAGATTCAATTTCGATTTGTCAAGTAATAATTTGATCAAAAGTCTCCTCTTCCTTGTTATTTATAGGAGATCTTATAAACATCCCTATTTAAACACGATACATAAAATGTGTTTTAATACCTGGTTTAATAATTTGAGTGAAAAGCAAAATTATATCTTTGTGAGAAATTTTCGCTAAAAGTGCGTTGAGGCGATACATAGACGTTGGAGTTGACGTAGTGGTACGTTTTGCGCTGTGTCTATATATATAATATTTTATTTTGTATGCAATAAGTTAATATACTAGGTCTAGATTTGTTTACAAAGATTTTCAAGTGAGGATTTTTGACGGAATAAAAATGTTTGTTGTTTGGAAAGGAGATGCAAATTGTATTATTTCTGAAAATGATTAAAATTAAAATCGAAGCACCAAAATCTTCAGCTAAAATTAGAAGAAAAAATATTTCAGGATCAATGATACAAAAATGGAATACAAATAGCAACTATTGACTGAAATATGCATTTAAATTTTATTTTCAACTTTCAAATTAATAAGTTGATAATAAAAAAATGGAATAAAAATGTGTATCTACATATTTTTTAATAATGCGGATTGATGAACGTATGAAAATGCATATGAATGTTTGGAAATAATAGTAGTCTCTCTGTAAGACAATCTGAAAGTATTTGTGCATATTGGAAATGTATTTGTGGTAAGTAACCCTCAGAGTGTATTCAGCAAAAGAGGTCAAGACCATCAGCTCGCCTTCATACACTCGTGTATTTTAAAGCTACTTAAAAAAATATATCTATATTTATAGGGCTGACTATATTTTTTATTAATGACATTGAGTTAATATTCAAAAAATAGGTGAAATTATCAAAGATTAATTTTATTTCTTCATTTGATACTCGTGGTATTTAAATAAATAAAGAGGTAATATTCGCGAGATCCACGCCCTAATGTCGTGTATAAAGTCATTATGCATTTATGTCATGACGTTACTCAACTATTTTCCGATGAATAACACAAATTATTGTATTCATTTTAATATCACAATACAAATTAAAAACCATATCGTCATACACGTGGATCAAAACATATTTATCATATATTTCTCTATCTTTTCAAGCTCTTTGCCTTGAGAATCATGCAAACGTTTCATATGTTTTTTAAATTCCAGACAACAACAAAAACACAATAATGGAAACCATGTCCTTTTTTTTTCTTTCTTGTGTCATATCTGCTATGTCCATGCGAGATTTTTCTATCGATATAAAATGTTTATATTGTTGATTCCCATTGCCTTCCACATTTCCTTAAATAAGATGTTTGAAGTAGGATTTATAGTCAAAAGTGAGTGATGAAATTGTCTTTACGTTTAAATAAATGACTAATGACTGCTTAAAAATTTTCAAATGCAGAAATTTAGTTAAGAAAACTAAACTTGAAACTTGCGATCTTCCAATTTTGTCGGTACGGTGAAAATTCTTTTCGTAGTCTTGATTTGAATTGAAACTTTTTTTATGAGAATCCAGGAGATTTTTAAAGATGTCACATATTCATAAATTAGATTAACGAAAACCATTCCAAAATATTTTTTTAAGCCTGGGAAGTTTTTTTAGAAGATGGTTTTCCACATGTGATATACCTTACGCTATCGAGGCTCGGAAACATGCATACATGTCGAATGCGTTCCGAATCTGTAGTGTGTGAGACTAATGATTAGCGATCTAAGGTTAAAAAGTTCTCCGAGTGATGAAAAAGGTAAACATGTGTTGTAGAAAAATCTAACGAATGAGGGGTGGATGTTTTTTATTATTAACACCTAGGTTGATACAAATACATATATGGTTAGCCCGTAGTAACATGTTATGGTAGAGAACGGATACTAAAAATAGTATCCGTCCTAGGTACATTTGGCTCCGAAACTATGTTAAAAGGCCTTTAACGCTGAAAAGACACCGGGGTTGACCACCAAGTCCCTGTGGCCGAGAGGTCCAGAAAAAGGACCTCTAATACGGCACAGGAGCGCCTCTCTCTCGGCCGACGTGCCCAAACACGACCGCAGAACGTGATCCGACACACAGTCCGAACTATCTTTTAGTTTCATTTTTGCCAGATATGCCGCAAAATGGCCGTGCTCCGTCAGGAACTGGGAAGTCCAGTGTTCGGGATCAACCCATTTTAGCTTGAGACGAGATGAGACTGAGCCAAAGAAATTCCGCACGTAGCCACCTTGAGGCGCCTCAGACCAACTGCGTTCCCAATCGGCAATTGCCGCATTTCTTGCTCACCTTTTGGTGGCAATAGCATCCGTAATAATTCAATCTGCTTCCTCAGCTTATAGAGTGGAGAGCCAACTTTAACTGTTCTACGCGATTTTTTAGGTGCCTCACTGCATTTATTTGCGCTTTCAGGTCTAGTGACGTGATCCCTGCAAGGACAGGGAGGCTTTCCGTAGCAGTTGTTCTGTACGCTCCAGTGATTCTCAGTAGTGACTGCCGTTGTGCAACGTTTAGACTTCGTCTCGCCGTCTCGTCTCGTCTCGTCCGCGATGTCCGAGCCTGTCCGCCCATGCTCCTGCTCCGTACGTAGCAACGGCCTCGTAGATGACTTCGTAGGCAACCCTGAGGTGTCTGCCCTCAAGACCCCAATCAGCGTCCGCCAATCTGGACATTTTTCCAAAAGCCTTGGGTGCTTTGCCGGTTGCGATATTAGTGTTTTCTCTGAATCTGCATCCCTCAGAGATGGTTACGCTCTGGTAGATGACGTTTTTATAGAAAACTATACGGTCTTCACCGAGCCAAATGCGTAGATAACGCACGAGTTTGCCCTTGAGCATAACCGCTTTTGATTTTGACGCTGCAAAAGTAAGCTTATTAGTCTCACTCCGTGTCCAAAGTGTTCTTAAGGCTGTATTTGTTATTTCCTCCAGTTTTAACCTTGAATCCCCGCATTTTGTGAGAGTAATGTCATCGGCATATGCTGTTAGTAAGCAATCCTGCGGGAGTACGAGGTCAAAGGCATCGTCAAGCAGGATGTTCCAGAGCATGGGTCTCAGAACAGATCCCCGTGGACATCCCATTGTCAGAGAGCGAACGATAAGCTCACCGCTAGCCGGTGCGAAAACAATCCTATTGTCAAAGTAGCTTCGTATTAATTTAATTGTGTCAGAACCTCAATCGCGTAGCGTTTGATGGTTGATTCTGTGATAGATAGCACACTATCAATTTTATGATGACATCAATGGTGGACTTCCCAGGTCTGAAGACAAACTGTTTTCTGGATAGTGGACAGTCCGCCTCAAGAGCAGTATTCATCCTATACGCTATAGTTTTTTTCAGGAGTTTTCCTAGCGCGGTAAGCGATACTATGATCCGATACGCCTTTGGGTCTTCTAGTTGTTTGTTCGTCTTCGGTTTCGGAAAAACGGCGAACAGTCTTCTCTTCCGGCAATCGGGAAAAACGCTTGTCTTGCAACACTTGAAAAATGAAACAAAGATCGAGGTCGATCTGCCGAAAGGCCCTTTTGACGATGCATCCATCGATGCGATCCAGATCGGGGGATTTCCTCGGGCGGATGTTTCTTACGAGAACTTCTAGTTTCTCTAAGTTTGGTGCTGCAGCATCTGGAACCATGTCGCACGTTGTAATATTTGCTTCCAAACTGATGGTTCTGTGTGTTGGCGTATCTTTTAAGGGATCGTCATGGGGCAGCAGATAATCTAACAGATACTTCATGAACTCTCTCATGTCTATGGCTATTCTGTCGGTTCTGGGATTTCGTATTCCGGCCAGAATCTCGATTGGCCCGTTGGCCTTATGAGCATGCCCCTAAAGCCTTCCACGCTTTGTTCCTTTACGTAGCTCTTCTAGGATGCCAATTTGGATATCCCGATTATTTTTTTATATGCAGCCGCTCAGAAGAGCAGAAGTTTCTTCTCTGTGGTTTTCCTGATGAGTTCCTTTGTGAGATTCTGTGGCACATCATCCTAAGTTTTCTTTTTAGATGCTGCAGATCTTTTCGGGCCTTTCTTGTCGCTCTTGTTGCGACCGTCAGCTCGCGATTGCCATCAGGGTGGCTCCGCCATTTTCACTCTGGTAGATCTGCCCAACCCTTGTTCGGTGGCTTCGCTGTATTGAGAGCTTCTTCTGTAGCGCAGATGTCTGACGAGCGCAAGATTTTTACGATGTCCGTATTCTCCATGTTAGTTGATAAGGGTTCGTCTATATTGTTGCATTGTCTACGAAAATGGTGCGGGACTGCAGTCGGGCTGGGATTGGAATACAGATGTGGCAAATCTCATAATTGAAGGTATTTAAATGTTTATTCGCGATGAATGCGACCGAGCGTTGTCTAGGAACAGTGTGAGTCTATTTATTAAAATTGGCTGTTTCATTTTTAATTTCCGGTGGTTATTTTAAATTTCACGATAATGCGATTCACTCAGATAATGTACTTTGATCTTATTTGTCCACCATACAGTAATCATCTGCTTTTTTTATAATTGAAAGCTTCGACGAATGTTCCGGATATTCGTCAGCATTCAACCACAGCTCGGATATTTTCTGTTGTCATGCAAAATCTATTTTTCATCACAAGTGGTGATGCGATTTAAAAATGAGATTTTATCATTAAGAATCGTCAACGAACGACACACCTCGAAGCGCTTTAGTTTTCGACCTTCTCATAATTCGTGCGGCACCCGCTTATCTAGCTTTTTGTCTTCCCTGTTATGGTGAGATAGCGAAAAATAAACGCGGTACTAACATCCAACTCACAAGTGAACTGTTGTATGTGGATTAGCTTCCACCGTGACTTTTAAATCTTCATCACTGACGATCGTTTAGGATCTTCTTCGTGGTTCATTGTCGAGACTTTTACATTACCGGAACGACTTTTTTGCAACATTTTTGAATTGTTCTCTCACAGATCGATCCTTCTCTAAAATCTCTGTTTACATTTGTATTTGAACTTTTACAAAAGAGCAAGCGAAAATCTTTTATTGACGCTGTCCTGTCAGAAACCACAGAAAGAATATAAATATCAACGGTGGAACCGTATTTATAATTCGTGCAATCGAAGAGAAGTTTGTCAATTTGAAATAATGGTAGTTGTAAAATATTGCACGGAACGTTGATGTGATCGGGGTGAATAGATGCTGTAGGTGTTTCTTGGGTCAGTGTCCTCTGTCATTACGTGTGTTTCGTCTTCGAAGGTGGATAATTCAATATGCTGCGTAGTCTCTTTTATACCAGACGCAATTTCACCCAATTATAGATTCTGTTAAATCAAGAAAATGAAATGAGAAGCATAATTTATTCTGTCTAATAAGAAAATAATAAAATTTTGCTATATTTTCATATACGAAGATGAAGCGAACCGGTTCTTATATTTTTTTAAGCCCCGCCGCTATCTAAATTCCACGCTAGCTACAGCATCACATACAATATTTACATACATATGTATATGATTTTATCTAAAATGTAAACGCTCCTGGAAAAGGATCTACAACTAAAAATAATAAATAAATATAGAATTCGTATTTATTATCGCTATCAGTTGCTTCTTATAATTTCAAAATTGAATATAGCTTTGCTTTGAAGTACGTAATTCAATAGATTGTCGTAGAATTAAAAAAATGAGGAGTTTGCGTATGCGTAGAATGTAAGAGCCGACATGACAATAAATCAATAGAGTGGACGAGTCTTTTGCATTTCCTTACAAAATTATGATTCTCTCCTTTAAATAGGTCTCATTGTTTCATCATCAAATATACTCGTACACGGATACGTAATGTGTGTAACATTTCATATCATATGACTAGTTATTTTAAATTTGATTCAGCTCAGATGTTTCGTAATCGTATGATGTCGCTTTATAATGAATACCGTGGCTAATTAAACGTTAAGCAATCCATTCTTTCGTTTTTAATAAAAGTCGGCAAAGAAAATTTGTAGAAAAAAGAATTTGTATATTTCGATATTGTGTTCCGAAACTATTACAAGGGAAATAATTTTTATTTCAATATTATTTTAATTTGGATGCAACAGCAACATTTATAAAAACTAATTTAAATACAAAATAAAATAAGCCGACAACAAGTTATTTATTAAAATTTGTCATTTGATTTAGTTTTTAAAAATCGTCATATTCATTGGCAAATATTTTTTTATCTTAATCATTTTTGTGGTATCCAATCGTGTAAAATAAAAAAAACGACCTTATTTTATAGTACTCCCTACATTGTTGAAAGGTCGCTGATGGAATTTGTCGCCATATTATTTGTTTACTCATTCAAATTCGAACACAAAATTAATTGTTTATCAACTTTTCTGCGATAAGATTTCAAAGATCACTTGAATATACGAAAAATATTTAAATAGTAGTAGTTTATTTAATAGAGATATGCGCAATCATACCTTTAATTCTATAAAAATGCACGTATTAATCACTACCAAAATGATGTGTTCTTATCAAATGTAATATTGAATTGGAAAATTGTTTGTTTCAAAATAATTATTTGATTGCTCTAAACCGATTTCTTGAAGATTGTAGACAAATTTGATGAATTTTTTAAACAGTTAATATTCTCATATGTGTCATATTTCTATTTCCACTAAAAAATGATGAAAAAAATTCTATATCGAATAAAATGATGCCAAAATAGATGATTTCCTTAAAAAGTTATCGCTAAAATTACAAATGACTATTTATTTACCAAATTTAACTATTGAATAATTTGATGCCAGTTTTCAAAATAAATACGTTCCTATTTGTGGCTTTTCTTCCATATAATTCGCATTGAAATTGTGCAATTTTAATTCGTTTGTTAATTTATTTTGACCATTTATTGGTTTCAAATATTTTTTTATATGATACAAAACAATTTATAAATTCGATTTGCTTTTTTATGATGTTGAAGGCTGAATGACATTTGGATGAATGGTATGGCTCTCCATTGTTGGAGAGCCATACCAATAAAAAATAAAATAAAACAAGCTAAACGTCTCTCATAACAAATTGCAAGTTCAAACAATATTTTTACTATGTTTATGTTATTCCCACAAGTGTAAAAAATATGTTGATAAAATTGTATTGCAATCGGATGAACAGTATGGTAGCGCATTAAATACGAACAAACAAAGATGTTATACAATATAGATTTTATATAATAGATTTTAAAAATTAAAGTTTCACAAAGTAAGGTAGTGAAAGTGGGGGGATTCACGTAAATTGGTGCTTAAAGTCCTGAACAGGTGATTTGCAGCAAAAAAATAAACTGATTTTTACTTTCTATAATATTGTGTATAGATTAAAATATAATTAAACGAAATTGCTGGAAAATTAAAAAAATAGTGAGCGATTTTTACCAACATTTTTTTGCTCATTAAATGAAAACGTTTGAAGATTTTTGTTGAAGTTTCGAAAAAACGCGTTTAAAATAGAACCCAAGCTTATGTGCGAATAAAATGAAAAGCTTAATATTTACACCTAATCAGCTGTGCCTGGAGCATAGAGGATACCTTCTGTTTCTTCAAAAAGTGTTCTTCAGTCTTCGGGTCAATCTTGTCTCTTCTGATGCTGTGGAATGTGCAGCGTCAGCGTTTTTCACGCGTAGCATATCCCCTTTGCTGGCAATTATTCGTCTGCGATCCAATTGTGATGGCCATCATACGCATCCATCCTACGCAGTAGACAAATATTACCTTCGCTGAGAATAAATACTGCCAGAAAATACATGCTATCAATAAATATTGCCAGTTCGATAATTTTTTCGACCAAAAAAAAATTTGGAGCCAAACGTCAGAGCGCAGTTGAAAGTTTCGTTATTATTTTGCGTATGTCCGCCCAAACTCAGATCGTCTGACGACGGATCTGAATGTATAAGACGAAGAAGTTTCTGAAGCTCAATTAAAGTGGTGGTTCGTGTTTGAAATCATGTAAGGTTTTCGTATCCCCGTCACCTATGTAGTTAAATTTCGTGCCTGCTCCAGCTCCTCTTCGTCGACTTATAACTTTTCAATTATATTTATATTAATCTAAAATTTACTGAACGTATTATTAACCATTGACTCTTTCTCATACACAATTTTTGTAATCAACTAGGAAGAAACGTCCCTTAAGTAATTCACGACGTATTATTAAAAATATAAAATCTGTATCTCTGAGTTTATAAAAAAATGATGTTTTGAAACAAATTAAAGTAATATTTTTGTTAGTCATCTGATAACCATATAAATATGGGTATTGTACGAACAACAAATGTAGTAGAAGACAGAAATTCCTTTTGATTTGTTCTTCGAATTTAGATAATGTCGATATGAAATAGCACATTTGCATATTTTTGCACCAACGTAAAAAACGCAAATTGGTGTGTTCAAATAAAATTTAGATCATTGAACAAAGGTCCTCGCGTGATTTGAAATGATGATGATAGATGGCAGACTGTTAGATTTGTTCGTACGAGTGTTATATTGAGAAGTGAGTAATGTTGGCTAACTTCCACTTATCGTGCAAATAAAACCTATATAAATTTAGCTCAAACTTTGCTCAATAAAATGACGAATATAAGGAGCGTTGTGCTCTTTCATAAGACGCGTTTCCTGGAAAACATAACATAGTCACCGACGTCTCTTCAAATCGATACAATCCAATCGTTCCTTCTTCTGGAACAAACAATACTCAATTTCTATATCGTGATACGCAGATCAGTTATGGACAACATACCAAATTACCTAACATAGATTTGAATTTGTTGAAGTACATATTATGTTGGTTATCTAAGAATCGTTTCAGCGAATTTAGAGAAAACTCACAATTTTGCAAATTAATTTTATTTAATACATTTTCGTACAAAGAAATATTAAATGAAAAATATAAGGAGACGATTCAATTAAATTGGAATGGATCTTCCAATATTTTCTATATTGATTATGGAGTGTTGCCATTTGAACTCTATGTATTGTATTATTTTCGCCAATATTTATTCCTAAATAAGACACAATAACATTCTGTAAAAAAATACCAAATCACATGGTAAAAATATTTCATTTATTCGAGTATTAAATAGGTATATTATCTTCTTCTTCTTAAAGTGCCATATCCGAATCGGGCGTAGGTAATCTCCTCAGGAGACCTTACTAAGAAAATCTCAGTATTTCCGATCTCTCAAAGTTTTTGATAGGATGATTTTTGAATTTGAACCCGAAGTTTTAAAGTATGAGTGGAGGATCTATACCGACCCTTAGCCTTCTTAAAAGCAGCTAATCTGAAAAAGGATAATATAACAATGTTGCAAATTATGGGGTCAATTTAAATGTTTTTAGGGATTCGAAAATATTTCATCTTTTGATCCAGGGATGAACGAATCAAATTGAATTTCCGGATTCACTGCATAAAAAATAGCGAGAGTTTGTATAATATTTATAAACGTGAGTTTATTTTTTTTTTTTTTTTCTAAATTACGGTAAAATTTGACACTCAATACGAAAGCACTCTCAACGTTTTTATATAAATCAGCATTTTCATCAAGACTCACTCTTATTAATCGCGGTAATTATTTAACAACTGACTTTTCTCCCAATTTGGAAAAAATATATTGTTTCCGTTTATTGAAAATGCTTTTTCTTCAGAAAACAGTATAATTAATATCTTCTTTTAATTAGAATAGCTCATACAATTTTAATCAGCCCCAGTTTTGAAGCATTTTTATAAAAGCTTGTATTGGATAGATATATTATACGTGAGTGTATCAAAATTGGATTATTATATAGCTCATATAAAATTTAAATGTGAGCTGAAGGCTGAATAGGAAGGTAATTTAAACATCGATACAATGGATATTTGTATTTAATGGTCAATGTTAGCGTTTTACAGCATTATACATTTCAAACTATATTTTAATGGCGTAAGCTTAAAAATTATTCTCATATTAGTTTGGTGTAATATTTTTAAAAAAATTAAACTATATATTTTCAATATAACGAAATATTTTTGTTGTTGATTGATTTTATTAAATGGCCTCCTTTCCCATGTTAAATACTTTTCATATATGATCTTTATGAAAAGGATCCATAAAATAAAATCAAATTTAATCACACCAAGATTAAATTTTAAGATTTTAAGAGAAAAAGATTTAATCAAATTTAAGAGTTTGTACAGTAAAAAATAATTTAATTCTCAACAAAATTCAAAAATTTTCAAATATTATATCCATAGTGCTCCATTGACATCTTTAAATTAACACTGTACATATATAATTTACAAATCAGTATTTGCATCATTATTTAGTAATATTTATTAATTTAGTATGTCGTTGTAGTGTTAATTATAGAGTATTTTATGAGGTTTTCCTCGTTTTCATAGATATGCCATCATAGTCCACAATAGAAATAGAACCTCAATCGATTTAAAGATAAAGATCGTGGTCAACTTGTCTGAATTATATTTACATCTTGACGTACTCTCAACATTACAGATATTCGCCTAAAATTCGCATGAAAAGTCCAATTCGTCGTTGATATACGAATAGTTTAAAAACTGTGTACAATTTTAATAAAATTAATATTTTAGACATGTTATTGCATCACATTACAGAGAGTTCATCCAGAATTCAGCACCTTAAAACACCTTAAACATTTAATATTGCAATACAAAAATGACAATTGTTTTCAAATTAAAAAAAAAGTAATTAGTATTTTAATTTTCGGTTTATTTCCTATTTTTAAACTTATTTATTAATAAATGATATCATCTTATGTAAATATGATGTTCAATTATTATTATTTATATTTTTCTCTTAAATGAACTCAAAAAACGAAGTATTTAAAGGTAACATTATAAGAGATAAATTATGGTAGTTTTGTTCATATTTTGAAATTTCGTCTATTCTGATGAATTGTCATTATTCTCTCGTACAGCTTGAGCGAGGAAGTAAGGAAACACTGCATGTTAAATATGAATCCAAATATGGAACATGCTAACATATCAAATTCCAAAGAGACCTTGTGAACAATATGAACAGATACACAAAGAATTTACGAAAAATAAAAACAAACACCGCTTGTGGAATTTTAAACAGAAATAACTATGCAAGATAACGCGGAGTATTCTGCTAAATATGGAAATACAGTAGACTCTCGATTATCCGGGCAAATGCACGGATAACTGGAAATCGGGATAATCCAAATAATCAAATTTCTACTTGGTTTCGAATGCAATATCGTATTTAGAATACAATTTTTTTATTCATAATTTTAATACTCATTTATTATTAAGAAAAACGCTCATAATGAAGCAAATAAGTGGCCATTGGTAGTCAGTACTGACCCTTAGAAAAATATAAAAAAAGATTATATTAAAAGAAATCTGTAATTTTTATTTGTGTTTGAGATTTTTAAATAAAATTCTAATATCGCTTCGAATATTTTTCAAAGCTATTATATCATTATATTCAAATCCTCTTTGTTCAGCGTAATCTAGTAGTGTTTCAGCATAATTCTTCAAATTTAATATAAAATCAAAGACTTAATTTGCGCGTTTTTTTATATGATAGAACTTATATTATATTTTTGTTTGAATTTCTTGCCTTTTCTACGAGGTTTCTATTTACGCAGGTTTCTGAAGAGCGTATCTATCGCTTAAATCTGGAGATGAGTGTATATGTTTTATGAAATGCGCGTCCTTTTTAGATGAATTTTCTGGATCACAATTCTGTATATTTTTATTCCCGATTTATAGAAATTTGAAGGGCGATAGATTGCACCAAAACCAAATTCGTAAAACAGTATTTAATTGACAGGCGTATTTTTTTAAACGATTAAACCAGCGGAACGTACATGCTTCGGCATAAAACCATTTACAGCTCATTAAACGAATGAGAAAAATCAATTTGTTGTGGATTTATCGACTGCAAAATGTCACATTTTTCCATAAATTTAATCGTAAAAACGAGACTTCGTCATGGACATACAAACACAGGCGAACGATATGATTTTCTATAAATACAAGCAATCTCATACGAGTTGCTCGTGTGTAATTATATTCTAGTGATATTGTTAAGAAATTGGGACCCTTGAAGCGTCAAAAGTTTCTTTCCCGAATTAAACTATATCAGAGTGACGATGATGAGCAAGCACTATCTCATTATATTCAGATTGTAAACAAAGATCAGCCATATTTTCAGTTGCATTCAAATTTATCAGATAAACTGAACAAACACATTTCCAATGAGTACAAATTAGACAATAGGAAGAACTAAATTGCCCTTTATACTATGATTTGCAAATACACATAACTAACATTAAGCAAATCGAAGCTATTTGGATTGCCGATTACAAAGTTTGGCACATCAAACACGCGAATGTTGTTCGCAATCATATGAGAATTTGTCCTAGATGTTGAATAATTTATTGTGTAGAATGCTTCATATTGTGGTACGTATATAAAATAAGTTAGGAATGTGGAAAAGTAATTTTAAACACAGCGAAGCGCTTCAGTCTCTAACATAGCCGTCTTCGAATTAGCTTTCTTTGCGTTGGACCGTCAACACAATTATTCTACAGAACAAAAGAAACCAACTGAATCATCATCCCGATGTGTTCGATTAGCAAAAAACCATTTGGAGGGTAAATTTATTGTATATTTTCAGCTTCACATCGAGCAGACAGATCTATAGCTACAAAAATGATTCACAATTCCAAATCTCATATTTCATGAACTCTATAAATTTCTGCGTATTCATCATTTAGTGACATGTTTGTAAATTTAATCGCAATGTTTCGCGAGGAAGTACGAATCTCGACCAAATAAAAAAATGGATGACATTCATGGTGTTTTAAAACATATCCGATCCTAACCGCAGCTTGGTTCTGCATCTATAAAAATATTCAGAATATAGCAATCGATCATACATCAGTGGCTTTTAGCAATCCCTTTTATGTGAGCATTTCCAACCATTTTGACATGATCTTTAATAGCGTATTTATGTTTTTAAAAATGTGCTTGCTAGTCACGCCTGTAGATTTGAACTCGAGTCGATCGAGCCACACATCAGACCGCTCAATAGCGGGACAAAAGTATCTAATCAAATACAGACAACCTTCGTAGAACACGGAAATTCTACAAAATGGTTTCATTTTACAGTACAAATTCTTCATATCAACCACTGCATCATAATATAAGGAGAGCTATTCATGAAAAACCTTATGAAATATTAAACTGTAATGTTTTTGAAAATCATTTTTTCTAAATTGTCATATATCAGCTTTTTGTGTTAGTGGAATATTTCATATTTAATTATAAGTTTATAAAATTATTTTGACATCGATATCGCCCTGCCCAGCTTAAATAATATTTTTAAACCTTTGCGATCATAAAAAAATGCAAAAGTTCCGTAGATGTTTGGAATAATTTATTTAAAAAAATACGTTCACGTTTTGTAATTATTATTGCACTCGCAGCTTCTTAAGTTTTTTGGACAATTCTTCGATAAAAAAATATTATAATCGTGGAATTTGAGATCCTACTGATTTTTGGCCAACAGAAAAATGTATATTTGGTCTGTGATTGTTTAATATTTGTAACATCGTCCAATAATGGCAATCAAAAGAAACGTATTTAATCGTAAATCTGACGCTGGAAACCTTGAAGGTTCATTTTGCATTTACAGGAATGTAAAGTTCTTCACCAGAATCAGAATTTAATAAGAGGTCGGGATTTGATATTTCGGAAACAGAATTTACCGTTTTTTGCTGTTTTTGTTTGTTGTTTGCACTACACGAGAAACGTTATTTTTATTTTCATCAATTAACGTTAATATTTTCAATTCAACGTCTGCTTCATGCATTAGTGCCTTTTTTGTATTTTCGGCATTTTAATAGTTACCCCTTGCAAATAAATTGTACGTAATTTTTGCTGGTTTTTATATTTTTACTTCGATTTAGACAGCAGGGGGTTTTAATGGTTTAATAATAATTATCCATTAATTTGTATAAACTGTAATACACATACATAATATAATAAATGATTATTTAGATAGGCGACGACAAAGATCGCTTTTGAGATTTCATATCCGGAATGTTTAAAATATAATTGAGTATGGGAGAAGTGGAGGATGTTGGTATGATTGGAAACGGTAAGATGTAGAGAAACTGTTGAAAATGCAGCGCGAGGTAAACGACCTTCGCAGGATCTCCCGAGGAAAGTGACTCTTCCTCCGGACGATCCCGACTTTTCATTAATGTGAGAACATTTCGCATCTAAATACGAAATCATCAACACACATCGTGACTTGATTTTATTAAATGTTATTCATCGTTTCTGGGAATCTCGCTTTCGAGCAGATTTCATTTCTTGACATAAATTCATTGATGTTATCTTTCTTGACGATTTCATTCGGTGACTCAAATATTGCTCAAAACCAACGAGCTTTCATTTTTAAAAGCTCACTTAACGTGCAAATTGCAAATATAACTTCACTCGTCGTTCTTGCATTTGATTTTGACGTTGGCTCAAATGCGTATTTCGGTCATTCGTTTTCCAAATATAAGAATTGAATGCATTTGTAGCATTGAAGATCTTAAATATTATTTAATCGATTTCTAATATTTTTTTAAATTTAAATTAGCATTAATTCAATTTAAAATTCGACTTTATCGATCAGCAAATTAACTGTTATTCGATAATAGCACATTGGATTTATTTTGAAGACGCTCAATGACGATTACGCGTCAATCGATCGACATTATCGGTGAATATTTTTATGAATATAATGCTATTTGACATTTTCTATGGAAACTTAGCATGCGTATGCTGAAAATCGCTTTCGGAATTTGATGGAAAATAAAAATATAGAAGCGCTCTGAAAAGCAACATGAAGTATTATAGAATATGGATAATGGGTCCCCGAGGAAAACTGACGTTGAAATATCCATCGGGTTGATGTTGTGTCGGGAATATTGGAGTTATCTAATAGGATAGACTCGTTTGGATGAATCGATCGATTGATTTAAATTAAAATGAAATAAATATCTGAGCTTCGAAGAGAGGTTTGGACGTAAGAAAATAATAAAATCTGTCTTTTAGTTTTTTAGATCTTTTGCAAATTGAACTTTTCGCGTTTACGATCCGCGCGTCTTTTGTAAGAGCCCGCTCGACGCGTGGGATGCGTTCCAATAAGTTCTCTCTCAACACATCTTATGCGGGATCGGTCGATCAAAACTTCTACTTATATCAGGCATCTCCGCGTCTATTTCGCACGACGTGGCACTTTCAATTGGAATATTTTACACAGCCACATTTTATCCTTTTTATGGGGCCATTGCCAACTTTTAAGACATACTTTTTCATAGCGTATATACATTTTTTAAAATGTGATCGCCAGACACGTCTGCAGATTTGAACCCGAGACTACCTACGGGTGATCAAATATGAACATATATAAAAAATATATGATCAAATAGCCATAGTATATTAATTTTTGAAATGTCAGCTGCGCCACGAACAGTGAAGTATAGAGCGTGCATCTTTTACGAGGCATATATATCGAAGCTAAATAGAAAAAGTGTATTTGAAAAAAAAAAAAAACAGGATATTGTAGATAAAATACAGGATAGATAGTTGAAAATTTAATTCCAACTGTGTGTTCTTTCAGGGATGGGAAAAGATTATAATCTGTAGGCATCGAGTCAGGGTAATACGGAGGGTGGTTCAAAACATCTCAATCAAATAATAAGTCCAAGAGCGCTTCGGTGGCCGACGGGCGCTGTCGTGCGACACTTGTCTCGTCAGCATTTCCCTCCTTTTGAGGTTTTTTTAGGGTCTCACAATATCGTCGTGCATCGATGGTCTCTCCCCGAAGCAGAGTTTCGACCAAAATGATGCCTTTTCGGTCCCAAAACACAGAAACCGTGATGTTTCATCTCGGAATTGTAGTTTTAATCATTTGGTAGATGTATAAATTTGTTACGTGCATTCAACACCGATACGTTTAACGTTCGATGCTGGTTTTTTGACGCGTATGCGATCGAATAATCGAGTATATTTGTTAAAACGAGCCAAATGCGCCATATAGTGTTTTCGTTTTTGTAAAAGAGCGAAATAGGAGATGAGACGCGAAACCTCGAGGTGCGCTCGTCTCGAAGGTCACGCCTGCGTCGTTTCTTATCGCATCGTCTGTTAAATGTTTTCATCAATTCGTGCACAAATTTAGCAAATCTATTCGACAAAAATGAATTTCGATGATAACGAGCACAATTTCGTCGTACAAATGTGCCCTTTGAAATTTTAGATCTAATCACAGCGCGAAGTTTCTCCCTTGCGTTTGTTTTAAGACATTGTCGATCCCGTAAATTTCCTTAATGTTAATATTGTACGGTAAAAATCGCAATCGCGTAGAAGACGCTTGATATCTGTCGTCGTTGCGTAATCTTATCGTAGCAACGGTATCGACGATAGCTTCGGAACGATCTTCCTCGGCGTCCCGAACCGATTCGACTCGGATCGTTTCAGGACTCGCGGGTCGTCACATTCAGAAACGAACGCGGAGTATTGAAATATTAGACGATCGATAGGCGACTCGAGCGATAGAATCGCTTGCGTTTTGCGGGAGGCCATCTTTTGAATCGATCTAAAATTCAATAATAAATTCATTGAACGCTTTACGACACTCCGATAGTTCAATCGGTCCGAGATTCTTAGATTGACAAAATTACATTATTAAGAAAAACAGTGTGTTAATTGTCTCTCTTTTTTGAGTCTTTCTTTTTCGATGTCGTCCAAAAGCCCATATCCGAATCGACGCATCCGAAAGCATAGGAAAAATGCGAAACTATGTAGGAAAAAGTAGTCAGTGACGACCATCGTCTTCGATCTGAAAGATTCCGTAGCAGACGACTCGTCCTCCTTCGTACCGACTCACGCTTTGGTGTCGTTGACGGCTCGATCTCGTTCCGGTTAAACATTCTTTCCCGTTCTAATCCGATAGTATGAATACTCTCATTGCTTTTCATGTAAGAATATTTGACCGGACCGGGATCGGACCGAGACCGGAGCGAAATCGAACCGTCAAAAGACTCGAAAGGGAGGCAATTCAAATATTACATTCCTCGCGTTGCCATCTATTTACCCTTCCGATGTTCGACGACAATCGCGAAGCTCACAATCTCAGTTACGCATTCCTTCCAAATTCGAGTTTAAACGTATCCTAAAGGATTTTCCCGGAGCTTCCGGCCGGCGCGGTGTCCTGACACCAATTTATATAACTATTTTATATTAGGTCGTTTTGTCCTAAATAATTTAATGATATGTTTTTTTTTTAATTTACGAAGTGATAAGGATTAGCGCTTATTTAATAAATGAGTTGAATTGAATAATTTTTGGTTAGTAACAAATATGAGATAGGTGGTCCTGAATGCACTGGTATGGGTGTGTGCGCGCGCAGAGGACACGCGGCCGGCGGAAGCGGAGCCGAGCGAGCTTCCGGCGGCGGCCGGCGGCCGGCGGCGGCGCGACCGTCGCGCGCCCGAGTCGCCGAACCGCCGAGTCGCCGCCGATGTCGTCGGGGTCGGCGTCGACGTCGGTGCCGTTGCCGGTACCGATGTCGATGTCGGTGCCGGCGTCGGTGTCGGTGTCGCCGCGCGTCGCTTCTTCGCCTCGAGTTGAGCTTTTCTCTTCGCGATCGATTCGCCAAGATGGCCGATCGCTCCCGAAATAGGCCATCACCCGACGAAGGTCACCTTCCGACGACGAGCCGCCTATGCCACGCGACCCATACGACCCATCCGACCCATCGTCAGCTCTAAAATTGTCATCTTGATAAAAAAAAATGCACAGGAAATAAAAGAGAAAACGTCCCATCGACGATAACATTCCGGGGGATGATCGCCCCTTCGACTCTCGATCTGACGTCGAAACAAAATAAGCGATGAAAATTGATAAAGATCGGTCGCAGAATGAGCTCAGGAAGGTTTCCGTTCTATTGAAACCTTATCTATCCGCAGCCGCGTCATCGGACGCGACTGCGCTCCGATGACAAATTATCATCTCGAATGCGATCAAGCGACGATTCGATCGCGAAGATCTCGCTGGTTATTCGCGCGTCCTCGCACCATAAGCGATCCCCAAAATGTAATCCTACCGAGCCACGTTACAATATGACTATAACATACGACAATCGCTCTATTTTTTATAGCATTATGAGCATGCAATATCACGAAACGGCAACAGGAAATACGCACAGAAAACCATAAATTCGACGCTTTGATGACGTCGACTGAATTCCTAAACACTTTCAATGAGTGCATCAATAGCAAATCGTTTCAGAGATTCGATACCGTTTCTAAGAAAATTACATTATTTTGACCAGTGATCATTCTTAAAATACTAAATAAACTTTTATATTATGAATCGTTGCGGAGTTCTATGCGAAACGCCCTCACGAATATTTCTTTTAACACTAAATCTATCTTAATTTATCATATCCGATATCGGAGGCGAGTAGAGAATCCAGTCCCGGGATCCAAGACAGCTTTAGGTGTTCATAAATCCCGGGATTAATAAATATAATCCCGAAAAATTCTGGATTGAAATTTATATCTAACAAAAATCGTACACGTCACCAGCACGATGAAGGCTACTAAATCTATCTAATCTATGTATAC
The DNA here is from genome assembly GCA_008973525.1 of Stenopsyche tienmushanensis. Classification (NCBI taxonomy): domain Eukaryota; kingdom Metazoa; phylum Arthropoda; class Insecta; order Trichoptera; family Stenopsychidae; genus Stenopsyche; species Stenopsyche tienmushanensis. The sequence continues at coordinate 71,178 of WACJ01000523.1, forward strand.
ATATATGTTTTTCAAATTGTTACATTAACCTTTTCCTAGCGGTGATGTATTTACTACACCTCGACTCTGATAATTGAAATATCGATATGAAATATAATAGATACGAGATTCAGAATTTTTGTATTTCTCCGTAATACAATTACGAATTACATCAAAGTATTATAATATATAAATATTAATCTACAGCGACGGAAATAAATAATTTGCCGGGAAATCGGGAGTTTTAGTCCATATCTTAGCAAAAAGAAATTTTACTTAGATATTTAACTAGCATTTGAATATATATGGTAACGATACTTCCGACGAATGTGGAGGCTGAGCTTGCATTTTCAGCAGCGAGCTACTTGGCTTCGATCAGATCTAGACTAAATGATGAAACATTCGATGCTTTAATATTACTACGGACGTATTTCCTAAATAATATTTGAATTTTTTAGTGCTTTTATTTATCTATTTTTGAATTGTATCTTGTCTAAAAATAAATAAAATTCTTTCGCCTTTAAGTTATTTCTTATATTAAACGAATGAACTTATTAATAATTTTAATCAAATTTATCAATGTAATTTCTTAAACTATTGAAAATCCAGGTCCCAGAATTCCGGGACTGATCCCGGATCGGTCTGATGCAATCCCGAAATCGCGGGATCGAAATTTTGACTCGGGATTGGATTCTCCGGACGTGGGTGATCACCGCGGAAGATCTCACTTGGAAGAGAATTTTTCATGTGGTAATTTTCACTTGCACGCGCGGTAAAATAAGATTAGAATTATTCGGATGGGAATTATAATTAAGGTAGCAGAGAAGAGAATCTACGAGTGAGTAGCGAAAATATCATTAAATTTAAATGGTAATTAAATTATTGTTGCAAATTTGATGTCTCACTCGTAGGCCTTCCCTGCGCAATTTTATCGATCGTCTCAGTATTTACTTTTTCAAATCCAGAAAATCTGATTAAATCTCGATCGAGATTGTCGATCGGAAATATTCATATATTCCTATTCGAACCGGAACCTTCGCAGTGACAGTCTGGGATGTAAACTCTTCTGAACCTATGCGGCGTAGCTGTCTCGAAATATCAAAACTTTTCAAAAAAATAAGCGTTAAAGTGAAATCGTGTTTTTTAAGTCCCTCGAAATTCGCAGTGGTTTGGATGCAAAAGCAAAAAAAAGATGAAGTATCGCACACAATAGACAAATTAGAGTTCTCAAATAGCGACGACGAACAGGAAAATATTATAAACGAGCATCGAAGACAAAAGAGAACAAAACAATTGTCGAGTTTCGAAAATGGGAAGGACGCCGAGATGCGGCATCTGATGAAGTAGTTCGGAAAGAAAGATGAAGATTCCAAACCTCGAAGGACCCAGTTTTATAATATCTTTAGGGAAATAACCGGTCCTAAAAAAATTAAATGCATTTACTGTTCTGCTATTTGATGCATTAATTGCGGTACATATGAAACACAACATTTAGATATCTTTTATCTGAATTCCATAATCTTAAAAATAAAATAAAAAATTCTATTGTAAATTTTTATTATTTTTAATCTTGTTATTTTTTTACTTTTATTTCTTCTATCTTTACATATACGTACAATATATATTTTTGTATTAGTATATTTTATTTTTAAATATATTCTCTAGATGCTATATTATATAGCTTAAAATAATCCAAATAATGTAAATAAAAATCAATTTAGACCATTAATGGTCAATCTTGTATAAATCAGGAAGGCATTGGCTCTAAAGTCACAACCTCCATCAATAAAAAGGGAAAAAAGTTATTTTTTATTTATGAAATAATAAATGGGATTCCACAATTTTCTTTAAAACCACGAACATGAATGTATTTAATAAAAATATGAGGCTTATACGATTCGATCCCACGTTTACGAATCATTAAATTTGCTAAAATATCTGAAATATGGGATCGATTTATTGAAAATAGTCAAAATTGTCATAAACTCAGTACATACATATGTCACAGTCGACGAGCAGTCGTTTCCATCAGAGACGTGCCGAAGAAACCAGATAATTTTGGAATGCGATTCCGGCTAACGTCTGATGTCGACAGAACATATGCAGTGAATGGATTTTTTCCATTTGAGAAAGGACGAGGAAGAGAAGATTCAATTTCACTCGGTTCTCGAACTGAAGGAAGCGTTCGCAGGACACGAAGAAAACACAACGACACATTGTTATGTGTCTCACAGGCCACAAAACTGCTCGCCGGAGGGACTATCGCCCGTTTGGAACTGTTGCGTGGAAATTTATGAAAACTACCTAAATCTGCCAAATAATCGTAAAATAATATGTCCCGTTTTTCAAAGAAACTATAAATAAAACAATTTTTCATTTCATTCGTTGCTTTTAGCAAGTTCTATGCATAAATTAATAGAAATAGAAAATTGATAAGCATGCATCGGAAATGGAGAGATTTTATAATAGTACAAAATTTGATGAAGACATAATGGATCAAATAGTAAAAAACAATGTTGATCTTGCAAAAGTTTTTAAATTTTCTTTTGGCCTGGATTATTATAAATTCTTGAATTTTGTATAAAGATACAACGAGGGGAAAAATTAAGGCACCAATTTTAACTCCCGTTAGCTATAGAATCCGACGCTGTTTGTCAAGAATCGTAGAAAAAAGAAAATGTACCAAAATTAACAACAAAAACAATTTCAGATAAGAATAATATATATTATATATTTATACAAGAATAATGTTTACGTACGCACAATAATGCATAAATGAAATAAACTTTTATAAGTACCCTTCGAGTGTAGTCTTCTTTTCTAACTTTAAATTAAAATACTAACGTAAAAATATTTATTCATTCAGTAAAAAAATTGACTATTATTTATGTTAAATTATAAAAATAATGGCTTTTTTAAAAAACGGTAATTTTGATCGGGCACGTTGGGAATAAGTGTACAGTTGTTTTAGTATTAATGCAGCTCAAAAAGCACCCGAACGACGCACGAAATGGAATATATTTGTAAACGACATGCTAATTTTCATTGTAAAATCATTTATTTTCTTTTCACACACAACACAAGCTCTATAGTTTTTCATAGAAAGTAATTCGATGGATGAGAATGAATACTTTAATTTCGTTATAATACAAATATTATAGGGGTTGTTTTATGTCTCAGCATAATTTATGAATAATTTTTTGTAATACATATCTATAAATATGAAATTTTATAAAACGACCATCAAAATAAATCTTCAATTTCACTTCCTTAAATTATTTCAATTAAACATCTGAGCCAGTGATAGTGAACTTTTTAAGTTAGATGAGAAACAACTGAAAACGTTCATAAATTTGTACTCTAATAAAAAAAAGTTACATTTTCGATATATTTATGTATGCACTATTCTATACCTAAAGCGTTTCCTCTCCAGATTCTCAGATCGACAGACACTTTTTCGATTGAATCACTGATTTTGGTCTTCGCTTTATATTTTAAGTTTTTCTATATTCCAGATCCCGTTATTTTTACGTATTTTTTATATAAGAACTTCATGCGTCTACGCACCACACTTGTCGCATAAATTGAGGGGTGGTTTTATATAGAATCCGCCAGATCAATTTAAAATACCATAACCGGCAATATTTAATATTTTATTATCAAGAAGCATTGGCGCATGAATGTGAATTTATTGTTTGATTTATTCGCCTTAATTAAAGGATATTATTGCCAATCTTGGCTTTCTCCTAGTCAATTGCCGCTCTAGATTATTGGTGGAATCAGCTAACAATAAACACACAATTTGACATCGCTTTAAAATTCAAAATAACGGTTTGAAAAAATATATTAGTACTAAAATTTATACGAAACTAAGAAAGATTTATTCTTAAGATATGATGTTAATAAAAAATAAAAATAAAAATATTTTTACAAAACCGACACTATAATTTCTCGGTTTCTCTGTGCTTTGTGAGCATTAATTCGACATATGGCATATGAAAATGTAAGTACATATATATACATAATTAATTATTAATTAGTTGATCCGCGACCATGAATCCGTCAGGAGTTTTTAAATATCGGATCGATTAACTTTTTTTTGTTTTTTAATTTCAATATTACTTTTCAAGCAATTACTGAGCGCGATTGAATACTCATTTTTCAATGTTTTTAACATAATTATGTTTAAAAAAAATTTTGTTTTTAGGCTTATTGAATTGTAATATTTTTGACCCGATATTAAAATCTTATAAATCAAGAGTTGTTTTTATAGAGTGAATTACCTATTGTCCGGGGCGAAAGGGAAGAGACGCACGCATAATATGAACGACTGTTCATTTTCATATATTTTTAATATCATACGACAGAGGTGTCAAACACTGCCCGTGATTATAGAAACAAAATTATTCAGATCGATAAGGATGATGCTTTTATCTTAACTATCGAAACAAACGCCTAACCTCTTGTCTTAATTACTCTGACTCTCAATAAAACCGGCCGATGGAGTTTAAGAAAGCTCGTTAAGCGAAGCAAATATCAAAAGTGTAAGATTGTAAAAAAATAGCCGGGAGGATAGTAAACGCCTGGTTTGAGTCGACATACCTGTACTTATAGTATGTCTGGCGATGATCGTTAATATGTAACTATCGAAACTGGTCACTTTTGAAAAATCGTAAAACAAATCTAAATAGATGTTATTTTCATTGCAGACCATTTCACATCTCATTAAACAGCATATTTTAAATGTTACGGGTTTGAGAGACTCTGATCAGTTTTTTTCCTTCGCATGGAATAAAATATTCACGATGATAAAACGAATATTAGTGGCGTCCAGAATCCTCATTAAATGATTTTTAAAACTAATGATTTTTCCTGTATGTATATGATTTCATCTCAGTTACTTCTTACAACAGGCCAAGCAATGAAGAGTTTTAATACAGTAAAACCTCGATATAACGGAATAATTGAGGGGAGGGGGTGTCCGTTAAAGCCGAAAATCCGTTATATAAAAAAAGGTTTAAAATACATCAAAAAGTTTATTTTTAAATGCACTGCACACTTAAACCTTTTTTGTGCGATAGATGTGTTCCGCGGAAAATTGACTTTGACTTGCATATAAAAAGTAAAGATGCGTTCCATGGATTTTAATAACCGCATAACTTTGAAACAATTATATAAAATATACCCAAAATCGCACTAAAAAGTTTTCGATGTGACTCAAAATCGCTCTCTTCTTGGGAAGATATAGCATACCCAGTGCCAAAGACATCATTTTTCTGTTTAGATTTTCTCTTTCCAACAATATAATTCATAATTAGCAAAGATGTCACTTTAATCCCTAACGCAAAAAATGAATCACAGAAGAGCGACTGTTGAAAAAGGAAAAATAAAGGATTATATAGAAAAGATTCGTACTCAATTTGAAGTAAATTAATTAATAAAAACTTGAGATATGATGTCAACCGTGTTGAAAAAAGTAGTTTCGAGAAAATGCGTTAAAAGATTTTATTATAGTAGAACCGGCCAAGTTGCCACCTCACTAATATAGCTATAACTCCGCAAGTAGTTGGAATTTTGGAAATTTCTTTAGAAAATGTATTTTAAAAAGACGAAATATTGGAAAAATGCAAAGAAACATAATTTTTTTTTTCAAAAATCTGAACCAGAATAAAGGGGGTAGTCGTAATTCAGCGATAGCAGTTGCAATATGATGTACACAATCCTAAATTATAATTATTTAATTATTAGGTTTGAGTGTACGTAGATACATATTTCGAGTAAACAAGCCAGCATGGCTAACACCAGTGTCCCGTGACGAAACCTGCGCGTTATCAGGGAATCCCCTTATATAATTTCGCTCTGGCTAGGTGCAGTCTACGAGCAGAACGGCATTGTGTCTCAAATTCCGTATGTCGCGATTATCATGGCTGCTAAAAATTGTTTACATGCAGCGACACTTGAATTTAAACTTGTACAATATTAACAGGACGTTTTTAAATTTCTTTATATTTGACCACGCTATGGTGCCGTTGACGGTTCGATCTCGCTCCGATCAAATATTCTTACCCTTGAAGGAAAATTATCTAAATTAAATTAATGGAGTCTCAAGAAATCACAAGATTCCAGGAATTGCTCAAAAGCTAATTATATATAAGAGTTGCAGTTATTTGCCCGCAAATTAATATTATATATTTTGTCAAAATGTAGTAATTTTGATCAGAGAATTGAAGCTTCAGAGAAAAGGCTTTTCAATAGAATTTTGAGGAACTTAGTCCGTCAATATAAATTCACCGTAAAAATGTAACCATATAGCTCTAAGATAGATTTAAAATTGAAAGCATTATTAAGCCAACTGATAAGATTTATAACAACTCCTTTTGCAAATGTTAATATTGTTTCAAAAATGATAAAAGAAATCGATCGAGCCTTGGGCGCGTATTTCAAAGACCATAAAAATACCAAGATTATTTGAATGAATATCCAAGATTTGTACAAATGAACATTTTCGAATATGAATTTCACCAAGAATACATATCGGACAAGGTTCACTGAAATTAGTTCAGATAATTATTTAAAATTATCTTCCACAGACGATTCCTCCAATTATCACGTGAAACGCATTGTCACTCATTATACTATTTTTTCCGTAAAGTTAAAATGTAATCGATCTCTGTGCCTTCTATTGGATCGAGTTCTTTTATAAAATACGATTGCTTTTGAGCAGTCTGATGATTCAACGTCGAAAAGTTTAGATCAATTCGTTAAATCTAGACATGATATCGATATTTTTATATATATATCTTTGATTTTTTCTCTTGGTTTTCTTTGAAATACTACTATACTTTTATATATCTATTCTAGATATTTTAGCGTAAATTTTGAAATACATTCCCTTATTTTTTATATTCCTTAATATGTATTCTGAAACATATTGCCATTTCTATTCCATTTTTCACTATGCAATTAATAATTTTGGATGGATTTGAATACAACTCTACTTAAATCAATTTTGATGAAAATCACTTTTGAACTCCAGCCAAATTTTGTGTAAACCAATTAGCTACTCCGATTTGCACAAGTTTATATATGTTTTCGGCCAGACTGTCTGGCCATACGAGCTGTAAGTGTTAAGAAATTGGATAGTAGAAATGGAATCGTTTGTTTTTTGTTGTTATAAACTAATATTCTTATGACATTTAAATTTACACAATATTATTATATGGGCCTAGTTTATGTGCAAATTTACAATAATCTAAAAATTTTAATTCACAGCTTTACCATCAATACTAACTAATTACATCTAAAAAATAATAAGGTACATATCATGTATCTTAACAACATAATCATTGTTTATTTTTATTAATAGAACTAAATCATTTTAAAATAACTTGCAAACAATATCTGCAACCATTATCATTTTTTTAATTTTAGGAATTATATCATGCATTACTGTGACAAATGTATAATTAATCAAATTTACAGTCTCAGAATACATAAATATTAAAGTAGACGAATCACTTTATGATTGATAATGATGTAAACGAGCTGAAAATTTTATAAATTGATAATTCATTTTATTGTATTGCAAATTTTGAAACAACTTAAAATTGTAAATAATATTTTTGGTTCGCGAACGTTTAATATAATACAAGTAGTATTAATAGGTGAGATATAATAAAAGACGTTTAGATTATTCGATGCAAAACAGACTTGCTTTAATATTCAAATACTGGAAAAATAAATACAATATAAAGAAGTTTTATTTAGCCAATGACATAGATGAATATTTGCAGCAATAATATAAATCATTTAAAAATAGTCGTAATATAGAAAATCATTTCCACCTCTCATAGTTATCTCATATAACATCATTTCTATTTTGAATAGTTTTTTCATAAAAATTCAATAAAACGATGCTTTTGAATCGAAGATAAATATATTATTTAAATATTTTTGTATCACAATTGTAACATTTTGTCAATCGGCAAACTAAAGATACTTTGGCCTTATTAAATTGATTCATCTATTTTTCAAACGTTACGAAAAATAATTGGTATTTTCTAAATGTAAGAATCAATGGTAAACTCAAATACATATCAACATTAAAATAATATATGGGTGAGCTTTCACTTAAGACCTTTTAGTATTGATATTTGCCATGTATGTTATTTTCACAACCAAAATGTATTTCTAATCGAACGTATGCTCATTGTTTTTATCTCGATTTACGCGGTTGTGCGAACAAATGTATCAAACTATGCATTTCATTAATTATATTCATGCATGTGAAGCAATTACCTTCAATTTGATTCAGAGTCAAGAGTTAAATAGTACTATTATAAATGCAATATATTTAATATTATTATAATGTATATTTTAAAATAATATACGAAGATGGTCCGAAAAATCGCCCCCGGGCACGTATTATTCACCGAAAATGCCGCAAAAGGTCTTAAAAGAGGATGCCATCCTGTGTATCCAATCGGTCCGCTTTTCGGGTCGCTGACATGACGAATGAATGCCTCGCGATCGGACGCCATACCCGTGCATGTCTACAGAACGATTACGAACTCTCATTACAAAACGAAGTTATCCGAAGAAGACTGATCAGGTGGGTTGTTTAAATTTTACAATCGGTCGAAAATATTGTTGTCTTTATTTTCTTGCGAGCCTATGGTGATTGGGTTGTCCCAGCGAGGAAAAGTGGAATTAGACAACTTAGTAAATAGTATAAAAACAGAGTACCCTGCGTTTTACGCCCCATCCCCAGTTGCGCCCGTGGCGGGCGTTTGCTTTGCCATCCCCTTTTTACGGCCCCGATTTGATTATTTCTTATGCAGAACACCACGATAATGTTTTAACCCTTATAACTGGTATCGCTAATTTTGACCACACTGCGAGCTTCGTGGATCTTATTTGACCCGCACCAGAAAATCAGTCGTTACAAGCATATTTTTGTATTATTTGCATAAATATGGATGGGTGTGAAATAAAATAAGCATTTCTTACTAAACTATCGTAGTTTAGTTTTAGGAGCTTTAAAAATTAACAAGTTTTACATAAATTATTAACTACCCTAGGTTTTTGACACTTTTTGGTTAGTATGTATTTGAAAAAGAAAACAATATGTTTTTGTAAAAAAATAAACAATAATACTTCTCTTATCCTATAAATAACAAAAAAATGACAACGAAGATCAAAATATCTCTTTATGAACTGACACACAAGTTTCATTATTTATACTTTTTGACTAATTTTTGGTTTACCGCTCTCTGTATTTACAAATCGAAAACAGAAAAGATAAAAATACACCCAATGAAAAAAGTGAGGTATTTGATATCGCGGGTCCAGTCAGCTATATATCTCGGTTCCTACGGGAGCTTAGAATACGTATCAGCGCGTTATTATAGCATATACGATAAAATAATAACAACCGAAATTGAATGCTCCTGGGTCAAATTTGACCCACGATACCGGTTAAGAATTAATTTGATTTTTCATTTTCATTTTTAATTGAGATAAATCTTCCGCGTAAATCAAGTGATGGACATAATTATTTTAATCGAGGGGTTCGTTATGACATATCAAAATAGACAACTGTAATGAGAATTTATAGATTTTTGTACGACTTTATGCATTTTTTACTATTCATTCACTAGGGATCCCAATAAAATATTCGAATATATTTGCCCCTTTTTTTCAATATTCGAAATTTTTAATAATTATAAAATTAATCGGTTGAAATTACGTGATAAAAAATAATTCAATTTTTTATATACATATAAGCATTATGGTACTTTATTTTACTCTATAAATTAGTCAACGAATCATTAAAATATTTAAAATCGGAAATTATTACTGATGAGGAAACGCATTTTTTAAGAAAATTGCTTGACACTGCAAAAACGCTCGACTTGCAAAAAAGAAAAAAAAAGTGCTAACAATATTACACAGATTACTGTAGAAGGGGCTTACCAATATTTATTTTAAAAACTTGAAGAAATTAATACAGTAAAACCTCGATGTAACGGTCTAATTGAGGGGAGGGGGTGTCCGTTAAAGCCGAAAGTCCGTTTTATAAAAATAGGTTTAAAATGAATCAAAAAAACTCTTTTTGGAGATACACTTTATTTAGATATAAATAAAAAATACAAAACACAAACAAAATTTTATTCAATTGTCTTGGAACACTCGCCGCGATGTGACGTTGCTGTTTGATATGAACGTGCTTGTTTTCGATAATCCTTCTTTGAAAAAGGAATCAAGTTTTATATCTTCATTATAGATAACTTTATTTTTGGCAATATTGTTCCTTCTTCTTCGCTATCTTCACTTCCATCATCATTTTTTAGGTTCATAATTTTATTTGTTATCTCACTTTTAGTCATATGATATTATACCCAGAGTCAACTTCATCTACTTCCAGCCATTGTTCCACGGCTACTTCTTCTCCGGCATTATTATGTCTTGTTCTACAGAAACCAGACTCCAACTTTTGTATAATTTCTAATTTTTTGTTTGGTCGTTACACTGATTCTTTTTCATTTGTCCATATTTAAAGGGTAGGCTTGTGAAAATTTTAATTAATTTACTGAAGTACCAAATGAGTTCATTCACTTCGAGTAAACAAGTTGTCGTAGAGTTGGGTGAATCCCCGGTCATCATGGCAAACACCAGTGCGCTGCGTCGAAACCTACACGTTATTATATCAGGTAATTCCCTAATATTTAGTGCTAACCGTATAACGTGATTATCATGGGCGCTAAAAATTGTTTATATGCGGCGACATTTGATTTTAAGCATCTATAATATTAACAGGGCGTTTTATTTTTTTTTAAATTTGACCGTTCGTTAAATAGAGGTTCATTATATCGAGGTTTTACTGTAATGATTTAAGTAAAACTATTTACTGTATATCAAAATGTGAAAGGAAGAAAGAAGAAGTACAACTCTAATCATGTCAATATTATATTTGAAAACGGGGAATGTTTTCATCCAAGACATTTTTAAGAATTTTTAACATTTATTTTTTTTATATAAACCAATAAGTTGTCCAACAGCTTTGATTTAGAGGTGCAGATAATAAACAACGTAATAGAAATAATATAATAGAATCAGAAACAATTGGACAACACAATTGCCGATATAATTGAAATCAGAGAACCAGTTGTTTATAAGGCTAATATAAAGTTCATTGAAAAACTATTTAAAAATTTCAATCACGCCAAAAAAATGTATGATATTTCAGATATTCTTACTTCTTCTTAGGCCCGATCCACACTATGGTGCCGTTGACGGTTCGATCTCGCTCCGGTCTCGGTCCGATCAAATATTCTTACACAAGAAACGGGATCGGGACGATCCGATAGTGTGAGGTTATACAAAAAAAAATCTTAGCCAGTTTGAAGTAAATTTATTAGTTAAAACTTGAGATATGATGTCAACCGTGTTGAAAAAAATATAATAGTTTCGAGTAAAACTACTAATATAGCTCTAATTCCGCAAGTATTTGGAATTTTGTAAATTTCTTTGGATAATGTATTTTTAAAAGTCGAAACATTGGAAAAATGTAAAAAAAACGAAATTATTTTTTTCAAAAATCTAAACCAGAATAAAGGGCGTGGTCGTAATTCAGCGATAGCAGATGCAATATGATTTATATAGTTCCAAATTTTTATTTTTTTCCAAATTTCGATTAGTCTTGATACGTATTCTCTATGATTTAAAAAAAACGCATAACTTCGAAATTGCCCAAAAAGAGTTTTGAGTGTAATCGATTTAAGAGATATTTGTGCTAAATATGGGCGGATTGATGTTCGATTTCCTGAATATTTGTTTGGCATGCCGAGAGACTCGAAATGCACTTTTATCCGTGTTTGTTGAAAGGTTTGACGAATGCGATAAGCTTCGAATGTTGAAATTCTCGGTACAAAGGTCGGTCAAATACGTCGCGTTGGCTATAATTTCAACACTCGGAACGTAGCCTAGTATGAATGAGGCTCTTTTCTCTATTTATATCGGGTACGTGGCAATTATAATCTTTAAATATAATAGCAGTCATACTACCTTTTATTATTTGCATTCCGGTAAACGAGCGACTTTGATTTGTCAACGCTCGAGGCTCGTTTCGATGCTTCCTAAAGATTCAACTTTTTCTATTCTATTTGGCGAGTTCTTTCAATATAACCCTTATTTTTTAGCGACCGAGTGAGCGGTGTGCAGTTTTTTAAAGCGCAATTTGCAATTGGGAACCGGTTTGTAGAAATAGCGTGCTATATGAGGGCTCGCTCATTATCGTGAATGATTATTTGACGATCCTCTTCCATTTATGAATGGCAAAATCTCGTCGACGAGAACGACGCGATCGAATTGTCGGATTTCCACGAGGAATATTTGCCATAGACGATGTTTATCGCGATGCTCATCGCGCACGTTGTGCTCCTCGGAATGCAGTGTTTACAAGAAAATGGTCCGGTTTGATGGTCACACTTGAGCAATCGATTCAAAATTTAATAGCACAATAAACATAATCAGAAATATGTCCAAGTATGATGTTTAACATGCCAATTATCAGCATTACGAACGCAACGAAAGTCTGCCACACTTCTTTCGCAGCAGAGAACATCTTCGGCCGAATGCCAAGTAATCATCTGGCATTCGTTCAGGTAAGAGACTCGAATAATTACCTTTATTTTATTATCGTATCACTTTTGTGAGTCGTAAGTTTGCATCGGCAGAACGCGCAGGTAAATGCTGAACATTCCGAGAAAAGTATAATAGTGCCGTTAAAATATACAAACGCGTTGCATAGAATTTATTTTAAGATTTAAAACGCCATAACGGTTCTCGTCGAAGAGACGAGGATCAAATCCAAAACGAGCGCCTGGAACGAAACAGACGAGATCAATTCAGGACGAAGATTAATATTATAAAATACTCTCGATTTAGCAATCTATAAATAAAAAAACCGTCATATTTCGTAAAGATATAAATTAAATCGATAATGCGAAACAGCGAATGCCTACGGACGCGCTTAGGTCATAATGAATGTACCAAAACGTATTAAATGATACACTCGTAACGCGAAAACGTAAACTATAACACTTTAATAAAATCCAAAGATATTCGTCAAGTCTGAATATTATTGAATTGTGAATTAAAATCTTTAAATTGTTTGAATATGAGAACACGATGATTGGATTTATCGCATAGTTTCGTTGGTTGGTTTGTTCTCAGAAGAGTTGCTGATAATTTAGCGAGGAGACAATACCCTGCGGCTTCGAGTTTCCCTTATACCTGATATTTGTGCCCTTGGTTTAGTTCGATTTGGAGACTCCGGAGCGATGGACGAGGAGAGCGAAAGCGCCTGGGGTACGTATCGTGACGTACGAATGCGAGACGCGGCGGATTCATTTCAAAATGCACCACCGCTCGCTCTCTGTAGGATCGCAATGCCTTTTTATATTTCGACAATACTAAAAATACCTAACGTCTTGTTGTTCATACGAGATTAAATCTTCATATTATGTATGTGGAATTAACGCTCAACTCTATTTATCGATAATCGATATTGATGCGTGTAAATTAACTGGTTTTTTTTATTAATATAAATGTCGAATTTGACTTCGTAAAACGATATGATAATTTTAAATCAAAAATTATATTTATTGAGACAATTGTTACTTATTTTATTTTCTACCCACATATTGAAGATATGGGGTTTTTGAAAGTTCGGTAATATATTTAATGAATAATTTGCTTTTTATTAGGGCATCGAACCGTTATATTCCGTTTTTAAAATTCCAAACATTTATAGCGCTTCGGTTACGATTTTCGTTCCGGGAAAAATACCGGTTTTTTTTCGATTTGCAGTTCGGTTTCGGGTGATTCATTTTTAAATTTTTCAAATGTTTTATTTGATGAATCGTTAGTTAACATATTATATTTCCTTTTTACTACTACGTTTCCATTTTTTTAAATGCCTAGAATTTTAGAATTCAGTTTAGATCTAATATTTCGAACGAGAATAGAATATAGCATTATAATTTATCAAACGATAGGATATAGACTTGACGTTTATCGGTTGGAAGTTTGCGAAAAGTATTTTGAGTATATAGCAATAAATAAAATACATAATAATGACTCAAGATTATCTTACATTATCTAATGATGAGCAAAAAGTGAAAATGAACGCAGTCAAATAAATTCTGTCAACTTAAAAATCAATCAAATTTCCTTTACCGTAAGGCGCATACCGAATCAAAGAAACGACCCGTTTTTTATTCCAGTAAAAATAATTGTTTCGCCGGTTAACGGTTTTCGGTTCAGTTCCGGTTCGAAAGTTTGCTCTTTATTTAAGAAATTAATTTAATATTTACGCAAATACAAAATTTCTTTCAATTTAATTAAAATCTGTCGAAAGTGTTAAAATAAAGGATTATAATAATATTAACAGTTCAACGCGTTTTAATATTTTCTACTTCTTACACCGATAAAATTTTCACCAGTGCAATTTTCTTGTCATATACGACTTTAAACAGATCACAAGGCATTCGAGAAACATTGAAAATAAAGCAGCGGCAAATAAAACGTATATTAATTTGTAGATTTGCAATTATTCGTAAATAACGTCGCAGGACAGAGAACAATTACCGGCGTTGAATAAATATTGTTAGTCATTTCGCGTCGGCTGTATTAGATTAATTAGGATAAAGGGGAACGGTCGCGAGTGTCTCGCAGTGCATGGTCGTCAAACGTCATGTCTAAACGTCGTCGCCGTCTGACAGGCAGGGCTGCCAACTCCGGCGCGCGCGGCTGCCGAGGCCGGCGCGGCAAAGCTCGCGGGGGCGCCAGAGACATGCCGGCGATGAGGGCGGAGGGCTCCAGCTCCGGCGAGGCGGAGGCCGAGGGCGGGGACGGCGGCCCCGAGGGCTCCGGCTCCGGCCCCGACTCGGACCGCTCCGGGGGCTCCGGCGACAGGGACTCGAGCGGGGAGGAGGCCGACGAGCCCGACTCGGACGACTCCTCCGAGATGGACGAGAGCGAGTGCGACCGCCGCCGAAACGAGTGTCTGGAGATCATAGGTAAATACCGACGAAAACAATAACATAACCTCCGCGCTCCCTCCTGTCAAATTCTGATATGACCCGCTTTCGCAGTCGACCTGGAGCGCCAGTTCACCGGGCTCCGGGAGCAGCTGTACCGCGAGCGAGTGTCGCAAGTCGACTTCCAGCTGTCGGAGGTGCGAGGGGGCCGCTCCAGGGAGTACCTCGGCCCGCTTCAGCGGCTCCAGGAGAACATGAGATCTCGCATCGAAGTCGCGGAGATCCTCCGCAAGATGAGGATGGAGAACGTTCAGAACAAATTCGAAGCCGAAGAACAAGCCGCTCATCAGAACTACAACGTGAGTATGCGTCTCTCCTCGTACGGAATGCGGCCACTCTGGCCCTCTCCGATCTTCGTCTGCGAAGGCGTGTCGTTTGAAAATCAAAAAATACACTGATAACGTGACCGATGTCCGATGTGAGCTAACGCAGAAGATTTTTCATCTCGTTATTATTTGACTTTTTAGTACCAATATTTAATATATGCATACATTCAACTCTTGGAATTTGTTTTAATAAAAAGTTTTCTGTAAATATATCAAAAGAGTGGTGTGTTGTCCGTCGATCCGTTGCCGATGAGCTCCGTAGGACTAACCGTTCAGTCGATACCTCGATGAAAACACAGTTTCAACGCTCATTTATTATAATATTTATTATGTTAAATATGTAACCCTTGTTAATATTTAAATTAAACCATATTAATAATAATCACAACATCATTTTGTAAACATTTACCAAATAACTCACTGAAATTTTAAATCAGTGTTATTATTGATTGTTGTGATTTTAAAATTATTGCAAAATGTTGATTTAAATTATTAATCATATTTTATACTAAAGATATTCCAAGTAAAATAACCGGAGGGGGGGGAATAATTTTTTTTTGTTCAAATATAAACGATGTTGGGTTACCTGCTTTAGTAGAATCAGTAGCATTGAAATAAATTATTTTTTCCTATAGGCTAATTTATTTAAAATCATTTTGGTTTTATGATAATATGTTTTTACTTTTCCACGTATTCTAATCTTGCTTCTTATAAAATCGAAGCTATTCATTTACAATTTATTGTATTAATCTAGAAGTAATATAATAACGTCAACAAAAACGATCCATATCGAACTTCCCCATTTCTAATATTTAAGTAATAATCAATATCAATCGATCAAATTAATATCAAGCAAATAAGAAACATTTTTTTATCAGTGACAATATTTGAAAGCCGATTTAAGTAATATTTCGTTATAGATCGTAGAAATAAAAAAAACGAATATCTACATATAAAATATTAAGGATCGATACATGCATTTAAATCCATACATTGTAGTGAATATTGAATTATGAATGGTTTTTTTAATTTTTCTTCGAAGTTAAATCCACGTAGAATTTCTGAGGTTGAAGTTTTTGTAAACATTTTGGGAGATAATATACTATCGTATATTCAACCCTTATTTTCATGCAGAATTAGAGCTCGTTCTCCCTTTTATGTTCGTGGAAATAATTTTGAAGTCATGTTGCACTATAATAAACTCAAAATTCGTTATAAATCTTGATCGAAAATGATAGAAACTTTCTTAGAAGTTATATTTAAAAATTACCAATTTCAAATGAACTATATTCGTAGATCGCAAGTATGAAAATTTGTCAAACGCATGTCTAGGTTCGAACCTTTTTCACGCTCGATTTTGATAAGTGGCTGTAATTTTGGCGATGATAAAATAAAAACAGTGCTTCTTTTATCATTTCGCGGATTGAGCGAGAAAGTTATGACGACATTCGGTACCAATTATAATTTCCTAAGAAAGATAAGCGCCAATTTTTCTCGATAGCCGTCGATTCAATCTCATGGCGTTAAAATGGGAACTTTTATAAATAAAATTGGGCATGGTGCATTCATATTTTCCGATTTATTGCTGATTATAATTTTGTGTTTTTTCCGGAGATTTTCACGAGAGAATTCATTTTCGTTTGTGTTTTCTTATAATTATATTTTTAATACTCGCTCGCAAAAATGATCCCGTTCAGATTGACGAGTCCTTTCGGGATCAGAAAATCTAGGTAAGTCTTATTTCAGGGGATCAATTTGAATCCTTCCGATTTTCCGAGCGCGTCGATGCGAGGATTTCTCCTCGAATCCCGGGTATAAACCTGATACATTTATAACTATATTTCACAACCATTTTATTATCATCTATATATAATATAACATACAGAACCTCTGGAAAAGATGTACGTCACACAGTTACTGATTCCATTTATCTTGACAAAATATTGTATATTTTATCAAATTAAAATCTAAAACTGATCCCTAATAATTTAGAATACTATTCAACATACTGTTGTCGGACGATTAAAGAACTTTAGACGTCATTCTTATATTTCAAGCGTTTTCACTGCTCTTTGTATTAAAAATTATATCAATTTGAAATAAACTCTTGTTTATTGTTAGAATGATTGAAACAATATTTTTAATGTCAAAATAAGCGTTATTCATACGCAAACATATTAATATTTAATGGTCAATATACGGTTTAAAGCGAGACAACAAAAACGGCACTTGAAAATGTTGTAAAAGGTTCGATATTATTTTTTTCGTGTGCCATGAATTTAGATGTTGGTAGGATTGCAACCAGCCTCTGCAGTACTGCGGTTGCATAAGAGTATATTTTTTTCGTCCTTCAAATTTGACTTTTTTATGTGAGGAATGAAAAGCACGAATATGGTGGTGTGAAGCAAGGAAGCGGCAGTGTTATAATTAGCGAGAAGGGTGATGCGAATACGGGACTCGGAATAGAAGTCGAAGCCTGCGAACGTCGGTTGGGTCGCTGCCAAACTTCGGTTTATTTTTGTAGTACGCTGTCGTCGATGTCGATGTCGACCGCACCAGAACTCGGTTACGTAAACGAGCAATGTCCTGCCTCTGCGCTTATTTTCTTTCCCACTCGGCTAGTTTTCCTCCTTGCCGAGTGTTTTCGCTCGGCAGACCTTGGAATTATATAAGCTTTATCATCAATTCATAAAACTGTCCAATGCTAATCGTAAGCAACGAGCGTATTTCATATCTAAACGCGCACAAAAGTCACATTCGACAATGCTCTGTGAGGTTTCAGCAGTCTCCGAGTTAACCGACGATCCACTCGTCCACTTTTTTCGATCGAGCTCGACAGACGTACGAGTTTAGATCGTCTCTTCTTAACCTTTGGACGCATAAATGGACTAAAGGCCAAGGTCGTCGAAATACTTCGTTAGTCGCCTATCATTTAAAATTCCTCAAGATGTGTTATTTAAAAAAAAACTGGTCTTACTCTGAAAAATCACAGTGAAAATTTGTCACTCTCGTTCTACAGAATGTATTGTATCGAATGACTGGATTCGAATTATCAACAGCATCCGCCAGGACAAATTTAACAATTTTAAATGCGTCGGTGTAGTGGACATTTATTACATAGGTTCGAGTTTAACTCAATTTATTTTTATTAATTTGGGTGATAGTGATATTTTCGATCGAATCTTTCGATGCACTTTACGAAGAAAGAAATACTGAGACGATCAACCCTTTCGGTGTTAAACGAAGAACAGTCGATCCTCCTATAGCGTTCGTTTATCCGATTGTGTATGGGTGCCTAATTTTCTACAGCGTTATCCATATCTCGACGTTATGGAGGGGTTGACTGTATATCAGAACATGTAGTATAAAATAAATAAATTTGATTCAAGTAAATGGATAATCCCATAAAACATTATCTACTACAAAGTGATTCTCGTAGTTAGTATCGCGTTAATATTTTAGTATTATTATCATCCGTTAATAAAAGCCACCCAAATTCTTATTTTTGCCACCCTCGTAAATTATTGTCAAATCGAGATATTATTTTAATGAAGACCAAAAGTAGCATCGAACCTTTTTTTTACTACTATTTATTCCCTATATCGATATATCGGCGTTGGCACTTTTCGCAAGCGTCGACACGACGACAATATATCGGCGTCCGCCAGAGGGTTGCGACTGATTGATTTCCAATAATAATTACTAAATCGATTGAAAACGATGATAAGTTTTCAATTTCTTCATAAATGCTCTTCTAACTAAAATTCAAATAACTCAATCGTAGTTTAAACGCACGCAGAACACATAGAAATATCCTCCATCCCTAAAAAATAATCCTATAAAAATTGCCTGCGTCCAATAACGAACATATCGCATACAAAAAAATTTAAAATAATCAAATAACATTAAAGAAAACATTTATATTTATGTATCTAAACAAATGTACCGCACCTATAAACAAACTCATTGAAGACTGCCTTTGTGCCATTTCAGTTGCTCTCAAAAGAATCTAAATAATCGGTTAAATATAGAGATCTATCGGTTTTAATAAAAAGTCAAATGGAAATGTTTTTTTCTCTCTTGAAAATGTTTTTTATTTTGTATCAAAGCAATGGTTCAAAAGCATTACATATTGACATAACAAGGTTTTCTTTAACATCCCTACTAATCACCATTAAACGATGGTGTTTTCTTATTGCCCCGATATTCATATTGTAGGATCTTTCTTTAGCAGAATATAAAATTTGAAATATTCTTTTAAATATTGTCCGGTCAAATTTGACCTTTTTCATTTTTAAAGTAAATTTTTTCTGAATTTTAAATTATCTGAGACGTCAATTATTTATGATATATGATTCTAGAACATCATTAACGTTCATATAATCGAAGCCTTCCTCGCGTAAGTTCTGCATTTCAATCAGACTTAAACTTAACCTGTTTATGATTTTTTTTCAACACGATTCGATGTTGATAGTCTTATTTTTAAACGAATCGAGCGATTAGCATAATAAAATCCAAAATTGGAAAACAATTACATACTTGTATGACAATTTAGCAGTAACGGTTATGAGAACGCAACCATCTTCAAACAGAATTTGCCTGTATTTCATGAAATATAATTGTAATTGTATTTATTTTCCGTATTGTCTTAAAATGTGATTAAAATGAAAACTTCAAAAATTGATTTTGACTGATATCATCAGTTATAATAGTTGTATGATTCGACTGGGTATCGCTTCGACTTCTGTTTGAGAAAAGCAGATTGTTAAATGACCTTAACTAATTGTGAAAAATGGATTTGATATAATTGAATATTAAGTGGTCTATGTGCTCTCATGGCCAGTGCAAGTTGATAACTCTAGCTTCGTTTTTGAGTTCAAAACTGGCTTAAGACGAAGCTAGTTCTGTTCACACAGAGCGGGAGTTGCTGACACTCCCGCTGTCCTAGCTTGAAGGTTGTCTTCCGTTATTGTATAAAATTAATTCGGGCGTACACTTCATGCAGTTGCTTAGGAGAAAGCAACATAATATTATGTCCCAAATGTTGTCCATTTATCTGAACATGTCGATTAGTTATATTCGCCGCATAATGAAAAATGAACTTCACCTGAAGCCCTAGAAAATGCAAAAGGTACAAGTTCTCTTACGCGAGTAGAATAAAGTACGGCTTGAAAGCGCATAAGTACTAAAACATTCGCATATATTCTCCTGAATGCTTTCCTTTTCAATGAAAATGAAACAAACGTATTCGATCGAAGGATCGACGCGTTGGACCAATTCGGGTCGTCATTTGGACGGAACTCGCATTTTCCAGGACATTAAAATAAACACTCATATATATCGCAGAAGGGGTTAAACGACTTTATATTATAATATTTAGAATCAACGAAACTGTCGAAAATCCTCCGAGTCGATCTAATCTGATATTAAAATTTCATTAGGTCATAAAAATATTATCGCTTCGCGTCTATTTGGATGTTTGCGTTTCGAATTCGTCGAAAGCCTCGAAAGATAAACACGTTCAGTAGGCAACTGGTTTCGATTTACGGAATAAAATTTTCAATCAAAGATGGTCGTTCGTATTCAAAATGCAAATTGCCACTGCAACACTTTTATCAACAATAGCGGCGCAAAATGACTCCGCGATACATGCATATTCGCTATGTTTGCAATTATTATATTATTTTGAACGAACGAAACATCAAGCGAGCTATAAAAACTGGCAATATTAACATTGAAATTTGGCTGTGTCTGAATTTAAAAAAAATGACAGCCTTATATAAGTTTATCGTAGCATTATTTAGTATAAATTTCGGTTGAATGAAATGCATTCACGGAGTAGACGTGGGAAGGGTGCATCGGTGTAATTGCACAGGGGTTGGAATCGAATCGACAGGGGTGAGGTCGACAGATGTGCTCGACTCCATTTTGAGCAGTCGCTACCAGTTTGACGGAACTGAGGCGATGCAACGTTCGCTCGACGGGAGCCACGGGACTGATACTCGAACACTCATCCAAAGATTGCACATTTGTCGAAAGGAAGGCTATCGGTTTCGATGCACTTTATATAAACATTTCAATAAGATTCCATCCGCATCGCACTTCATATTGCAATTAAATAAAAGCCGTCATATTTGCGTGGACTTTGCGCCTGTGCGACTATTCATTCAAGTTATGCAACTGCAATATGACATGGCCAAGTATTTAGACTTATTCTCTCATCACTTTATCAAATGTAACTGCATAAAGTCAAGGTTCATGTCTAATTTATTGCAGTATTGTTTCTGCACTTTTCTGTTGCTTTTTTTTAAAGAATTCAATTAAACTCATATTCCTCATTGCACATGTTCATGTTCAAATTGTGCAAATGTGTATACCATCGATTCTTAAACAGGGATCTGCGAAGATATAAAAAAAAATCAATTATCTATACTTGAACAAGATATTTTCGTAAAATTATTTGCAGGAAACATTATGAGAAGATCTATTTTGATCAAGAAATGTTTGTTTATTTGAAATATTAAGTCACAAGGGTTGGAATGGAGTCCGCAAAAAAATGTTGAAAGGGGGTCGGCAAAAAATTGAGGTCCGCGAACTATACAAATATAAGAACCGCTGGTTTATACAATTAATTTATGAAGCCTACATGGAAAAATTCAATGAATCGATTTACCGAGTTCAAAAAGAGTCATATCGAGCTGGAAGACGAACTCAGAATTTGAACGGGAAGTATTGTCTCATCCAGTCTTCGGCGCACTCTGATCGATGTTCAATAACGAAGAGCAAGTTCGAAAATCGTACAATTTCATATCGTCAAAGTCCCTTTTCACTTATGGATTATTGCCTGAAAAATCCAAATATTCATACATTTCAATCTAATGTGTACTTTAATAAAATTGTTTAAAAATGTTTAACTGAAGTTAATATTTCTAATAAATGTTTTCATTTTGTTCTGCACGCGTTGATGATAAATTTATCTGATAATGATAATCGAACATATGTAATTATTCCAGTTTGGTCAGTATGGTTGTGATGAAAATGGAAGTATTTATCCCCTATACTTGATTGTTTTATCTTCCCGGTGATGATCGTCGCTTTCCCGACGTGGCTATTTTTCCAAGATCTCGCCATTCTAGCGATCGATAGGAACCAAACGCTAGGAGCCTTTTTTCAAAAAGTTTTCATCCCTTACATAAATATAAGATTTGTAAGAAGTTCAGTATAATTTGATATATCGCTATTGCAGAACGATGTTATTTGTCATGGTACTCGAGCACGCTTTGTAACTTTTTAACATGAACCCTGTTTATACTATCCCAGTCTTATCAATTTTCTGTTATTCGCAAACTTCAGATATTTTAGGATATGATGATATTTTAATATCTACAAATCGGACGCAAATTATATTGTTAAAGCCCAAAAACATGTATCATTTTTTACGTGGCAGTATTTGGAACGTATCTCTGTACAAAAAGAATATCGAATGTATGTTTATAGTTTAATAATGCATTTTGCTTATCTTTTGCTTCCTATTTTGTTTTTTGCGATTCAGTCATTTATCTGTGTATTTCCATATGAGATTTTCCCGATTGTTTCTCATTAAGTTATTTTTAACGAGATTCTAAGAGCACGCTGCGTATCGTAATTTTAAACCATATTGCAAATTATTATTGTTGCCAATAACTTTTATTTAGTCGTCTAAATATTTCCGACACTTCCTATTCGATAAGTGATCCATCGCTTGATATTTACAATACACTGTTGCTTTTTTCTTGTGTGTTATGCGACATCGTTTCGAATGTGTAAATTATGATTTTAAATATTTTAAAATGCATATTTCAGTTTCGAGATATTGATGTTGATACCTGTAAAGATTTTTTTTGAACCAGAAATCAATCGAATTATAGTAATTTGCAACGGTTCGTATTGTTTATGAGAAGGTGCTCCGACTTAAATACGTAACCTTTTTTACGAGCAAGTGCTGCTTGAGTCTAATTTCCATACCGATCGTTGCACATCTAAAAATGAATATTGAAATGACTGCAGTTTTTAAGAAAGCTTATGAATACGGACGGAGGATTTGCCTCCCTCGAGTGGCGTGAGGTGCTGGATGCTGGACGAGGAGGTGAGGCAGATGTCCTTGCGCGTACTCGTTTTATAGCCGAGGTGAGGAAATGCAGGTTGGAAGGATTGAAAAGTGGCCTTGGGCCCTTTACCTGCGGGATGCAGGGGGCGCCCTTCCGCAGAACAACTAACTTTTACTCACTGCGTCACCTCTTTCGTGTCATAGTACCACAATGCTTTTATTTTATTTTTGCTGATTCGATAATATTAAATATTCTAATCTAGAATTTTGAAAAAATCGTTTAGACGTTTTAAAAATATCTTCAAAAAAAAATTTAAAAAAGTTTTAATTATTTACGGAGTTAGTTTAGTGAGACAGCAACTAACAAAATGAAATCTTTAAATGCGTGTTTCCTGAAACTACACTCCAACTTCTTTTTATACGTCTTTTTTTGCAATTTCGAAGTTATGCGGTTTTTTCTTTTTTTTCATTTCATAAAGAGTCTGTATCGAGATATTTTGGATGAAATAGGAAATAAATCATCAACACTAACGAAATTTGAAAAAAAAATAAAATATTATATTATATAATTTGGGACTGTGTAAATCATATTGCATCGTCTATCGCTGAATTACGACCACGCCCTTTATTTTGGTTTAGATTTTTGAAAAAATTGATTTCGTATTTTTTGCATTTTTCCAATATTTTGACTTTTAAACATACATTCTTTCAACGCGTTTTAAATTACTTTTTTCAACACGGTTGACATCATATCTCAAGTTTTAATTAATAAATTTGCTTTAAAGTGGGTACGAATATTTTCTATATAACCTTTTATTATTCCAACAACATGTGACAAACCAAGGTCAAATATGACTTGATTGATTTTTTTTTAAACAGTAACCATTTTTTGATTTATTCTTTTTGAGTTAGGAACTATAGCGACATCTTTACTAATTATGAATTATATTGTTGGAAAGAGAAAATCTACACAGAACAATGATGACATTGACACTGGGTATACTATTACTTCTGAAGAAGAGCCTTATTATTTTCCTGTTTTTTTATTAACTTTTTTTATGCGATTTTGGATATATTTTGTATAGCTGTTTCAAAGTTGTCTATCCACGGGACATAGATAATGCATGGAAAGTATCTTCAATTTTTCTATGTAAGTCATAGCTTTTTTTGTGCGGAACGCATCTATCGCACAAAAAAGGTTTAAGCTTAATTTTTTTTGACATGATATCTCATGTTTTAATGAACTGATTTACTTCAAATTTGGTACGAATCTTTTTTTTATATAACTCTCTAGATTTATGCCAAAAAATATGTTTTTAACTATTTTTAAAAAAATTAAAACAAAAAATAAAGCGAAAAAAAATAATTTAACAATTGCCAATTTGTGAATATATATTTTTTCTTTATATAGGGTCATCTTTACTAATTAAGGTTTTTTTGTTTTGTTTTGGATGACTAGAAAGGTTGAAATTTTGTCAACCAGGATACACTCTCTTTTTATCCCTTACTTTACTTTACTTTATCAGCCTATTACTTTTTAATTTTTATTTATGGCATGTGAGATTATTCTATTTTAAATGTCGTTTTTTTTTAAATCTTGATTAAAAATTTACCGGATACCGTAGTGGCCATCTCATATAAATGATTTCTATATAATAGTGTTTTTTGAACACATGTTTGTGTGATAGTTCTTCTCCTTTATAATATTCAGTGGGCTGATACTTAATTAGACTTCTCGGTTGTCTTTATAGAATATTAATATTTGTCAAATACGGCTTGAAAGTATGAGAGACGAGGAATTCTATCTGTTCCACACGAATTGCACTAGCATATTCTAAGAACTCGAAGTAAAATTACTTTTTTTGCGTTAACTCTTTGACTGCTACGGTGTATCTTGATAAAACGGAAGTTTGTTTGCTATCTTCTTCTCTTTCGTTTGATCGTGTTGACGTATAAGCGAGATGCACTAAGAAGCTAAGCACGGAAATTACTCGTATTCGAGCATTTTAAGGTCATCGATGGGCTAATTGGTTGCAGTCCTCTTTAGTTTCACGATCGACGATGTATATCTTAAAAAAAGTTGTCATAAACGCAAGAAAAATAATTATAAATATATTTTGGATAAGCGAAATTGAAATAAATACGATTTATTGTTTCATTAAAAATACGACATGCATAATGGAATTACCTAAATGGAAAAGAAGCGTTCGATAGTTTGTAGACGCCCCCACGCTTTGGGCAGCGCCGCAATAAAATTTCAGGTAAACGGAGAGGTCTGAGGTGCGATCCCGACCCCGACGAGCTGCCTAACTTTTACAAAGCGACCACATTTGTAATTTGCATTTTTGCTTCGTCGCAAGGAAAGCTACGCCAGGATCCGTCTCCGTGCTATTTCGAACCGACGATCGCCACTCGATGGAAATACTCCTTTGTTCTTCGCGCTCGAACGAGGGACGCATCCCTCGACCGTCTCTCGTCCTTTTGTTATTAAATTTAAAACGAGATCCATTCAATTCGCAGACCGGTAATTCCACCGGCGACAACCTTAACTTCTCATCTTTTGAAGCTAATTTTGATCCATCTAACGCGCTACAGATGTAATGCGAATCTTATAATATTTTAGTATATCTTGCTAATCGACGACATTCAAACAGAATAAATCAAAACGCCATAGATTTGGCCGTTTGCATTATAATTTCAAATTAATCTATAAAATACGTACTCATTTGAGGATAAGCTCTTCTCATTCTGTAGAATTGTGACGGACACGTTATGATATGATCAGAAAGTTGCTTTCTCACGATTATTATTCATAATCAAACCTATTTATGTAATTAGTAATAAACATAAACGCTGTTTCATTAATATATACATATATTTACATGACCTAAATGATCTTATGAGACTCTTGACGGAATATTTGTATTTATTTTATATTCATGAGAGATGAGGGCAATTTCCATTAGCGATTGCAACCGAAACGATGACCCGAGTACGTTCTCGTTGGTCATGGCTCCTGCTAGTTTTCCCGTTTGACCTACCTTCGTTGTTTTGTCGGTAGTAAGTTTGTATTTTGCGGTGTAGTCATAATATTTGAAAGCTAAAATGAATTCTTACTACTCGCATTGTTATAGAGCATCAAACGTCCGCATTGCATCTCAGATAGAGAAAATTGGGGGCGAAATAAAAATATGAATTGGCATTCGAGGATTACACAATGCAACGTAAAGTGACATCGCCTCAACGTCGCAACTGTAAAGGCATCGTTGACAGTAACATGTGTTTATAAACATATGTCATGTCAAAAAATATGTAGAATATCAGGTGTTGAATCGACGTTTTGTATTCGATATCGACGTTTTAATTAAAATCAATGAGGACTGTAGTGGTTCAAAGTCACCCATTCGCCGATCTGCTAAGACTATTTACTACTTTTAATTTAACACGCACGAAAAGCTAACTTTTCATATTTCAAACGACCGTTGAAAACTCTCATTAAATTTAGTAAAGTGGACTAGTCGAATGCTCACAAGCTCCGAGCCGTAAATCCTTCAACTGGAGTTTGCAAAATTATTAAAAAAAACATTATAATAAGGTCTATTTTGACCGATATTTAACCAAAAAAGGTTTACTATATTATGATTTGTATTTTTTTAAATTCTTTTTGATATTATTTTATCCTAATAAAGACTTCCATCTCCATAAATGTGTAAGACAGTTTATTAAAATAACCATCAATATATTTTTACCAATATTACAACGCAATGCCTATGAGATTATTGAGCTAGAAATTAAGCTTCAAGAACGACGACGTAAAATGTTCAAGATTGGAATGGGGTTCGTAAAACGAAAAATTGGCTACATAAGTTTAAGAAACCCCTCTTCTAAACGTTTACATATAACCGATTTCAGCTTTAGCTTATTTAGAATATTACGTCCAGAGTTCGTTTATTTTTCAAGGAAGTTTTTATGTACATCGCGTATTTGGGATTTTTTTCATAGCGCTTCCTTTAATATTTATAAAAAATGGTTGGATACGACTACCGGTGGATGAAATGTATTGCAATATTATCATAAAATGCATTAATTAATATGCGCATTCGTTGCGTTAATTCATGCCCCCTATTCATATACTGCATTTTAATGTTCGTCTTGGCCGTATTTTTCTTTACTTTAAAAGCGAACTCGCCGCGTAATGTCGATTCATTTATAGCGTCTTTGTGGTTTGATGTCGTGGTTCTGATTAAGGATTACAATGTCAAACGAATTTATCAATACTTATTAAAGTGTCTCGCTGTAGGATATTTAAAATGTCAATCTACCTATTTTAAACCACATTTGATCGGAAACATTGTTAAATGTGTTTTCACAAAAGATTAATGTTGAATCAATAACAATTGTATAAGTTTGTATGTAATTTTTCAAGCTAGCTACAGTAAAATTTTGTTATGAATTTTATTTCGTCTTACCGTGTTTTAAAGATTTAAAACTTTTTAATTTTTTTTTAATTTATAAAAATAATTAAGAAAAGTCGATAAATCGGCTCAGGTTTATTTTTGGCAATTGCTCATGATGAAATGAAATATCCGACGTTTGAAATGAAAAGATATACTGAATTCTTTATTTAACGTGTCGATGAATTTTCAGAGCGAGAAGAGTCTGGCGTGGGACGCTCTCCACGACGAGCTGATGGAGAAGATCAGGAAGCTGGAGGAGGACAGGCAGAACGTGGATCTGTCGTGGGCCGGAGGCAACCCCTCGGGAGGCAGGAGTCGCGCTCGCAGAAAAGCGGTGACCATCAGCGGCCCCTACATCGTCTACATGCTGAGCGACGAGGACATCATGGAAGACTGGACGATCATCAAGAAGGCGCTCAAGAGGAGCGTCACGTAATCGCCTCTCGCTCTGTGTTCTTTTTCATTTTTTTTTTATACTTTAAAATTGCGACATCGATGTTCTCGTTCGTCTTTTAGTGTATGTGTATTGATGGATTTGTTAGTTATTGTACATAGGTTTTAACGTACGTTTATTTTTAGTTCGGGTGAGCGAATCCGGGACGGCGCGTTCCAGATTCGCATATTTTCATATCTGAATGGAATAATTTAGCATTTGCAAGTGTATTTAATTAGACGACGACCGTTTCGCGAGGACGTCGTCGAACTGCGACCCGAGTCGAGGGTTTCTTCAGATGACACTTTTTTAAACCTGTGACGTGATTAAAATCCTTTCTTTTCAATTCGAATCGATTTTGTTTTCGGTAGTTACACGTCGACACTCGAACTGAATAGATATTATGACAATAGCACGCGACGAACGTGCGCTACGATCCTTTCCATTTCTTTCTTTCAATATCTTAGTATTATAATTTTTGATCTGCGGACATTTTGCGCATTTAATTTTAAGTGTCTTACATTTTCTTGTTTATTTTTTAATATAACTTTTTTTCTAATGAGTATCATTTTTCCGCGAAAGCGCTGCGTGTTAGGAAGTCTCGTTACATAGGTGGATATGTATCCTTTCAAAAATGAATTGAACACGTGACGGTGCGGAAAACTGGGTGCGATACGGTCTTTGTAATTTATTTTATTTCAAATATTTTCTGGACACGAATTCTCCGTTTAATAAAAACCCAAAGTAGACGTTTAAGCTAGTAATATTTGAAATAACAATATATTTTAGCTACTAAGTTCTGTACAAAAAAATGTATTTTTTGATTAAATATAAAATAAAAATTTTGTACAAATCAATAAAAGGTTTTATTTATAATTTCAAAGTCAAATGATGAAAAATAATCGTTCAAAAAATCCTTTTTAAGGTTGACAACCAGCCAATGAACAAATATGACATATTCAAATTTTTCAGGTTAATAACAATCGATTGCAAAGAAGACGCTTCAAGAAACACACGAATCGAGAAATAATAACTAATCTTACTATTGTTAAGTCTCAGGGGAGATTGCGAATTCTATTGGATCTCTTTGTTTGTTTTTTTTTTGTTTTGGTTCGCGACCTTACCGTTGTATATATATATCTTTCAATACAATTGCTATCAGCAAACAACAAATTTCAATATCAAATACGTGAAATATCGAGCTTAAATGAAACTACAAGTCTTGGGTGTTTCTGTGCTTGAACACGCTAAAAAATGCATAAAAAATCTATATTAAAATACATAGCACCATTAAAATTATTATTTATTTTTATGACAGCATACGAGTACAGTAGATCCCCAATTATTCGGATTTTTGATGTCGAGTTTTGGTCACGTACGTGATGGATTGCATATTACGAAGTTTACGTTATATTTAATATCAGAAGACGGAGACTCAGAGCGAAAAGTGGTTCATACAAAGACGATCAAGCCAATATAGTTCCATTGTGTAAAAAAAACAATATTTTTTAATACAAAATTAAATGTAGATTCCACTTTCAAAGTGAGTTCTGGCTGACTTTAAAAATCGTAAGGATGACATGGTATCAGGGAACTGTGGGGAAAGCTTTCTGCTAACATACCTTCAGCAAACACATTGAAGCTATTTGTGGAGAAGGAAGGATTCGACGAAGAATTAATATACAATGCTGGTGAGACCGGCTTAAAATTAAAAATAAAACTACCCAACAAATCTATCTATCTAATCATCGAGACGTGAAAATACTTCACCTGGGTACAAAACTAGTAAAGAACGTATCACTATAACGATGTACGCAAATGCAGCAGGCACACACAGACTGCCACTGCTTGTCATTGGAAAATCAAAGAACCCCAGATACTTAAATCAAAAGTAATATCAAAAGTCTTCCTGTTGAATATGATCATCGGAACAAAGCCTGGATTAATGGTGGAGTTTTTAAACGATGGTTTTTTGATCGGTCCCACCGCGTACATAAATTCGTGCCCGCACTGACCGAATTACACCGGTCATCGCAGAAACACGCCGGAATGATTAATCTATTATTATATCCAGATGCCAATCCTGATGAGTTTACATTTAACAAAAATGGAGGTTGTAGACTACGAAGTTATTCCCCGTAGAATTCTCCTTCCGCACATTTGGTGCCAAAACTGTTTGAATGCGCGGGGACCGGCCACTAGATCTGCGTGTCCAACAGGTCCTGAAGTGGAACCTCTGACACGTCGCAGGAGAACTTCCCGATTGGCCTCCATGCCCAGTACATGATCCGCTGCCATGTCCGTATCTGTGCAAGGACACTCCGAAAGACTTCCCGAGCCAAACCGACGGAGAGATACCTTGAATCGTCCGTGTCTCGTGAGGAACTGAGAAGTCCAATAACATGGATAAACCCAGCTACACGACAAACGATGTTTAATAGAGCTAAAAAACTTGTATAAATATCTTCCATCCTTCTCGTTCATCCATCTTTCTTGCCATGCAGTTTTAAATGCTACAAGTATCCTCTTTTTTAGTGATATCAAATCGGATTCTAAACAGTGTTCGAGGTCATTCAGAAGGGATGTACTATTGCAATTGTCGCCAACAAAAAATCTGTGATCGGTTCGCGAATCTATAGGGAGCTGCACTCAGCTGCAGTTGCAAGTCTAGCGGCAGAAGACCAGCCAGAACAGGCAGGGCCGCACAAATTTCCATATGTGGTGAATGCGACGAAGAAGATAATAAAGAAACAGTTATCAGCTTTTACAAGAAAATAATTTTTTAGATGTGTCAACTTTGAAAAAATCCAAAAATTCTAGTAACGCGGTAAAACCTGATATAGGAGACATTGTAGAAGCAATAACCGAGAATTTAAATTGCGATGCAAACGATCCTGGATTCCAAATTTTGAATGATGGAGAAATGACGAAAGAAATATTTGCCTCGGAAGAACAAGATCGAGAAGAGATTTATGAGGGGGGAGATATTGGTCCTATACACGTCACCATGAAATGGCTTGAGAACCAAGAAGAGTAATTCAGGAGAACTTATATATCTTAAGAGTATTCGCTATTTGGCAGCTTCTAAAGTAATAGCTAGCTTGAACCCATAATCGATAATTGATTTTTTTTAAATAAAAACAATTTATTATATGGGTACGTGTAAGTAAAATCTAAATTTTAAAAAAATCATACATTCCTTGTCAATTATGATTATTTTCGATTGTCCGGATTTTCGTTATTCGGACTAATTTCATTCCCAATTAGTCCGGGTAATCGAGGTTCTACTGTATTTTCATAAAAGCTACTCTTAGTGTTTTCTTTTTATTCTTTATATTTTTGGAAATCTTTCATTATTGGAATTCATTTTTGAAACCGCACAAATATATCTAATCGAGTCGAAAAGATGATATATTAGATAAACATTTTAACCCTTTGACTGCTACGGTGTATTACCGGAAATTGGTTTAGTATATTGCGCTAACGTATAAACAAAATGTCTGGTGTACAGAAACTATATATAATAAAGTCATCAATGAGCCAATAGCGATCGTTGTTTGGAGAGCTCGTTAGATTCACATCATCGACAATATATCGTATTCTAAGAATGTGGAAATTATTTTAAGTAACACAACTCATAATTAAACTCACATTATTCTTCATTCATAAAAAACGTAATTCACATCCATATGAAGGACTTCATATGTTAAGGGCGCGCAAAGATACGATTATTCCCCCTGTATTGCATCAGATAGAGCGATTGAAAAGTATTGTGTTTTCATACTTTTGACTTTCATTTTAATCAGTATAAATTAATTAAAAATAACTGAAAATCAGGCCTAAAATTTATTCGTGATGTGAACATTTTTCACGCTTGATTTTTATGCAAATCTGAATCGTTACAATTAGATTTAGGATTATAACCATATAATAATTTCGGAATAAAACACTGTTATTTTTTGTTGCTTTTATTAAAATCCTTTGCTTACTACTTTCGCGAAAAATATGAACATTTTTTTATCATCCTTCCTACAAATTAAAAATTGATTCAATTTTAAACCAGTAATACTAGTTATAAAAACAACTATGAAACTATCGTTCAAAGTATTTCCTATTTTTCATTGAATAATTTTTTTATGTAACAAACATAAATACAACCATTTTATATTATGTAAATTAATTAAACTTTAAAATGTTATTTCCTATAAGTGCATGTCAAACAGTCAAACCCCCAGGGAAAGCAATGTCGCAACCGACTGTGCATTTGACTCATTGTGTATTTTTATGTTTGACCAAGAAATTAAGGCTAACGATGTAAGAAAATTTCAGTTATTTATGACGATGCTATAAGACTTGTAACGTCTGAAAATGGTTCATAACAGAAGCTTTGCGGGTATACAATGTCTTAATATACATTGTGACATATAAAATAAAATCAACATCCAATTATTTTATAGAGATCAAATACTTGAGAAATCATTACATCATAACAGTATTATGAACGTTTAAGCAAAATTAAAAATATTTTTATTGACCAACCATCTGAACCTTCAATATATTAAGGATTATAAAAATTACTCGATCTGTTATATTCACTAAACAAGGAATAAAATTTTCATTCTAAAAGTAAGTTTAAAATAATACTATTTACCTTCTATTTTAGCATAAAACATTTGCAGAATTCCTGTGCACAATTAACGTGTATTATGAAATATTTTTAATTGGATTAAAATATGCTTGAGAAATTTATAAATATCGACACAACGATAAACAACAATAATCATCCCTTTAGCTGTTCGAATTCCTCAAAAACGGATAAAAAAGCTTTTAATTTGTATCTATTATATTTTATTGGCATAATTTATAAATGTTTGTGCTTTTAGCGTGCATTCAATCTGTAAAATGTGTTCAAGTATAAGTTTAAAAGCTTAATCAATAGATAAATTGCACACAATAAAAATATAAGTAGTTTTTTTTTATTTTGAAAGGATTTAAATTAAGCATTCGATCTTTGTTAATATTTAGTTGATTGTATTTGGAAAATTAAATTTGATTTGTTGCCAAACCTTATTATATTGTTTACGTCATTCATCCCACACCATTCACATAGTTTCGTTTACATCTCAACCTATTCAAATTGCAAGAAAAACTCTTATAATAAAGAAAAATTGTTTAATTCATCAATTCAATTTAAATATATCAATTTAAAACTTTCCACTGCGTGGAATGTTTTACTATGAACTCGTCTTATCTTTGTTTAGCAATCAAAGGATTCATCCTGGACTTATTCCGCCTTAAAAAAAATCATACTTTCTTAGAAAATCGAAAGAGCTAATCCGACGATTATATCTATATTTTATGGCGGTTAAGAGATTGTTTAGAATACAATTTTTGTTGAATAGATTGTTTGTCGGCAAGTTGTTTGCAGCTTTAAACTAAAACAGATGTGTGTAAAACAATAACTTATTTAGAAGATGGAAATAATTCGTATTTCACTGGATTTTATAGCTAAAAAGAGTACTAGGATGCCTGATTCTACTTTAGATGTTATATGTTTTTTAAAGGGTTATTTAAAATAACATTATGAAGTAATGTTCATAATTAAATGTTTACCATATATGTATCTATTTGTTTCGTTTGTCAATTACACACTAAGATAATATTACTTTTATACAATAATTTACTGTCTTATATACAAAACTTTTCGAGTATTATCGACAAACTTGTGAAATTAAATTTTTCGAGAAATAAAAATCATCGAGAAATCAGAATCCGTAATTCCATGGTACGAAAGCAGCGTAACAAACTGTTCATAAAAGTGTTATTTAGCCTATTCGATCAATATTAAATAACTGGAAACTTTTGCTTCTTTATATTAAAAAATATATTTACTTAAGAGCATTATATAACTAAGAATATATATTGTAAATAAATAAGATTTAATATATTTTAAAAAAAGGAGATTGATACTGAATCAGACCCTGAAAAACCTATTTTTGAAATATGGAGTAGTTTATTTAAAATTTTAATTGTTACATTAGGACTAAAAAATAAATTTGGAGAGATTGATCGAACATTTATCCTGTCATTTGTAGAGGCAAAATAAAAAGTTCCAGTTGATCAACAAATATTTTTCTCTAAATAAAATATGATTGTTTTATATTAATTATCTACCCAGATTTCTTTTGGAACTTAGTATGATGTGCTTAGTTTTTATTTCATTATGAAATTTGTTTAAATAAAACTATATCATGATTTGTCTAGTTTTTATGTTTGCGATTTTTTAATTCATATTTTTAGTGTAAAAACATGTTTATAGAATTTGCATATTCCACAAAATTATATTTGTACGAAATCAAATATGTGCAGAAAAACAAAATTAAAAAGTTTAGGTTCGATAAGTTTAGTATAAAATTACATTTTGGTATATTGGCTTACATTTATTGATTTGGGTTTTAATCTAAATTATGGAGACAAATTTACCGTACCAACAAATTTAAGGGATCGAAAATATTATTATTTGTCATATTGTCTTGTTCCAAGTCTAGCTTGATTTCCTGGAACATTATCAGATGTGGGAACAAATGGGAAACCATCACACGAAAAATATTTTCCCTAGAAATGTCTCCTTCGAATACTTATAGCATATAGGGATTTAAATCACTTATATAAAAATATTGTTTAGTATATTTAAATGTTCAAAATTTTAATGCACATTAAAGTATATTATGTAAAATTGCAATGTGTATAAAAACATACGAAAATGAATATGAAGTGCTTTATAACTTGCTATTATATAAAAATAGTAGTTGTTTTCGCAGAGCTGTTTCGTCGTAGACACTTAAATATGCATTTGTAGAGATTGTAGATATTGAAAATAAAAAAAATATATTTATTATAGCAAAAAAGCCCATAACAACCACTCTTTCTTAGAGGGTTGTAATTTCCAATTTGATTTGACATCGTTATTTGGTCCGTAAGTTCTCAATGATTTCAATGATAGAGGATTTTTACATATGTTAAACAATGACAAAAGACTTTTTGAATAAAGGAGCAAAATATTGAAAGTACACACTTACATATATTAAACTACAATATACTATAATGTATAATATAAGTGTAGAAGGCACG
Organism: Stenopsyche tienmushanensis; assembly: GCA_008973525.1. Classification (NCBI taxonomy): domain Eukaryota; kingdom Metazoa; phylum Arthropoda; class Insecta; order Trichoptera; family Stenopsychidae; genus Stenopsyche; species Stenopsyche tienmushanensis. The sequence goes on from WACJ01000523.1 coordinate 106,694, forward strand.
TATTATTAAGGGTCATGGAAGGATATTGAGTTCAGCATCGATGTGTTTTCCCTACCCTAATCGATATTTTGTCGCCAACCCGGCAAATATCATATTTGATTCAAATCTCGATGAAAATTATATAATACAATATCAATTTCTATAAACGAACCGAAATTATCAATCATCAGCTTCTCTGCCAGACTATCGAATAACAAGGAGCCCCTGAGGCTATGAGAATATATCATAATCAAATTGAGAACATTACACAATCATTTCGAATAATACGTGCTCGTGTATTCTGAAACTGCTCAGGAATGCTTGTTTTGTTTTAAATCACCTAAATACTAAACGAATGCTTATGAAAAAATACTGTAATGAGAGGAAAACGTCGACTCTAGGTTTCATATTCCTCGTTATCCAACAGAAACATGCATTAGGGACAGATCGTAGACTTTATAACCGGTTTTCAAAATAACTTTATGAAACAAAACCGATTTCTCATTCTGATAAATTAAACATGAAGCTCCACAAAAAAATAAAACCAGAATACCTTGAACGTATTTAAATCTTCATTACGTCGATAACTCAAACGTATCTATCAAATTAACCATATTGACATTTTCCCATGAGCTTTAAAATTTGGCAATTTATACAAACGTCATTAACTCATTTGTGTATAAAAAAGCCCCACAGTGTGAATTTGCGAAGCTCAATATTTTTATTAAGCCTGATTTATATATCTGCCGATGATTGTAAGTTAGATCGAGTCACAATTTTCAATCTTATAAGTTTTTAATTCTGGCTATAAAAATAATAAAATGAATAATGTTTTCCCACATGTAAAGGAACAATGAGATTTATTACAACATTCCTTTTCTTGTCACCGATTCGAGCAAAATGGGGTGAAATTATAGCTCTACTTAGGTTATACGTAGAATATTTCCACTGGGGTGAATCGATTTTTCTAGGCTCTGTTTTCAGTTGACGCCGAGATTAAAATATTTACGACGTCAGCTAAATAATGTATTGATCTAACGTTGAGAAAAATCAAAGGTCGTATTAAAATTTCATCTTTCTTTACAAATTTGTATTTTAAAATATTATAAAGCATTTATAAAATGCATTTCAATCTAATTTTATAGTTAATGATTGCATAACTACATTTTATTATCGAATTTATATTTCAGATAAAAGTCGTTTATAGTAAAAACCACGCCCTTGCTCTGTCTTTGTATGAAAACATTTCGCTGTTGTCTCGCAGAGAATTTGTTCGAGAATGTCGTTTGATCATGTTATTAAATCAGTATGAACAAAAATATTTTAAACTTGAATAATTAGAGCGTTTAAATATTAACAAATTGAACAAAATGTGTATCAGGCAGTTAAAAAACTCAATTGTCATCATTTTGAAATTTTTATTATATATCCAATAAAATTTTGATGTTGAATGTTATGAATATAAATAAAATTTCTGTCCTTGTGAAATAAATTAGAATCAAATGAAAATATATGACTTTAAATGTGGAATTGATTTCCACAACCATTAGCACATGTATCAATCAAATCTATTGGATTAAATTTTAGATCGTTAATTAAAAAATACATGTCTCTTCTCTGCAAAATCAAGAATTTTTATTTCTCGGGATTGTTTTTGATTTCTCGATAAATTTTAGGAGTCAATTTTTATTGTATAAAATTTGTGCGAATATTTTTTATAAAAATACAATCGATTCCATTTTTAAAACGGTGCACTGCACATGAGTAGTTTTCTGCCAAAATGCATTCTGAATAAAATATTTTATTAGGGTTCTAGATATGACAAAAAAATGTTTACAAATTTCTTACTTTCAAATTCGTGTTATCTTCACGTCGTCCAGAATTTATAAACAAAATATACACCCAGAATTTATTAGTTCTGCCATAAAAATATCCATGTTTTTCGGAAAGCCGAAAGACATTTTATTAATTTTTAATACATTTTAAGATCATTGAAAATGACATAGAATACAATTTTTGTTGAATAGGTTGTTTGCCGGCAAGTTGTTTGTGGTTTTAATCTAAAACAGATCTGTATTGACAATTTACTTCGAAGATGGAAATAATTCTATTTTATCATGTATGTATGTATGTTTATGGCTACCAATAAAATAAATTCTATGTCAACAATATTTCTAGTTATTTTATTTCAACTTCATAGTAAAACAATAATATTTATACATTTATTTAAATTTATCGAGAAATAAAAATCATTGAGAAATCAGAATCCCTACCTATAATGATATCGGATCGATTAATTCTGAATTAAGCCATGCATTTAATTAAATAAAATACACATTACATTCTCAAGCATAAAAATAGTGAGATAAATCATTTAATTATATTTGAAATTAACAATAAAGCATAGTCTTTATTTAATAACCAGAAAAAAAATCGCAGTGATTTATCATTTCAGTTAAATTAAAAAAACAAACCGTTAGCAAGATCCTATAGTTCCATTTATCAACTGAAGAAACTCATCGTAATATTAAAAAAAATGGTGGTTTGAGCTGATTGAATTGTCGGTAGAGTAAAATTTATGTATCGCGTTGATTTGTATTTGTTCGTAATCTGTGTATTTGACCACATTTGAAATCCATACTTATCTTATCAACCATTTTAAATTCATGAATTCATTCACAATGTCATTTAAATAATGGCTCATGGAATAGTTTAAATGTCATATTAGTAATGAGATAAAAATGGGGCAAGAAGCAATGGCTGAACGATTTTTAAATATTATCCCCAGGGGGTAAAAGGCACTACATTTTTTGTACATATTAAAAAAAAATGTTTCTGTTTTTCAAAAAATCAAGTGATTTGGAATAATTTTGAGTTCTAGTTAATTATTATAGTTTTCCCTGTTATACGTTCTGAGTGTTTTTGTATAAAATCACTTAAATATAGATAGACTTACTGTGTATATATTTTTTCGATTTATTTTTTCATCTTTGGTCTGTAAATTACTATAATTTATTATGCAAACTTTAAAACGATGTGATTAATCCGCTTAGGTTTTTTAATATGTATTTCTATTATTTTATTTTCAATCACACCTTTATAATTCTAATAGAAATCATATGATTCATTTATATATTTTTAACTCTATTATTACACCAAATCGTATGAATTAAACAAATAATAGCATTTAAATTTGATATGGATACAAAATATAATTAATCACTATGTAATTCCATCTACTGAAAATCTAGGAAGGTTCCAATCAAAGTACTACAAATTAATACCATGTAATTTATTAAATGTATGTTTTTTATGTAGGTCATAGTGTCGTTTAATAAACACATATTTATTATAGATGACATATAATGAATAATGTTTCTTGCTCGTGTGGCATTTGCAAGCTCACAGTTAAAATTAAATCCATAGACTTTCATTTAAATGGCATTATGATTGAATTAACGATTTTAATATGCTCGATATGAGCACATTGAAAAATATAGACAATCTAGAAGATTACGAAGAGATACTAATCGCCACGATATCGCGAGTGTTTTGCACACAACAAACCCAATTCAGAAGCCGAAACTCATGAATAAACGAAGAATTTCATCAATATAAAGTCTATTCAGTAGTAATATACCACGTGAATTGTTATAAAATTTAAAGATGGATAAGAGACAAAAGTAAGCGAGTCTTTTAAATCTGTTGAATATCATATATAGATGCCATTTTATAGCATTAATGTTAAGCGTATATAATAAAGATTTCAAAAGTGCTATCTCATATAACAATATTAATCTAAATATAGTTTTATCTATCATCTAGAAAGTAAAGTCTTATCTCACTATTAAAAAGTTGTTGGTACAGTTGCACCAAATGATTCATTTGGGTAGCACGAACGCTCTTTTAAAATCGATATTTATAGTTTCAACATTATAATAAATCATTAATAAGTTCCTTTTTAAAAAGTTTCGTTTTATACGATAATATGAAATGAAAGCCTCACTTAAACGATTGCATTTGAAATATTTTCAAGTACTTATCAATCATAATTTTAAAATATATAAAGTACTGTGGAATTCCATGAATAACCCCCCCATAATGATGAATATACTGTGAAAATTCCACATGGAACTCAAAGGCAATTTATGCAAATTTTTAACAAAAGATTTGACTAAATTGAATGCAAATTTGTAGATAACTAAAACAATCGAAGATTTCTAAGTATTTATTTATTACTGGAGACTATTTGAACAAAATTAGTATCATTAAAAATATAATTCAATTTAAATACGAAGTTATCTTTTAATCTTAATATTTTTTTGTTCATTATTTAGATTAAAGCACAACGGAATTTATTTAAATTGCATATTTGTTGCTGAAAATCAAAGTATCCATTCGAAAACAGAGGTGATTACGAAATGTTCAAATTTGGATTAAAAACCAAATTAAAAATGAAATCATATGCAAGAAGAATAAATTCAATCATATAATTAATGTAAGAAATGCGTCAACAGGCCTAATGAAGCTACTTGTACGACGTAATTTATTGAATTTCTTGATGAGGTTTAAACTAAAATTTATATTATATTCCAGCACATTTGTAATTTTTGTTTTTTGTGATAGATAAGGTTAAGTAGAGGCAATTAGACCAAATGTTGCCAATTTAAAATGCATAGCTATCATTCAATATTTCAAACCTAAACAATAACAAAAAATAACTTAAACAATTGCATAAAATGCAATTTATATTATTAATTAAATAACAGAGCATTTTCGAATGAATATACGTTATGAAAATTTTTAATTGTATTGTAACCATCTTTTGGAGTTTAAGAGACGATTTTTGAATAGTTGGAAGAGAAGAATTTCTATTCGTCGAATCCCAGCGTGCTTGAGAAATGTGTACAATAAATGTGAACGTAAAATGTAACGGTACAGGTAATGTTTCTTCTCGAGAATTTCTCGAAAAATGTGCAAAATCGTCACATTAAAATCAGTTTTTTAAAGATTTATTTTAAAAACAATATAAAGTAATGTAATTCATATATATATATATCAAACTTTTCCGCTCGTTTGTCGACATTATGTCGCCAAAAAAAATTTAAACTCGTGTATTATATTTTATTAATAGTTTTTGCTATTTATTATATTATATTTATACTAAAGATACTATTTTATTATTGAAACACAGATCTTCACATTTATCTATACGCATTTTACCTAAAAATGTTTTATAAATGTCATGTATATTTTTTGTTGAAAAAATTATTGAATTATTAAATTATTATTAATGTAATTTAAAAAACGCACGAAATTAATCACGACCTAACACTACCCTTACTGAAAAAAGTAACTGGTTAGAACTAGTAATCAATTTTAAAAGTTTACCATGTTTCTAGTTGTTTTATTTCAATTACATACTAAGATACTAATATTTATATGCAATACGTTTACTGTTTTACGTAATTTTTTTGTGTATCATCGAGAAATCAGAGTCCCTAGACGTAGGGTTGCTTTGTAGGTAAAACTACTGGGCATTTAATTAAAATCAAGAAATAATGGCATAAAGTAGGTTATTAGAAAATACTTTCAGGCCTTCAAATATTATGGTGAAATTTCACATTCCAGCAAGATCCCACAAATTTATATCGAATGTTTTTTATCATTTTAAAAAAATGAATTAGTTCTAAAATCTGTTCATCCCCAAATTTGTCTCCAATCGAGCTATTGTGGGATGAGATCGAATGAAAAACGAAAAATAGTTTCCCTACTTGCGGCAATAAGCAACATATAATTATATCGGAGAGATTTATCAGGTGATTATTAAATTAAACTGTTACAAATAATGCTATACATATACATTGTAGTAATACATGTGAAATGTGGACATTTTGGTGAAAGTGTTATATGAAGTTGTTTTAACAATTTAAATGGTTATATTGTGTAATTATATTGAGTAGAATATGTTTAACAATGTACATATAATATGTATATTAGAATTTTTCCGCGTTCATGAGCTAGACATGAGTCCCGAAATATCTTTATATGTGTTTTAAGTTATTATATATTTTTAAAAATATGTATAATTATAATATTAATTTATCTCACAAATATTTTTAACATTTTTTCATATTGTACAAGTATATATTGGAATTTACAAGATCCGTTTTTTAATTTTTTCTACGTAATTAAATATATATGTATATATTTGTTTTTTTTAAGTTGTACTTTCATATTGCTTCCAACACATTTGCACGTGTTTGATATCCTGCATTATTTAAATTCCATCGAGTTGTAAAATGTTTTCTAAATAATAAATAATATTTATATTCCAACTACAGTTAAAAATGAGTGCACTATTTTTTGTAATTTCACAAATATTTTCAAAAATATTTTTAGAAAATAATGACATCCATTACCGAAATGTATATGTTAAATATATTTATATTTGAATAGGACGACATTTAATGCGGCAATGATCCTTGCATTATAATAATTATCATCATCGAAATGATGAGGTCGATAGAGTTCATCGCAGGACAAAGGCCTCTACGAGTCGCTCGCCTTCCTTTGTATTTAGAGCTCTCTTATATTTAATCTGCATATCACTTTCAAATCTTACACTACGTCTGACCTACGGTGGCTACACAATATTCGATAAATAATTATTTGGAGTTGAGTGAGAGTTTGAAAATGGAAGGAACGACGTGGCGCGGCTCAAGGTCATCTTTCTACATATTATACATTCATCCGACAACAGCTTCCCTTCCATGGATCACTATATGTCATTTGGCTTCACATGATGCAGCTTTTGCTCATGATCCCGACTTATCGTCACACTCTCATATTATTTATGGCGCAATAAATTAGCGCAGTGACGTAATCGCCAATCCGCATACCCTTTGTAAAAAAAAAAAAATCGCCAATTCTATAAATAGAAAATATGTTCAGTACAAGGACTTGCATCTTATTTCGTATAAATTCTACATTTACAGCTTCATGCGCTCAATATTGAATGCATTTCATCCACTACAGAATATCATCCTATTGTGTAAAGTCTTTTTTTTAATAAAATGTGCAAATCACCAAGAGCATGCTATGATGCAAATAAATATGAACACAAATAAAACGACACATAGCATCCTCTGTTGCGCAACGCGTAATTGTGCATTTGAACAGTAGTAGGCGGCATTCACCTTGTGTCCGTCATGTAGAAAACCAATCATCTCATCAAAATTTCCCTTGATTTCGCGCCTTTATTTATGATAAAACGAATAATTACGCGTTGCGCAACAGAGTTTTTTCGATGATGGGATCGATAAACTTCCTACCCTATGAAATAAACGTATTTATAATGAAGAGAGCTATGTATAAAAATAAGATACTTCATTTGCATTTTATAAATCACTAATACATTTCTGGTTATATTTATAACACCTTTGTTTAATACAAATAATTAATACTATACACTTAAACTTTTTTTAATGTGGTAGATGCGTTCCGCAGAAAATCGCATAAAAAAAGCTATGACATGCGTAAAGTAAAAAAGTAAAGATGCATACCATGGATTTTAAAAACCGCATAACTTTAAAATCGCCATATAAAATATATCCAAAGTCGCATAAAAAAAGGTAATAGAAAAACAATAAGGAAATTAAAAATAAAATTTTTGGTAACATTTAAAGGACGTCTTGCATTATTGGTAAAATTTTAAGGATGTCTAACATCTGACATCTCAAATGCCAGACATCTAGTAGAGAAATACTAATTATTTTAATTACAAACTATCATCGCTGTATGATAATTTTCATTGCGATTTTTCATGTAACTCAAAATCACTCTCTTCTTCGGAAGAAATAATATACCCAGCGTCAATGTCATAATTGCTCTGTGTTCAACAATTTAATTCATAATTAGTAAAGATGTCACTATTTTTTTTAAATAGTTAAAAAATAAATTTTGACATAAATCTGGTAGGAATAATAGAGGCCTATATAGAAAAGATTCATATCCAGTTTGAAGTAAATTGTTAAAATTTGAGATATGATGTCAACCGTGTTAAAAAAAAGTAGTATCGAGAAAAACGCGTTAAAAGATTTCATCATGGTAAGTTGCCACGTCACTAAAATAGCTATAGCCCCGTGAATAGCTGGAATTTTAGAAATTCTTTTGGAGAATTTAATTTTAAAAGTCGAAGCATTGGAAAAAAAAAAACATTTTTTTTTCAAAAATCTGAACCAGAATAAAGGTCGTAATTCAGCGATATCAAATGAAATATGATGTACATACTCTTTATAAAACACAAAAAAAATGTATAAAAAAAACCGCATAACTTCGAAATCGCGCAAATAAAAGTCGCACTAAAAGAGGTTTGATTGTAATTGTATTATATTATTCATCAATGCCATTTTTACAATATTACTAATGCGCTTCTTATCCTACTCGATTATAAATATTTTTAAAGCCTATTAATATAATATTATCCTTTAAAATCTGATGTACGATGCATATTTTTTATAGATTATCCTGTAAAATATCCTTCTAAATTTCAAGCATTCTTGACTTTATAAAATATCCTTGACTTTCTGATAAATCTTCAATAGATCATTTTGTAATGTTTACGATGTGAAATTAAAATCCTTTTGTTTTTAGTGTTAGCTACAAATTCTCATGTGTTAGAATTTTCTCTTTCCCTATGACTAATGCAATTCGTCATATACTAAATGCGTCAAATGCTGAAATTATTATATTAACATTGTAAAGAATTTTTGCTTTTCAAAAAGTATTCAGTGCTCCTATAATTTCAAAATAGAATGCTTCTTTCAAATTTTAATTACAGATATATCTGAAGCATTACTACCGAGGTTATAAATATTGCTGTGCCTTCATAACATTTCTTAACGTAGATAATGAATTTTCAGCTGATCGATCGTACAGATTGAGTCCCTATTTATTTTTGCTAAAGAATTATCTCAATTTTTTTTTATCGGGCTTCAAATCTTCAGCAGCAATACTGTCGAGATATTTTAAACTGCTTGCTGTAAGTTTCGATCGTTATCTTGATTTAAACTTTTTTGAATAAAATTGTACGACAAAAATGGCACAACTTTATTAACACAAAATAAATGTTATTTGCATTGAAGCTTATATTTCCAAAACGCTTTTCTCTAAATTATCTCCAAGCTATTGTTTAAAATAAATATAAAGAAACCAGAGATTTGACTACGTGTAGATAGGACTGGAAAGCCTTTTCCAGTATAATCGAAATACGTGTGTTGAGTAGATTTTATTGCCTTTTAAGGAAAACTTTTTATAATTATCTGAAATTTGTATCGAAAAAGTCGTCCTTCGAGAAGTACATTCAGATGACTCGTTCAGTGAGTGTTATGAAACTCGCAAAGACACAAATAAAATGTGAACATCTTCAATGTTGAGCGCATGAGGAGGTGAACGTATAATATTGATTATGTGTTCTATTTCCATATAATAATCACCGAGAGCTATTTAAGCTGTATTCATATATCGAGACTGAAAAAATATCAGAAAAGAGTATAAAAATACATGTAATTTAGATCTAGAATATCTTAATTGTCATTAAAAATATTGTTGTTGTTGTTACATTAATTTAAAAAATGAGAAAATTAGGAAAAAGATAAAATGCACTCAATTCTCACAGATTGCATAGCTGAAGGATGACAATCTAGAAACATTGTTGCAAAATTGTAGGCATGTAATAAAATGAAGATATCGGTTGAGAAAAAAAGGTCGAGGTATATCACTAATAAAATGGGAAGCTTACGTTTGATGTAAAAATATACACAAGGGAACGAGAAAAGTTTCGAGCAAATTTTAAAGACGGAAAATGTTAGATCCAGAGCTCTAGGATACGACTCGGGTGAAGATCGATACTTTCATTTTACTTAAATAAGAATTCATGCTCTTAAATGAATGATAATTGGTTCATAGTCTGGAATATATTTGCAAATTTAAACAGGATGAGAATTCCTACTCAAGAACGGGGAAAATTCTACACAACCATGGCCTGGATTCAGGAAACGACGAGCGTAGACGGATAGATCTAACTGAAAATAGGGCATTAAACCATTATGTATAAGTGTTCTATCATTATCGAAAAATATTGATATTAGATTTTAATTCTAGACTAAATATTCTGACTATAATCGCATAATTGCCAAATGTCAAAATATCGAAGGATGTAAAGATTTAATAATGTAGGATTATAATAACGTTCAAATAGATTTTATCTAAAAAACATTATAATATTTGAAAGTAATAATGCATTTAAAATACAGCTCAGATCGATAAAAATGATTTTTTTGTTATGACAAAATTTGCAAAATAGAGCAAAGGTCTCTCTCCTAATATATAAAAGTAAGGTAAAGTAAAAAGTGGGTCGTCAGGTTGAGCACCCTTGCCCCGCCCTGAATTATCTCATCGCAATTTTTAACAAAGACAACACGTAAAAAACCACCTAATCGAGCCTTCTGTGATGTGATCCTCGAAAGATGAAAAGTATTACACAATTTGAAAACGAACGAGGATCAGGAAACGTGCCAAAACTCAACAAGTTTATCCATAGATAATATTAATTCATGATGTTAATGAGCAAATAGATCGTTATGTGTATTGTATTTGGAGTGATATTCACAAACACACAGAAGCTTTAAATAAATTAGCTGAAAGTAGAGCACGAATTATTTTATCGCCATCCAGGTCAATAGCATTCACAGCTCAATAATATATTCAACGCAGTAGCTTTTTCTATTCCTTTAAATATTGTACGTGCTATTTCGTCTTCTGGATGGAAAAAAAGAGAGCATTCGAAAGATACGTCTTCCATGGCTGTAAGATGTCACTTTCACATGGATTCTACATCGTTAATGTATTTTTTAAATGCGGTTGCGCTATTAAAATGTGGATTAAAGCAATAAAAAATGCCGTTTAATTTTGCTCCAATATACAGAGCAAAGCGTATTAAACAGTAAAGGACTTCTGCCATAAACTCTCAGTAACTCGTTAAATTTTAATAAGCACAACATACACAATACTTAATTTAAATACACAAACAAATTGTCACAAGTTATCCTTTAGTCATCCGTACAAGTTTTATGCGATCATTTTATTTTCACGGTTTATTGAATGCACGAAAAAATTCAGGAAATTACAGGCAAACCTCGTTTAAAACGACATTCCTATAGCCCGGTTGTGTTCTCATAGCTAAGTTGGTTAATACGAGTTTAAATAAAAGCTATGTTTAAAAGTCATTACATCAGGGAATCATTGCAATAATTTTTAAATATTGCTATCAAAATCACAGATTGACTGATTTTGATTCCATGAATGATTTTCATTCTTCGAGAAATTGGAATAATCTATTTCTTTGCTTAAATTTCTCGAGATTTTTTAAAAAATTCGATTAACAAAAATGTAAGTTAAACAGTATCACATGTAAATATTAATATCTTAGAATGTAATTGAAATAAAAACAAATAGAAATGTGCTAAATACTAAAAACTTATTATTAACATTTTTTTCCCATCTAGCACCTTAATAAAATCTTTCAAACAGAATGCATTTTGGCAGAAATTCACTCATATGCAGCGTAACGTTTTTAAAATGGAAACCGCTGTAATTGTGTTATTATTAATCCTGGTGATTAATTCTCAATTTATGTTGAATGCAAGAATGAATAAAATTTTATAAAGCAGTAATGTGGAATGCTTTTAATCATTATTGTTTCAAAAATTTTTTTTTCGTAAATCTAAAATAGAATTATTTAAGTAGTTTTTTTTTAGTTTTATAACCCAAACTATTTTTCTCTAGTTCCATATTTCGTACAATGCGAATTAACCATAGCCCCCATTTTTTAGGAATTTAAACACTTTATTACACGAGAATATATTTTGTGTCGTTAATTTATTGTTATTCATTAGATTTAGAAATACAATGTCATACTAAAATGTCGAGTAGTTTAATTGCAATAGTAAATGTTTTATTCAACGAAGTAATTTTAAATAGACATATTTTGCTGAATGTTCTGATTTTTTTTAAACTTAATTTGGAATTTCAGGATTTCAAAAGTTTACTAAATTAAATAATTACTTTTGGGCACATGATTTCTTTGAAAATCAACGAAAACAAAAATACAAATTGCATCAATTAATCAAAATAAATTTGCTTTTTTCCAAATATAATTCCTAACAATTCATAATGTTTATGATTTAAAATGTATTTAATGGAAAATTCGACCATACATTTATTAGGATTGTGCAAATTCATTTATTAATTATGTTTATGTTTAATGAATTTGTGACATATTTTTAAAAACAAATCCAACTCAAAAAAAATCACAAAGCTTTAAGCCGACAATTCGATTTAAACTCAATCTCAATCTAATAATTTGACAACTTATTCATATTTTTCTTCTCTTTGCAAATTATAATATTTAAAATCTTAAAAGTTGAAGTTGAATTTAATATATTTGTATGCGGTAAAATTCAAATTATTATCGGCATAAAAATCGCTGATTTAAATATAAAACTAAACAAGATTAAATCTATTTTTGCCTCGAAAAAGATTAAAAATTACTTTAGATTCTAGTTTTTAATCCACTGGAATCATTCTTAATTTTTTCTAAAATACAATCAAATATCAATAGCTATAGATTTTTACAATTTTAAAATAAATGATCCATTTGATCTATCGATTCAGGGCTTTAAATATAAATAAATCATTTTAATTGAATGAAAAGTATGGGGAATCTTTGAGCGCTATAAAATTAAAATTAGTCTTTTGTCGGTCTAATTAAGATTTATATCTCAATTTTTGTTTGAATTGATATCTAGACATATTAGTCATAAACAAAAAAATAGATATAGGGCAAATTGCATATAGGCAAACGAGACAATGCTAATTTCATTAAGAAAATATTTAATAACAGAAATAATATCATGAGGTTGAGTGCTTTTGGCAAGACTTTATGCTAACTCTAACGTTCATTTAAATTTAGACACACAATACTCAATGGCTATTTTTTTGTCCAGATAAATTGAGCACATCGAGCAGCATAAGCTTTTTCAAATCGAATTCAATTCAATCGCACTAAAACGCCTTTGACAATTTGGGGGATACATTTAAGCATTCACACAATTAAAATTCAATTCGAAACGGGAACATTGAATATTAACTATTTTCCTCTGAATTGACCTTTGAACGATTCATGAATAATTGTTTTGATAATATTTGCATTAGGATAACAATATTCATTTGTAGACGCTTTTTTTAAAAAATAGAATGCTTAGAGAAACCGATGGCATTCATAAAATGAAACGACGGACCGAGATCATCCCCAATGTGGTTTTGATATTGGCATATTTCATGAAGGCGGCTGAATGCAAATTTAAAAAATGTCTTCGACAACAGCCAAGACTAATTACGAAATGCATTAACATTGAATGACGTAAACCGCTTGTTAATTATTTTCCAGCGCACAAAGCCAAGAAAGACAATTGTGTCGAAACGACAGACATTGCAATGTAACGTGTCGACATTTAACCTAACCAAATTCAGACGAGGACTTAGATTTTGAAAAAATATGACGATCGAACTCAGGTAAAGAAGCGGAACAATGAGGCTTACCCTACCCATGCAATGGAGCATTGTGCACGTATCTTCGTATGCCTCCTTTCCTGCACACATCATTTCATATCTTTCCAAACAAAAATTGTACATGTAAGCGGACATGACTTCCAAAAGCTATCACTTCAATCGAGATGGATTTGAATTTAAAAATAATTTAGACTTACCAGTGACGTATATAAATTATCACTTGTTGGGATCATTTTTCTGCAATACATTTAATATTGTTATTAGATAATAATATTATTAAGATCAATATATATGCAAGTACTACATAATCAAATAGCTTTATTATAAAAAACTAAAACGCTATAGAAAGGACAGCTATAAAAAAGACCATTGTAACTGCTATAGGGAAAACATATAGAAAAGGATGCTATATAAATATATTAACTTTATATATGAATTTTTGGTGTAATAAGCTAATATTTCCTCGATCGATTTTTTATAAACGATCTACTCCATTGGCTCGTTTATAGTATATAATATTCTTCCAAAATTTAATACATAGATATAAAATTTAAAAAATATGCATATTTTTGAGCATTGGAAATGTTAAGTCCTGTCAAATGAAATCTATTGTTTTCACACGTTCTCGTTTGAGTTCAGGTTTGTCGAAGGAAACATTTCCGTATTTTTTCCTCGTTGTAAGATTCATCAGCTATGTTTTTTGTGCATGATTCTTGTATTTTATTATTAAGGATAAATTTGGCAAAGCCCGAAAACGACGAAGAACGTGTTCCGCATAGTATGCTAGTTTTTCTCGACGAGGGCTCGAACACCGTTAGGGAAATTTATAATCCAGTCCTGACGATAAACAGATGCCAATTTTGGTATAGATTAGAGAGAAAAAAACAATGGTTTTCAGATAAACAAATCGTCCTTTTGACCCTTTCGGTGAGATTGACACATCGGATGGTTCTTTTTAGTGTTCGGTGATATATGACTGGAGTTATTTTCTATGAACCGAGAAAAACGATAACTGCACAAATTTATTATCGACAATTTGTATCAAACAAAAACTGCAAGAAAAACAACCGGATTTTTCAATCAAAGAGGAGTTATCTTACAGCATGATGACCAGCTTCCACATAAAGCCAAAGTCACACGTGAAAAATAACCAATTAAATTCAACCGCACCTTCCATATTCGCCTCATTCAATTGCACTTTTTGATTATTACTCGTTAGTATTCATCAAAAGCCGAAAAAAAATTAAAACTGTACATAAAGTCAAAATGTATTTAAATCGAACCCATCTAATTTCAATAAGCAGTGAACAGAAAATTCGCAAGAGAGATGAATGTTAGTTGTTAATCATGAATGCGATCATATTTTACGCCCATCCTTCGCTTAACACGGTTTAGCTTTAGCACAGTTTTCGTTATATTGTGCACATTAACTGTACGTATTATTTGGAATAACGACAAATCAAGATAGGTCGGTTAGGTTGTCAATTTTAAATATTTAATAGGAGGTGAGAATTTAGATATGAATGAAATTGATGAATTTTTAGAAGAACAAGAACCGAACGAAGAACAATGATAACATAGCTAAAAGAGTTCCTCCTGAAATCAACACTATACCGAAGCCTCTACTCCAATTTCAACGGTCACTGCTAAAACAACGAAATATGGATTGCAAATGTCAAGAAAAATAAATATGCATTTCTTAAATAGTGATCTGGAATTACGGATTTCTCGATGAAGATGAAACGTAATCCAAAGCAGTATTGATGATATGGTACTAATATTTTGCAGCGACTTTTCAATAATAAGATGTATTTATTATATTAATATTTTTTAAGAAAAATCTATACCCTCTTTTCCATACATTTATTAGCCTCCCTTCGCGCGGTTTCGTTCGACACGATGATCTAGCAGAACGAATCGTTCGCGTTGAGCGAGGGACGAGTGTATAATAAATTGTGTAAAATATGTTTCAAGCTGAATAGTAAACAATAAGCGATTCGTAAATTTTTATCATCGGGATATTTTTTCATGATTCTCGTCGATCATCCGGAACGTGTCCATTAGATGAATGCCGATCTGTTATCGTCGACTTGGAAATCAATCGGGGGTTTTAGGTAGTATAGTAGAACTGATATTTGTCGAAAGTAGCAAAAAGCCCGACGTCATATGACATCATGTGACGATATCTCTCCATTGTTTTCTTTATCTCTGTTAAGTTCATTCGGTCATATTTGTCGATCCGAGTGCGCCATTCCATCTGAATATTCTTTTCTTTTTTTTCAAATCTCTCCATCGGCTGCAGAAATCTGTATATCAGTGCCTACTGGAAGGGCTGCTGAAATCGAGAATAACTTCGGCTTTCAAACTCTATAGAATTTATGAGCTAATCTAGCTTACTTTGAAAACCGCCCGCTATGCATAACTACAAACTCAACACCTAGGGATACAAAATTGTCAACCGGGACAAAATGTTGTATCGATCCGAAATAATAAAAATATTATAGAAAAGATCCATATTATATATGAAATTAGATTCTACCGAATGTTGACGTCGGATCTTATTTAACAGTAAGAAATCCGAATGGCAAATTAATTTTCGGTTTAATTAGTATGCCGCGAAAAGCTGAGGACGGAAGAAAGTGCAAGGAGAGGTGGGGTTTATCGATTTTGCAAGAGATAAGATAACACGTCCAAGACGAAACTTTCCTCATTTCGGTTATCAGCTCGGACCTCAGATAAATTCATATCTGGCCGCGAGGATTCCACTCGGGGGTCTACTCGAGCCCTTCCCGTCTCTCTGTGCCCTGTTATTATCTAAATTAATTGTTTTCAGCCCACTGTTCTGAAAAGAAACAGGGTGTCTTTTCGAACGAGACGAGAGACTCATCAGTGTTTTATTATTGTTGCAAATATTTCATCGTCACGAGACATCGGACAGAGACGACCTATCGTACGTCTACTCGTTTTTCAAAAAAAGTTTATTCATTATATTCAATCGGGGATGAATATTTTAGAAGGGTTGCAGCTTTGAAATCTGCCAAAGCGGCCGTTGGGTAAATATTGAGATTAAAAGGGCAATCGGAACGAGACGGAGGGCTTCCGACCCCCCGAAAGTTGGAAGAGGGATCTGCGTCCGAAGGATCGGAAGTCCAGTTTTCGCGCCGCCGACGAATTTTCCGCGGGAGAGCCGGAGACGAGACGGGGGCGACGGAAAGCTCGAGCCGGGAGGGTTTCCCTCGGCGGTCCCGGGAGGGCGGGGGTGCGCTCCCGGGCGTCCGGCGGCCGAAAGCTGCGTTGGCGCGCGACTTTCCTCTCGGGCGGGGGAAAAGATCGTTTTCTGACGACGGGTGGCGCTGCGGTGGCGCTGGTGGCGCGGAAGTCCCCCCTGCCCCCGCGCGCGAGGCCCGCCGTCGCCCCTCCTCGGCCGCGCACGCACACAGCGACGGAGTCGCATTCGCGCCGACGGCAGCGCTGCGGCCGCATACGTCGACTCCGCCGCGCAGGTACGCGTCTCCCCTCCGGGCCCCCTTCCCGGCCTCGGCCCCCCGCCCCCCGGGCCCCCTCGCCGCTCGGCGCCGGCCGCGCGGCCTCCCCCGGCGGGAGCGGCGCGCGCCGCCCCGCGCCCCGCCGGACTTGTTGATCGCGGACGAGGGCCGGCTGTCAAAAGCGCACTCTCGCTCTCGTCCGGGCGGAGCGGCCGCGGCGGCGGGCGGCGGCGCCTCCGCCCCGGGCCGCCGGGTCGCCCCCCGCGGCTCCCCGGCCGCCGGCGGCCCGCGGTCGCGCGCCCCGTCCGTCTCGCCCTCGGGCCGCTTCCGGATCCGCGGCCCGTCGCGGCGCGCGCGATTCGGAAAAGGCTCGGGGCGGGGGCGGGGGCGGCGCGGACCTGTTGCGTGCGGGCGGACATCGACGCGGGGCAAGCGCGCACCCCGAGCGGCGACCCTCCCGACCCTGCCCTCCTCCGCCGCGGCGGCCCTCGGAGACCGCCGGACGGAAAAGCGGCCGCGCCGAAGCCCCCTCCGTCCGCCCGCTCTCGCGGCGCTTTCCGGAACTCGCCCGACATCCCCCGGCTTTCGCTCCTCCGCGCGTCGACGTCCCCGTTTTCTTCGCTCCTTATCTTTTCGATCGCGACTCGAGCTTTGCGACTTGTCTCCGGACGTGTTTACGTTTTCTCAAAAATGTTTGCGGTCGTTTATTTTTCCCGCTTCGAAGCGAATCAAAATTTATTATTTTTTTCGTATCGTAAATAATCAAACAAACAGACGAGAACCGGGGTAGCGCGCCTTCCCCCGTCTCGGAGTTCGGCGTCCGCGAGCGTTCGCGCGTTTCGATCTCCGCGCCCCCGCGGCGTCTTCTCTTCGTCGATGATTTTAATCGACGTCTAAACGGAGGCTTCCGCCGGCCGACCGTCGTTTGCGAACGTCGATTTCCCATATTTTCGCCGTTCGGGCGTCGCGGCGGAAGTCGCGGCGAAAGCTCGCGACCGCTTTGAAATTTCCCGCGGCCTCGGCCCGAATTTTCCGGACGACCGTCCTCCGCCGACTCGGACCGCGAGAGGGACGCTTTCGATTTGAAATAAAAGGACAGATGATTTTTAAAATTATTTTTATTGGAAAAGAAAAAAACTACAGAATCTCATCGACGCCTCCCGCTCCGCTCAGAAGCCCTTCGAGAGGAGGAAGGCCTCGAGGTCCCGGCGGAAGTCGCCCTTGACTTCGACCCGCCGGCAGGGCTCGTGCGCGCGGACCGCGACCCTCCTTCCGCGCAGCCCCGCGAGGTGCTCCTCGACGTCGCGCCGCAGCGCCCGCGCGTCGCCGCTCACGAGCGAGATCGCCGTCGTCCGCTCGGCGCTCCTGAACCCCGCCCTCACGTGCAGGGGCAGCATGTGGTTCTTGTTCCTCTCGACGCGGTAGGGCGCCGGGGCGCCCTCGGCCGCGGCGCCGGGCGGCCTCCAGCCGGACGGGTACGCGTCCCTCGGGACGGGCTCCGGCACCGTCCTGGGGCGGAGCAGGCGCTCGACGTGGCGCCACTCGGGGGGGTTCTCGAACGCCTCGAACTCGGGGCTCGGGTCGGGCCGCGACCTGTGCAGGTAGCTCGATCGGCGCACCGTCTGAAACGCGAGTTCGGAGTCAGCCGGGTCGGGCCGCTCCGGGGCGGCGCCCGGAGGGGCCCCCGGCCGCGGGGCTCACCTGCGGTCCCGGGGCGGGTCCCGCGACGCGACGGAGCGCGGCGAGCAGCGTCCGCGTCGCCATCTTGGCGCAGAGCTGCGGCGGAGGGGGGGGCGACGTAACCTCAAAGCTCGGGGTGCGCGAACGCGCCGGACGCCGGTTCGCGAGCGCGCGGTTCGAGTTTGACGTTTGCGCGCTCGCGAGCGCCGCGGCGGCCGCGACCGCGACGCCGGCGCCGTTCGGGTCCGCGTCTCCCGTCTCGCGTCTCCCGCGCTCGGGCTCCCGTTCGGCGATGTGACGTCCGGGCGTTTGTGCTTGCAGGTCCGATGTCCGCCGCGTCGCCGAGGTAGCATGGCCGCCCGCGAGAAGAAGGCGAAGGTCGGCGGCGGCAGGGAGGACGGCGGCGAGGAGGAGGGCGGCGAGCGGTCGGCGCGCCTCGTCAAGAACAGGCTCGCCGCGGACGCGAAGGTCGGCGGCGGCCGCAAGACGAAGGCGAACTTCAAGCTGAACGTCGTGAACGCGCCGAGCGCGGCCGTCGAGGCCGTCCGTCGGAGGGGGCGCCCGTCGAAGATGGCCAAGCTCGCGGCGAGGAGCGCCGCCGCCGCGGAGAGGAGGGACGCGGCCGCGCGCGCGGACCCCGCCGCGGCGAAGACGCGCGGCGGGAGGAGGTCGGACGCCCCCGGGGGCGCGGAGGCGGCGCTGCGCCGCGTCGGCGAGAGGAAGCGGCCGCTGCCGGCGGGCGCCGTCGCGAAGAAGAAGCTCCTCGCGAAGAGGGCGGTCGCGTCCCGCCCGGGGAGGAGGCCGCAGGCGGCGAGGGCGCCCGCCGTGAAGGCGGAGCCGCCCGACGGCGACTCGGACGCGGCCGCGGCGCCGCCGGAGGCGGACGCGCGGCCGCCGGACGCGATCGAGGTGAAGCGGGAGCCGCGGGACTCGCCGACGCCCGAGTCGGGGTCGTCGAGCCCGCGCGGCGCCCCCCGCGGCAGGGCCGGCGCGCGGCGCGCGGAGACGCCGTCGCCGGCCGCCTGCGCGAAGAGCCCCTACTCGACGAGGTCCGAGAGGAGCGACAGCCCGCGGACGGACGAGCCCGCGAAGGCGCTCCGCAACGGCAAGCGGAGGAGCCTCAAGAACGCGCTGCTCACGGAGGCCGTCGAGCTCGAGATCAGGAAGAGGAAGAGGCTCGCTTCGGACCCGGCCGAGGACGCCGCCGAGGAGGCGGCCAAGCGGCTCCGCGCGGGCTCCGGGGACGGGCGCGAGACGCCGAAGCCGTCCGACGCGACCGAGTCGGACGCGAGCGCCGCCGACGGGGACCCGGAGCCGGACCGGAGGCGCGGGAGCGGCCCCGAGGCGGAGGCGGACGCGCCCGCGCCGAAGCGCGAGCCGGTCCCGGACGACCCGCCCGATCCGGCGTCGGACTCGGGCCCCCCGGAGAGGATCGCCGAGAAGTCGCTCATCCTCGACAACATGTCGAAGGCGTTCAACGACGCCTCGCTCTCCGACAGGGCTAAGACGAACAGCATCAGGAGGTCCGCCCGCCAGAGGAAGAGCACCGTCAAGGCGAAGGAGCACGAGGAGACCGTCCTCGCCGAGAGGGACTCGGGCGACGCCGAGGCGGACCGGTCGGACTCGCCGGACGTCGAGGAGGGCGAGCCGCCGGCGGAGGCCGTCGGCGGGCTCCCGTCCGAGGCCGCGGTCGCTGGCGACGCCTCCGAAGCGGCCCCCGTCGTCGCGCGGGCGGCCGCCGCCGAGGAAGCGGACGCCGCGGAGGAGGCGGACGTCTCGGAGGAGGCGGACGTCTCGAAGGAGGCGGACGGGGCGGCCGCCGGGGAGGCCGACGGGGCGACCGTCGGAGAGGTCGCCGTCGAGGGGGACCCCGCGGACGGCGCGGCGGCCGCCGAGGGGGAGGCGGCCGCGGGAGACGCGGCGCCCGAGGCGGACGCGGTCGCCGACGAGGCGGCGGCGGCCGGCGCGGACGCCCCGGAGGGCCCCGCCGTCGAGGGCGAGGTCGCGGTCGCCGCGGAGGCCGCCTCCCCGGAGGGGGCGCCGGTACCCGAGGCCGCGGAGCCCCGCGTTCCGGCCCCGGCGTCCGCGGTCGCCGCCGTCTCGCCGAGGGACGCGGACGAAGACGACTCGCTCGGGGAGAGCGTGCGAGATCGGTACGGCGCCAAGTCCTTCACGCACCAGGACATCGACAAGCTGATAGACAAACTGAAGAACTTCGAGGAGCAGGACCGAAAGCGCCAGGAGGAGATGTCGAAGCTGTCCGAGCGGCGGGCGACCGTCGACGCGGTCCTCGCTCCGAAGACGACCGTCGAACGCGGGCTTCCCGAGGGCGAGCGGTCGGCGGCGAGGGAGGCGCCCCCCGAGGCGGACGCAGCCCGGCGGGACTCCGCGCGGAGGTCGTTCGAGATCGAGCTGCCGAGCGGCGTCACTCTGATCAAGCGCCCGACGGGCGGCGCGAGGAAGCCGTCGACGGGCCCGAACGCGAGGGACGGCGACTCGGTGACCGTCATCGACAAGGCGCTCGGGAGAGAGGTCCTCCTCGACGTGAGGAAGTCGATCGACAGGAGCGCGGCGGAACCCCCGAGGCCGCCGGCGAGGGTCGACGCTGCCCCGGCGAGGAGGGCGTCGGAGACGGCCCCGTCGAGGAGACCGTCGGAGGCCGGGCGGCGGGAGCGGGCGGCCGCCTCGGCCCTCGTCGAGTCCCCGGAGAAGCAGCGCGAGAAGGAGAAGGTCCTCAAGACGCTCGGCCTGCTCACGCTGAAAGAGTACGACAGCGTCAAGATGGAGAAGCAGAAGCAGAAAGAGCTCAACGGCAAGAATCCGACCCCCAGCGACGCCTACACCGGGACCCTCAAGACCGTCATAAAGCTGAACAGGACGAGCCCGGAGAAAAAGAGGGGCAGGACTCCGCTCAAGATGACCTTCCAGAAGAGCAAGGGCCGAGGCGGCAAGCCGTCGGATCCGGTGGGCGGCGAGAGCGAGTCGGACGAGAATCCCTACTACACGATACACAAGGAGGTAGGTGAACGACCCGCGAGTTCGCACCCAGTGTGCAAATTGAATATGGCTTTTTTCATAATTTAAATATTCTCATGGAAGTCGAGGGCTTCCGAATTTCACAAGATCAGTTAACTCGCATCCGAAAGACTTGTAGAATTGCGAGTATGTTTTCAACGGTGATTTCTCTCTTGCAGTTTGGAGGATCTTCGGGCAGCGGTGCGGGATCGTCTGACAATCATCCGACGGCTGGTGGGCAACGAAAAACTCATTACAGTAATCGATCTAACAACCATGGTGTGTGGTTCTCCCGTTTCTATCGTCTTTGCTCTTTCTTTTCCCTTATCGTGCATTTTCAGTTCTCTCTTGTGACATTGTAATGATTCGATTGCAATCTATTTCATTGCACGCTAAATATATACGCTACGTATTCAGTTGGGTCTCTTTTTATGCAGTAGATGTGTTCCGCAACTAACTAAATTTAAATTTAAAATAATTAAAAGGTGTATAGTTGCTCAGGAATATTATATCTAAAAAAACTCGCCAAAACTCATAGATGACTTAAAAGAAGCTTATTTTATAATTTACATCATATGATTTTATTTAAGAGTAATAATTCTTTCTGCGTATTTTCATCCTTATTTGAGAATGGCATGCAGCATTTGGTAACTGACGTAAAATGACTCATTATAAAAAGAGGTCTGCTAATAAGATCTGCACGGGAAAGATAATAATTCTTCATTAACAAAACTAGCATCGACTTTACCCATGTTGTATTTTGCATTCATTGTATTCTATTATAATCAATAATTAAACTTTACGACAACAGCTTTTAATAACCAGACATAAACATTTAGAATTGAAAAACAAAACCCATTCAAAATTCGCATTGTTAACATAAAAATGATTTTTTTAGACTAGATATTTGCAGTGCAAAAGTAGGGTTTGATTTCTTCTTCGCTGTCATTTTCCAAATCTCAATCGATGTTTTCTAGCTTAAACCAATATTATTATCAGTGCTGCATATCTTCAAAATCGAATTAAAAATATGCATGAAAAGAGACTACTATTTTGTATGAAAACCTATATAATGCGTAAATATTTTTTTGCAAAGAAATAGAAATGGTCAGGTTAGGTCTTGAAAATACAGAGCGATCGATTTTAGAATCCCTAACGTCTGAACATTGTCTCATTTCAGATTATAAAGAATAGTTTCAATGTTTAGTCAAATTGACTTTCTTTTTTGCACAACTCTATCAAATCTTACCACAATTAGGTTTGTTAAACCCCCAGGTGGTATTTGAATTTATGAATAACAAATTAGAGGTAATATAACATTCGGATAATCATTATAATGGTTGTACTTTGCTTCATTTCCGGACGAGTGCTGGACTCGGATTATCTAATGCAGTGTCTGATTTATTTGACTGTGCTGCGGCCGTCTGTTCGGTTCTTGCAGTTTTCTCAAAAACATAGAAAAGAATCTCGTTATTTTTGCATGTTTCCACTTTCACATGTCTATGTTGAAAAGTTGATTAAAAACCCACAATATTAAACAAAAATATGCTTTGATTTTGGTGAATCTCAAATCCTTTTTGCCATATTCAACAAAACGAATTCTTCATTTTTGAAATATATGTCTTTGCTCTTTGAAAATTTGAGCTTTAAAATGACACTCAAATGTGATGGATGTATTGTTTGCAATACCAAAATATGTCATTTTTTATGAGAGTTTATTTTTTCTATTTCATTCTTCACAATAATTTGGTGGAAGGCGTAACATAGAAACTTTATTATATATATATGCACTATGCAGAACAGTATTTAATATTAATATGGGTGGAAGTGTAAAATTGAATTATTGGAATTGATATATTAATCAACTTATAATATACTGACAAATGTTTTTTTCCGTTTCGGTTTTTAATTTTTAAAAGACATTCATTATATTCGTCTTTGCAGAGTTGGGAATTCAAGATCCTCTCCGCGATGCCGCCGTGGAAGCGAACGCCGCGACCAAAGAGACCACTACGAACCTGGTTATACCTGAAAAGGCTTCCTCTTTCGGCATACATCCGGGAAGACTCTGTCAAGATCAATGTTTTTATTGTGGTGGCAAATTCGGATTATACGACACACCATGTCACATAGCTCAGATCAAATCTTTGGACAGGCAGAAGAAAATTCTCGATAGTAAGTTTAATTTAAAATGCCACAAAATTTGTCATTGAAGAATGTCAATTCTAAAAGTGAGATAACATATGGCAAAATTTCGTCTATTGTCGGGGGTCACTACTTATTTCCATTAAACTAGGTAAAGATATCCATCGGGTTACTTGATTAGCATGATTTTATATTAACTGTACTATTTAGCTAATCGATATGAATTTAGAATAAAATAAAATACAGTTTTTTTAAATTTTACTACTATTTATTGTAAAATATCAGTTTCAACTTTGACTGTAATTTGTTTTATACTAAATTTAGATGTGCAACTTGTTGTGCTTTTATTTCTTAGTATATATACAATATAGATCTAAACTATTGGGGACCGAATGTGGTCTGGATAACAATTAATCTGAAAAAAGATACAAAGTATGAAACATTGTTTTATAAAGTTAGTTAAAATTAGAGCACTACAATAAATATTTTAAGCATTTGATCCAATCATTTTGCTTTATTTATTCTATTGTCATCTGTAAAGCTTTAATACACTAAAATATTTTTCAGTAGAGTGCTCGAGTTTTATCTGAAAGTTTAGTTCAATAATATCTGTGAATTCATTATATTCAAAAAAATGATATGGAAAGATAACTTTGACAAAACTAGACAGTCAAAATAATATAGCTAATAAATTTGAATTGTTTGGAAATTATTGAAAATGTTATTTATCTCTTATTATTCCTATTGTAAGATCTGTTATAGATTTTTAATAAGAATTCTGAAATTCCACAGACGAGGAGAAATTGACTGTAGATAGTTGTTTGTGCGATGCGTGCTATCGTCACGTGGATCGTCGAGCTAACTGCCCGTCCTATAGAAAGAGAGCGGGACCGGTCATCACGTCTCTGTCCATGACAAACTCCACTATTAGAGATAATTGTTATGCAAATTCTTGTTCTCGTCCTGCACCTCATACCTTGCGACGAAAATGGCTGGTAAAAATGAAAAGATGCATATCCAAAGTGGTGAGGATTTTTAGACTCTTACATTTTTATAAGTATATGAAATGACATTTTCAGTCCTCAATCATTTTGTGTACGTTTCATTTTCACCGTATCTTCTATTGTTTAAGGTTCAACTTGATTTGGATTTTCCCGGATTGCATACTATTCCATTATGTGATGTTCATTATGAAGCAGTTATCCAACTGATGGTGTGTGCATTGTGCAAAAGAAGTTTCTCTCGAAATCGTATGCATTATATCAATCAGGTAATTTTGAATCTAGCCAGGAATTGACCCCCTCAACCGTACTCTGATGAATAGATTGATAACATTTTTACATAACTGAACTCAAATTTTAGTTATAATAAAAAATATAAATGTGCGAATACATTTTGACCTGTATAAATAAATAATGTATTTTATCTAAGAAAACGTAATCTTAAATCAATTTAATATAAAATTTATAGTATGTTACTTGTTTGTAGGAATATCAAGCTCTCAATCCGTTATTGCGACAACAAGGATTGCCAGTTGTTTTTGAAGAAAAACCGGTTGTTTGCAAAATGTGTAGATATTATTGTACATTATTACTGAGACCGACTCATCCTCAGCAAGTGAATAAACACGACTTCATTAAGAATCATCGCAGAAGGTAATGCTACAACTGTCAAAAAGTATTTTGTAAATAATATACTTTGTTTCAGTTTTTCATAAGTATGTTCTCTTTTTAGACTGATGCAAGCTTACAACGTTGAACTCCCCGAAGAATCTGATACAGATAATACTGATGAACATACTGTAACTATAGAATTGAACCATAATCAAAATGACACAAAAGAAAAGAAAAAAGGCAAAAACGGGAAAAACAAGAAATCTGACGAAGGAAAACTTTTGGATGAAAACTGTATTTCCGATGGCAAAAACAAAACCTACGGCAAGGGTGGAAATTCTGACATTCATAAAAATTTGAATAACCACGGACAGACAATTGAAAATGCTAAAATTGGGATGGAAGAAGATATAGAAAGTCTGATTTCGTCTAACAAAATTCCCGTACCAAATTCTACTATTCAAAGTTCCGGTTTATCTATCGATATGAATGATTCAAATTGCATAGTCGACTATGATATGCCGACCTTGGATAAGCAGTCCGAATTGCAAAGTATTTTACAGAAATGTAATGTGCCTTCAACGACGATTCTTCAAAGGATCGGAATGTCAGATCTTACCCAGAAATCGAGAAACATACTCAAAGTTCACAACGCCCCAGCTATAAACAAAGGATCACACACGCAGAAAAAAATGAATAGAAATTTAAGAAGGATACAGAAACTCGGACAGATCATTACTCATAAAGAAGATTTCGAGGAAACGTTGAGCAGTAAAATACCCAATAGAGAAGATTTCACGATCGAACCTACAAATGCGAGTAGCGACGATAGAAATAGAGAAATTTCTGGCAGCAGTTTATTAAGAAACATAGCATTAAATGATGAATGTACAATTGAAACTATTCCCACCAAAAATTCTAAAGGTACTTTAGATATAAATTCCATGAAAAATAAATGGCAGATGACTGAAAGTTTTTCACAAGTGAAAAAAAATTTAAACGCGTTATCGAGAAATCTCACCAGCGAACAGTTAAAGAAAAGATCGTACAATCAACAAGATAGCCAGTTTTCTAACCCCGTACGGAGATTAGAAACCAACCCGTCTATTTCAGTGAGAGAACTGTTTCCCGGGGAGGAGGAAATGAATTTACAATGTTCCATCGATTTCGGTAACGTTAAGGGCGTAACTCCCGAAGGTTGGGAGAAATGCAGTAGTACCATTCAATATGACAATTATACTAAGAATCTCTGGCAGGAATTACAAAAGCCATACGGTAATCAGTCCAGTTTTTTAAGGCACCTTATTCTTTTAGAAAAATATTTCCGTAATGGTGATCTTGTTTTATCTCAAAATGCTAACTGTAATGCGATGACTTATAGTGAATCTGTACAAAATAGGCTTAGGTCATACGATAATTTGCCATCCAACAATGGAGATGCGTCTACAAATTACGATTTAAGTAGCATAACCACACCTAAAATATCAAACACTGTTGTAAATACGGTAACATTAATCAGCTCCGAGTCAATAGAACCATCGAAGAAACATGATAATATTGATTTTAGAAAACCTATCATCAGTATGGGGACTGGCAAAAGTCTATTGAAGAGCAATCAAAACATACACGTTGATGTATCGAAATCTGGAAAAATTGCAAATAAAACTGACAACATCTCAACACCCGTAGTCAATCAGAATAAGAATTCGAAAAACGTTCAACACGTTTTGAATCAACTCGGAGAACAAAATATCGCCATTCCTAAACTTCCGCGAAGTGCCCCAGTCAGCTTGAAGCAGTTAGAAAAACTAGGAAATCAATTAACATCGACTCAATTGCATCAAATCAATCCGAGACCGCCCACTCCGAGACCGGAAATCACTAAAAATTCCCATGATTATGTGAAAACAGCGTCTTTGCCGAGTACTCCCGCCGATGCTAAAATGAGCACCCCGAAAACTGATTCAGTAGGCAGCAAACCTAGGGTTCCATCGCTGCCGCCTGAGTTGATAGCGATAAATCCCCCGGCCGCGGCCAGAAAGAACATGGAAAATGTTCTGAAAAACATACAATCGGTCAAAGGATCGTCGACGCCTCTAAATCAATCCGCTCAAGCTCCCGCGCCGAATTTCTCCTCCCTGAGCCCCGTTCCTACGGTGTCGCAGACAAAATCGACCAAGCCTTCCGCCAATGCGACTAAGGATCCTGTCAAAAAAGGTACAAAAAGCTCTACAAAACAGTGGCGGCCGACGTTGATACCGATCACGGATGAAAGTAAATTTCGCAAAGGTCGAGATGTTCTGCATCAAACCGCCGACGGGAGGAGACTTCCTAGCCTCGTTCAAGTCATGTCGGGCGGGAAACCCTACCTCATAACCATCGAAGACTACAACAGAATGTGTATAATGCGAAGGGAAAAATTGCAAGCGGAGCTTCACAAGAACAAAACTGCCGCTGCGGCTCAGACGACCGCCAATACGAATCAGGCAGAAGGATCGACCGATTCTTCCAACGCTACAAATGCACCGTCTCAAAACAAACCGACTTCTCCCGTTTCGACTGACGCCGACAAGTCTGCGACGTCAGCTCAGTCCTCCAACGGGAAACCTACTGAACAAAGTGTCCTTCCTGTTCCTATAAAATCTAGTTTGGCAAAAAATGATGATAATAGTGATAGTGTTAAAGCAATATTGCCAGACCTCGATGCCACGTCGTTATTAAAGAACGTTGCGTTAAAAAACATTACGATCGCACCCATAACAAATACGAGTGATTCGAAAACATCTACCACCACAAACACTTCACAATCTTTGTTAATAACTAATACAAAAAGTGCAGTTCAAGTTCCTCCTATGATATCACAGCTGAACAGTTCAGTATCGCTAACGGCGGAGACGTTGATAACCGGCGACGTTAGCATCAGTGCGACTGCCGTTCCGAAAGCGATTCCGATAACGTCGCAGGCTATTATCATGTCTAAATTTCCAAAATCGCTTACCGTTATTCCGCAGACCGTCACCACTAGCGCGTCGACCGGCGGATCCTCGCCGGCGCCGTCCACTTCGCCCTCCCTCGGTTCCTTTTCGGTCCTCTCGCTTCCCGCCACCGTCACGCTTGCGACCCCCACTGTCACCGTCTCACCGTCTGAGCCTTAACACGACCTCATCTTATGTACTCTTTAAAAATTTGTTAACTTAAACTGATTAGTGATTACAGTGTGCCTAAAATTCACAGATTATGTATATATTTTTAAAAAATAATCTCATTCTATTTGTGTAAGAGAGTTAAGAAAAATAATAATTATATAATAAAAAAATGGAGCTGTAAATTTAACGCTTAAATATGAAAATAGTATACGCTATTCCATATATATTTTTAACCATATTTGACAAAAGGTATATTGAAATGTTAAGACTAAAAATAGGGTTTATTCTTTGATTAAAGAAATTGTTGAGAGAATGCTGCGTTATTAGCGATTATGAATTTTTCATCATCAGTTTTTTTAGAATGTGAGATATATGACTGCTTACTTTTTGCGATGCAACTGTCTATTTTTTTTTTATAGGTTATATATTTTTAATAAAATTTGGGTTTTTCTTTTTGTAAATCGGCAGGAAGGAAATGTAAGAATGCATGGAAATGTATATTTTTATAATATGAATTTAAAGAACAATTTAGTTTAATGCAAGCATGTTTTTTTTTTAAGTATGTTTCACAAATCATTATTTTATACAGAGTACGTTCAGTTTGTTCTGCCATTGATTGGATTTACACATTGATTTTTCATAGATTCTTCCAAAGATAGTGAGTTAGCAATATTGTTAATCAATTTAATATTATGCCTTATGTACGAACTCGAGTTGTAAGGATTAATGTAAGAAATATGTATCTAATAAACATATCTTATCCAATATTTATTTTTATATTCTTGCATAGACTGGTTTGCTTTAACCTTTGTCCTTTAGTGTATAATTAAGAAGGCCGAATGCCTCCACTATGATCTCGATTATTTGTGATTGAATGAAATTATTTAATGTATTTTTAATGAAATGAGGTATGATGCATTTATCACATAAATGTCACAACTGGGATTGGAAATCATCTTAATTAGTTGAATAGTAAAGGTGTAATCATTATACATAATTATGTGACATATTTCGCTGCAAATAAATGGACTATATCTCAACTTTCATGTTTGTAATTATTACAAGATGCCCAACTGTCGTTAGATCACGTTAAATATGTAACACAAAAGGAGCTACAATAAACATCACATTAAATATTTTAATTGCATATGTCTTCATTTCTTATTTACTGAAAAGCTAACACTTGACTCGAGCAGGGCCGATTGAACAGTATTTTTAAATTATTCATTTTGGAATGCAAATACTCGCTCAATAAATCTGTCTTTTTCTTGATTTTTCATTAAAATTAAATCTTCTTGAGATAAATAAATATATCTCTAGTAAAAATGTTTTTACTCTAAGGAATCATGTTTTATTTTTGTCGACAAATCTTAATGTTTTGAACGAGATATCTGAAAATTGGATCGATAAATAGACCGCGGTCATAATTTCTTATAAACTAAAATTTGCATCCCACTTTTTGTCACAATATGTTGCATGATTACAATAAAGCAAAATTTACAAGAGTGTAGCTTGTACAGTAAAGTTGAAATGCATGAGAGGACAGAGAAAAGGAAATCTTTAACATATTAAGTAGGTAATAAGTTAAGTTGAATTGTAATTGCTCAGCATTATTAGCAAATTTTGAAGTTTCGTTAAATGTGAATTAAGATGTTTTTCAAAGTTCAAATATAATTGACTATTTTTTGTAGAAATTCTTGTTTTAAATTTTTCACCATATTGATACAATTTGCTAAATTGTTTAATTTATCTTTATTTAAAATTATACCATCATAATTGTTGTCTACGTAAGGAATAAGTTTATACAAGCGTAATCTTTATGTTCAAATTTCAAAGAAAGATTTGGTATCAAAATGCTTGCTCGTTTTTTTCTTTTTATTCATCTGTAAGACTGGAATATCCATTATTTATGAAGTGATAGGTTTATTTTCAAACTAAGTCATGTCGAGTAAACGGTGTATATGATATCTTGCGTTATTTATTGATAAAAGTTTTTTTTTAAATTTGTTTCGGAGTTTCGTTTAGATTGAACTGATTCGCTACGCAAAATTTAAAGCTGCAAAAGAGTCGATGCAGAATAACAAATGATAACATTTTATACACAGAAACATTGTGGAAATTGTTATGTAAATTTGAAGAATTCTATTGAATAACACTGAAACATTTCAAAAAATATTTTTAAAACAAGTTAAATACTGACATTCAATGAAATGCATCATTTTAAAATCATAAATATGCATTTTTTATTATCAATATTATGAATTTATAAAAATTAAATTTCATTAAGTATCTGTTGTGACTCGGCGATCCTTT
The DNA here is from genome assembly GCA_008973525.1 of Stenopsyche tienmushanensis. NCBI lineage: Eukaryota > Metazoa > Arthropoda > Insecta > Trichoptera > Stenopsychidae > Stenopsyche > Stenopsyche tienmushanensis. Next base: position 137,702 of record WACJ01000523.1, read on the forward strand.
CTGTGCTGCTTATATTAAAAGTTTAAAAGGAAATTTTCGTCTTCTCTGTGGCAAGATTTGAGAAATCAAAAACATTTTATTTTCATAGATTAATGTCGATCAAATCCTACAATACAAATTAGTCAATGTTAGGATCTTGCAAATAGTGGTTTTGCTATATTCCTGAATTTATTTCACAAACGATCACTAAATTATGTTGTGAAAGAGAACAAATTATCTTTTAAAAAAATTGGGGTCGTTCAAACAATCCCTAAGTCTTGTTTGTGCTGTTTTATTTTATTTGCTTTGAAAATGTATAGTTGTGTATACAATAATTTATAATGCATATTAAGTTGGAATTAAGACGAATTTTAAAAGTTATTCATTATTAAAAGGATTATCCTGCATAAAATAGTCAAGTTCATTTTTTGTATTTTTAAAACATCCTACGGCTTCTATAGAAAAAATTGAGGACAAACTTGGATGCTCATGGTCGAGTGTAAAAAACATTTTAAAAAAATCGGGAAGACGTGGAGAAAAGGAAGATGGGTACCGCACGCGCTAAGCGAAGAGAATCTGGGCGAGCGCATACACGCATGCGAAGATTTATTGAAAAAGGAATCCGAAACACTGTTTTTAAATGATTTAATAACTGGAGATGAGAAATGGGTGCTGTACTCTAACCACGGATGCAAAAATCAATGGCTATCGAAGGGGCAGGTAGCAAAACCAACCCCGAAGCCCGGATTCACGACAAAAAAGGTTATTTTGTCTGTTTGGTGGGACAGCAAGGGAATTATTAATTTCGAAACTCTTAAACCCGGCAAACAATAAATGCAAAAGTTTATTGTGAGAAATTAGACCGTTTAACGGCAGAAATTAAAAAAAAACGACCCTCTCTCGTGAATCGAAGACAAGTGTTTTTACAGCATGACAAAACTCGCCCCCATACTGCAAAAATAACGCGGGAAAAAATTGACAGCCTTGGATGGAAGGTAATTTGACATCCTCCGTATTCACCAGACATCGCTCCTTCGGATTATCATCTCTTTAGGTCCATGCAGCACTATTTGGACGGTAAAAATTATAAAACATACGATGATATAAAAAAAGGGTTAAAAGATTATTTCGATTCAAAGCCGATGATGTTTTATGAAAGAGGCAACAAAATGTTGCCAGATAGGTGGAGGAGGGTTATTTCTAGTGATGGAAATTATATTATGTAAAATATTATTCAAAATAAAAAAAATATGAGAATTTAAATCTTTCATTTAAAAAACGACATTCATTTATAATACCTCTAATATTTGTAATATGATAAATATATTTAGGACCTGTTTTAAAGATAAAAATAGTTTTATAAATGAAAAAGTCACAGGCAAAATGTGAATATAGAATATCAATTACATCCCTACAATCATAATAATTACTTCTTATATCAACTGCCTGCAAATTATAAGGACAAAGGTAAATCTCTTTTAATTCTGGTACATTGCTTTTGTTATTTTTTTTAGTGATTCTTGAACAAACAAGGAAAATTAAATTTCAATAGAGTTTGCGATGTAAATATTTAGTAAAATTGAAGAATAATATTTTGAATCGTTTAGTTTAATGGCCGAATTTGAATGACTTTAGAGCGCAGTCAAGAGAAGGGATAGCGCTTCAAACTTGTCATTGACACGTGCTTTTGTCACAAACGATCCTTCCGTGTATATGTGCGAATAATTTGTCAAATATGGAAGAAAATGTTCCCCTGGAGACATCTTCAAAAAACAAGTTTGAAAAAACTGTTGCCGGAATCAAAAAACTCCTCAAAGTATTTATATTTCGTATTCAAAATATTTAAGGTTAAAAAAAACCACACTTGGCATGTACACAGTACTAAAAAAACATTCCTATCGCTGGCTAACATCAATTTAATTATAGTGGTTAATCATAGTTTCGTATCTTTATACATTGAGCGTATAAAAACATTGCTGGAATTCCTATTTTTTAGAGACAGATTAGTGCCTCATTTTCTAGCAATAATGTATTGGGGTGAAGTAAGAGACTTGTAAGACTATATCTATGTATTGTTATTATTGTAGAATCAAAAGGTTCCCACAAAGAATGTCGACAAAACCATTAAGAAAACTCAAGCTGCTGTTAAAAATGACAGAGGCATAGTTTACATCGGACACATTCCTCATGGATTTTACGAAGTATGTCTTGTTGCATTTTTTATTAATAGAAAAATTAAAAACATTAAATTATACCGATGTTTATTATATAGGAGCAAATGACTTCATATTTCAAACAATTTGGGAAGGTGACAAACGTTCGCGTTGCAAGATCAAAAAAAAATGGACGATCCAAAGGCTACGGTTACATCGAATTCGCCGAGAAAGAGGTGGCAGAGATTGTAGCAGAGACTATGAATAATTACCTCATGGACAAACGCTTGTTGAAAGGTAATTTTCTGATGTCATTTCTACATGAGATTATTACAGTTTAAACAAAACTAACAAGTAAAATCTATTTTTTTACATACATACATTTTGAGGATGAACAATATTTGACAAAGTTTGTCATTATGTTTTCTCTAATATTAACTGTGTCGGCTTATATTAAAAGCTTTGTTATAATAAGAAAATGTTTGCAGCTGAATGCATTCCTCCGGAACGACAATGGGATACATTGTTCAAAGGTAAAAGTTGGGAAGATAAAAAACGCTGTCCAGGAATTAGATTACAGAAGAAAGCAATTAATGTAAGTTAATTATTTAATATATTTTATCCCATGCTACAATTATAATTCTTGTTGGTAAGGGCTTCTTAGCTTTAGATGCTTATTTCAGTGCTTTGAATCGTATTTTTGTTCTGTTTATAATTTAGAATATTTTATTCTTTTTGTAATAAACTCTTCTTAATTATTTATAATTTTTTAGTTGAATATTTTTTCCATTTTTGTTTCTATCATAACTATAATAATCTTGATGAATATCAACACAAATTATTAATTGATTGAATTTATAGAGGTCTTAAATATACGAGTAGTATTTCTGTAATCTGGTTTTATTTTATTAAAGGCTCTGCATCCATAAGACTATTAAGAGTTTTTTTTTTAAATACAAATTAAATTATGGACTGAACTAATTCATGGGGTGCCCAAAAGAAACCAAACTGATGCTGTAGTAGATGTAGTTTTTTGTAGTACAACTTTCTATTGAGTTAAAGAAGGTTCCGTTTGGCTTGCGTGATTTTTTTTTTTTTTTTTTAACGGCTGATTTTCAAGAACAGCGCGCTTTTTAGCTTCTTGCTCATAAAAACTTATACGGAACCTTTTGAAATGCTAAGAACAGCCTACAGCAACTTTTTATTTATTTTCCCAAATGAAAAGAGACCTGAAAGGAAAGCGTTTTGTAGGCATTGCTGAGGTCAGGAAAAAGTTATGGAGGCACTGTTGGTATCACAGAAAAAGTGTTTAAAAAATGTGAACAATGGAAAAAAAATAAGGGAAATATAAGAGTACCTCGTATATTTCCCTTTTTTTAAATGATTTTTTTATAAATTATTTGTATATAAAAAATATTCTGAAATATATAGAGTGAGAGTTTATAAACCATATGTACCTATAATATGTCACTAAAATACATTAAATATTTTTTTTTAAATTTATTTTAAGAAATACAACAAAGATATTTCTCATGAAGAATGGATCAAAGAGAGCAAAAAACAACTTCAGAAGTAAGAAAATATAAATAATCATGTATTTAAGTGCATTTATTTTTTATTAACAACATTTTTAAAACTTGTTTTAGATTATACAGGACAAAATGTAAATTAAAGGCTTTGGGAATAGATTTTGATTTTAATCCGGTAGATATACCTGAAGAATTGATTTCTTATGATCCATCCGTATCCACAACTGATGGAATAAAAGAGAAGAAAAATAAAAAAATCTCAAAAGCGTACGTTGAAATGGATTTATTTATTTTTTAGAAACATTTTGTATGAAAAATATTGTATATGAAAATAACGAAAAATAGTTAATCCCATGCAGAATGTTAACCTAATGGATAATGTATCTAAGTGTGTGTGTTTAACTCATAATAATATAAATTATATTTTCAGGAAATCAGAAGATTTAAATAGCAAAGAGAATAATAAAAATAAGCTTAAGATGGGATCTAAGAAAAAAACAAAAAAAGAAAAGAGTATGAAAAAACATTCACCCCTTTTAAAACAACCAAAATTAATAAAAGCATCGAATATTACTGCTGTGAGTCGAAAGAATCTAAAACCCTAAAATTCATATTTTTTAATGAAATGTATATCAACTCGATCATTCTGAGACATTTATAATTTATAAATTTAATATTTTTTAGGCTGACAAAGTCAAACTTCCAGAAAAAAATAGCCGTCTTAAAGACAAAAAAGGTAAAGCTCTGAATATTAAAAAAGAATCAAATGGATTTAATGAAAATAAAGTAGCAAATTTACACAAAAAGAAAGAATTTGGGGGAATTCAAAAGAAGAAAATTGGTAAAAACAAAGGACCGCTGTCAGAAAAGAAAAAAATTGATGGCAAATTAGTTAAAGCTGAAGCTATAAAGATGCTGCAATCTGATATGGTGAAAGTTTTAAAACAAAAAAAAAGTTTTCCCAAAATAGACGGAGTGCAAGACAAAAAAAAGAAAATGTAAATTAAATTATAGCATGTGGATTGTTAATATTTTTAATGACTTATTCTTTTACCAATGGAAAATTTCATTCTATTTCAAATTTATACAAATTATTAAATACAAAGTAAATTACAAATACTCTTAAAACTCATTTTTAACATCTAAATCTTACATTAGGATCGACAATTTTTATGCCGGATACAAATATTTAAAACCCTTTGGTTATGAAATATAAAATGTATAAAGCATATTTTGTATTGTGTGAAACATTTAAATAAAACGGCTCTTCTATTGGATTTTTGTTTTTGAACTTTTTTTTTTAGTCTGTCTCGCCCCTCCTTTTGTCCTTTTCCATTTCATTCTACGATTTTGAAACCAAACCTTGACCTGAAAGAAATGCACATTTGTTAATGAAATTTTGACCAGCAGCAATGGTTACTTTTATATATTGTGTTTGATGGTTGGAAATCATAAAAAAAACAATCTTGTTTTTAAAGTTTTTGAAAAAAAAACAAATTATATTTGAGCATCATCTATGTTAAACGAATAGCAACCTGTCTTTCTGTTAGATTCAAAGCAACTGCTATCTCGTATCGTCTTAATCTCGTCAAGTAGTTTGAATGTGTAAATTCAGATTCCAAATTTTTCACTTGGGCTTTTGTAAATGCTGTTCTTTCCTTTCGGTTGTTTTTTGATTCTGGAAAATGATAAAACATTAATGCGAAAGTCTCACATCTTAATACATTTATTGTATCAGAATTAATTAAACATTTTTATGGTGTTAAAGGATTATTTTATTTTAAGATCTTAATGTATATATATGAGTTTTTTTAGATTTATGCGAGTCATATTTAAAATATTTTAATTATCAAAACATTGAAAAATAACCGGGTGTTCGATCGCTTTTAAGGTTTTTAGCCAAAAAATTAAAAATGATTTTTTTACCTTATCCGATATTTCGAATTCGGTAATTATAGATGTAACAAAGACATCTACTATAAACTAGTTTCAACTAGTAAAAATGCATTCTAACTAAATATGGGTTTTGACTGTAAGTTACAGTCTGTAACATACACATCTTCTATCGTAAACATGATCAGCTATATGGCAAAGAGGATCAAGTATGACAAAGAAAATGAAAAATATGTGAGCCAATCGGTGTTTAATACAGATTAAATGATATATTATTCACACATTGAAATTATCAAAACCAAGTTATGACAAAAGCGAAATTCTAATTTTAAATTATTACTCTTTAATGCAATAAAAAGACTCGTAGAAAATTGGTAAAGCTTCATATTGATTCGAAATTAATATTGTTTCTGTGCTATTTTTAACTCTCGTGTTCGTGTGTTTATCACTGAAAAAATATTATGGATCATGAAATATCAATGAAAGTAATTTCAATTCGTATTCATTTAAATTAAGTTATATATGTACACTCAAACCTCCCTTTGTACCACTTTTTTGTGCGATTTCGAAGTTATGCGGTTTTCTATAAAACAATTTTTTTAAACTTTTATTTTCATAAAGAGTACGTATCGAGATATTTTGGATAAAATAGGAAATAAATCATCAACACTAACTGAAATTTGGAAAAAAATTAGGACTGTGTAAATCATATTGCATCTCCTATCGCTGAATTACGACCACGCCCTTTATTTTGGTTTAGATTTTTGAAAAAAATGATTTCATTTTTTCATTGTTTTGATCTTTAAAAATATAATTCTTCAAAGGAATTTACAAAATTCCAACTACTTACGGAGTTATAGCTATTTTAGTGACGCGGAAACTTGGTCGGTCCTACCAGAATGATTTTTTTCTCGAAATTACTTTTTTCAATACGGTTGACATCGCATCTCAAGTTTTAATTAATTAATTTACTTCAAACTGTTCCCTACTAATTTATTATTTCTACCAGATTTATGTCAAAATTTATTTTTTAACTATTTAAAAAAATAATTAAAACTGACAAAATAAGGCCAAAAAATGGCTTGACTGAATTGTTTTGAGTTAGGGACTATAGTGACATATTTATTAATTATGAATTAAATTGTTGAACACAGAACAATGATGACATTGGCGCTGGGTATATTATTTCTTCCGAAGAAGAGAGCGATTTTGAATTACATCAAAAATCGCAATGAAAATTATCATACAGCGATGATAGTTTGTAATTAATTTTTTTATGCAATTGATTCAAAGTTATGCGATTTTTAAAATCCATGGAACGCATTTTCACTTTTTCTATGTAAGTCATAGCTTTTTTGTGCTATTTTCTGCTGAACCGCACAACTGCACCTCCTTTTCTACCGCACAAAAAAATGTTGAAGGGTATAATATTTAATCAGAGTTTTATGATTTAGCTATGAAGTGTAAAAGGCAATCGAATTTTAAAAATATACAAAAGCTTGAAAAAGTATGACAAAACTCTTACAATAACGTATTAATGTCATTAAAAATAAAGTGTTTTTATTATTTAATATTAATACATTGCTATGGATAAGAGGTGATTTCATATATTTATTAAAGGGGATGAAATATGCATCTTTTCTTGTTAAGAGATCCAATAATTGTAGCAAGAAGAATATCTCTAGAAGCCCATAATTATAGCATATATGTCTTCTATCATAGTTTCAGAATGATCGTTCACTAGCTAAAGATAACATCACCGGCGTTCCCAATGAAGTCATTTGCTTCTTAGCTCCTGTGTTTAGTAACAAAAGTAGAGCACCGCCAGTAAACGGTTCGTAAATTGCAAGTTTCTCAGCGGAAATTGACATTTTCATACAGATAAAGAAGATTTCTTAATCATTTTTGTGAAAAATAGTTGAGTATAAATTATAATTTTTCCTAACTAGTAATGTCATATAAATCAAGTATCGGATTCAGAGCAATGCAGGATGATGATCTTTCTTAGCAAAAAGTATTCGTAAGCTCAATGGAAAAAATATTGTTAAGGAAAGTTAAACTAAAAGGCATTAAATTAGGTTTCCTAAATATTAATAAAAACAATTAGAAACATAATTCCCCCTCCACACCTCAAATTTAATTAAAAATGAAAAGTTAATCTAGATATGTATTGAAGTTGATTTAAAATATTTTTATTCAAATAGAGCTTTATAGTAAAATTGATATATGCAATACCAATAATGAGTTCGGACAAGACAGCGCGGATACGCGCCTGTCGCTCGACCAATCAGAGTCACGTGATCTCAGTCGAAAAACTTTTAGTTTAACCAAACGAGTTTTGTCTGGTTAAAACTAGTTTTAACTCAAATTCATTTTAGACTAGCAGTAAATTCTATTTATAACAAAGACATCCAGTATAAACTAATTTCAACGAGTAAAAACTCCTTCTAACTAAATACAGGTTTAGAAAAAACTGGTGATATATCCATTGTTAATAATAAACATTTAAAGGATAACAAAAATTGCATAAAATGAAACTTTAAATGGTTCTTTCATCAAAATATTCATATTTGGCTTTATATTACTGCAATTCATATTTTTGACATTATTTATAATAATTTAATTAAACAATCATTTGATAATCTCTCCAGTATTTTTGTAGATTATTCCAGGGCGAATTGATACAAGTAAATAAACGATCTCATCTCACAATAGTTCGATTGGATACAAGTCTGGGAATTATGGGCTAATTATTTTATTTCAAATATCAGACCATTTTTTCTGAATAAAAAAAAATAGTTTTCCACCAATATATATTAAATAACTAGCCTTTTCTCCACCAAAGCAACCCACATCATTTCTTTCCTGTATTTATCTCATAGTCTAAAAGACATTTTTCAATAAAAAAAATAAAGTTTCTTCGGCGCTACACGTTCATAAAGTTGGTATGATTTTGCCATTTTAAATTTTAAATAAATAATAAAGTTAAAATTCGTCGCTTAAATTTCGAAAGGGTAGTTGCGACGCGATATAATTTTCTGCAACGCCTATTCCTTCTGAAAATGCACTGAAACTGTCTCGGGTTTTCCCGTACGCTCTCATGCACGGCAGCGATGTATTCACCAGACCTTGCGTTTCGAAAATGTGCGAGTGTTAATCGATTATTAATCGAACCGGAATTTAGCCACCAAACGTTGAATAGTGGACTCAGCAAAACGGTTGTGACGAGGATAAAAATCATTTATTGCGCGGAACATTTCTCAAGCAGAGCAGAGCAGAGTTTCATGGTAATTTGCCATACATTATTAAACAATTCACAATAAATTTGACAGATGTTTCTTTAATAACATGACTGCTATAATCTAACAAATTTCGAGCGTCTTTATTTAAAGTCTCTATAGAAGGATTCTAGTATAGAAAGCATAGAAAAAAGAAAGATATATTTTTTTACATGAAACTCGGTAATATGCAAGGCATTTCCGAGCTTATTGTCGTTAATGCATTTTCCAACTATTAAGTATCATTATATTGCGATAAAAACAAATATGAAAATTAATGAAAATCTGAAAAGATTTTGCAATGCAATCGCATTGATTACCAAGATTTATAGGCTTATCAAACAATTAGCAGAAACATAACGAATGATAATTTAGTTCAAATAAGGTGTGATTATACAGTCAACTCTTCTATAACATACACTTATATAGAGTTTTCCCCTATAGCGTTGACGGCGGTCTTTTCATATAGCAGTCCCTTCTAAAGCGTACTTTATTTGGTAAATCAGTGGCGCGGCGTTGTCGAATAACATTCTAGGAATATTCATCACAATACAGTAATTAATTGTATTTAAATTAGATGCTAATCTTAGTACCCAATTATTGAAAGTATGGAAAGATTTTCTGATTTTAAACTGTGTTGAAGTTGTTGATTATTGTATTGAAGAGATGAAGTCCTTCGATCTAAATGCATGTTGGAGACGTATTTGGCCTGATGTGGTATTGAAAGAAACCAGATCAATTTGACATGGGATTAAATGAGAAGGTTTGTTAATTTTGATTGATGGAAAAAGGTATTAATATCAACGAGGAAAGCTTGGAAATCAATTTTAATGAACACAATGAAAGTTTAACTTTAGAAAGTTGATCCAACAAAGGATTACTACTAATTATTTAACAAGTTAGAAACATATCTTATTCAATACGATTATTCAATAGAGCAATCAGATCCAGAAATTTAATTATAATCCAAGAAAAATTGCAGACAGAAGTTATTTTAATAAAAAAATAGTCTAAATATAATTATTGTTTGTTTTTAATATAAAAATGTTTGATTTGCTGATTTCCTTCAAATCGCAAAATACAATTGAAAAAAACCTAATCCCTAATTTTGTAAGGGTACCTAACATTCTATAGCGTGGTCCCTATCTCGACGCTATAGAAGGGTTGACTGTATTTATAAGAATTCTTCAGAGGGCAGATAAGATTTTCAATAAAATAAATATTATGTCCAATATATAGTCCAAAAAAATACGCACCAGATGTAAACAATTCGCTACTATTAAATTTGAGGCTTAAAATAATTATAAGTTGATTTAAAAAATATCTTTACTTTTACAACGATACAAAATCATACAAGTGTTCCAAATATATTTTGCAAATCAATGCAATTATTAATTAAAGTAAGATGCTTTTGTATCAACATTATACATTATAATATACACCTCAGATTTTATAAAAAAATAATTTTGACGAATTTACACGACAAATAAAATAGATTGCGATTTACTGTTCATTTGTAAATTATAAGATATATCTATGTTAAATCATCTATTTTATAATATTAAAACCTTGTTATGATATTGAATTTGTTGATTAAAAATATTAGAATTATTTTTAATTATTGCTACAAATACAGCGGGATTAGTGTCACTCAATTTGTCACGATAATCGTTTTAAAATATTTGCTTTGGTCGCCCATATGAAAAAATATTGAATCGTCAACATATTGATGTCGAAAGTCGACAACTGAATAATAACAGGGGTGTTGAGCAATTTAAAGTTACGAGGACCCAACTATTCGTGCACTTATTTACTTCAAATATACTCTAAAAAACCATAAAAATACGAACATATTATTGAAATTAAAATACTTTTTTCTTGGGAAAACTTAATTCCCAACGACAATCTGTGACAGGGAGGAACAGCTGTTTGTTGTCTAAAATAATATGTCGATGATTTATGAAGCGGCATCATCCCAGTTCTTTATCATCCCCCAAGGAATTGACAAAGAAACACGTGTTGACAGTCAGCAAACGCGTGTGACCTTTCAACTTTACATCTCTTCCGTTTCTAGTGACAATTTCAAATTGTTTATTCGAGACCCTTTTTATTGCAATGTATATATTCGAATTTGTGTCGATTATAAAAAAATCTATAAACATACGACGAAGGTAAACGCCACTTTAGTACATAATAAAACTGTTGTATTTTCCTTCGCATATTGAAGCTATAAACTGAAAATGCTATATAATCCTCAATGTTTATAATAAAAGAGATGTTGGCGCCATATTTATTGCTCGTTCCCAATGTACTCATTGCGTATTTTCAATTTTCATACCCGTCAAATTGGCGGATAAAACCAGGGCTTCGAACCAGAATGAAGCCGATAAACTGTTATTTTTTCCGGAACGAAAATCGTAACCGTATTAGACTTGTTTAAATTGAATAGTAGTCTTGATTTGGCAGATATTGCATAATAACAGATACAGCATCGGTATGAAATTTAAAAATTCAGAAGAGGACGTTTTAAATATATAAAAATATAAATTCATTAGAATTATTAAAACGATTAAAGTAGAGCATAAATTGATCGCAATTTAAGGATTTTGAAATAGACGTTTCATACTAATGAAATCAACTTGAAGAGTAAAACATTTATGAGCTTTAATAATAATTGAAATATATTATACTCATATTTGAGCTCATTTGTGTCCTGACAAATTGACGTAAACATTTTTGCAAGTTATTTTATTTGTAGTACCATTGTTAAACATTACTTTTGTGCAAAAGATTTTTATCATTATTAATGATAACATTTTCAGACGGCAAATAATCGATCAAAACGAATAGGATGGGTGCTATGGGGGTAGGATGGGTACTGCACGTTTTCACCGAATACAACAAAAATGAGCCACGAAACATGTGATGAATTAAATGTGAATTAATGAAACTGGGAAAAACTATAACTACATAAGTTTATTGTCAACAATTAGAAGTTCTGCATCGAATGTTAGAAGAAAAATGTGCGTATTTATTGAACAGAAATAAGAAGATGCTGCTTCATGATAATGTGTGCCTTCATAAAGCAAAATTGACACTGGATAAACACGGGATTTAAACTGGGAAGTGTTATCGCATCCTTCTTATTTTCCGAACCTCGCCCCGATGGATTTGGCAATGCAGCTCAAGTGGATATGTATTTAAAATCGTTTTTTTACAAAATGGTGGAAAGATTTGTTAAATAATGAAAGGAATTATAATGTTGTGTATAAAATTTTTATTATAAATAAATTTAAATACGTAATGTAAGAAAATAGCAATATAGTGATTTCAAATTACAATATAATATTTTTGTATTTGAACGAAATTTCTGAATTTAGCGACAATAAATGTCAAAAGCGATTACATTAAATATTTGTGTGTGTAAAATAAAAAAAGCACATATTATACATATTACATATTAAAATGCGATTCTTGCTGGAAAATGTGATTTCAGATCAAACCCAATGATGGAAAAATATTATTTTATTTGAAATAGTTAACCGTGATTTTTTTGGCGTTATTTATTTGTTATGCTTTAATAAATTCACGATTTAAATTTTATGATGATTTTTAAATTGGGGGCTCGTGAAACACTCACCATATTCGTGTTGGTGCCGTTCGTCGATGTCTTCGGTGGGGGCTTCCGTGGACGCGTCTGCAATTTGACGACGGAGACTCCACCCTTCGGCTTCTTCGCCGTTGTGAGACGAATCCGCATTTGTGCAAAAAGTTTTATCATAAATTTGTTCGAAATGATTTTGTTCGACGCAGTACTGAGGGGCGATGAAATTGAAGGATTGGAAATGACGATGGTCGGGGGCGCCGTCCGCGGGGGCGAAGTGCCTGTAGACGGGGGTGGCGTATCCGAAGACGGCGTGAAGGGACGCGTCCTCGTCTGCGAAGGCGGAGGCCGAAGGGGGGCAGCAGCCGAACTCGTCGCAGTCGACGTCGTGAAAATGCGGCGCCCAACACTGAGGATCGTTCATGACGAAGTGAGACGTGGAAATGATGTCATTCCGAGGAGGAAAACGCAACGAGAGCATCCAATGAGCCGTCGTCGGGGTGGAGCTTCTTCAGCCTCCGATTCGTATTGGTGCACGCACCAGACTCTCTCAACTCTCATTACCCTCATTTTAAAAAATCCCCATAAATTTCCCACATTAGACTACCATGGATTTCTTGAAACGATAGACTAATCATATGTAGGTTTTTTGTTTTAATTGTGTCGAAATGAACGCGTTTTCAATTCACCAATATGCTTACCCCCCGTTAACAAGATAGTACCATTAATTGATTCTAAAGTGGTGATTTATAAAAATGAAATTTATCTAATAATATAATTATTTATCAGAGGGCATCTTAGTGTTCTTTTTGGGTCTTCTTCGAAGCTGATTGTAGATATTTATATTAGCGGAACCAATTGTTTGTATGTACTATTTTTTAATTGTTTGACTCTTCATATTGATGTTGATGAGCACAAAACATCTAAAACTGATAATAGTATTTATACACACTGACAATATCGTCTTCTGATGATGTAATTAAAAATCTTTTCGTTTTAAAATTAGATTTCGAGTTATTATTTGATCGTTTTTTGAAATGGCCATCGAAAAGATTTGATGAGAACGGGAGGAATGGTTAGGGTTGAATTCCCCTGACTGAGCGGCTCTCTTTGGATCGAGAAAGGAAGTCCTAATTTATCGTTTTGCTTCGCAATCTCGGCATGTTATTTTAACGGAAGGAAGACACAATTTTATGATATCAAACGAACTTCTCCAACATAAATATTGTGCAGCCGACAATTAATTGCTTAGCTTCTCATAATAATTTAAAATCTATAAAATTAAAATATTCCAATAAACAAACAATACTCAAAGTGCGTACATCAATACGATCGACTTTATAGCTTTACCATTAAAACATATTTGAGTATTTTACTGGCATTTGTGGCATTCCAACCCAAATCCAAAATACTAGTTTTTGGTCTGAAAATATTATCCTTAAAAATAATAATTAACATTGCAAAAAAATAATATTTAACGATAGTTCTACAAATAAAATAACTTGCAAAGATGTTCACGTCACTACGTCCATACACAAGCTGAGCTCAAACCCGAAATAAGCGAATATTTTAGGGTCACCCTAATATTACGACAAAACTGTCTTACAACTGAATGTATTCGTATAACAATGTTTTCTGAAAACTGCCAAAGTATGAAATGAAAATACATATATTCAAGTAAATAATTTAATGCTATTCTAAATTTAATGAATATATTGAGATAACGATTATAAAGTTATCCGTTAATAAGAAAATAGACGAAGACAAACTGATTACCCTGGTGACTGAAACCGATGATTCAGATCTTGAAATCGTGTTGACAGTTAAATTGACGAACCGAGTAAATTTACTTGGAAAAATTCCTTCGGGAATAGGTCCAGATGAATATGTTGCTGGATCAATCGAAAAGAAATATTAGAATTTTTTTATATTAGAAGATAATAGAAAGCATATATTTGGTTTTAACTACTTGCATATAGAAGCATACGTATGGATTCTGATTTCTCGATGATTTTTATTTCTCGAGAAATGAGAGTTCTCGATTTCATATCTCAAATTTCTCGACGTGTGTAAAATAATAAAGTAAATTATTAACACAACTGTTAAATTATTAAACAAAAATCGTATTCTTAACAATCTTTCAATCGTTATAAAATGCTGTAAAATTAGCTGAAATCGCTATCGTCGGATAAGCTGTTAAGGTTTTTCGACTTTCTGAGAAAGCATGTATATTTTTATGGATGAACCAATAAGTAGAGGAAGTACAGGACGAGTTTGAAAATTTTTCTTTGTCATATCCAGAACTCTAAGAAAAATTTTCAAACAGATTGCATTTTTTACAAAAACCCACTCACAGGCAGTGTAGCATTTTTAAGAATGAAAGTGATTGTATTTGTATCAAAAATATTCGTACAATATTATTTTATATGATAAAAATTGATTTCTAAAATTTCTCGAGAAGTAAGTATTCTCGATTTTGCGTATTTCTAGAGAAGAAACACTATGCATACGTTTTCTGTTTTTAAATTCATTTATTATATTTTTTAAATGTATAATTTAAATCCGAATATAGCTTGAACGGGCCTGGGCAAACAATGAGTAGTTACGCGATTGGACTAGTAACTCAATTGTCACGGGTTCAAATCTACAGGTGATGTGGTTTGTAACTACATTTTTAAAACATATACACTATGAAAAGTCGTATAAAAATAGTTGGCAATTGTTCCATAAAGGGAATTATGTATATATATATATTAGAGTTTTTTAGATTTACGCGAGTCATATTTAAATTATTTTAATTATCAAAACATTTGAAAAAATAACCGGGTATTCGATCGCGTTTAAGTTTTTTAAGACAAAAATTAGGAACGAATTTTTTACCTTTTCCGATATTTCGAACCGCCTATCGGGTTCATTATCAAGGATTAACTTAAACGCAATCGAATACCCGGTTATTTTTTCAAACGTTTTGATAATTAAAATAATTTATATATATATATATATATACTATTCCCATTATTACAAAATTGCCACAACTCGGCTCGGTTGTAGTAAATACATCATAGTCAAGGAATGGTTAAGGTTCTGACTGGTCGTTAGACAGTTTTGTTTTAACTTTTTGTGGTGTTTTATTTTAGATATAAAGGAGACCTGTAGGTAGTACCGCGTTAAGCGGTTGGAATCGTAATTCAATAATTTTGAGTTCGAATCCCACAGGAGATGATGGCTGACAACCACATTTAAAAAAAAAACCATATATATGCCATGAAAAACCATGTCAAAATGGTTAGTAATGGTCCTATATAAGGGATCGCTAAAAGACACCTCAAAAATATAGTATATATATATATAAACAAGAGTCAAATTTCGTGAAATAAAGTTGTTATAGTTTTGTAAGAAGGTATAATGATTTGATATGAAAATGAATAGTTTTGTTGGTGGAGGTTATTTTAAGCAGAATGAACAGGTGTAGTGTGTAAGACTAATTAGAAGTAGGATGAAAGAAGGCCGAATGTCAGTGAGGGTGTAAAACGTCCCATTTGTTTCACATTCCATTTCGACACTTTTGACAAATTGCCTCCTCGAAGACAATTAATATCTATGCAATAATATATACATTCCGTCTAAAACATCTGGAGGAATTCATACTGCATCATTATATAAATGTTATTATCATCATCGATCGGTCTTTGAGGAATGTCATACAGTGTCCATTCATTCTCAGGTATACTTGAAGTATCAGTTACATTCGAACCTCTTTTTGTGCGACTTCGAAGTTATGCGGTTTTTTAAATTTCATACCGAGTACGTATCGAGATATTTTGGATGAAATAGAAAATAAATTATAAACACTAACCGAAATTTAGAAAAAATATATAATTTGGGCTGTGGATTGGACTTGGACTATGTAAATCATATGGCATCTGCTATCGCTGAATTACGACCACGCCCTTTATTCAGGTTAAGATTTTAGTGATATTGTATTTTTTTTTTGCATTTTGCCAATGTTTCGACTTTTAAAAATACATTCTCCAAAGGTATTTCCAAAATTCCAACTACTACGTAAGTTATAATTATTTTAGTGATGCGGCGACTAGGCCGTTCTTACCATAATGAAATCTTTTAACGCGTTTTTCTCGAAACTACTTTTTTCAACACGGTTGACATCATATCTCAAGTTTTAATTAAGTATCTATATAACCCTTTATTATTCTTATCAGATTTATGTCAATTTTTTTTCTATTAGCTTTTCTATGCGATTTTGGATATATTTTATATAGCTGTTTCAAAGTTATGCGGTTTTTAAAATCCATGGTACGCATCTTCACTTTTTCTATGTAATTCATAGCTTTTTTTGTGCGATTTTCTACGGAACGCATTTGCCGCACAAAAAAAGGACACATACATCGAATGTAGTTCTTTATAGATGCGTAACTTTCTATAGCGTCGAACCACGCTATATAAAGTTAAGCATCCATATAATATTTTTTTCAAATGTATTTTGTGATTTGGAAGAAATCAGCAAATCGGTTTTTTTTTCAATTTTGTTTTTTAAATGATTTTGCACGAACGAAATTTGTTTTAGTTGGTTTTATTATTTTTTGCATTTTATACGTTTTCTTCTAATGAAATACTTTTGCTTTGCATGGTTAAGAAAGAAAAATGAATTCATAATAAAAAAATACAATAGAATTTAAAAACCATAAGTGTTGAAATATAAATAAAATAAATCGACGCTTACGGCAATAATTATTACAGAGGCCTTATTATGTCATTAGATGTTCGATAATATTGATATTGAGATTAATAGAAATGCTCGCATTACATAATTAACCAATAAGAAACCCCTGAAAAGTGTATATAATGTATTTAAAAAATAAGTTATCATAATTTGTTCCATGGTTATACAAGTAGAAAAATATTGTCTTGCTGTATTGTAATGAATATCCTTGGAATGTTCTTCGACAGTGCCACGCCGGTAATATCCCGACAACGTTTAGCGTCACAGAATATGTTATAGAAGGGACTGCTGTACGAAAAGACCGCCGCAAATACTGCTATAGTAGACGCTATAAAAGGGTTGACTGTAGTGGTTTCTATCTGCCTATAGAAATGGATAGGATATGGAGAGACGTATTATATTATATTGAAACAGTACTAAAAGGCAAGAAACAATACAATTTAGAGCAGCGAGTGATCATAAAAAATAGTACCCGCTGAAAATGTATGTTTTCTCAGACAACGATTCTGGCGATATTTTAAACACAACGCTGAGTCAGATTTGAATCACTTCCAAATACATAATATTTTGAGGTCCCTTTGGGTCGAAATTGTGCTTGAATGAGACTTTACTAGATGTTACTAACAGAAATACAATTACAAAATCTTATCCAAGAAACTGAACTGGTATAGATGTTTTTTTCTTTTACAAACTTAAAATTGTATGAATAAAAAGCATCGAGACGATAAGGCCTTCGTGTACTTGATCCTTGAGGTATTTTGGAATTACGCACAAAATGATGAAAGAGATTGAGCATTGGCAAGATGAGAAGATGTCATCGAATAGTTTTGTTTTGGTTGGAGAAGAAAGCGCAGGAAGTCGACGACGTCTTTACGATTCGACGTGTTTATTTTTGATTAGCGCACTGACAGTGCAACCCTGTTTAACGCGGGGGTTACATTCCGATAACTTTCGCAAATAATAGGGATACGTGAAAGTATTTTTGATTTATTTTGCAACATTTCGCATCGCAAGACATTTCAACACGTACACTTTGACTCCGTATAACACGATGTTACACGGAGTCAAAGTAAACAACCGTGTTATATTCAAACCGTGCTCTATAATCATACTATTATACGAGGCCCAGTTTTTAGGGCTAATATTGATTTTAATTCGTAAAATAACAGTTTTAAATTCTGGTGCTCGCTTTTCTTCGTGAGATAAAAATGTACGTTTTGGCAATCTCCGGTATATCAGAGATTCACAATACTACCGCGCAATACTGAAACAGCGTTAAGCGGGGTCCGCAATATCTTCAATTTTGAATACACAAAAAGGGATTTTGGGACGATTCTAAAGGAAGAAGTCGAGTCTGTTCATGAAACGTATATAATATTTTCGAGTTCATAAAATAGAGGAGTGATTTAGAGTTGCATGGTGATTCAAATGCAAGAAAAAAATGCCGTCTGTCGATCTGATGAGAAAAACAGACGCGCCTTTGAAACCATTTAATTAACAAACATTCGTATGACAACATTTTAATGGCAAACGATTACATATGACTTATTGCGCTCTTTCCTACTTATATTCCCATGAACGTTGCTGAAAGTTAGACTCGGGAGACGTTTTTCATCCCGATAAAATAACCTGACTGTTCCAACTCAATCGCTATTAACAAAAATATCTATCAAAATCTTCATGATGTTTTAGCGTCAACTTTTTCGGCTTCAAATCTAGATAAAAATAGTCAACCCTTATTCAGACCACGCTATAGAAAATTAGACACCCATACAAGATTTGTACATATTTTATCCATTGTTTACGTGAAAGATGCCGCGATCGAATTGGACGCTATAGAAGGGTTGACTGTATTAGTCAACCTTACTATAGCGTTCGTTTACAACAGTAAATTGTTAGGTGGCAGAGTTTAAAAGAGGCCGTACGAGCTGCCAAGACGAACAGCACGATGATCGACCAAATGAGGTAACCACTCCAAAAATGGTGAAGATAATCCACAAAATGGTATTGGATGACCGTCGACTGTAATTGCGCGAGCTGGCAAACATAGTAGGCCTTTCAAAAAATGCTGTACATCGCATATTGACTGAAAAATTTGACATGAGAAAGCTATGTGCAAGATGGGTGCCGCGTTTGCTCAAAATGATTTGCTTGTGATTCTTCACATTTGCTATACCAGCCCGCTCAGCAAAAATGCACAGCAAGGTGCAAAGCCTGAATTTAATATCCATGTTCGCAAGGACACGCCCATTCTCAACTTTGAGTGCCCACTTACGTTTTGTACGCGGAGGAGAAATTTTTTGAAAGATTTTGTAACTTAAAACTGAAAAAAACTAGCCAATATTGCTGCATAAATCAGGAAGATAGATAAATAAAAAGTTTTTATGGGCGGGGGAGAAATCTAGGCTCGTTCGCGACCTCATTTGGTGCTAGCCATCTATGTAAATTAGCCTCTGAGGGAATTTGCGTGATCGTACTGATCATAGAAAATGTCGCCAAGGGCTCTAAAAGTGGACGGAGTGGCCACAAAGTCTGTGTGTCCAATCGGTCCGCTTTTTGGACCGCTGCTCCATTACTAAACGTGTAACAAAAAAAGTGATTAGACAACTCAGTATATATTAAAAAATGAACAGTCAATCAGCTCTGAAAACTATGTTTCAGGGCCGTAACAAGGGCGGGGCAAAGCAGGCACCCGCCACGGGCGCAAAACACCGACCTGGTCGAGTTGCACATAATTTTTATTTTTCTCGATCATTTTACTTTACATGAACCAACACTGTTAGACTCTGACCGTTTTTATAATATATACTAAGTTATCTTATCCCTCTTTATTGTTACCGCTTAAACATTGGGCCGACCTAAAAAAAAAGATAACAATATTTTCGACCGAAAATTTAAACAACCCACCTGATCAGTCTTCTACAGACAGCTTCGTTTTACAATGAGAGTTTGTAATCGTTCTGTAGCCATATTCAGGTATGATATCCGATCGCGAGACGCTCATTCGTCCTATCAACGATTCGAAAAGCGGACCAATTGGACATACAAACCTTATGGCCACTCCGCTCTCTTTTAGGGCTTTTTGCGGGATTTTCTATGATCTGTACAATTACGGAAGCAATGTAGCAAATTTTCTATCATAGTATTTTTTTAAACAGTAACCGCCATCTATATATTAGGTCGAGTACTTTTGGGACTATCTTTGTATATTATTTTAAAACATACATTATGATAACATTTAATATATTGCATTTATAATAGTATTAGTTAACTTTAAAAAATAGATTTAATTTCTGGGGAAGGGGTGGAGCGGAAGTTAGATACTTGCAAAAATACTATTATAAATATTAAAATAAAATGTATTTTGTTCTTCCAAATCGTTATGTTTCACAATGGCTGTCAGTACCATTGAAATGATAGGACTTACCACTCTGGTCAATCATACAAATTTATTATTTACCTGATGCTTCAACTAATTAAATATTATTTCAAAATAGTTAACACGATACTATTAGTAAATTCGCCATTCAATTATGAAAACATTTCAACAGACTCGATCGAGTGATATCTAAGGAAGTCTATTAAATGATAATTATAAGGCAGTTCAAAAAATATATTTAACCCTAGATCGCTAATCATTAGTCTCACAGACTATACAGGCTTGGACTCAAAAAATTAACATCTAGAATGTAATAAATTTGTAAATCACTATAAATATTTGGATATAAAGACATAAAACAACTGACATAATAAAACAAAGGTTTTATTCAGAATCAATATCCCATTCTCCAACTATTAATTAGATTACAATTTCTGATACGGAAAGTCGCTTTTTTTATATATTTACAAATCACACACGAAGCTTCGGAATAATCCAATACTGCTTATAATCTCTGTAAAAGTTACATATATCACTTTGAATAAGTACAATTATATATATACAAGCGCCCGCCGGACGATTGTCATTCATCACCGTTTAAATTGTGTAAAAATAATTTTGAGCATTACTTTTGTTACAGAGCGTCTCGGCGACTCTGTCTCGATCCAATATTTTCCGTCGATACGACACTTAGTTATATACGCATCGATAAAATGCATTACAAACGGTACACATTCTCTAATTATGCGTCGAGGAAAATATTCAAAATTAACAATATACATTTAAATTATAAAAATAAATTTGTTTAAATCTTTCACAATGTAAAAATAATTCATATTTAAATATAATGTAACTATGTATATTTGTAATAAAAATAAGTTTTGTGCTATCAAATGATATTTGAGTCGCAGCAGATCTATGCAATAAATTCGAAATATTGCGTGTTTATAAATCAATAAAAAATAATCCAATAGAAATAAGATTGTTAAACAGGATACCAAGTATATTAAAAAATAATATTATCGACGGTAATTCAAAAATAAAAGCTAACATGAATCATTTGTGCTGAAAATTATACCGTCCTTCATGTTAAAATATATTTTAATTATAGTCGTTTGTCTATAAAACTGACGGTATTGTGTAAAAATTGAATATAAATATATTTATGTATCTACTATCTAATAATTCATATAGTTTATAACCAAATAAATTACGTTAATTTGAGATCACATTACTATACAAAATTTTCTTCAGATAAATTCATACTGTATTAAGACATCGTTGATTCCGTTCAGCGAGGACAGGAATCATCTTAATATCTTCAGTCCGTTAGAATCAACTGTGACCTGACAATTTTTTCTGAATTTAATTTTTGAAAAAATGATACAAGGATCAAAGAAACATTAAAAAACATTTCCATACAACTCAAATGTTTACTTTACTATTGTATATTTGCTGATTTTATTAGTGACTTTTTTACTCTTTATTGAGATATAAATTTGATCATTAAAATAAATATGTTTGTGTGTAAGTTTTCTAATAATAAAAAAATGTCTGGAGTTGGCAGTGCATCCAGTAAAAGTACCAATAATAGAATAGTGCATTAATGCAGAGTAATTGCATGCCAAAATGGTCTACAAAATATATTTTATAAACATCGACACGGTGCATTAATTCAAACCAATATTTGCTGAATCATCAAATAACTAATGGTACCCACAACACGATTACTGTCAAAATGTAAAACTTTGGAATAAAATATAAGTATATAACAGATAATATCAATTCTTAATTTTAAAACATAATATTAGTTGTATAAAATTGAAAAGATTTTTTCAGTTCATTGCGACGTTTTACTAGACTAAGGAAAAATGCCTTATCACATAATTATTTTTCTTTCATCGTTATTTTGAAATCTCCCGAAAAAGTATTAGGACTGACGAGAAGTTTTCTCGTAATTGTTTTTTAGGAAATACCCTCTTTTGATCTCAGCAGCTTCTAGCTTAATCTCTTTATACTCGTCAGTTAATCTCTGGAATTGCACAAAAAAATGCGACACGCAATAGAAACTACGCGGTGATACTGTCGATCCATAAATTTACAGTTAAAAGGAATCTGTATACACCCGAGAAGACCGATTTCTCTGGCTATTTGAACTCAAGCCGCTTGTTCTGTAGAAGTGCCCTCTTCTGGTTTGACTATTTGATACGTTATGAGATATTCAGGATAGGCCTAAAATTAAAATATGAAATTCAAAACATTAATGGATGCACACTGGAAATAATAAATCGTGAAAAGTCTCAAAATATTAACCTGCTCTCCTCTGTAAACTACATATTCTGGGAAACAAAGTCCTCCTTGGCTCGGACGACCGGCGACTGAATGATGGCCAGGCGGCGCGTGTGCCATTTTCATCGCACTAAGCAATACAAATGAACGCCCCAGACAAACACGACACAGCAACAATTGTCTATAATAAGGAACAAAACAGAATTAAAAAAAAAAACATTAACAAACATTAAACAAAATAGAAAATAAAGTCGTAACATTTTTTTTTCATTCTAATTCGAAATAATTGATTACTTATGGGTCGTCCTAATACTTCCCATTATTACAACTCAGCTCAGTGTAGTAAATACACCATAGTAAAGGAAAGGTTAGTATAAACGCGTCACCATTTAAACTATATGCACACAATTGTTATACTGCCATCCGATGTTGAAACGGCAGGAACTTATTCACACACCCAATATACTTTCCCGATTTATGACAAATATAAAAAAGTTATAGAAAGATATCATGCGTTATAAATTTGATACAAACCTGTGACAAGAATAACAGCTTCTATCTTTGTGAGCAGGGCATCCTGTACCGCCACCCATTCCGTACACATATTGGTTACTTTTTGAAGAATGTTCAGCAAAATAAATTCCAGCACCAAACATACCGCCTGAAAAATTGTAATAGTAATTAGTAAAACAGAATTCAAGCAATTTTTTGGAAAATAATAGATAAATCGATACATTTAATTCAATATTTCAGCAAATAATACTTTTAAAATTACCTATATATGCATGTCTCTCATCAAAACCTTTCTGAACTATAGCATTGATAAACGGAGAACCGTGGAAGAGCATTCTTTCGCCAGCAAACGTCGACCCTCCAGGAGAGGCCGTTCCCACAGCTGGACCCAGACCGGCTTCTTCGGCAATTTCTTTTCTACGATGACGATATCGCTCCCATAGACGTCTATTTTGTACTTTTTGAATCTGACGAAAGTAAATTCAAAGATGTATTATTTCACTTAAACGGCTGAATATATCCAAAAATACATAAATTTATTTAATCACCCTTATGACGTTATAATGAGAAAAAATTCCTCCTGCGTGTCCAAAATCTCGGTGGCTTCGAACAGACGCTTGCATTTCAGCCTCGACAACAATAAATTCAGGATCTTCTCGATTTAATTCAGCTACCATGGTTCCAGTGTACAATTCTGTAAAAGTCATTTATGAAATGAAATTGATGTACTTATTAATTGTACATAAATAGCATCTTATGAAAATGTTGTGATTCGTGCAAAAAAGATCATTATATAAGGCAAATTGTAATAGCAAAAATGTATATCGTACCCGGTGTAGATAATCTCTGTTGTACGCCTTTAATTAAACGATGACGATGGCCGTAAGCTGATACGCCTGCCTGTTTTAAGTCTTCATGTGACATTTCTCCGAGAATATCCAAGGTAATTTGTTCGCGTTGTAGTAATTCAGTTAAATGTTCTAGTCCAAGACTAAAATGAATAAAAACGATGAATAATTTTGCTTCCATCGGCAATGTTTATAAATTTTCCATAGCAATATATTAATCGTACCTTGTCAAGAATGTATGTAAGGTATCGGCTTCGTTGAACGGTGATGCTGCACCAGCTGCTTGGCCACATTCTGATCTTGATCCGACGGAATAACATACCGTAGACAGTGTACCGATACTATGATAAGTGAGATCCGATATCTAAAAATAAAATCATCATATGTTGTGTCATTAATGTTAAAATGTTCATTATAATTTTTGTTTATATAATCATTTTAACTTGATTAATGCATAATTCTTACAGGCAACGAAAGAGTGATAGTATTCCCACTAGGCATTTGCACCGTTTCAAGCTGGGGCGTAGGAGGAAGCGGGGCTAGAGTTGCGGATTGCTGTATAAGAGGCATAGGCGGAGGAGCGGGAGCCGCTCCCAGCATGGCGTCTTGTAACAAACTTCGAACATCATCAGCAGCGCTCAATTCTAGAGCGGTCTGTCCTTCTTGATTCTTTAAAAATGGATCTGCTCCGTGTGCTAACTAGGAAAAATATTTAAAAATATATTATTTATCATTTATAAGGGCTAATAATAAATGAATGCTATGAAAACACTTACTAGTAAGGCACACAATTGTGTGCGTCCTTTTTGGGCAGCTTCATGTAAGGGAGCAAAGCCCCATTTATCAGTAGCGTTGACAGACGTACCGCTTCGAATAAGAAGCGCTGCAACATCGGCATGACCATATGATGAAGCATTATGCAAAGGAATCAATCCACCTTTATCTCTCGCGTCAACTTCTGCACCTCTCTCGACTAGAAGTTCAGCCACTTCTAAGTTATTGTAACCGGCTGTAAATAAAATGTATTTATGAAAATGATACAAAAACAACAGTTTCACTGGAGAGTTTGTGGTCTTCATAAAAGTGTATAATTACCAGCTAGATGAAGGGGTGTTGAATTACGGCCATGTGCATCTCTACAATTGATATTTCCAGGCGTTAGTAATCTTCGTACTCTATTTAAATCGCCCCGCTTAGCTGCATCTAATAATGCTGCATCGCCTCGTAAAAGATCTGCCGTTTCTGCATCTCCGTCTCTCGCCAATTGAAGTGCCGTTAGACCATCACGGTTTCTACGTGAAGGATCAGCACCATGCTATAAAAAAATTAAATTAATAAAAAAGGGAAAAATATTTTTTAAGAAACGTAAATAAGAATCATAATGCAGCTTCTAACGATACATACTTTTAAAAGGAGCCTAACAATGTCTGCTTTTCCTTTTGCAGCTGCTTCATGTAGCGGTGTGAATTTCCATAAATCAGCTACATTAACACTGGCACCAGCTCGTACCAAAAGCTCTGTAACTTCATAGTGTCCATAGGAACAAGCATTGTGTAACGGCACTAGACCTCTATAAAAATATCGCAAATACATCACCATGAAAATGATTACAACTATAAATAAAAGTAAGTATTTTAATTGTTTAATTTTTACCCTTTATCTTTAGCGTGTACATCTGCCCCGTGTTGTAAAAGAAGTTCAACAACTCTGACGCGATTATATCCAGCGGCAAAATGTAAAGGTGTACTATGACGACCGTCTAGATCACGACAATTTACAAGATGTGGACGAGCCCTTAGAAGACGTCTAGCTGTTTCTACATCTCCTGCTCGAGCGGATTCTAAAAGTCGACGTTCTGACTCGGCACAAGCTCCTACTCCATCTTCACCGCGGGCTTCTATCGATAAAAACGGAAAGAAATATCAATGTAATTGATTTCTGTTAACAATTATTTAATATAAACATGGATAGATTCCATTGAAAGTTATATATTTAATTGACTACTATACCTTGTAAAATTGAAGATGTTGAATCTCCTGCCAATTGTAGAGCTGTGTATCCTTGGAGACTAATTAACTGTGGATCGGCTCGATGAGCCAAAAGTAAGCGACAAGCTGCTGCAGCATCGCGCCTTGCACACCTGTGTAACGCTGTTTGACCTAACCCATCTAAGGCATTTACTTTGGCACCTAAAATATTGTATTTAATATACAATTACCACAGATAGTTGAATCTTTTTCTTAATACAAAGCTATTTTAAGTGTGTTTAACAATATATTATTAATTCTTCAAGGTACAGTGTGGCAACAAATAAAATTTTTTGAACAAATCAATACTAAAAAATATAATATAAACATAGTATCATGTTTGAAGTAACTTTTTTGCCTGATACTTAAAGAATACAAAAATTATGTTTTAATAATAATGTTAGGAAAAAAATTAGTGTATTAAACCATTTCCACTCGCATTTTTTTCTCTTGGTTAGGGATAGTGCCAGCTCGTAATTAAATTCACACATACTTAAATTTTAAAACGAAATAATAAAAAAAAGAATAATAAATAGAATATAATACACTCAGCGGCATGGAATGTGGCCTAAACATAAACATAGCGATGTGAAGCAATTATGTTTCATTTAGTTCATTTTTTAGGCGAAAGTATGTAAAATAACTTATGTTTGTTCAAATAAAGTAGATATTCATTCAAATATGATATAAACCCAATGAAGCATGTTTGGGACATGCTCTAGAGACGAGTTAGGGCAAACTCAAATCCACCACAGGCAAAATGGGGCCACATTGGGCCACTTTCCATGCCGCTTAGTGTACATGTATCACAATACGAGCGGAAAGGATTAACCTATATCTTAATTACAAACTATTCACATCATCAACATCATAAGTGCAGCCATAAACCATCTACTGTAGGACTAGGGCTTCTTCAATATCTATTCATAGGAGAACGTTACATCTATCTCGTTTGCTCGATATTTATGGCCCCAAGTTTAATTTAGAACGCTCAATTAGCAGCTCACCTGGGTGAACATATTGAAGGGTGCTTTCACAACTATTTCAATAGGGAGCGCATAGGAAATTTTAAAGACTGAAGTGATTTGTAGAAGAGTAACTTGTTGACGGTTAATAGATTATGAGAATGTACATTTATGTTTTTAAAACTAAGCAATGGATCATATTATCTTTTCTACATTCCCAATAACAGCATATGCATTATGATGAAAGTGTTAAAAAAGGATATTTACCATTCCGAAGTAATACGTCCATTGCATCAAGATGAGAATGGTCTGCGGCTACATGTAAGGGTGTCAGAAAATCTTTATTTTTTTCATTTAAATGAGCACCTTTACGTATCAGCATTTCAATAATCTGTAAAAAACAATAATTCTTATTATAATAAATACACTTTCATAGTTATAGGACAACTAATACAATTAATTTATATGATTGAAAAATGGAATACAATATTTGTATCTTATTACTGTCGGTTGATCCATCATCTCCTTAAACTGAAACTCTAAACATCTGTTTAGAGTTTGTTTGTGAGTTACAGTGGCCCTGTGCTTGTAACAGCACCTGTGACAATTTCAGTAACACTGCAGGAGAGGCATTTCCCTCATGCTACAATCTCCTTATCTACTTTTTTTGTCAATTAAGTAAATTTCATAAAAGGCATTTTCAAATAATAGATCAGTAGTACTGACCAAATTTGAACAATTGCATTATTTTTAAATAAATAGAAAGCTATATACTTTTTAGTCATAGTGATCTATTATCACTTTGGTTATAAACCGAGCCCAAGTATTTTTGGAAGCTAATATTTACAATATATAAAATTGAATTTTGAAAAATCATTTACTTGTTTTCTCTTGGGATATACACTGGATGCTGCACAATGCAGTGGCGTATCACCAGTAAAAGGATGAACAAAATTAACAGCACTCGTTGAAGTCGGAGGAACGGGAGGAACTGCAGGCGTAGAAGTAGGAGGGGCCGAACCTCCTCCGGCCGGAGAGGCAGGTCTCAATTCAATAGATTGCTGCAAATTTAAAAACTGCTTTTAATAATTGTGAAAACATGAAAAAATACTACTAATACAATAGATTGTGGGTGCATTAATTTTTTTATAAATATTCCCCACATTAAATAAAAATGAACCCAAACCTAGTCGAACTGTGAATACAAAAATCCCTATTTGAAATATTTATGTGGTTTTCTCTGTAGTTTGATAAATTGACAGATCATACTAATACAAACATTGCCAATGAAAATCAAATAAACAAGGAAGAAAATGGCAAGAATACAAAGGAATTGTACACTGAGAGCATTGTTGAAGATGAGTATTAGAAAATGAGGTGTCAGTGCTAGCAGGGATCCTATCCATCGATATGCTGGACATCCTGAAAGAGGAACTCTACTATACCAATAACAGGGAGCCTCGCAAAAAATAGAAAGTCTGGTTGCTGTGATACAACACAATAGGAAGATGAATCCACATACTGATACCAGCGATTAAGCCTTGGATTGTCAAGAATGTGAATGAAGTGAGCCTCCACACGATCCAAGTGTCTACACATGCGTATCTGCATTGAATTGAGAAAGAGCCTACATCGAAATGCCATGAGTGTGGATACAAAACAGAGATTTCTTCAAAATTAAATGTGTCGATTGGGGTTTTAGCTCTTTTGTGACGGGAGACTCATATGTGAGTCTGTTAATAATTCCTAGCGCAAAAGAAGTTTATTCAAAGAATACCCACTTGTTTTAAAGTTATAGCATTTTAATGAACATAATTTAAAAAAAAAATAACCTGATTTGGAGTTGACGGGCCAGGAGTCAACACGAGGCAGGTCGAATGACTTGAGAGCAATTTCTTGACTCTAGCCGAATCTGCCATGCGGCATGCTTCTAAAAGACAATGTCCTCGATATTCCACTGAAATAAAAATATATTAATATTATTAAAATTTTAATTTTAAAACATAAAATTAAATATTGCTGATTTGAGATTGAAAAGAAAACTTCACGGATACGAACCCACTAGCCTCTCTTGTAGCTCTCTAGTCGGAGCGACGTCCACGGCTGACTTTCCGTGACAGTTCAGCTGAGTCGGATCGGCGCCTTCGCTCAGCAATAGAGAACACACCTAAAAAAGAAGACGTTTTCGGAATGATTGCAATAGAATCAATATAAAACCTTAAAATGAGCAACAGATGCACACCTCCACGCGAGACTTGCTGGCGGCTTCGTGGAGAGGAGTGAAAGCCCACAGGTCGTTAGCGTTTACGTTTGCTCCGTGCTTTATCAACATTTCTGTGACTTCAAAGTGACCATAAGAGCAGGCGTTGTGCAAGGGAACTAGTCCTCTGAGAGTGAAAAAAAAAAATCACACATAAAATGAATGCAAAACATCACGCGATGTAGTATGTGAGGCATTAAAAAACCTCATTATGCAGAATTAAAGAGTGAAAAATTGCCTACCCTTTGTCTTTGGCATGAACGTCGGCACCTCTCTGCAGCAAAAGACGACATGCACGCGCACGGTTGTATCCCGCCGCCAGATGGAGTGGGGTGCTGCGACGCCCGTCTGCCGCGTGACAGTTCACCGCCAGCGGCGTCAGCAGAGCCCCGAGCCTCTCTTCGCAGCCGGCGCGAGCGGCTTCGAGCACTTCTTCTTTGCGATAATCTCCTGAAAGACGCCAAATTAAATTCTTGAAAATTCATCTCTTATTGATTTTATTATTCAGTGATAATATTGAATGTTTGACTTGCACGAGCAGTGTGTAAAAATGAATACGATGGACCATACTGAATGTGTAAATTAAAAATGTAATCAAATGAAGAATGCAAGTTTTGTATAATGTAAAATTTCGAATGGAATGTTTTACGCGTAAGCGTACGGGGGTCTCTCTCACCTGTGAGCGCAGGGCGGGTCACCGGATCTGCGACGTCGAGCGGCGTCTTCCCTTCGGTGTTGCGAATATTCGGGTCGGCTCCGTGCTGCAGGAGAACTTTAAAAAGAGGCGCACATGAACGTCGGCTCTGCGTAGCGAGGACGGACGAGGCCGGAGGAGAGAACGTACCTATGCAGACGTCGAGCTTTCCCTTTGCGGCGGCTTCGTGCAGCGGCGTATAGCTCCAGTTGTCGCGGGCGGAGGGCGGAGCGCCAGCCGCGAGGAGGAGGCGCGCGACGTCCGCGTGACCGAACGAACAGGCGTTGTGGAGCGGCTGCAGGCCCCCGTCGTCCCTGGCGTCGATCGAGGCGCCCGAGGCGAGCAAAAATTCCACAACTTCTCTCCTTCCGTATCCTGAAATAGTCACTGTTTCGAATCAAAACTTTCAATTGGAGTGGGAGAGCTCAGCGCGATTGTTGTTTTTGTCATTTCGGATTGTTTTTTTTTTTTTTTTTCAACTTTGACAGATATGAGTACACAGACGCGACGTCGAAAAGTTAAAAATTGCGAAAAACGGCACGCAGACGAGACGACTCGGTGGGGGCGCTCCGCGACGTCTCGAGCGGAAAGCGGAGAGACGGACCTGCGGCGAAGTGCAGCGGAGTCGACTTGCGGCCGTGCGTGTCGCGGGCGTTGACCGTGGCCGGAGACAGGAGCCTCCTGGCTCTGGCGAGCTCTCCTCCGCGACAGGCCTCGAACAGTTCGCGGAGAGAGTCCCCGGCGGGGGCCGATCCCGCCGCCGTCGCCGCCGCCGCTCCCGCGGCGGGCCCCGGAGCTCCCCCGCAGCCCCCGACGAGCGAGCGTCGGACCCCCGCGCCCGCCTCGCCCATCGCCGACGGACGGACGTCGACGCGTCCGCACGACAGCGACCGAACGCTGACACTGTGGCGCTGTCGCCGACGCTCCGCGGGGACGGCGAAACTGTCGGCCGAGACGGAGAGGGATTTCGTCGATCGCGACCGAGTGCCCGCCGTCCGTGTGCGTATTTAAAATAAACGGAAGCGATATTTTGTTATATTTGTCGAATAAAAATTCGGGTCGCCGAGCATCGGGGGAGGAGCCGGCCGACATGGTCGGAATTGAGCGGTTCGAGTCGCGCGCCCGAACGAGTCCGGCAGCTCGGCGAGTCGGTCGTGCCGCGCGCCCCGCGATTCGCGACTCTCGCGCCCCTCGCGCTCGCGCCCCGCGCCGCACGGTTGGTACCCGTCCCTCCCCATGCCGGCGCCCCTCGCCGGCTCCGCCTCGCCGGCCCGCCCGTCCTCCGGCGCGACCGTCGGCGGGCGTCCGACGGACGGGGCAGTCTCGCTTTCGGCAAATCGTCAATACAGAGCGAAACGTCAGAGAGCGTCCGTTCCGCGCGCCGCGTGCTCGGACGCGTTCGCTCCCGCGTCGCAGACGAAGGGCGGCGCGCGCGTCGGGTCGTCCGCCCGCGGTCCCGTCGGGGCTCGTCGCCTCCGGAGGCGCCCCGCCGGAGGAGACCTCGCGAAGTGCCGTCGGCGGAATCGTACAGGATTCTAAAAATTGATTCCGAAGTCGAACAGATGCCAGATATCCCCGCTAATGCTCTGCGCCCCGCACAGGTCGGCGATGTCTCGTCGCGCAGGCGGCAGCGGCAGCTCGACCGGCCTCTCGAGGGCCGAACAGATAGCGTCCGGCCGGCTCAGAATGGACCGCAACCCGACGCACGCGAGGATCACGGGTGAGCGCCCCCTCCGGCTCGGAGCGGCGGACCTCCCCCTCGGAGACGCTCTGACCGCTTCCGCCCTTTCGGTTCCAGATCCGTCGCTGGCCGTCGGACGCAGGAAGGAAATCGACAACGTGATGAAGCGAGCGAGGGCCGCCTCGCCGGGGAGCTGGGACCGAAAGCTGATCGAGGTCGAGGAGAAGGACCCCAATCGGTTCGTCCTCCGGCGTCTCTCGGATCGTCGCGTCCGAACGGTCGGATCCGCTCATCGAACGCTCTCATTTTCGACAGGTGGCGTCACACCGGCTACAAGCAGATGTACCTCGACGGGGGCGGAGCGAGCGGCGGCTCGACGAGCCCCCCCGTCCGGCGCAGCAGGTCCCGCTCGCCGCGCGCGAGGAGGTCGCCGCCGCCCCTCGTCTCGACGACGACGCCCCACCGCCGACCGAGCGGAGAGAGAGACCGCCGAGACAACGGTGACTTTTCAGCGAGCCCCCTCGGCCGGTCTCTCGTCGGCTCCGACTCTATCGATTTTCTGTTTCGGCGAAGGTGCAGTCGTGT
This sequence comes from Stenopsyche tienmushanensis, assembly GCA_008973525.1. Lineage (NCBI taxonomy): Eukaryota > Metazoa > Arthropoda > Insecta > Trichoptera > Stenopsychidae > Stenopsyche > Stenopsyche tienmushanensis. The sequence goes on from WACJ01000523.1 coordinate 170,120, forward strand.
CGTCGACCCAGCGGGCCAGGCCGGAGACGTCGCAGCCGGTCGTGTCGTCGTCCCGGGACAGGGAGCGCGAGAGGGAGCGGGAGCGCGAGAGGGAGAGATCGAGCAGGATGCTGCCCCGGACGAGGCCTCCCTCTCCTCCGCCGAGACGGGTGAGCGGTCGTCGAGTCTCGGATCCCCCGGCTCGGCGCCTGAAAAATACGAATCTTCTTTTTCCGTCCGCAGGGCGGGAGGTCGCCGTCCGCCACTTCGCTCAGCAGCTGTTCGGACGAGTCCTGTTCGGTCTGCTCTGTTAAAAAGCACGGGAAGCAAAGATCTAGGTTAAAATTTATATTTATAAAATTCGCAAGCGATGCTCAAAATCTCTACGACGGTTCCGATCTCGCCCTTCAGATCGAGGTCGTTCTCCGTTCCCCGGTCTTCCTCGAGGCCGGTGCCCCCGTCGGGGGGCTCGAGAGTCGTCCCTTCGAACCTTCCGCCGATGCCGCCTCACAGGCGGCTGACGAAGCCCCTCAACTCGGGAAACGCCAACGCCGGACCTTCCACTCTCAGCTTGAGACGGACCGCTTCTTCTTCTACTGGTAATTTTTTTTTTTATAATTGACGATTGGAAGTATTTTTTTTTAATAATAATTAAACCAGCCTCACTAAAAATTATGAATGATTTGGTAATTGCCAAGTTTATGAAGTATATTTTCACTTTTATTCAAAATACATATAAAATCATTGAGGGGGGGGGATATATTTTGGAGAATTTTGCAATTGACGAGGGAATATTAATTAATCACCTTTAATCGCTTCGGTTCTGCAGAGCAAAAGTCAATTTAGTAATCTTCACTTGGCCTGTGAAGCCATGTTTATCTGCGGTTCTTCAAGTGTAGCAATTATAGGTTTCAAATCTCAGTCAACTTACTGATGGACAAGCTTATCCATCTCTTTGTCTGATTGATTCGAAGACTTGCATAGACGTAAATTATTATTATTCTGCATAACAGTTTGCTAATAAACTTTAATATTTCTTGAATGAGTAGAAAGTGTTGACTGGATATTTGATTCTTATAGTTCTTTAAAATCTGGTAAATGACAAATTCTAATTAGCTCAACTTTAAAAAACATCGTAGCAGCCAAAGGGTTAATAAAATATGACTAATTAATACACATTTTAATTTTTGTTACGATTCAATCTTTTTTAGCGAGCAACCAGCGTATTAATGTTGCTACTACAAAAAAGTCAAAACCCCCTTCGGCTGCACATTTACCATCATCGTCTACAAGATCTGCATCGATGACCGGTTCGAGGGAAGTACTTTCGGATGCAGCTGCCGCGAAGAAAAGATCTAGAGATGAAAAGGTTTGAAGAATCTTTATAGTTTTGTGTGTGAAAACATATGCCTGCACAAACAGCAATATTTACTAGCTACAACTATAAAAATTTCCTTTGCTCTGTTAACCCTTTGAATAGTGAACTAATTTAAATTCGTCATAAACTTAGATGCTATATTTGTATATCTGCCATTTATCTGTTGGAACCACCGCAGTGTCGATAGCACACAATATTTGGTCATTTCTTCAAGTAAACATAAACAATACACTTGAAATCGATTAATTATATCATTCACATATCATTATTAGTTGATAAATTTGGGTTAAAAATCTATACAATCAACTCAAACTCAATGTTTCTGTCTGTGTCCGAGCTCAACGTGTAAGAATGCACTTTATGAATCGCTGGAATTCGGACACGACATTGTGTCTTACCACTTTGAGGTTAATGCCTAAAAATATATAAACATAAGGTCTGGTCCCACACTAGCAGTAATCCTCTCTTATAATATGGTCCTGCTACATTATTTTCTTACAAATATGACATTCCAGTAAGTAATTTAATAACATGTCAATTTTTTATAACTTAATCATCAATAACGTAGATTCTGGTTCACATTTTTAATGGGTTCTTTCTTAAATATGTTATATAATTGTTGTTTAAAATATTTTAAAATAGTTATTCGTTTTTATAGGTTTTGGAATGGCAGAGAACACAGCTAGCTCCTCATAAATCCAGGAAGCCTGAAAAACCACAACCCTCAACGCCACCATCACCGCCTCCGCAAAATAAAGATCGTCTTCCACCTAAGGTAAAACTTTTTTATATAAAAATGTATGTATCTCTATTTTTAGCTTAGAAATTTTGCTTACATTGTTGAATACTGTTTGAAATGTTATACATAGATCTTTCCCTTGTACTGAACCACTCGAAATTCAAAATGGTAATAATAACTGCCAAAATAATGGTTTTCAGTTATAATTTCTATTTTATTCTGTGCATTATATCTGACTTTGTCAGAAAAATTATTATATTGTTTTTTTTATCATTAAATGATTTGTATTTAACAAATTTTTCTCATATTCTAATGATCTACGAGGATTGTTTATTTTAATTCAATCGCAGCTCAAAACAAGGATTAAAAAAGAAGACGAACGCCCTAAGAAAAAACTCACATCTACTGATGACAAAAAGCACCGTACTGAAAGCGGCGGTGATATTAGTCCAGAAGTGATTGCAGCTGCATTAGCTGGTGACTCCAGCGGAGAAGACGATTCTTCTACTGATGATGATAGTTATCAACATCAACACCATGGTGAAAATAGGTATTATATTTAAATATATATATTGGATGTCAATCTATTTATCGGAGGTGTGCTTAATTAAATTTAATATGGACTACTATAAAACAAGTCTTCGGACTGAAACTAAAGCAAAAACCGGAAAAAACATCGATTTATTTTGGTTCACTACATGTCATATGTTTAAGAGAATTTGGTTTATTTTTATATTTAAGGGCTTTCTCTATTTTAATCTATGCGGCAATAGAGACAGTCTAAATTAAAATATATTTTAATAATTAGAATAAGAATATTATTACAATTGAGAATAAACTCAACAAAATCATTCATAACTGAAAAGAAAAAAAATACAGTTCTGCAGCTCTGCTATAAAGTGTCCCAAAACATCTATAAATAAATTTAAATTGACCCCTGTAAAATGCGATTCAAATTAACTACCTGCCGATAAGAAATCGTCACATTTTTCAGAGCTAAACCTTTTAAACTCCATTTTGACCCTTTGATGAGTACACACTCACACGTTGAGGGTGCACTCGAGTGACCCAGAGAAAATATGCACACATGGTCCAGGTGCATTTTATTTACAATGCCATCCTTGTATTTCCAATTAGAATATTATTTATTCAGATTTCGATATCAAATATTACATTTACGATCTGTTTTACTGTTTTGTCATGATTCAATTAAAATTCTCTCACTCCCGGAGCGTGTGCGCTGCAAAAGTGAACTCGCCAATCAAAGGGTCAAATAGTCTGTTGATATTAAAATACGTAATTGTATTATGTCGAATGGTTGTATAAAAAAAATCTTTACATTTTCAGATTAACTTTATCTGAACGATTCGGTAAAATGGCACAATGGTCGGCTGATCGTAGCAATGCTATGCAAAATATGAGAATTACACGAGGTGCGGCAAGCGACGGAGGTGCCTTAACTGTGAGAATCGAAGAAATGGATACAATAACCGGCGACCAAACAAACGATCCTTTTGACACGTCACCACCGCATAGATTTACGTGAGTCATAATAAATTAATCAAATAAGAAATGTATTTCTCTGTTTTTATATGAAATATGAAACACCCTAGCGAGGAAAGGAGGGACTCTTTGCATTCCAGAAATCCTTTTCCAGTAAAATCAAAAAAGTCGTCTATAGAGTCCACTGTCTACTTAAGAAAACTACTCAGTCTTTACAAAGCTAATGAGGAGGTGAATGTATGATACAGACAAAAAGGATGCAACTTCTTCCTGTGAATGGATATTGACGAGGTCCATAGTTCTGCACTGGACTGTTTGTGGCTGTGCTATGATGATGATGATATGAAATACATCATGTATAATTAGAATATATCTAATGTGGGACGCCTTTAGCTGAATTCTTGGGGCGCAATTATCTTTGTCGTGGGCTACTACACTCTCCAGCCCTCCGATGAACGATGGTATCCTTAGGGCAGGCTTCTTATGACCCATATCTGCATCATCATTTGTGACGTTGACGAGAAGGACTCAATAGCGAGCAAATTTCTAAGATGAGATCTTCTTTTCCCCATGTTTATTTAATCCACGTCCACAAAGACTGTATACAAGCAAAAGTAAGTATTATCTGCTGACGCGTGATGGGATTTGACGGCTGTGTACGTCAAAGTGTTAACTGGTTCCGTGAATCTTCAACTGATCTAAACTAAAGTTAACTCTCAACTGACCCATTCGCTCTCTGCATCTTTCTTCTCCCTGGATCGATGCTTTTAGTCACCAAGTTAGGGTCCCTTTAGAATCTGAAACTCATTATGATATCTAACTTGTGAGACCGTTAAGATATGAGTCCAGACATTTGTTTTTGTTATTAAGACATGAGCATCATCGGTATCATGCATCGATTAACTTCTATATTGTAAACATCAATGTGTAATATTTTGAATATGTTCTTTTAATAGGCATTCGCCTGCTCCGGAAGGCCATTATCCAGAGGAATTATTGTCTGTGGCTCCTGGAGGATTACCTTCTTGGGACGATGTAAGAGTAAGATACGACTATTACAAAAAACGAGGCTATTTACGAGGTAAAGGTATATTTTCAATCACATATTCATGTAGGATTATTTTTTTTAAAAGATATGTAAGATTTAAGTAAATTTCAATCAACCCTTCTATAGCGTCGAAATAAGGACTATGTTATAGAAAATGACTAATATGTGCAAGGGGGCATTGATGTTTACATATTTTACCCGGCCTATATCATTTGCATCACACAAGCCAGCCGAATTCAACTCGACGGTTATATGGCATAATTAGATCACTAATCATTAGTCTCACAGACTACGGATTCGAAATGCATTTGACGTGTGCCGAACCTTTCCCATCCCACCCTGCTCAAAACCTTTCTACGTAAACAAATGAGTGACCCACGCGTACTCACTCGCATCTTAATTTCAGGTTTAACCCTCTCAGACTACATCAAGTGGGAAGAGTGGTGGTATCGATATCAACAATGGTTGAAGCAAGAAAGAAATTATGAACGATGGCTGCGCGGCGGCGGCGGTGGCGGCGGCACCACCGGAAGCAGCAGTCATCGCCGTCGTCGTGGCACTTCTTCTCAGCACGCATCTAACTGACAAATTGGTAAAAAGCCATTACTCGATAATCCATAAAAGGAGTAAATGGTTCGAGACCATTATATAAGTGCTTCCACAGACTATCCATGACTTGCATCTTGTGAAACATGCAGAAACTGTTTGTCTTCTGAACTGTCATCTATTTTCTAGTGATCGAATAAAAACCTTTTATTGTAATTATTTATGTTGTTACTAGAAAAATCTAGTCAAGCATGTATGCATTGCTGATTCAATTCGAATGTTTTTATTTTGGTTATAAATGTTTATACTGAGGTAGATGAGTAACAATGTTATACGACCTAAAGGTTATATCTTCCTCGTTTCGCTATATAATGATAGACCTTTTCATTTGTATCGTTTCTCGGTTAGCAAACAAACTAATTTGGTCTTCTGCAACATATTTTAGATCGATATACTGCATAAAATATAATAAAAAGCCAAGCAAATTGAATGCAGAATAGATGGAGTGCAGTTTGGAGGGATTGAGGAGTGCAACGAATTTGTTTAGGGATCGGAAAACAAAATAGTCGTGTTGAATTGTTTAAATTCAAGCTCTCAGTATTTTTTTTTAATGAGATTTGTATTATTATGTTTAGCAAAATAGAACATTTTAGCATTTTTTAAATTTCGTACGCCTTTTTTGTTAACTTTATTTTTAAATATACATATTTATATTTCTTTGTTAAAGTTCATTCGCTTTGAATGGCTACTTTTTGTATGCCTTCTAATACTAGTAGATTGGGCATTTGCATACGATGGCATGTGCAATATAATTTATCTCTCGTCTATCTGTATCGTGTTTTGAACAAATAATTAGAAGAGAGTTTAATATTTCATATCCATTATTTTTAAATAAATATGTATATTTGAGTCTAAGATTGATAAGAGTCATATTTGATAATTCATTTTCTTGTTTGAACTGTTTTGCAGTTGTTCTTAATAGTATTTTAAATTTTCTTTCTGGGAAATGTTATTGGAATTGCAAACCCGTTCACTCTTTAAAAAAGTCAGATATATATTTATATATAAAAATATTTTCTATGGAGAGATTTTTATTTACATAAAAATCTTTTTAGAAATTGTTAAACAACTGCGCACTGAATTGCATTTCATTTTAGTATATTGATATGTATTTAAATTTTGCGTTTTGTTTCTCCCAATATGTATTTTTTGTAGGTTTGGATCATTTGCTTATGATTTATAAAATTTGTATTTCTTGTTAGTTGAAAGTTAATTTTCAGTAAAGTTAGACATATTCTTTCTTTCATCAAAATAACATTTTTTTAAATTTAAAATCAACGTGTAAAAATTTGTATATACAATAATAATATAACATAAGCAGCATGTGTATATATATATATATATATTTAATTTCTTCCGAAACAAAATGTTTTGTAAGAATGCATCCAATCACTGTTAATGAATTACTAAGATAGATTTAATCCTAGATCACTAATCATTAGTCTCACAGACTACAGACTCGAAATACATTTAACATGTATGTATATTCCCAAACTTTCCCCGTCCCGTTCAGTACCTTTGTGTAACTTGAAAATATGATTAGTGATCTGGGGTTAATGAGGAAAAATAGCCATCAATTGTCATTTAATTTTTTTCTTTATAGATGAATAATGATTTGATTGCTAAAATGAAATCATTTTTGTTAAATTACAGCAATGATGCAATAGATAATTACGTTTAGTGACGTTATATAGTTTCAACGAGTATTATTTTTGTTTAAAACATTGCATTTTTTAAAACTAGACTTCATTATTTAAAATGCGACTATTTAAATACACTAATTTTCGTTATAAAACTTGTAAATATTTGTTTATATTCAGTATAACGGTATAAGGAAGAAATATTTTTAAGTAGAAAAGAATCAAAATATTTTATTTACGCTAAATCTAATATATATAGTGGTAATATTTTATTTGTAAGTTATTTAAAATATCCATTGAATTGATCCGTTTTTGATTTATGTTGGAATTATCCAAGTCACTCTATGGGACATGTGATTTTTAATACTGCTATATTTTTTTAAAATGAAAATTGGTAATATCAAAGGACTTCAAATCGACCCGTCTGCTAATCGGTTACTTTTAAAGTACAAATATATACTTTTTAAATGGATGCTACTACCTATATTTAAATCACATATTGACTGTACATATAGTTAGAGAATAATATTTTGAATTTAATTATAGTAATATAACATAAGTAGCAAAAATTTAATATAGTCTAATTAAAATCATAAATGAATATGTTGATTTTTTGTCCTTTTTACGTTTCTGATTATTGTAACTTAAAACCTTTTATAGTCCAAAATTCAGAAAATAGATGTATGCACATTAGCCTAGGGACTATATATGTTACAGTCAAAATCCGTATTTAATTATTAAAAATTTCATAGTTGAAACTAGTTTTAACTAATGCAAGCGACGCATTAGAACGACTGATTGATTGGCGTCGCATAACTTGAAACGAGCCGATACAAGTTAAAATATGTTTATTTAGATAAATTAGTTTTAACTAATGTTCAAAGTTAAAACTAGTTTTATCTAAAATCCAAACATGTACAGTGGTAAATTCTAGTTATAACTAGTAAAAAACGCATTCTAATTAAATACAGATTTTAACCGTAACACATATTGCGTATTACAAATTTGACTTTGCACTTACAAGCACTTTACGCGCATCCTGAAGAGCTGTAATCATTAAACTGAAACATCAAACTCCCTTATGTCTAGTCAACATTCATTCGCGAATTGAAAAAGTACACTTTAATGTTGTAATATTTTCATAATCAGAGACACTCCGAGGTCGTCATTTCTTTATAGTTAATTTATATCAATCAGCTTAATAGACTTAAAGCACATGAAATATTGAATTTTAATGATAAATTCAACGGCTTTGTCTATAACGAGTATACGTATTTAATTCCGTTGATAATCTTTGAATATGTTAATGCTTGTTTTCATTCTGTTAAATGTATAAAAAGGTAGTGCTTTTTCGCCATATCTGTACTGATCTTTAATTTTATGGCTGCAAAGTAGCACTACTCTGCCTGAAACCGTTTTTTTTTAACTAAAATTTGTTACTATGATGATCATGTTAGCGACATGAATTGGATCATACGGAGGGTTCTAATTTTTATAAAATTAGCAAACTATTACTGGGAAAGATAATCGTAAGTTTTTTTAGGAAATTTATCACGAAATAAATGTGGCATTGAATCTCTATAGAGGGCAGAAATATCTTTTCCAAATTGATGATGTATTTACCGAGATTGCATTTAGAAATATTATTAACCATAGTTATCAAATAAAGTTGTTGCATTTGTATTAAATATATTCTAAATCATTAATATCTTATTGGTAGTTGATATATTGTTAACCATCACATGTGTTTGTATCATTCAGCATCACGTCATTGAATATAGCTGACTTCATATTGTAGTGAATTTTGTTGATAGTTTGAATTGAATCGAATTAACCAGCTGCGGGCACGAAGACAAACCGGCGCCGCTCACTTGTTCCGTAAATCGGAGACGCCTATTCTGATTTTGCTCGAGAGCTATTGTAAAATGCGCGAAGTCCAAAATGGCATATTTCATAGCTGGCGGGTGAGAGCTATGCGTATCTTTTTATTCCACGTTGAAGGTTTCTTATATTGACCTATGATTTTTATATGCGGCTAAAGTCTGATAATGTTCTAATAAAAGCGAAATGGTCATTGTCATCAAACAAATTTTGGATTCCATGAAAACGTGCCAAGTGTTATTATTTATTTGATTCTATAAAACGTATGGGATGTTTTATTTTAAAAGATATACTTGACTTTAACGCTAAGAATTTTTGGCAACTATTGTCTTGTAAAATTTTGACAGTTATTTAAAAAGCTACCCTTATATTCTCATCTGAATGAATCTGTTTGTGTACGTGTACTATATTTTATTTAATGTTTGTATATATATTGCATAATCAATAAATTATATTTAAAAAAAACTAGTTATGAAATATTTTTATTCTACATTTTTAACCCTAGATCGCTAATAATTTTGAGTTACACTGTACCTACATATTACATGACGATTGACGTGCAATTTTTTATTTAATTTAGAAAGGTACTAAGGGAGGTTCAAGAACATGCATATACAGTAAGCGTATTTGTAATTAGTCAGGATCTCAATATTTACTAGTCTGAAGCTTCAAAGGCAGGCCATTCTTTGTCATTTACCTCCTGGACTTTGAGAGGTAAGCCACACGTCTTCCATCAAATAATCTATTCTAATAATTATTTACAGGAGTAAGATACTCTACTGATAAGAGAAAGGCTATCGAGAAACTTTTGGGACAAGGGTTCAATTGGAAAGTCTTCTTCGGTGATTAGAATCCACAGAGACCTTTCAATAGTGCTAAATCCAACTCGAGCCGGGCGTCCTTCAACTCGAGAGCGGAGATTGATAAGCAAGATGATAAACCTCTCTTCTTCTTAATGTGCCTTGCACTCCAAGTGCATCGGCAATCAGCAGCTGAAGCTTTATCTTGTTTGCGACAGTGCAAAAAAGCACTCTGGTACTAAGTCCATACTACAACTGCAAGTTTTTCAATCACAACGCCTCCATGGCTGCAATGACCCTTGATCTTCTCCTGGAGTATTAATTGTAGAAGTGCATATTTCTTGTTGCACATAACATGTGTTTTTTTATAATAGCAAGCACTTTGGGTTGTTGGTTTGGTTGCATCAGCACTTCTACATTTGTTTTTCTTTCCATCTAGATTTTCAACCATTCTTCTGTAGGTCCACGTCTTAATGGTTTCTAGACACTTACACATTGTGTTAGTAAGCATTCGGACTTCCATTCCATACAGAAGAATTGTCACTGCGAACACAGTCTTGTGACTAGTTAACTTATAATTCAATTGCTGCTCCCAAGTGTTAGATGATGAACCGCGTTGCATAATAACTGTGCATCGCTGCATCTCTGCAGCTGAAGACACGCAGTAGGGGTCTGCTTATTTAATGGCAGCAATTATTCGCCACGAATTTGCCAGAACCTGCTCCGTATGGACTGTGGAAGACTGGAAACAAGCTGTATGCAAAGGAAGTGATCATACCAATAAGCAAATCACCGGCACTGTAAAACACAGAGGAGGATCAATCATGATTTGGAGCTGTTTTATGTCTCAAGGAGTTGGATACGAAAGCCTTATCAAGGAGAGTATAAACTCAGATGATTACATCTGCATTTTGAGACAGGACTACGTGGAAAAATTGAATTTTTACAACTTAGACGTCAAGTCGACTGTTTTCCAACAATGACCCAAAACACATCTCCAAGAAAACAACATCCAAGTTCTCGTCTGGCCTTCACAGTCTCTGGATCTTAATCCTGTTGAGATATTCCAACACACGGTATCAAATTAAATGTGAATTGGCCAAACTTCATCCTTGATCGACCTCTTCAAAAGACCCATTTAACAAGTTCTCGGAGCTTCAAGCATGCTAAATCACATCAAGGTATGCTCGAGGTAAAGGGTGGTCACACAAAGGACTAAAAAAATTGACCCAATGCAGTTTATCTTCTTTCTGATTCCCACAATAAACCCCAATATCCGAACTTTGTAATTGTAAATTTAATATATGTGGCTATGTTTATGTATGAAATTCAACTTCTCCAGAAAATGTCAGAAAGAGAAGAGATAAAAAACATTGGGTCTATTTTGAAGCCTATTATATGTTGAAATTGTAGTCTGTGAGACTAATGATTAGTGATCTAGGGTTAAAAATGAATGTATACTCTGATAATAGCAGACACTGAAACTTGGTTGAATAAAATATATTTTGATAATATTGTAAAACTAATATACATTCGTATGTATTATCTTAACAATCAGCTTAAAAGGCATTGATTATCAAAAAAAGTTGTTCAACAAATGGAGTGACATTTTGATACGCCTCAAATGTTTGAGCTTTCAGAGATGTTTCCATAGCTCCTGAGAAGAGAGAATTTGTCACACGTACAAAATAAATTAATAATGAAATATGCTGTGTTTAATAACCTATAGTTGTAATTTAGAAAATATATCACACCACTGATAAATATGCGAATGATGAATGTCGACACATAAAGGGAGAATAAAAATGGAAGATTTCAAAGTTCTTTTAAATCCTTAATCTTTATTCATCATCCTATGACATACATATTATCTTCAATGAACCGTTAGGCGAATATATATATACTTTTTTAATAAAAAATGTTATAAACTAATATTAATTTTTTTATCTACTTATCAATAAAAAAAAGATGGTGAAAAGTACTTTCATGTTTAATAAATAAAAATTGCGGATTGTTTTTTGCAAATGCACAAAAAAAAAAATCTAAACACTCACTGCAATAAAACATCATTCAAGATTCTATTTCATACATAAGTGGATGTCAGAGAATTGAGAGAAACCCTCGAACTAATAAATATCAAATTGAAACAATACGATTGTTTAAATTTAGTAATGTTATAATACTTATACACAAAATATAATAAAATTTAATTTTACATAAATATCACATTTGTTTAGTTGTACAACAGACTGTTACACAACAACACTATTGAAACGTTTCTATAATTCTGCAAATAAAAAACCAGGCTCTCCATAATATAACATCATCTGTCGTGGGATCATTAAATGATATATAACTGCAAACGATTCATTAATTAATCATTTCATTTTATATTCTATTTATACAGTACATCCACAACCAGAATGATTTCAATACACAAAAAGTGGCTCTTTTATTTCATTTCAATAACAACCCTTTGAGCGGTGCGGCTGATAGCCGCGCTTCACTCGTCCAGTGTCGCCGAACAACTGACATATTTCAATGTTGCATCATAACGATTTTAATATCATCGCACGCAGTCCACCGTAGGACCTCTCTCTTTTGTGCTGAATAAAAAACCAAGACGATCAAATTGAGAAAAGTCACCGCTCAAAGGGTCAAGTGTATATTATTAATCAGGTCAACGAGATTAAAAATATGTTCCATGTATTAAAAGCACAATGAAAATCACAGGAAGTCTTAAAATACTACTGCAACGAGTCCAAAACTTCATTTTGTATGTATTTTACACAATCCAAATTATAAAACGACTTTCATTCAATTCAAACGTACGACAGTTTTGTATTTCCATTTTTACTACGATCATGATTTATAAAGAACAGGAGTATTATTTTCATGACATTTTATTCAGATAGTAATTGACAGAATTTAAATTTTACAATTCCTTTGCAATTATTATGGGTATGCAAAAACGTTCTGCATAAATATAATTTTTGATATTTGTCATATTCAAGAAACAGTTAAAACAATCATTAAGATATCTAATTGCAAATATTTAACTATACAATACTGTGCTTCTAATAAATTTATTGAACGTATTTATTTCTAGCGTGCGTTGCAGACAAAAACCCCGCACGCGATCCAATCCATCGATACTAGAAACAAAATTTAAAAATTTCTAGATAAAAACCTTCTGTTAAAAAATACACACGCACACACACATATTTTACAATAAAATACAGCAAATAACATAAAACGTATCCTACTCGAATCGATATTGCAGTCACATAATAAAAAAAATCCCGCAGGTATGAAAATAATATTTAATAAAACACATTCGTCTGAATGCTAATTTCGCTAAAAAAAAGTTTTGCCACGTTATTTAAAAAATTAATACTCGTCTTCGTGGCAACATCTTAATTTTATTGCAATAGGTCGAACAGTTTTTGCAGATTGGAATGTAATAATAAATTATATTAAAATGACATTTGAAAATAGTCCACGTGAAATTAATTTCAACAGCAGCAGCGCATAAAATATAAATAATACAATTGCCTTAGCATAATATAAAATAGTCTATCAAAGAAATCATCATATTTTTTCTATATACACTTATGCCCTTACGTTTAACATTTACATTATATTTTGATTTATAATTAATCGTAACATCATAGATTAAAAATAAAATAGGGTTACCGCCAAACACTATTCAAAAAACAATCATTTTAACTTCATCAGGTTATAAAATGTCATTTGAATTCACTATTCATCTAATTTCTTTATTCAATCGAAGAATAATTTCGAGTTTTGGTGTTAACCTCTCAACGACTGTCAGGTAAACGAGTATTTGAATGTAAAAATAAGGGATTTATTGCATGAAACAAAACCAATCACGGTCAATCGCAACGGATCAGAAATTAATACAGCAATGAAAACTAGACTGCAATCTTAAATCGCGGAGTTGAGCATCATTATGAAGATTGGTAATTTAATTTTATTATTGCATTAAAATCGTATCCCCAAAAGATTAAATTTTCAGTATAACGAAGAGAATATGCGAGCATACATATTGCAAGCGCTCTCTTTGTAATTTAATCATTTAAAAAAAAAAATCTGATTTTCATACAGATAAAACGTGGTTCTTTAAAAATAAAGTCTTAAAGCTTGTGTTCATATTGTTTTCACAACTTATCACTTAAATGATATAACCACCGCACGTCTCCCGAGTTCTTTTAAAATATATTATTAATTACTGATGACAAAAAGTATCAGGTGTTTCATTCTTGATTCTCTCTCTGGAAAAGTTGTGAATCGAGTCGTTTTGTGTGTCCAATTTGTCACTTTGAGCGTCCCATCTTTTATCCGGAACTGATTCGCCTTCCGGTTTCCATAGTCTCTGTCTGTTCAGAAACGGAGGGTAGTACTCTCCGTAGCCTCTGTAGGCTTCTGCGGGATAGTGCATCGGAATAGAATTCAATCTGTTCCATTCTTGACTGGAAGTATTTTGACTGCTCGTATAGTGACTCGTCGGATTGCTTTCAGTATTCGGGATGAAATTCCTCCCCGCGTTCGGAAGATGCAAACTGTTATCGGGAAAATGTCCCGGCCGAGACACGCGGGGTTGAGAGCCGAGGGGCGTGACGGTCGTTTCCGGATAATACCTCGCGTCGCCGTCCAACATTTCCACGATGACTTTTTCGTTACCCATTTGCATAGGCCCGGGAAGCTTTTTCGGCTTTGTAGTTTTTCTACTCTTTTTTAAAGTTTCTTTACTCCCATCTTTAGAAGAGGACTGATTCTTGAAAGTGGAAAGATTATCCATGAATTTGAAGAATTCACTTTGATAATCTACAGGTTTGGCTACTGTCAACTGGGGCGTCACAGGTGCGGCATCTTTACTTATAGGCTCGACTTTCACTTCCATTTTTATAGGTGTCTGAACATTCGGGTATTTAATTGCGTTCATCGGTTTGGTCGAGAGAGGCGAACAATTTGACGGGAAACTGTCAATTTTGAATGGATCCTTAGAATCAGAGTCGACATCGAATCCTTTCACCGCAAAGGGACTCGGAACGCGAGCGACCGGCAGACTCTTGCGAGCGTCTCTCTGCCTGTCATTTTTGTTCGGTCTGTTGGGATTCGAGGCGCACCGTTTGTGTTTGCACTTCTTGGCCCCGTCGGACTCGACGCTGTCCACGCTTCTCTTGCAGACGGAGAGCCGAACGGCGGCGCCGGAGCCCGTCCCGACCGGGAGGCCGGCCGGCTCGGCGGTGGGTTCTTTTTTCTCCACTTTGGGCGCTTCGCAAGCGTCGGTCTCCTCCGTCGAGAAGGGCGATCGTTCGCCGGTCCCCACCGGGAGGTCTTCCCACTGGCTGAGCACGTCGTCGATCTCCTTGATCTGATCTCGTGACAGCTTTTTCGTTTTCATTTTGACCTTGGCCCCGTCGTCTCTCTTCTTGGGTGTCGCGACGCACTTCTTTGTTTTCCTCTTTCTGTTCCCGATGGAGAGGTTGTCCCTCTTCTCGTCGTAGTCCGAGTCGTCGTTGACGCCGTCGTCGAGCGCGCTGATCTCGGAGGGATCGAGCTCTCCCCCCTTCAGCCAGATGTCTTCCAGCGCCTCCATCTGGCCCTCGTCGGGGCCGTATCTTCGAGTGGTCTCGTCGGACGCGCTCCGACCGGGGGGAAAGCTGGTCAGCAGGTCGAGATCGCCCTCCTGCATCGAGAGCTCGCCGTCTCGCGAAGAGAGCTCCGCGTCGAGTCCGTCGTCCCCGAGTATGGACACCTCGATCGCTCCGACCGGCCCCCGAGCCATCGCCCGCTTCACGTGGGCCGGGTGGCGCTTCTTCTCCTTTATCTTCATCTCGGCCTCGACGAACGAGAGCGGCAGCTCCTGGTTGTTCTTGTTGCAGAGGATGTCCTGCCCGGTGGGGTGAGGCGCCGCCGCCACCCTGTCCGGCTGCTCCGGGTGACAGCCGACGTCCTGGCCCTTCAGCCACAGGTCGTACCTGTCCGGCTGGAACCTCTTGACGAACGTGTCCATCGAAATCTTGACCATGTCGTTGCTGCACGTGCACTGCGCCGCTCTCTTGCCGTACTCGACCCAACGGGGCGCCGCGAAGTTCGTAGACTCGGCGCAGTTGAAACCGTGATTGAAGCCGGCGTGGTAGCCGAAAGGAAACGTGATGATTATCTCGCCAGCCTTCTGGGTGATCTTGTTGAACGGGATCGAGTACAGCTTGAGAATCTGGGGACTGATCAGCGTCATCTTGTGTCGGAGGAACGCCTGACAGGTCTGCGCCGACGAGGAGAAGAACCCCGAGGCGACTCTCTCGAACCGTTTGCCGTGCTCCGGCGGGATCGCGTACCACGTTTTCGGTTCGCCGAAGTGCAGATAGTTAATCGAGTAGAGATCCATGTCCTCCGTGTGCCAAGCGAACGTCGTCTTCCACATTCCGAAGTAGAGATAGGCCGTGTTGACGCCGTCGATCTCTATGCCGTAGTCCTCGTTGACGTAGTCGAGGATCGTCCCCAGGCGGTTGATGTTCCACTCGTCGACGTCCGGGTCCGTTATGCTTCCGCTGACGTCGGCTCCGTAGATGGGCGCAACATACGTGATGTTCTTCCAATACTTCCTCTCGAGGTCGTCCCAGTCCGAGTGGCGGGGAGTGCAATACTTGACCGAGTTCGCCATGGCGGAGAACTGCTTCACGGTCATCGGCTTCTTCTGGATGTTGATCTGCTGAAAGAGACCCTGCTTGCCGGTCACGACTTGGCAGATCGGCGACGGGATCGTCACGTCCAAGTCGTCGAGGCCGTATCCGGACTTTCGGGGCACCCATTCCTTCGGCGGGATCACTTTGGCGATTCCCGCTTTGTGCGCTCCTAAACAGACAGAGGGAGAGCGTCAGAGCGGCGGGGCGAGACCGAGACGGTCGGGGAGAGACGGACGGCTGCCATACCTTGCGACTCCATGTGCTGGACGAACTTGTTGAAGTCTCTGAATTCCTCCCAGGTCGGAGTGAACGTCTGGATTTTGACCGCGCCTCCGGCGGTCCCGGCCGCGGGATCGACGTCGTCGGGGGCGTCTCGGGGCATCTCGCCGACTCAAACCTGAAAGCGCAGAGGAACGATCGGACCGGTCCGACTCTTCGCGTCGCCCCGTCGTCTCGCACGACGGGGAGACGCTCGTGACGTTCGTCGCGATCGCGATACAACACTCGATTCGGAGACGCGACGAGACGGAACGGTGCCGAACGACGGACCTGCGGGAGGGCGAAGGTCGAGGCGAGGGCGCGCCGGAAGGCGCGAGGGGCTGCGCCCCTAGACCGCAGGTGCGCGGACGTCACGTACGCCAGGAGACGTCGCGGAGCTTCGCACGCGTCGGGCTCCCCCACCACCGGGACTGCGCCGACGCGGAGCCTCCGATCGGACGGCGAATACGCGTACGAAGCTTCTTACGGATTTCGTCGAGCGACGCGCGCACGGACGAACGGTCGTTCCTTCGCCCGTCGGCCTCTTTGTTTTCGGACACCGCTTATTGTCTTTCATGGGCGGTTGCAATTCAACTCTCGATGTGTAATCGGATACCCTCTCAATTACCGCTTACGCTGATAATCTGCTTGAATGCTTGCTTAATACTGTTCGTTTTTAACATATTTTTTATTGTGATCGTCGATAAAACGAATTTGAAACAAACATATACATATATGTATATAATTTATAACGAATATATACTTCATGATAAAAAAATATTTCTAACCGACCGAAGATCAGCGTCAAATAACTAAGAAGCGATTTGGGTCTCACTTTTGCTTTTAATGACAGTAAATGCTTAATATATTTTCATCGAAGATTTTATCTTTATCTTTTATATCTTCAATGGCATATGCGAATAATTTATTGTTCGTTTTTTTTAATTTGATTTGAACGTGTGTGTTTGACGAAGTAAATTTGGAGTTTTTCCGAAAAATTTCAAATTTGAAATATTTTTTTAAAATGAGCTCTATGTACTTTATTTTTTAAAAATCATATATTACAAGAGCGACAGCTACATTTTTGAAAATCATCAGTAAAATATTTTTTCCCAAAGTCTGAAATTTATTACAGGTCACGAAAGGCAGCGACGCATTTCAAAAGAAAGATCTTGCAGCCTTGAAAGTTTTATTCTTCTTGGTTTCTTGATCGAAGTGCATCATAATATGTATTATTAGTATAAGGATAAAGATGTAATCGTATGATGGTAAAAATACTAAGTGATGTCCTTTTACTGTGAATAATTTTATGAAATAATCTGTTGCCGCAGAGAAATAGTGAAATAAATAAATAGAAAAACGGGCGTCGGAAACGGCGGCGTCGATTTTAGGTTGGCAGGTCCGACTGTCAGTGCGGTTCCGTGCGCGGCCGTCGCCGCTGCCGGGACAACAACACCATGGCCGAGGAGCGGGTGAGGGCCTCTCCCTCTCTCCTCTCCTCTCGCTCGGCGCCCACGCCCGACCTCGCTCTCACGTCTCTCTCTTCTCTTTCAGGAAGTGCGCCAGATCGAACTGCTCTGCAAGCAACTCTACGAAGCCCAAGATGCGACTCTCCGGCAGGAAGCGGAGAAGGCTCTCGTCGGCTTTCAGGTCTCCTCTCGCACGAGGGACGGAGCGCCCTCCCGAATTGCTCGGAGAGTCGAATCCTGACGAGTCTCTTACTTTTTCAGGAATCCAACAGCGAAACCCTGGGACGATGTCAGGCTCTGCTCGACAGGACGGAATCCAGCTACGCTCAACTTTTGGCCGCGACGGCGCTGTCGCGACTCGTCTCCAAGTGATTGAAAGAACATTATATCTCGACCGCCTTTCGTACGATCCGCGAGATCACCCGCCAGCCGAGACGACCTCTCCGCGCGGGCGGGAGGTCCTCTCGGCGATCGGTCATATCATTTTGGCGCCTTCCGACGGCGAAAGACATACCTGTTTGAATGCAATCTTTTTACTTGCATGTTTTCTGTCACCGTCTCAATAGAGCGATCGAAACGAACGTCCCCGCGACTCCTCCTCGTTCTCTGATGACTTATATATTTTTTTTATTAGATCGACTAGAATCCTATCGACGCAGCAAAAGATCGACATGAGAAACTACGTCCTCAACTACTTGGCTACGAGACCGAAACTGTCTGTGTTTGTCGTGCAGGTAATTTCCGTCTCGCTGCGTTTTGATAGATTTGCTTTGTGATGCGCCTGTCAAAAAGGGCACTCAAGGGTTTCTTCATGGAATCTTTTATATTTTCAGTCATTGGTCTCCCTGTTCGCCAAGATAACCAAATCAGGATGGTTTGAAACGATAAAGGATGAATTCGTATTCAGCAACTTTATGGTGGACATTACGAAATTCTTACAGGTATTTGTGAACGCTGACGACTTTTGCTCTGCCAGTTTCCGTTTCAAATCTGATCCTATCCGACTGTCGTAGGGTCCGGTCGAACACTGCACGATAGGGGTTCAGTTGGCGTCGCAGCTGACCTGCGAGATGAATCAAGTTCCGGACGCAGAGGAGATTCTGTTCTTCAGCAAGCACAGAAAGATGGCAATGTCGTTCAGGTGCGTCTAGAGACTGACCTCTCTCGGGGGAGTTCCGAGACGAAGTTCGAGCCTCACGGTCTCGATGTCTGTTTCAGGGACTGCCATCTGTTCGAGCTCTTCACGCTGGCTTGCTCCCTCCTCGGCTCCGCCGGGACGGAGGCTCTCGATCTGGCTGAGGGGAGTCGGCGCACTCTTCTCGCGCAGCTCCTCAGATTGGCGCTCAACTGTCTGACGTTCGACTTCATGGGGACGAGCAGCGAAGATTCGGAAGAGTTGTACACGGTGGAGGTGACCTTTGAAAGATTATCTGCTCTGAGATGAGACATCGCTTGGCGTATCTGAAACGCTTCCCCTCTGTTCCCAGATTCCGTCCAGTTGGCGATTGGCATTTTTGGATGCTGCCACGCCGAAACTGTTCTTCGAACTCTATCATGCTCTGCCTCCGCCGCTGTCGGCGCTCTCTCTGGCCTGTCTCGTGCAAGTCGCGTCCGTGCGCCGCTCGCTGTTTAGCAATTCGGAGAGAATCCAAGTCTTGACAAATCTACTCAACGGAGTCAAGAACATTTTAGAAAATCCGCAAGTAAGTAAAATTTGCTTTTCGTAAGTAAAAAACTTTTCAGAGTGCATATATATTTTTTACAAATGTTACTGTGATGAGTTTGAGTATTGAATAACAAGTATGAATTATAATAAGTTCTTTTTATTAAATTTGGATTGTTGCGAGTAATTTTACACTATCTTATGTTACTATCTAATTGAAATGATTGCTATTGGATGTTTACCCTTTTGGTCTGGAGGGTAAATTTTCAGAAATAAAAGCTTGGACATTTAAATGCTCAAATATCTTGCAATGTGGTTAGATGAATATTTTAATCAGACTGATAAAATCATGAATTTTATTCTTAGTCATGTGTCGAGGAAGTCATATTCTTGCAGTGGGCTGTTATGATGTACTTAATAAACTGTTTTATTTTAATTTTTATTATGTTTAATAATAGAAGTATGCTGATCTGCGACTATATTTAACTATGTTCAAATAATATAATGATATTTGTGAAATTAATACTGAATAAACCTGTGAGGTAGCTGAAGCAGTACTTGTATTAAACGCTGTCACATTATGTACCCATAGGATGACACATCAATAGAATCGCAAAGTGGACGAGCTATGTGATTCTATCTCTAAATGAAGTGGAGCCGTGTTTTGAGAAATCAATTTTTAAGATATGGAGGAGTACTGTGTTTAATATGTGTCAATCATTTTACGTAACTAATTATTACCATAGGTATCTGATAATTTTTTAGATACTTCATGAAGTTTTTTGTCGATCACTAAATTGATAAATATTTTTTTGGCAATTTAAATTATTTACCAAAAAAAATTTTCAATGTAATCATTTTTACTTTGGAGGATTGTTTATTAACCCCTAAACGAGTACTATTCCAGGGCCTGGGCTCCCCTCTCCACTTTTCAGATAGAGCACTCGTGTACATTGAGCTTGGAGACAGATGTAGCGCAGTTCGGGAGATAGAGATGGAGAGCTTCCCCGTATACATCACACAATTGTATAGATTGTTAGCCCAAATTTATTGACTATTAATGATTTCGATTTCAAGTGTGTTATTTGTTTATGCAAAGAAATTACCGAATATTTTGTGCTATGGACAGTGTTTGTTTATTTAATTGCCCAATTATCATTTCCTTCTAAAGGAGGAGCAAATGAATTAATTTTTTGTGCATTGTTTATGTAAAGAAATGATGTGATCTTGTGTGCTATCAAATGTTTATTTACAATTGACCCTGCCTCAAATTGAGGATTGTCTTACGCTGATAGGAGCTGACAGAAAGTAATCGGTGTAAAGCGATTATGGCATCAACGACTTCATCGATCTTAAATTTGCTTACTCCTCAAAAGGCTAATTATTAAATTGTTTTCATATCTGTTTTTTTAGGGGTTATCAGATCCTGGCAACTATCATGAATTTTGCAGAATCTTAGCAAGACTCAAATCCAATTATCAACTCGGAGAATTGGTCACAGTTGATATTTATCCACAAACTATTCAACTTATTGCAAAATTTACTGTTCAAAGTTTGCAGGTACTAAAGCATATACTCTCAGTTGAGATCAAAAATTAAATTTGTCTTTATGGATCCCATATATATATATAATGTTGAATTACAGATGTGGCAGTTTGCACCTAATTCTGTACATTATTTACTTTCAATGTGGCATAGTATGGCAGCTTCAGTACCTTATGTGAAAACTAACGAACCGCATTTATTAGAAACGTACGCTCCAGAAGTTATAAACACTTATATAACATCGCGCCTCGATTCCGTTGCAGTTATCATTCGGTAAAATGATACTTTACTTTATTTAAATAATGATATATCACTTGAATGAACTTTTAAGTATGTAAAACTGTCTTTTAAGGGACGGATTGGAAGATCCGCTCGATGATACAGGGATGGTGAGTCAACAGCTTGAAAATATATCGGCAATAGCACGTTGCGATTATGGCAAAAGTTGTACATTGGTAGTTGCACTATTGGATGCTGCTGCTTCTGGCTATCAAGAATTACCTCCGACTTGTCATGATTCTCAGAGATTAATTTATCAAGGTATTTTTATGTATATTATTTGTCAATATTGATTGTTCTTTAATGATTTAAAATAATCCTGAATTTCATTAATAATTTGTAGGCCAGCTGACATGGCTCGTGTATATCATTGGAGCATTGATAGGTGGCCGCATGCCTTATAATATAAGTTATGAACACGAATCGATGGACAGTGAACTAGTTTGTAGGGTTTTACAGCTTATGAATCTCACAGATTCACGCTTGACTACAGTATGTTAAGTTTAATTAAATATCTTTATCCATAATCGATGCATCTCAATTAATATTATTTATATTGTCTATTAGCAACAAGGTGGCTGTGAAAAACTCGAATTAGCTATGATGTCATTCCTAGAGCAATTTCGAAAAAATTTCATGAATCAAATGGATCAGTTGGAAAAAAATTCTGAATTGTATCCTCGACTCAGTAAAACTTTAGGAATTACCAGTGAATCTATGTTGCTTAGTGTATTCATTAGAAAAATGTAAGTCAAATACTTCTACAAAAAAATAATTGAACCAACGTCAGTAGTCTGTGAGACTAATGATCAGCGTCTTTGTTATTTTAATAAATTTTATTTTCCTGATTTAGTATAACAAACCTAAAATATTGGGCAGGATCTGAGGCCATTACAAATAAAACCCTGTCATTATTGAGTGACCTTAGCGTGGGTTATTCCTGTGTCAGAAAATTGGTTAAATTGGATGAGGTTCAATTTATGCTAACGCATCATACTGTATGTATTATTTTATGATTACTTTTTTATTAATACACGTATAATTGAATCCTGAATATAATTTATTTGCAATTATAGCATATGGCTGTTATTGCAAGTTGCTACTATGATTTTAATTAGAATTTTTGGAGATTTATTGTTAGATTTTTAATTTTTTGTGATCTTTTAGTCTGAACATTTTCCTCTTTTGGGATGTGGAGCAAGCGTAGTCGAAATGAAATGCAGAAGTATGTTATACACTGCATTAGGACGATTTCTTATGGTAGATCTTGGTGAAGATGAAGATCGTTTTCACACTTTCATGATGCCATTAACTGGTATTTGACTCAATCATAATAAACATTTTCTGCTTTATTAGTATTTAATATTAGTTTATTCAATGCGTTATCGATTTTAGCCGCTTTTGAGAGTATATCGGGTATTTTAAATCCATCGGAGGCAGCACTTTTTAACTCTGAGGAGGCGAAGAAAGTTTTAATTGGACTAGCGAGAGATCTTCGCGGAATCGCTTTTGCATTTAATACTAGAACAACTTATATGATGCTTTTTGATTGGATGTAAGTTTTATTCTAGCTTTATTTATATATTGGGTGTGTAAATAAGTTCCTGCCCTTTCAGCATCAGATGTCAGTATAACAATTGTGTGCATATAGCTTAAGAATCTGCAACCGAAGCATATAGAATCCTTGTGGAGACCTAAGATGATCATGCCCTACCGAAAAAAACATACAGATGTTGGTTTAATCGCTCCAAAAATAATGATTTTGATGAAAATGCAGTGGTGCTCTTTAAAAGTTTGAGGACAAAGAATTGCAAAATCATTAAGAGCTGATTAAACAACAGTTTCGAAATGTCTGACAGCATTGGGAATGATACAAGATGAAAGATCTTTGATGTCTTATGGCTTGAAGCTGAGGGATGTGTGAACCTGTAGATAGTGGAAATGAAGATGGCGGGAACTTATTCACACACCCGATACAATAAAATATTGCGTCTAATACTTGAATTTGACTATTTGTGTATTTCTCATTATAAAAACTTATCATTTTCAGATATCCGACCTATTTAAAAATTTTAGTGAGAGGCTTAGAAGTGTGGTATTCTCAACCTGCTGTGTCTACTCCAGTGCTTAAACTTGCAGCAGAATTAGTGCAAAATAGAAGTCAAAGATTACAATTTGATGTATCATCTCCGAATGGTATATTATTATTCAAAGAAGCCAGCAACATTATATGTGCATATGGTGTGTTTCATTGACAAAATTCAATTTTTTAATAATGCTTAAATTGCTTCCCTTTGTTTTGTAATATCCTTTTTATTTATAGGTAGTAGAATTCTTAATCTAGAAGTCACAAAAGATTTAATATATCCAATGAAGCTTAAGGGAATATCTATATGTTTTTCAATGCTCAAAGCGGCCCTTATTGGAAATTATGTGAACTTTGGAGTTTTTAGGTAAACATTTTCCACCGTTTCAATATTATTGTTAAATATTAATAGTTTTTTTACACGCTGTGATTTTATTTTCTCAGGTTATACGGGGATGATTCTTTAGATAATGTTCTCAATATGTTTGTGAAGCTTTTACTTAGTATACCGCAAACTGATTTACTAGTAAGTTTTGAATGTCTTTGAATTCAAATCGTTTTCAGTTTATTAAAATTAAATTGACACGTTCTTCTTTTTTTTTAGGATTATCCAAAATTATCCCAAACATATTATGTGTTATTGGAGAGATTAACACTTGATCATATGACATTTTTAGCTTCTTTAGAACCAGCTGCCTTCTTGTATATTTTAGCAACTATATCTGATGGACTATCTGCTCTAGGTTTGTATTTCAATTCATTATGAACCCTGATTTTCTACTTATCTATTATAAGTAGAAAATCCGACATTTTCGACTGGACAATATATTAGTAAATTTACTTAATGTTTTCATCTTCAGAATGTTATGCAATGTTTTTTTTATTATGGCTTAATCCTATTTTTTTTTTATATTCTTCAGATACCATGGTATGCACAGGGTGCTGTACAACTTTAGACCACATAGTGACCTATTTATTTAAACAATTAACTCAAAAATGTAAGTATTGTATATTTTTAATTAGCTTAACTCACTGCATTTCTTCGTTTGCTTCATCAACTCACTCCTTAACCACAGATCACGCAGTGAGTAAGCCTGTGTCACTAATTATGCATACTTATTGAAAGCGTTCCGAGTCTGTAGTCTGTGAGACTAATGATTAATGATCTATGTTTAAATACTCATAAAACTACGATATGAAAGCCTATTTATCATTTTAGCTAGTGCTTTTCCTGGAAAAAATCAATTGGGTCGACCACAAACAGCTCCCGAGCATAATCCCATGTTTTTAGAAGTTATGCAAAGGAGACCGGAAATATTACAACAATTATTAACTACTGTAGGTTGATTCGATTTTATATCTATCTTATTTACCAGGCGGATGATTTATGTATGCATTTTTACTAATTTTATTACAGATATTAAATGTCATAATGTTTGAAGAATGTCGAAATCAATGGTCTATGTCGAGGCCACTTCTCGGACTTATTTTACTGAACGAGGAACATTTTAGGCGTTTGCGTGCAAGTGTTATTGCGGCGCAGCCTCGGGAGCAACAACCGGCAATGGATCAATGTTTTACTAATTTAATGGATGCTGTAGAGAGGAACCTCCTTACAAAAAATAAAGATAAGTATGTAGCAACATGATCGGCCGATATGAATCCTTTTTATAAATGCGTCTATTTAAATAAAATGTTTTCTCATTTCTTTCAGATTTACTCATAATCTGTCAATGTTTAGAAAAGAAATAAATGAATCGCTCCACAAACCAAACAATGCGACTTCGTCTTCCGTTACGGACATGATGACATCATAACCATCGGAAATTCGGTGCAGAAGCATGAATTGTGGAGACAAACTTTCAATGTCACTCGTTCAAACTGCAATAAGACAGTGTTGATTCATACTGAAAATAATCATGAAACTTCTCTGTGAAATGATTGCTTATACAATATTGATTGCTATTTTAAAGACTGCAATAATTGTTCGGAAAATTGATTTAATAAAAAAATGCCTTAATTGGAGACTTATAATTTTATTATTCAGTTTTGTGCTTTTTCATCAGCTAATAAAGTTAGGTAGAGTAATTAAAACTAAGACAAAAATATGAATCTTATATGATTTTTATTTTCCGGCTCAAAATGGTATATTTTTTGATAAAACCAGTGTTGTAAACTGTGATAGTCGTATGTTTTCCTAGACCTGCCAATAATGTGTATTAGTAGAACTGTATTTTAGACAATGTATCATTTTTAATACTTTACTCTCGCAAATATATTTTGATGTGTGTCAATAAAGCCTATTTTATACGTCGCATGAAAATGGCAATAGGTGGCAGAAAATGTTTTCCTTATATCTATTTGCGGTTATAATTTTAACTTCGTCTTGTTTTTTAATAAACGAATAAAATTGTATTTTTATTATATTAAATAATTAGCTCGGGGCTATCAAAACAGAATACAATAAAGTCATAACAAATTGGGTCTGAAAATTTTAAGGTTATGTTGAAGTGTGGAATAATAAATACATATATATAAGACACGTCACCAGATTAATTATTGGCGAATATTTGAAAAAATTTTTTAGTTATAAATCAAGATTTTTTTAATTGCAGTTATTTTTTTCAATATACTAGATTGTGCGTGTTCGTTTTCTTTGTTTTCGTTATGTTCATCTTTTTTTCAAAATTTTTTTTGTGTCTTGATATTTTTACAATTATTCTATTATTTGCAGAGGATTTTCACTCTATTATTTTATTGTATAATATTTTCAAAAACAAATTTACTTTTGGATCATTTTATTCGATAAATCATATACAATGAGTTGATTTTGATCTCTTAAAATGCATTTTTTAATTTGTATTTTTATTAAACCTAATATTTCATGTTACAGTCAAACCCAAATTTAGTTAGAACGCGTTTTTACTAGTTTTACTACTAGTTTTAACTGAAAATAATTTTTACCTAGCAGTAAATTCTAATATAAACAAAGGCATCAAGTATAAACTAGTAAAAACGCATTTTAACTAAATACAGATTTCAACTGTAACATTTATATTATTATGAATTATTTCCGCCACAACAAAAAAGCATGATTTTTCTACCATCGTATGTCCATGAAATGTTCTTTTAATAAAATATTGCTTTTAACCTTTTAACTGCCAATGACGCACCGGCGCGTCGAATTTGTATGCGCTGATGAGTCATTGGCAGTTAAAAGGTTAAACAACTAAACAAATAGATAATTTATCTGCCATCGGCGAGTCAAATAGATATTTTTCAAACACCTAATAATGTTTTTATATATTTTCTTTTTAATGAAATATGATACAATTTTAAGAATCGTCAAAGATCATTTGCACGTAAATTTTCTATTGATTTAGTGTCAGTGGGATTGTATGTAATTGCATTTATTTATTTTAAGCAAAGTATCTGCTCTGCGTGTACATAATTTGTTTGAAACTAAATGTTAAACATCCATACTCAGCGTCCAAACACAACCAGCAATTGTTTTTTAGAATGGTGACTACGCGTCGAAAGATAGTTCATAATGAACTGCTAAAAAGGATAATTTGAATGGTATCCTAATAATATCCCACCAAGAAGTTTTGTAATGTAGGTAGTAGAGGGTAGAGTAGTCAAATCTTGATATATTTTTTTCAATTTTAAAATACGAATATATAAATCATTGAGAGTCAATTAACCATTTAATGCAAATATTGTATCACACATGATTTTTTTTTTAATTTGTTCAGAAAACATTTTTTATCACAAAATTTTTCAATAAAAGAAAATTTATACAAAATTATTTTTTATTTTTTAGGCTTAAATACACATTTGATATTTGACCATTTGTTTTATTTAATCAATGATGTAAATTATTAAAAACTAAAACCATCTTATTCTTTTATAAAAAACACTAAATTAATGGGGAGAGTATAAAACTTGTGTTATCAATGTGGCTTTATGTACAAAAATTAATAGTTTAATTACAAAATTATGTATTATTAAAAATTGCTCATTTTGATTTTTGTAAAAAGCTACGAAAGTTGAGAAGAAACTATTTGTTTTTTTTTTAAATATTTTTTCATAAATCCATCAAATCAAATAAAAGTGGACTGAATGATGTGAGTTCTAGTGCTAAAGAAAAACCTTATATATGTAAAAATGAATGTTTGTGGTGCGTTTGTCCCGTATACATTCCTATACCATTCATCCGATTGCGATGAATCTTTGGCGAGTTATTGTGTGTATACTCATAAAGGTTTTTGAATCAGTACACGCATTGTTTGTGTACGCAGCTTTCTTTGCGAGACGTTTGTGCATATTGGTTTGGTGAAATGAAACGGGGCCATGATGCGGGGATGCGTGCAATACGGCAGTTGAGCTCCACTCATGAGAGAAAAACAATCTATTGCTTGATCAAATTTTATAGTGCTTATTTGATTTTAATATACACCGCTGTTATAGTTGATTTTTTTTTATATTCAGTTAAAAAGTTTTATAAACACTACATTTTTTCTAATTTATGATCACATTTTGATTCATACAAATTGGCAGGAATCTTTAAATTTTTTGAACTCAAACAATATCCAACATTGGCGTATACCGGTTAAAAAAGATAATACAGTTCTATCTTATATATTTTTTGAATAAAGGGGATTTTTGTATAAAAAACCTAAATTTTCCAGAAGCAACGAACTAAAGACTTCCCTGACCGACTACTCTACCCTTTTTCACTTTTGTGCAAAATTAAAAACACTTTTAGATGTGGTTTGGAAAGTTTTGTGCTTAAAATATCGTTATATAATAAAATGCAGTTTAAAAAAAACTAATTTTTTCAAAAAGTATCTACATTATCCAAAATTATCTGGATTTAACGAGACATAAAATCCATTGTTTTTTTTTAGCGAATTGATTCTTTAACATCAAATCTGATTATAAATTTAAAAGACCACTAATTATTAATCTCACAGACTCTGAACACATTTGATATGTATGCACATTCCCGAATCTTCTCTGCTCGTTAACTTTCTACACGAGCAAATTAGTGTGCATGTCAATTTTCGTCAATAACAAGCGTAATTATTGTTTTGTTTATGATTCAAAGTCTGAAAACATTTACAACATTAAGGAGTTTCTTTATCACCTGGTCTGTTGTATTCTATTATCGTAGAGTTTTAGAAATGTGCCATCTTTTTCATCAATCTTATTAATTACGCTCGCATATCTATTTCATATTTGGCCAGTTACGATGCAGGAGACTGTTAAATTGGATTTTCATCTATTATAAAAAAATATTTTTTTCAAAAATATAATATGAACTAAAAAATAATTGTTACCAGAGGACTGATGATCAAGGATGTGACGCTGGTTCCACAGAGTGACATTTGTACATCATTTAACGATATAGCGATTGGGCGCTTTTGATGGTAACCGTGCACGTTTCATAACACGTATTAATGCAATAGTTCAAGCTGTTTGGTGATACACCAGGGAACTGTTTTTGAGTGTTATAAAAACATTTTTGATATAATAAAGTTAATTTAAATGGATACTGTGTTCTGAACACAGGAAGATTGAGTAATTACCTTTCAAAGCTATCTATGAAATAAGATGACGGGGATACATATGAAAACACAAAATTTATTAAAAAACAATTTATTGAGATACATTTATTAAATACAGATATATCGATGAGGTCCTACAGAACACAATATGAGATAAATAAAAAAAGTTGTGTTTACATTTAATTTTGACGGAAAGGAGTTTAAATTCTGCCGCAGATAAAAACATTAACGGAGGAGAAATAATAATTATTAATTACTGAAATTAATTTTTTAGATTTATAAAATCACATATCCTGAGCCGAGTTAAATTGTATTGTTAAAAAGAGAACGAATGAGTGAAATATATATTTTATAAATATTAATGTATATATTCTATCAATAAAAAATTTCCTACATTTCCTGTCCCGAGCATAAAATGCTGGTAACGCCGCTTTTAAACGCTAGAGCTAATTTAAACAACACACCATGATATTTGTTAAATGAAAAAAAGATAAATTATAGTCTTGTTTTTGTTTCATATTAATTACCGCCAATTAAATTTGTTTAAAAATGTTGAAAATGGTAGAAAGCATAACATAAAAAAATATCTATATTTATTGTAATTAATATACGTTGCATCGCAAGTTAAATATATATTTAGTCACAAATTTATCGAGAAGAAACTAGGATATCATTAATTAAAAAAAGATTGGAATCATTAGACATGACTCCGCGAATGTAATTTTCAATCATTTAATACTAGTATGCGCGCATTGAGGTACATCTGTTATTGTTTTAGTAATTTTTGAAATAATACATACGGTTCGGAGTCATGTCTAATAATATGATTAGACGAATGCTGTAAAATTATAACGTTAACATTCATACATCACATTAATTTTCTTTTTCTTGGACTCACTTTAGTCTTATGACAGAGGCACTCGACCGATGTTGAATGATCGGAGCATCTTCAGATAAATAAGGCGGTATGATATCCTTTTAGTTGAGTAGTCGAAAATTTCTGCAATCAAATATAAATACATGAGTATATTTCCAGATAGATTTTTCAAAAATTTATATTCATTTTGGCCATTTGCAATATTGCTTTAACAAATTCCTAAATGTCAACGACTTCCATATATTGGGTATGTGAATAGTTCCCGCCGTTTCACTATTAGATGGCAGTATTGTGTGTATTATTAGCTTATGAATCTGCAACCGAAGCATATAGAATCCTCGTGGAGACATATAGTGATCATGCTCTGCCAAAAAGGACATGCAGACATTGGTTTAAACGCTTTAAAAATAATGATTTTGATCGAGTGGTGCACTAAAAAAGTTTGAAGACAAAGAATTATAAAATCATTAGGAGTTGATTGAATGACAGTTTCAAAACATTTGACAGTATTGGGAATGATACAAAATGAAGATCTCTACCGAAAGCAATTGAGGCATTTGAGCCGAGTATTTGAGGAAAAGTGGCCACACGACAAAGTGATTTTGCAGCATGACAACACTAAGCCACATGTTTCGTCAGCAGTCAAAAACCTACCTAGAAATGATGAAATGGAAAATAATGAATTATCAATATGGGTACCCTCCTCTGACCCAAGCTTTATATTGGTCCTGCTATTCGGGATCATGACAGTCTGCTCGGAATGTGCAAAACCGTAAATTTAAAAATCCATGTCCGTGGGGACACGTTCTTCCTCCACTTCTTGCATTCTGAGCGCAAGGAGAAACTGGTTAAAGATTCAAATTTAATTTTAAAATTCTTAGGTTAGGCTAAATATATAATTTTTTGTACATATATTGTATGGGGCAGGGAAGAATTTTGAGTCTTGCTTATGGGCATTGAAAAGATGCAAGCCCACTAATTGTTCTCTATGACCAGATGGATACAGTCCGGGGATTTTCCCCAAACTTTTACAGAAAGCCCTAAAATTGGAGAAAGTGGCCACAAGGTTTACGTGTCCAATTAGTCCGAATTTCAGACCACTGACACATCGAAAGAGTGTTTCATAATCAGACGCCGTGTTTGTGTCCTGTGAGGAACTGAGACGTCCAATGCTCTGAAGCATCCCAGCGACATCTTGACGAAGATCATGAAGATATCAAACAATAGACAGATTTTTAGATGTCCTCAAAAGACATGTCGTTTTTCCAACATGGAATTCAAATACTGCCAGAAAGTAGTGGTTAGTGATGGGCGATACTTCAATTGATTTTTTAAAATACGGGATTTATTTTCACTAAAAACGTCGAGAATTTATTCACACATCCAATATAATACGAAATTCTGATGACAAACTACGTCTCAATTTTGATAATGCATAACAGCCATTTTTTCTTTACAAATATGAATTTATTTTATCATTAAAGGATTGTGATCATCGCTGACAACGTCCAACTTCTTTTATAAAACGGTTACAGAACCTTTGGAATTGTTCCATTTCTATTTGATATTTATTTCCAGATGTATTATAATATTCATTTCCGATTATTTTAACGCATTGGCGCGGATACATCTGCATTATGCAGTCATTTTCATACTAAAAGTGACAGCACATTTTGTGTGTATTTTTAATTTTTGACGTCACAGTTTGGGGTGTGTTTGACGATATGCTTTTGCATCATCGAGTGCGTATAAAGAGTTGATAGTATAATATTGGTGAAATACTGATACATGATAAAAAATATCATTATTTTTGACAGGTGTCAATTATTTCAGATTTAGCAAACAAAATGGTTTTTGAGAAATAATGATAACAATTGTTTTGACCCAAAACAAAGTCAAGACGTAGTATAAATTATAATCATTTTCAAAAATCCCTATTTTTGTGTTTAATCTTGTTTTTAAATACCTTTATCTATAATTAATTAATAATAACAATATTCTGTATAATGAAACACTTAAGAAATTGTCAATTGTTTATATATGGATTTGTTATAATAGTCAAACTCGTTTGTGATTGTGTCAGTTTTTATTTAAAGAAAAAGAATTTGTCCAAGCTTTGTTCATGATCACGAGATGTTTGTTATATATATTTATATATCAAGGGCGCGTGGTCCACATATGCTGTCTATGATCGCAAACTATATTTTTAAATTATATTCGTTAGCTACATTTCAGGATACGTCCAGAACAATATGGTATACATTCAGAAGATAATGTGATACACATCTTTACGTCCAAAAATTTTTATACATACGCTTTTGAAATAACTACAAATTTTAATGTTTTGGAGACCTTTACGTATTTTTATTTTACATCTGCTAAATAAAAGTGACAACCATGATTAATATGAAATCAATACATACTTTTAAAAAATTGCAAAAGAATCCCTCGACTGTGAATAACATAATTTTCAAAATATCATGGCCCGTGAGGATAGCTTCCATATTTTATATGTAACAGTTAATTGATTAATTTACCTAAATGTGACCACGCCCTGGAAGCAATTAGAACAATATCTATCAACAAAGACTATTAATTTGAGTACTTGCGATGTATGCTTAAATAAGGCAAGCAAGGTTAGATGCATAAACATGACGTATATGCGAGGACAATGCAAACATCTTTGAAAGTAATTATAGAAGAGTTTTAACAACGCTTCGAATTAAGGTCATCGATATAAAATAAAAATGCATCAAAATTGTGCATCATGAATGTGAAATAAATTTATCTCATGCGGAGGAAATATTGTATGTATAAAAAGACTGATGACTCGGTAAAATTAAATTTAGACTCTGGACATGCACGATGATTATATTGTTTTGGGCTATTTAATTTTGAAAAAATGGCACACACATACAACGTAAAACGATATTGCGCAATATTATTATACTTTACAATTTGTATGTTTTTAGATGATCGTAGAAAGCAAAGGAGACATATAAACATTTGAAATATTGCATAATGCGAATTGATGCGGAGCTCCCGCCCCCGACGTGCGCACCTGAGTTCGGGCGGGTTCAGAAGCCGTGGACCTTGAGCTGCTCCGACCTGGCGAGGCCGGCGCGCGTGAGCCACTGACAGATGTTCTCGCGCTGGTCGCCCTGGAGCTGGAGCACCTCGCCGTACTCCGGGTGCTCCACCACGGTGCCGTTGCAGGCGAACTCCTTCTTGCAGACCTTCACGATCTTCTTGAGATCGTACTCTGCGGAGAGGCCCTGCACCGTAGTGAGCGTCTTGCGACCGTTGCGCTGCTGGATGCGGATGTGCACGAGCCCGTCCTGCACGTCATCGTCGTTGCCCCTGACCGCATCCGCGAACGGGTCGAACTTGTTAAGGTTCTGGATGGACATGCGGCCGCAGGGCTGCACGATACAGGAGATTCCCACGGATTACGGATCTGACCGATCGAACAACGACACCACCTATTTCGCTGACGCGCCCCTAACACGCTCGGACTCGACCAAGCCTCCGACCTGCCCGATTTTACGCGTCTTATGGCCAAAGCGAATTGTCAAATATTGTCTGTCAAACGTCAACTGGCGATCTTCAGCTTACATCGAGAATATTCTTTATTTAGATATTTTATTTTCAAATCATAGCTTATTGAAGTCAAGATGTTCGATTTCGCGACTGGTTGACATTTTTTTCAATATCCAATTTACAACAATTTTCTTATAAGGCGTTCATATTTTTCACATTCTCAACTATTAATTTACTGTTTTTTAAATCTAAAACAATTATTCTTTAAAAAAAAATCAAGCTGCACATTTTATAATGTAACGTTGATTTTTTTTTTAATTAAAGATGTTCCTTTTAATAATCCCTAAATCTTATAGCACACAAACTCAATGACAACACTCACATATAAATTGTACCATTGCTGTCTAGTGACATTTCAAATATATCCCAAGAAAACCCACAATAATCACTAACAGAAGCTTGATGATATTAATTTTCACAAAATCGAAATATTGTGTTAGTTGCTGATAAAAGTTGACTACAGCATAAAATGCAACAATTCTTAAGCATCGCAATTTATATACAAAATGTATAATGTAATGATGTTATTTCATTCTTATTTTATGCGCCGATGAATTCATTCAAAACAAAAATAATGTTTCAATTACATTTAATATAAATTAGTGATATAAAATTCAAATTTCCAGAATTGACAGTGGTAATAAATAAATTAATAAAATTGATTTCTTAAAATTTTTAAGCATCATCTGATGCGTCATCAATGGCGTAGGATTTGTATTTCTCCAACGATTTGAAGGCCTCCAAGACCGCATGCTTGGCGAGCTCCCCCGGCAGCAGAAGCCGAGTGGCGCTCTGGAAGTCTCGATATGTGAGAGTCGAACCGCTTCGGTGGTTGACCATCTTGGAAGCTTGGCTTGCCATTCTCTCTATTATATCTCTGACGAAACTATTCATGATCAACATGGTCCGACTCGATATTCCAATATCGTTGTCTATATACTTCAAAACTTTATAAATATAACTAGAGAATGATTCTTTCCTACGTTTTTTAATTTTTTTCTCTATGTTTTTAGATAGTAGTTTGGAAGGCATTGGCTTCTGAAAAATGTATCGGTTATCTTGATTAAATCAAACGAGTATAACTTGTAGCAATAAAATAATAACCGAGTGATATTGTAAGAACAATACATATAACTTTTTAATCAAAGAGCTATTAGACTAAGATAATTCTTGAATATATTGACTAAAAAAGAAGATGACAAATGCACAGAATCAAAAGACGTGTAAAAATATAATTATTTCAAAAGTATATTTTGTCAATTTTATACATAAAAAAATCTATAAATGCTTAAAATTTGAAGAATGTATTATTGATAAATTATTGATTACCAAATGTAAAGTTGAACCCTTAAAAAAATTAAAATAAAATAAATGTGCATCTGTTAGATTCATCTATAAATATGTTAGAAAGATACATTATTATGTAAGATTTTTATAGTCGTACCTCAACCACATTGATTTTCTTTTTAGTCCGTGGCATCCTGTGACCTGTTTATCAGACTCGAGGCTTAATATTTATTCTGTCATTGTGAAATTTCAATTTTTATGTTATAGCTGCGGAAAGAGATGGAAGATGTAACCCTTATATATCAGGAGTGTTATTTTAATTAATTTGATTATGCACACTAATCAAAGATTACTGAGTCCAGAAAAATTGAGACTACTCAATTTTTTTTAAATCGAAAAGGCAAAATATTTTTGAAAATATTACGAATTCACATACGCACAAGAAACACTATTTTTCGACGCAGTCGCGTTCCTTCTCAATGGTCGTTTTGAGCTGAGTAATGTTTTGGCCCATAGTGTGACAGTGTTTTATACCTCATCATCACTAGAAAACCTGCAGTGAAACCTGGGTAGAAAGACGTGCAGTGTCATACAACAAGCACACTCTTTTCGTTAATTTATTTTGTTCTGCATCGGTCTCCGTAGTTTTTTGTGTTTCACAGTATTTGTTTTCCCCGTGACAAAAAATCAATTAAGAGTTCATTTACAGTCCCAAAAGACCATGATTTAATCACCCATTTTTTTTCACCAGTTATCATAGAATAAAGAATTTATCTGAAAATTTGAAACAGCATGTTTTCTTTTATAAGAATAAACTAAATTATGCTCTTCGCCCATAGCTGACGGGACTGAAAACACATATGTATATTGTTTATGCGAAGAAATGAAATAATATTGTGTGCTATCAACAGTATTAAGATTCATTTATTGATATACTGGATTGACGCATGCGAAGGGAAAAAGTGGTTTTGTATGGACAATAAACGGTGCACATACAAATATAGCATTTAAGTTATTGTATTTTAACGAACCTAATTCTTTTTTTGTGAATTCACCCCATTACAGTAATACAAAATAATAGTATTTTTTCATACAAAAATTTACTTATTATGATAACAGAAATGCAGTATTGTGTCGAGACAAAGATGATATTACACTTGGAATTTTTATTTTATAACGAAATAATAATTTAGTCTCCAGAGGGTTAATTTGTATTTGAATTAAATTCAGCAATCGTTAAGTATTAATTGATCATTATCGTTTTAATTCATAATTACTTTCTTACCTACTTCAATCCTTTTCAAATGATACCTTTAATCTCAAGTCAATAAAAATAAAAAGCTACTCTTCGGTATTATTTGTAGGCAATGTTATAGTTTAAAACAATCCACAAATATTATTTCAACCTTTTTTTATTAAGAATAAATACACAGTCAACCCTCCTATAGCGTCCACTTTATTTGCGGCGTCTTTAACGCTTTTAAAATACACAAGTTCAATGTCTACTTGCACGCTTTAATTGTATGGGTGCATAACTTTTTATAGTGTGGTCCCTATCTTGTCGCTATAGAAGGGTTGACTGTATTTTTATTAAACATTTTAAGGAATTATATTTAACTGCATGATTGTATGCTGATAAAATACATATGTTTAGAATGAAATCTTATTGCCAAAAATATTCTAAAAGATTACAAAATATTCCAGTCAGATGACTGGAATCCAGGTTACACAAATTTGATCAAACGGTCTAGGATTCACATGTAAAAAAAAAACTGCATATGAAATTTCCAAAATGTCTTATTACACAACTTAGGATTTTTAAAAACAAATCAGACAAATCAATAAAACGGGTATTATTTTCAATATAAAAATACTATAGTCTCATACTTATATTCATGTAATTTTATTATCAATATGAATGTAATAATATACAATTTAAAAATACTTAAATTAAAACACTAAATATTAGTGATAAAAAAACACTGTTTATTTATAAATATGTATTCTTTATTTTGGAAAAATATGATCTCTTTATCAATTATATGGACCAAATGTTTACGATAATCTTTTGTTCTTTGTACAAAAAAGCAAATATTAAATTAAATCCTACACGTTTTCATATTATACTTATTAAAAAACAAACCTTTTGTTAATAAAGAACTAAATATAGTATTCAGGAATGCACACATTGTGTAAAAATGAATGATATTTGAATATAATTTCGGTGTGTTCTCAATGATACATTTTATTTGTAAATAAAAACAATTTTCAGTCTACTGTGTTTTGTCCTGCAGTATATGGCCGTTACGTGATTATGCATTTTCGTTTAAATTAATCATTAATCTAGTTACGTTAAGTAAAAAAATATTTCTAAATAAACAGTGTTTCAAAAAATGTTTCATATTAATAACAATACAAAATTAATATTTTACAAAGGTTCCAATCATTCTACTTAATTTATAAAATGTTTTTGTTAAAAAAAATTAAGAAGATGCTTCTATTGTCAAACGAAAATAGTCAATTCATTGTGACAAATATATTCATATAATTTACACACTTATCACATGGTGGAAAAATAAATAACATATTTTTATCCTTATTTTTTTTAATACGAAGCTACAAATCTTTTCTCCTTTAGTACAATGTTAAGCGATTCTTTGACAAAACGAAAGAAAGGTTAATCAGTATGCTTTTGTGTTAATATTTTTCATAGTGTAAGATATAATTACACTGCTATTTATATAAAGATAGATACCTTACAAATATCTAATAGAATAACTTTGGGCGAAGCATTTTAACAATAGCTAACATTAGGAGAGATCAAAGAATAACTTCTTCTCTCGTAATTTGAAACATATTTTCAACTAATCTAAAACTTAGTTTGCCGTCATTCAGTTAAATCCATTATCCGAGAGTTAATTGTAAATTTCAAATTAAAATTAGCAACTTTTTATTAAAAAAAAAAAAATCTTTGGCTTCACTGTCTAATACTGTTCCCAAAGTATTTGTATGGATGCAACTACAAGGATCATTCAATTAAATTTTACTCGCATATTATCGGAGTCGCATGTAAATTTTGGTCATTTCAATAAAATATTTTACACAATGCCTCATAGGTCGCTCACCAGTTTCAAACATTCAACATATGTTTTCATTCACACTAATAATAAACGGCAGTGAAATAAATTGTTTTTATAAATCAAGAATCCTGAACAGATATCCCTTTGATGAGTATGCACTCACACGTTGAGTGCAATGCTTTATTTACAATGCCGTGCAAATAAAAATATGATTATACTCAGAATGACGAGAGGCTCATTTACAATTGAACAGATTTATTAATATTACAGGGTGTGATATTTTTAATCACTATTTTAGACTTTATAAACAAACCGAAGTGCGACTTATGGGTTACTGTGCGAGCGTAAGAAAAAAATTGCATAAACAACCCATTATATTGACCCTTCACCAGCTTAGAGCATCTAATATTTTAAGGTAAATTTATGAATGACGGTTAAAATTCGAATTTGATACGCCTTTTTAGTTGTCCTAAACTGGTAAAGAATTAGCAATGCAATTAATAATAAAATACATGTATCGGTTTGTTGTCGAAACGAGTAACACAAGTAATCCGGATTAGTCTAAAAATATTTTAGATACAGCGCTGAATACAATCACATTCAACAAATAGCATATTATTTTATAACGAGGATAGGAAGCGTCATTTTTTAAGTCTTATTTTATCACTTCTGTAATTTTCATTTGAAAATCAATAGCACTCGTATATAACTCTAACGACCCTTGTATTGTAGTTATTTTTATGATTGTATATTTTAAAACGTTTCACACTGCGAGAACGATTATTTTAAATCCGCATGCATTAATTACTTAACGTAAAAGTTTAAAGTACATAGAAAGTAAATCATATCACTAATAATAATAAAATAGCTTTTACATCAATACGTGAACATGTCTGTTAAATGTCATCAAACGTCAACAAAAACACAAAAGCTAAATAATACCATCGTAAAAATGAATTTAGCTAAAAAATAATTACATATTGAAAATGTCCACGTTGCAGGACAAATTTGTTTAAATATTAACATTATTAATACTATATACAGATCAATAGTAAATGCCATTTTTAATTGGGGTTTTCTTAATTTTATAAAACATTTAGATAAACTAAAATATATTACAATTGAAAATATTTTTTTCAAATTTCCAGTTTTATGCGAAAATCTGCTCTAATGGGCTTATATTAAAAATATTTAACCCTAGATCACTAATCATATTTTCAAGTTGTACTGTCACTACATATTACGTACCGATTGACGTGCATACGCAGTGAGTACGCTCGGATCACTAATTTGTTTATTTAGAAATAAACTGAGAGGAGCGGGGCGGGGGAGATTTGGAAACACGTCGAATGCAGTATAAGTAGTCTATGAGACTAATGATTAGTGATTTAAGGTTAATGACGTTATTTATCAATATTTTTCAATTTTAATTGAATACAATTTACAAATTATTATATTATACACAAATATCATCTTCTTTAAAAAATTGCATACTTGGGAATATTGATTTTTAATATATACGTACATGATTGTTACATTTTATGTGAATATGTTGTATGTGGCACTATCATAATATAATTTGAATTAAAGGATATATATATATATTACTATTTGGAGAATATTGGAACACTCATATTGCTTAAGAATAAATAATAAAAAATTCAGACAGTTTTAATATTTATATGTATACACAACACAAATATTTCACCTCTCATCATCAAAGTAGCAAAATAAATAAAATCATTAAATACTTATTCGAGTAATATTGATTTCCAAGGAACACATTCATAGTATTAAAGGATAATTACATACATGTACGCATATATATATATAAATATTATACGTACAAATTCAAATTAAAAAAATGGCTATCAGTCATCTAGAGGAGAAATTGGATTTGATAATATGTAACGTATACCTATATTCAATTTTACGTCACTACAAGTATCATATGAGATTATTGCAAAATATATACATTTAAAAAAAATATTTCGACAGAAGATCCGCTTGCAAACAGGTAAAATTAAAATATTAAAAAAATGTCTTTCATTGATTTGTAATAAAAAATTATTATTCTATAATACTTATTTTGAAAAAATAGCCCAAACTGTCACATCGCTCGATTCGTTCCAATTCTACGGGAGCACTTTGAGAATTTTTCATTTTAAAATTACTATTAATTTATTTTTAAAACTATAGGATATAGTTTAGTATTTCATTGAAATAAATTTAATCTCAATTAACATAACAAACATTTTTTTAAAAAAATAAACACAACATAATACACATTCTTTCAAATTACATTGGCGTATTAAAAATGTTTTTTTTTAATCGGGTATAACTTCATTTTTTTTAATCAGCTTATGAAACTTTGTGGCTTATTTTTCACTTTTAAATAGGCCATTGCAAAACAAATTAAAATTTTACACTGTATTCTACTATACTTTACAAATTAATAGAATGTTGGATGCTGAATAAATATTAAATATTGCCAAAAGTGTGTATTAAATTGATTTTACTGTTGTAAAAACCTTTTCGATGTATATTAACCTTTTCTTTACTATGATGTATTTACTACACAAAATGGTAGTAAAGTTGTAATAATGGGAATTTTTACAACATTACTACATTGAATCTCGATATACAATCTATATTATCGAATTTCGATATGAAATATAATAAATACGGGGTTTTAGAATGTCATAAATACGTAGCATCGTAAGGGAAAGGTTTAATAAACATTTCAAAGGGTGTAAAAGCCAACATTCCCAAAATATTTGAGAAGACAATTACAAATCATTTCTATGCACTGGATTTGTATAAATCCTAATAATTCCATATATAGATAAAAACTTTAGAAACCTTTACAACCAGTTTGCCAGTATATAGAACAAAATTATCCGCAATGGGTTTTTGCTCAATGTAACTGCGATCCCAATTTAATGTCAGCAAATACATACAATACTATCTGATTGAGCGATTTCGAGTTTTTAGATGAATTGAATCCATACGCATTGAAATTGTTATTGGAGATTTGTTCCAATGTTTGAATTATTTTCGTTTTGGACAAATAAGCATATTTCATAAAAAACGAAATACTCGTCTTAAATGTTATAAAATAAATCAAGACGTTTTTTCCGCATTAAGAAATTTATTTGGCAACTGGTTTTGAAAGGTTACGCTTACATTGTTAACCAGTTGCTTTTAATGTTATTTGGAAAAAAACCATTTATTTTGTAATAACCCATTAATTGATGAGATATAATCGATTAATTTGTAAAATACAAAAGAAATACAATTTAAAGTTTTAATTTGCATTGACGATAATCGTTTTAATATAAAATATCAACAACAACAAAAATTGATTACGGTCTATATCGATAATAATAAATATAGTGTTTTTCAGACTGAGGGTTACAAAATGAATATATGCGTTTTTAATAAATGCTGCACTGCTTTAAATACTATATTCGAGCGTGCTGAATGTGATTTTTTATGCATTTGGCAAATTAAAGATGTTTTAATATTAACCCTTTAATGAGTATGCACTCAAATGTCGAATGATCCAGAGAGAGTATGCGCGCACATGTTGTGGGCAGCGTCCATAGCGCATTATATTTACAATCTTTATTGTTTTGTCACATTTTTTTGAATTACTAAGTCGAAGTTTTTTCGGAAGGAATTGCAAAAACAACAAAACTCCACACGAAGAAAAAAAAGCCTACAGACTTATCAAATGTGTGTTATATACATGCACGAATTAAAGAAGTATAAATATAATCCATCACATATTTAAACAACGGAAACAATCAATGGCAATATATTGGTCACCTCAACAAATGATAAGTATTATTCATTGATATCTTAGCAAGGCACCAGAGTTATTAACCATGAAAAAATATTTACTGTGCTATTAACGTTAATTAAATTTTAAAGAAAGGTACGAGTTACAATAATAATAACATTCGTAATTGTACATTGATGCTGTGTACTGCTGCTTTTAAATTTGAATTAAAATATATATATATATATATATTTAGTGTACTAATATTAATTTTATTCTGATAGTGAGAAATAAGAATATAATAATTTTGTTCTCTTTAGGTCAATCAATAAAAGATCATGTTGTTTTAACACGATTATTCGAGAGGCGGCTCTCAATCAACTTTGGTACTGAATTGTATAGTAGTAGAAAAATATTATAACTTTATATAATTTCAAAGTATGCGCGCGCTTTCAGCTATGGCGATAGTCGTGTGATGAGCACCAAAAAAGTGTATTTACATATTTTTCCATTCAGGGTTCAAAACTCTGATGACTCGTATTGTCATTTTCACTCATCTCAATGCGATACAGTCAAATTACAATAGAGATCCCCGGCGTCAAAGAATAAATCGCACATTAACTATACTCTTAAATTTTCTCGAGAAAAATACACTTGAGGTACGACTATAAAAAATTTAACAGTAAGAGGCAAGGGTGGTATTTCTAATCCATAACAACTATAACCGAGATGTACTATTTTAAGTTTATTAAAATAAAATTTATTTTGTCTCGTGATTATCGAAAAATATTAACGACATTCATCCATTTAACATTCATACATATAATATGCCTTACACTGTATCAGTCTAAGTGTTATGGAAAAATTAAAATAATTATTAATCATCAACAAAATCGACACCATTCCTAAAATGTTATACACTTAATGGCGAAGTATAATTGATTTGTTGACCAAATTTGTATTAAACATTCAAATTTATAAAATGAAACAATAGAAAGGCAGATTAATGGTCAGTTTGCTGTAGTATCATATCTCCAGTAGTAAAAATATGTTACAGTCAAAACTCGTATTTAGTTAGGACGCGTTTTTACTAGTTGAAAATATTTTATACTAGATGTCTTTGTTGGAACTAGAATTTACTGCTAAAAATGTGAGTTAAAACTAGTTTTATCTAGACAAAACGCATTTTAACAAAATTGATATTTTTGTATGACTTTAATATTACTGATGTTTTTTGTAATATTTTAATTATTACTTCATGTTTTTCAAACTAAAAATATTTTTAACTAATGATCGAAGTCAAAAACAAGTTTTATTTAAAATCCAAACACATAGTAAATCTAATTATAACTAGGTAATTCTAGATGTAACAAAGGCATCCAATATAAATTAGTTTCAACTAGTAAAAACGCATTCTAACTTAAAACAGGTTTTGACTGTAACATTTAAACATAATTTTTTGTCATATTTAAATATAAAATACTATTGTTAACAAACAGTATAATAAATATATACATACTAGGTCAATTACCAAGTTTTTGCTTAAATTGATTGAAGTTACGTACTTTAATACACTTTTATAAACGCATACAATTTTACATGGTTTTCTAAATGGCGTCTAAAATGAGCTATAATTGAAATGGATAGCAAAAACATAGTATTCATATCTATATTCAATTTGCACAGTAAAATATTACATTACAAATGCACAGAATAAATATGTTTGAATTGCGCGGTAAAGATACTTAAATTCAGTCGAAAGGAAAACTTTCTTTGGATGTAAATAATAATCCTCGTTTACATATTTAAAAAAACTTTTTTGATTTCGGATATTTATAAAGTCCAGTAATGAGACATTAAAACAATTATTTTTAAAGTTACATATTTTCACTGTGCATTTGAACATTCTAGCGAGCATTTAAACTTTTCGAACAGAACCATTTAATTGAACAGAATGGATTACATTATTAGCAGTTAAATTATGGTCATAAAATTAACTAGTAATAATTAAATAAATAGAAATCATTACAAAAATCTGATTACGTTTCAATAAATAAAATTATTCTCAATTAAATATTTAACAGTGTTCTAATTTTCTTTTTAAATAGATTCAGATCTGAGGTTGCAAAAAATATTTGGGTAGAAAATACATACATGCAATAGTTAATACACAAATAATAATATGAACAGGGCAAAAATCTAAAAAAATAAATTCGCATACAAGTGTAAAACAGATCTATTACCAATATTCTATTAGTAAAACTTCTAAAACAAAAAAGAGCAACATGTTATCGTAAAAAATGAATAACAGAAAATGAGAGGTTATCGATTCGATTTCAATCTAGTCAAATCAAGATACTAAAATATATCTATAATTGGTGTGCTGCGGGAGATTTATCACACAGTATCTTTTTAAAGAGTAAGAAATTATGCATACACTTAATTTGTTTACAAAACAATAAAAATACACCAAGTAACAAACCACACGAAAACTTTACAGGTATTTTTGTATAACTTACAACATTTTGTACTCAAACCTTTTATAAACGATATACAAACGAACTGATCAATTTGTATGGTTCAGTGTTTTATAACAGAATGTCATGAGTTCAAAGATACCTGCGTATATTGTACAAGTAACAAAAAAATAGTAGCAAAATCATAAATGATAATAAGCAAAATTGTAAGTATATCAATATAAAATAAAACTTTAGTTCCTAAGTATAAATTACAATTTTTAATAATGCGTTTTAGATCATCGTCACATTTAACATTTGTCATCGATTGCAATGTGAAATGCATTAGTTTTTATTCA
Organism: Stenopsyche tienmushanensis; assembly: GCA_008973525.1. Lineage (NCBI taxonomy): Eukaryota > Metazoa > Arthropoda > Insecta > Trichoptera > Stenopsychidae > Stenopsyche > Stenopsyche tienmushanensis. Next base: position 214,720 of record WACJ01000523.1, read on the forward strand.
CTCATCACGTAACGGGCGCGGGCGGTTTGACACTCGCGGTCGTATTCTTTTTAGTAGCGTTCAGATGAGTCTGTTTTAGAGAGAGTTCTATCTCTTGAAAAGTAACTTTCCGTTTTGAGGACATCATTTTTAAATCGGGCCGGACAAACGGTGTCGTTTTAATCACTAAGGGTGAGTTCACTTTTTCGCCTAATTCCGTTATATTTAAGGGTCCCGACGGTAATTCACCCTTTAGAAACTTAAGATTCGCCACTCTTATCATCGGTAACTTTTTCGGAGGATTTTGATTAGCCGTGGACGAGCTCGGCTCGCTCGCGGGGGAGGTCTTCGAATCGGTTTTTTCTTCGGGTTCTTTTTCTGGGCTCGCTTCTTTCACAGAACAATCGACTTCGACTGGCGAATCTTCCTCGATCAATTCGGATTTTATATCTTGCTTAGAAGCCGATTCTGTGGTTTTAGAAGCCTCTATTAAATCGTGATGTTTCCGCAGAATATCAGATAACCTATTATAACTTTCTTCTCCTTTCATATCATTCATTTTCTTTTCAAAATCCGAATTAGTTTTTATCTCAGATTTTGCACTCGCTCTGACGATCGCGTCGGTGAAAATATCAGATGCTTCTTTCTGATTGATCACAGGTTCTGCTACCGTATTCACATAATTAAATAGCATTTGCGGGGTAATACTCAACAGTTCGGCAGCTTTCATGAAAGTTATTTCTTTCCGTTGCAGTTTAGCTAATACGTCTGAATTTTCAGACCAAAACTCTCGAGCTCTAAAAATGTAAATGTATTTTATAATTTGCTAATATAAATATATACAAAGAACATTAAGTAATATTTCAGATATTATAACTTACCTATACGGTCTATTAATGCAACCAAAAGTGTCACGGTATCGCCCATACAGTGTTCCATATGAAACGCCTAAAATCTCAGCTGCTTGTTTCATTTCTAACTCTCTACAGAAGACAGCTTCCATTACCTAAAAAAAAATTTGTAAAATATCCTTGCGATTTTGTATCAAAAATATGGCACATAAAAGATGTGTCCCAGAAGTCATGAAATATATTTTTTTGTCACACCCCTACTGGTTACAGTGTGTTCGTGGCATTTTAGCTTGACAGCGCACTGAAATTCAGTCTGCTGCAAACCTCAGTTGAACCATGGATAGCTGATTTTATTGCATCCTTGTTTTGAAAACATGGGCAGATACTTCCGAACAACGTTGGGTGATCAAATTTTGCACAAAATACGACAAAATGCTTTTGAAATTCACAAATTGCTCAAGCATATGCACAAAGCGTCAATCTTTTTCGACACCAAGGGTGTGGTCCACAAAGTTTGTACCTCAAGGATAGACTGTCAACGCTGCCTACTATGTGGACGTCCTGGAAAGAATGAGGAAATGGGACTATCTGGGTGTTGCATCAAGACAATGCGCCCAGATACACGTCTGCACGTTTGTGAGTTCTTGGCGAAACACAACGTAGCAACACTACCACAGCCACACCTACGATCCCAACTTAACTCGCTGTGACGACAGCTCTGAAGGAGATTGCCATCAAGGCCTTTGAGAGGGCGTACTGGATATGGGAAAGTAAGTGAAAAAAATGTGTAGATGCTCATGAAGAGTACTTTAAAGAATTTATATCAGTATTAACAATAAGTTTTTTAAAAAAAATATATTTCATGACTTTTGGGATACACCCGTATACTAAATTGTAGCAATCATAGGTTAGGTGTTGCAATAAATGATGAGAGAATATCTTTTTTGAAGTGTTTTTTCCCGTATAACTTATCTGGCTATATGGCGCATGATATATAATAACAATTCCATAAATAAAAATTACCTAAAAAATCTGATAGGGTTCTTAATTTTATTCAAAAATGGTTAAACACAACTAATATAATTTTGGATAAAATTTTTTTTTGATTATTTAATTTGAAAAATCACAATCATAATTTTGAGTTACACTGTCACTACATGACGACGATTGATGGGCGAGGCGGGGAAAGTTTGGTAATATGCATCACATATTGAATGCATTCCGAGTCTGTAGTCTGTGAGACTAAACATTAGTGCTCTAGGGTTAATATAAACGGATATTCAATTATTGATAAAAATAGCAGGATAATTAAAAATTGTTACATTAGTATCGATAATAAAATTTGTTTATCATATTCACATGTTATTATCAATATTATCAGAAATTTCAACATACCAAAAAAATATTTTTATTGTACTGATATCATTTATTCTGGTACACAGATGTTTTTGTTGGTTGTTAGAGTTGTGAGCCTCGATTTATGCAGTTTTTATTATACACTGGAATCTATCCTATAATTTTGTACGAGCACAATGTCCACTTGCGTGTAATTTTCTACAGTATAAATTGAGGGACAAGTTTACGTCAGATATTAAAATAAATATAGTTAAGCAAAATTCAGACTGCAAATGGTAAATGCAATTTCAGCAGTGTCAAAAAGACAATTTTAAAATCATGCAATTACACACGCCTAACAAATTGTTATATAATTTCCATTTAACAAAGATGTTAAATTAACCAAGTAACCAAATAGATCTTTTTTATTACTCAACGGTATGCCATATCCTGAGATATGACTTTGACAAGATTCAAACAAATTTAAAAATACTATATACATAAATACCCGTTTAACATAATCCTCGGCCCAAAACTGTGTGCGTCTTCCACTTAATAAATAGTCTGAAAGTTTCACAACATCAGCGAACAGCGGGTTATCTTTCACTTGAACACTAGTCGCTTCGACATGTTCGATGGCTAAAGCTAGAGAAAAAACATCGGTTAATCAAACGGGATGGTATTGTCAAAATAAAGTGCAAGTGAATAGCTTACGATTTTCAGACGGCATAACCACCATAGGCTTTCCTGGAATTTTCAACGATACATCGGGCGGTTCTTCTTCCATTGTGGTATCCAAAAATTGAGAAATATCACGACCATCCAAGGAAGCTTCCGAGTATTCCGATAATATTTCTTCTGCTTCCTTTGTGGAAAAAAATAGTTTTTTTATTATGACAGGTTTTAAATAACTATAAAAAAGAAATTTGAATGCAAATATACCCACATTTTCCTGATTTGGAGTAGACGAAACATTCCAATTAGGTGTGATGTCAATGACACTGAAATTATTTTTAAAAGATTAATTGCACATGTCAATCTTAATTTTTCAGATAACGCAATATTTATATTTGTAAGCCTGCACTCGATGACACATATTTAATAGATTCAACAAATGATAATTATAAAGAAAACATTTGACCGCAGATTTACAAAAAACTCACCCATCATTTTTGTTATGTTCTATCAATTTAGATCTTCTCAATATATTTGGAGTCGCCGTCATCATTTTTGGTCTCTTAGGTGGATCCGGAACTATAACCTCGCTGATTGAAAACAAAGAAAAAAAATGAATAACATGAAACGAATTTAAATTATGTTTTGAACAACAATAATATAGAATTGTTTGCATAATATTGCGTAATAAAAATATTCACTTGTCGATGGGAGTTATTCGAGGTTCCAACGGAGGTCGTCCTCTTCGTCTTTTAGAAGGTTCCGCATTGATCACTATCATAGATGACCCTGTAGTAGAAAATTTTAATTCAGGGAAAATAAACACAGGAAGTTTTTAATAATCTGACATTTTAAACCGACGAGTGCATAATATAGAAGACGGGGATATCAAAATTTATAGAATTGTTACAAAATTGAAATAAACCATTGAGAGAGCTAGTCGAGACGACGACCGGCATGGAATCGGAGTTCTTCGTCTCGGACTCGTCGTCAGATTTTCCAGCAGCGCGCGCCTTGGCGGGATCGGGCGTCGTGGTGACGATCTCAGCCGTCGTAGCAGCATTCGGACATTCGCGTCCGATCTGCGGGTCCGAAAACGAGACGTCCGCGAGTCCCTTGATCCTCAAGTCCTCGGCCGTCTTCAGCAGAGTAGCGAGCTCGGCCTAAAATAATAATAAAGGTCTAGAGTCAACCGGAAGAGATGAATCCGTTGTTTACACATTTAGATACATGCAAATACAAGAGTATCGATTTTTTTTATAACTACATTATTAAAAAACTTATAAAACCTTGCATTAGGATTTTAGTTAAGATGTATCAACATCGGTTTTACTAATTGTTTGTTGCCAAATAATATAGGATTTATTTGCAATACTTTTCATATGCACAACTTGTTTATTTCTTCATAACAACAAATAAGAAAATTAGAAAACCTAACCTGGAAATATTTAAAGGAAGTAAATCCATCACAATTGAAAATAATTTATACGCTAACATATTTTATATACAATTTATTACGATCGCGAGGACCACAAGAAGAAAAATCTCACAAAATTGAACGATAACTTTGCACACTATCGTTTATTTTTATATACATTTAAAGATGCTGTGACGATTCGGGTGATGGATTTTAAACGTCGACCGCCGAGACGGAAACGAGCACTCACGTGATGGACGCTCACTTCCCCCGTGTACATGAAGGCGAGCAGGTGACGGAGGTGGTGAGCGTGGACCGCGTCCGTCAGCACGATGGCCGGCTCCCCGAGCGTGGGGTCGTGCGCCGAGAGCAGGTCGGCGAACAGCGACGAGCAGGAGGCGAGGACGGCGCGGTGGGCCCGCATGGCTGCCCCTCCGGACCAGAGGGTCACGTCGCAGTAGCTCGCTGAAACGGGAGAGTTCGGTCAGACGGACGGGTCGGAGGCTCGGGGGGCTCCCGGTCGGGGCTGACTGACCTTTCTCTCTCAGGAGCGAGAAGGTGTTCTGGATGTTGGCGTTGTGGTACTTCCATTTCAGGCAGTACTGCTGCGGAGACATGGCTCGACCGCGGCCCGATATCGACGGCCTCCGGCTTCGCCGTCCGGAGCGCTGGAACTGAAGCGAAATTGCCGTCAGAGGGAGGAGCGGAGGGCCGCGAGGCGCGAATCGGCGGCGTCGCCGCGAGGACGGAAGGCAGAGCGAGGGGCGAGGGACGCGGGGAACGCGGTCCGCGGCCGGCTCCCCGGGCCGGGCGGGCGCCGGCCGCGAGCCGGGGCCTCCCGCGCCGCTCGGAGGGAGCCGGACGTCCGGCGGCGGGGGCTGCGGAGGGACGCTTCTCACCGGCGCGTCTCGCGACGGGAGGCGCGGGGAGCTGATCGGCGGGCCCCCGGCGGCGGGGCGCGGAACCCCGGTCTCGTCCGTCTATCGGTCCTCCGGCGTCGGCGAGAGGAGGCGGCGGCGGCGGCGGCGGCTGCAGCGGCGGCGACGGCGACGGCGCGCCCGGCACACCGACATTTGTAAATTGATCCGAGTGTATAAATTCGAATTTCGAGCAGAGCGAGCGCTCGCGCAAAAATCGCCCGACGGGCCGCTTGCCGTAGGGCGAAAGTCCGACGATGGAAACGCGACAGTTTTCTCGGTCGGCCATGCCTTTCGAACCGCGGGCGCGCGGTCCGCCGCCGAAGTCGCCGGGCGGGAGCCGCCGCCGCGCTCCCGCGGGGGGCGCCCGGCGGGCCCGAGGCCCGGGGGCGCCGATCGGCCCCCGACCGGGGCCCGCGTCGACCGGCGCGCCCCCGGCCCCGTCCCGGCTCTCCGCGGGGCCGCCGAGGGCGGGAAGCGGCCGCCGGTTGAGCTTCCCCGTTTTAATATTTTTGAAAAATTTGGATCATTCCATTCGGGCGTTCGCGGAGGGCCGGCGACGGGCGGTCCGCCGACTCGCGGACGTCGGCCCCGCGACGACCGTCGGCTCCGTCCCGCGCCGGAGCTCGGACTCGTCGCCGAGGAAGTCGCGCGTCGGCGACTCCGCTCCGGTCCCTCCGCGCGCTCGGGGGCCCTCCCGGTCGGGATCGACCCTCTTCGTCCCGCGATTTTTACTTCGATCCTTCGGACGAAAATATAACCTGTTGCGGTGTTTTCTTCGATCGCGACCGAAAACGCATTTAAAGTCGAACGCGACGACGACAAACTGATGGGAAAAGTTTTCGAGTTTGCAATTGCGCCCCTGCCTCGCGCGGCTAGAAAAAAAAATACAAACAAAAAACTAAAGAAGGAAGTGCGGCAACGGTCGCGGCAAACTCGCACCGCCGTTATTTTGGCGTCGAACGTCGAACGCGACGCTCGCGCAAAGTCATCTCGCATATCAGCCGCCGCGAACCTTTTCGAACTGAAACGAGCGAATATTTTCATTTTTATCGCGCAATTTGAATTTTCTGTTTGCATTCTTACTATTTAATCATTGCCACGAATTATGGAAACGAATGACGCTTGTTGCAATTTGCCAATGTTTGACCCTGGGATATGAAAAACCGAAAATAAACATTTAAAGTATACAAATGATGTCATAGTTGGATGGGATTAAAATTTACTCGACTGGATTGATAATTTCGAGTTTTTGCTTTTGAAACAAAAACAATCGATTCGGACGTAAACGTCGATCGGAAACATCGCAGTGAAAGTATTCTTTCAGATCCTGAATTTTGGCGATGTTTTAGCCAAAAAAGCGGCATTTTATATTTGTCAGAATCGTGAGTAGTCTGAAGTGCGACGGTTACGGACCTCTGACTCGGTAGTTTTTTTCCGTTTGATAGATCTGGCAACAGTGGTTTTTGAGTATCGCAACAAAATCAATAATCTAAAAATTTGGTTTATTTTAATTTCCGTGACGTCGCGTTCGGTTCGACTCGCAACGATGCCATTATCTTTTTTTCATTTTTTGTAAGCTCTCATTGTAATCGATACGTAATACATAGTTTGGTTCGCTTTTGGAAATGATAGCACACGCGTCCTGCTCCTTATTCGCACATCAATCGTATGGGGATTTTGAAAAAATGCCTCAATAAATTATTGAGACTTGAAAGTTGTAAAATGCAATAAAATTAGGGTTTATAAAAACGCCAGACCGACTCTAGGTATTTTTTAATTAACTTTATAACAAAGAGTTTTAACCTCTTAACTGCCAGCAAATTTAAAAATATTAAAAATTGCATTAAAAGCTATTTAACTTTTATATATTTTATTGTCTAGCATATAATTTACCACTTTTGAGCAATCGTTCAGGATTGTCACAACACATAATTAATATTTTTATTAATATTATGATTGTTTATCTCAATCTACTATTTTTTACAATGCATTCTGACCAATACATCCATAGCACAGTCCGGATGATCTCTGTTGAATTTATTTAAAAATATAATGAAAACATCAAGATCCATTTAAATGTGACATTTTTAGATTCATCAACATGTGTTCCTATTAAAATATTTTTTAGGTATTTATATTTATTTTTCTACGAAAACACGTGGCAACTCACTGGTGAATCGCCGGCCTTTAAATCATCGAGTCTCAATTAGCGCGATGTCTAAATGATGACCGCAACTGGTTCTCGCTTTTTCTCGGCCAATCGCTGCTCCAAACGATTAGCGGATATATTGTATATATCAGCGTCATTACCTTGTATAGATCTTTCATATCTATGCGTTAATAATCTATACGAGCAACTCAGATTAAATTCCATTAGGGAGTTTCTAACAAATATATACTATTTTATTAGCTACAATTGAATGTTGCTAAGTTTAGACCCACATCTATTCCCAAATAAAAAAGGGAATTTGCCGTCTGATTCCAAGGCTTAGTGCGAGAAACGCTGCTTGTTTATTTGCAATCGGTCTGAAATATTTTTAAAAAAATACTGAAAATAGTTTTTCTATGTACATATATTTCTTCGATATATAGTTGTGGAAATTTGAACGCCCATTTTTTTGTGAATTTGTTTATAAACGTTCACTTCGCGGGCCGCCGGAGCGAACGCGCCGAAAGTCACTAATCTACATTCTGGTCTGATAACGAATTTAGTACTTTTTTCTTCGATGATAGTTTTACCCTATTTAGAATTCTTGTTACCAAAAATATATTCCCGTAGAGTTGGGTGCTTTTTTTCGTTTCGAGAACAGTATTTTTGTGGTTCTAGACTTTGCAATCAAAGATCCGCGGTTGTTTATCTTAAGTTTCTTTCTGTTGTTTGGGGATGATAAATTAAAATTGTCGGTTCAAGTAATGTGGCGCATTCAAAGCGACACTAACAGTCCGCATATTAAGTGAATGTCGTTTTGGTGAAGAAAAAATTATAATAATACATGAATGGCGCGTTGAAATGTGGTTGGTTTCTTAAAAGAATACATTTTTAGTTTGTTGGAAACGGTACAAACCGATCGCATATTAATCGTAAAATGTATAATTTCATTCCGAACGATTCGATCGTGCAATTTGGAATGGAAAGATCTTTTTTGCGCATTTGTTTGAAGAAGTAACGGTACGAAATTGCGAGTCCGTCGCTGAGGTCGGAGCAGTTTGCGTTCTTTGATCTGATATAAAGATGGATTCGCACATTTGATATAATTGTGTCGAGTGGCGCTCGTCATAAACAGCGAACGGAAGGCGCTTTCAAAAGAGCGATCGCTCAAAAAAGAGCAAAAACCCAGAAAAAACTCTAGCGCAATTCTAGCAGGCGGCCTTTCAGCCAAAAAAATGACAAATAAAACTTTACCAAAAAAATCGATCGAGTTCGCAGCAGTTTATAGAAACGAAGCAAAACAAAAAAAAACCGCTCGTAGCGGATTGTTTCCTTTTATTGGAATAATAACTTGACACATCTTATGCGGGGTCAGTTTGATCAAAGCTCACAATTGTAGTGGGCATCTCCGCATCCTTTGCGCGCGAAACGGCACTTCTGATTGAAATATTTGACAAAGGGAACCTGTCACATTTTTTTCTAATTAATGTTTTAATACTCGATAGTGATGTTGTTGTGCTGTTCCAAATGTATCAGATGATTCTTCTAATGTCCCAATATCTACCAACTAATATAGTATTTTTATTTCAGAAATGATACAAATTTCCGGCAAAACATGTGTTAAATATGCTGAGGTATTTAATGTTTGGATTGATCGAATTCTGCATTGAACATTTGAATAGCTTCCAATCTAAAAAATGTTTTCAGGCGAGAAAACCAAAACAAAGTTGAATTACAATTTTACAAATTACAAAACACTCAAGAAACGTTAAACAATAAACACAATCAAAAAAATTTTAACCTCCATTACCCACAATTGCAAGTATACTTCAAAGTAACGTTATTTTCCCCATATGCTATTGATCCAATTGATCGAAAATTATTTCATGTAAAACGAGCCGTCATCGACGTGATATCATCACGATCGCTCTTTTTAGATTTCAAACTTTACGGAAAAAATAATCCGTGACATTGAATTAAAATTATATTTTGGCGACGGTCCAATTTTTGAGAATATATATTTAAACCCGACAATAACTAACGTGCAAAATACGTATTATTATATCGTCTCTAATTAAAAAGAAGTCCTAATTATTTTGTAGGCTTGCAAATTGGCACTTCAAGATCAAAGATGACAGATCGAAAAACAAATATGATTTGTATCGTTTATTCAAATGAAAAATATTCGAATACATCAAGTCATGAAATATAATAATAAACAAAATAAATTCATTCGTTTAGAATATCGAATCAACTTTGCATATCATGCGCATTAAAATACAAATAATTGCATTTTATTCTTGCTGTAAATTTATTTACGCTTGTTATATTTATCGTGAGTTTGCGAACATGCAAAAGTTTGACGTTTAACGCTGTTCAATAGCTGTGGTGTTTGGATCATTGTATAAAATGCGCTCGCGGTGTTGCCATATTAAAAAATGTGCGTGGATAGTAGCGACGATTGACAAACGAATAAAACGAACAAATAAAATTAGTTTTTCAAGCTGCAAAAATATTCTTCAATTGAAAAAATATATCATAACAGACGAATTTAAATATTATGTTTATTTTAAATATTTATATAATAAAATTTGAAGCATATTATTGATTTTTTTTTATTGATGCCGTTGCGACTATTTGCTCTTCATTCAATAATATAAATAAAATCATGTTTCAATTAAAATAAAAACACTGCACATATAAAATGTTGTTTATTTTTTTAAATGATTATAATTAATACTTACACAAATGACTAGTTTAAAATCAACTATGACTAGATAAAAATTCTACATAACAATCGAAAACGTTAAAAATGTATTAAATATTAATGTCTAAAAACAAACAACTATATTGTAATGCTATAATATCATTATGTAAATGCATATTTAATTTATAGTAAATGATTAGTTTTTGTGTCAATATTTATGTAAATAACAAATTTGAGTTTTAAATTATAAACTGATTTATAATACCAATCATGTGTATGTTTAACAGATCAAGCATCGTTATTTTTTGGTATTATAAGCATGAAATTCAGCAGCATGATAAATTAAACTATTTGTAATATTAATTTGTATAAAATAAATAATATTTTCTAGATAAAACAGGTTGATACATATAATACTACAGTAATAATACTTTCAGTTCTAATAAAATAGTTTTGATATTTATCGAACAATATGTTATTTAAATAAGACGTCCTATTTTGATATGTGCTTAAAAAGGTAAACAATATTTTATATTGAATACTAAAGAAATGCAATTATAAAATTGATATTACTATTCCAATTTATGTATTACCATTGTTGGAAGATAATGATCGATAGTTTTATAAATAGGGTCTTTCAATAGAGACGCTCGTAATTTGTAAGTTATAGCAGCCATGTTATTAAAGCAACATGTGTCAAAATTATTGTAAATTGTTCAGTAGCATATGGCAAATCACCACAGAAAGTTATAGGGTTGAACAACACATGCAAATCACTGCTCCGTTCAAGAAACATTTCACTGAAAAAATCATCTTTAGCGATGAGTCTATATGAACAAAAAAATTGTCAGAGTTGGGATGATATCAATCCACATGAGATACACCAGTATCAAATGCATCACAAGAAATTCACGATGGCAGAATTATCAGTTCGTAATTGTTCCGAAACGAAACTGGCATTTTCAAAAAGAAACTGGACTGATGATATGCAATTTATTGTGGCCTAAACTGGATGATATAGATACTAATGATATGTGATAAAATAACGAACGCCATCTTGTAAATTCAGCTAGATTTATGTGACAAATTTGTCACTAATTGGACATCCCGAAGCCGCAGCGAATATTTGAACAATGTTTTATTTCATACTTAATGCAATAAAATATTCTTTCTTTAAAATTAAAAAAAAGTGTGCAGCCGCATGTAAAAATTATCCTATTGTAATTGAATTAAAATTGATATATTAACGAATTTAACGATTATGTACATTTACATGCAAGGATTATATTTTGGAGTCATATTTATATGACTGCAACTTATTCGCGTGATCTGACCCGACGGTATTGGTAGCCGGAAAAGTTTCCCCTGTGGCATACATACGCAAACTTTGAATTGCCCTTTGGCGTCGATATGCAAGTTTCCATTGTCGTCATGTGATTTTGCTATGGGTATGTTCTTAATATCGATAAAGACTCCTTCTTTGCCGCTCAATACCACTGAGCCGTTGACTGACTTGAGGTAAATGTCTTGATCCGCGGACCACACCATTTCTTTACTGTCCATATGAGTTCCTTCAGTGCCGCGGAGATTCGCTACTGTGTCCGAACGAAGCGTTAAATTTTGATTTACCGGTGCGGCAATACGATTAGTCGATACCATCTTAAACATAATAAATAAATATTTTAAACAATTAGATAAAAATGTTTTTTATTAAAAGAGCATATTAAAAAGAAATAATACCTTGACGGCGAGATTTTTACTTGGCGATGGCATATTGTACGATGGAAACGATGTTGAAAATATAGGTTTATCTTTCGTATTTGGATGAGATACGACAAATGATGAGATTCCATCTACAGATATTCCCGACGAAGAGACTGTTAAAACTTGATGCGGAGGAGTGCGCGGATTACGGCTCGCTAATGATATTTTTACGCTGCCTTCCACGTCGCCCTCTATTGAAACGGGAACATCTCTAAAGCCGCGTAAATGTCCAGCTCTTTGATAAACGTGTTCAAATTCAATGTTACCGGAGAGTCTTATCAAAGACGCATCAGGTACTAGTTCTATACTTTCCATTCCTGAAAATAAAAATGTAGATTGTAATTCGTGGCATAATAATGATACAAATAGTAAATAATATAAAACCTTGTCCAAGATGTAAAACGCTGAGGATGGTGACGGTCAATAGAAGATTTCCTGCGGCTAATACGAGGAGTAACGCAACTAATGTCCAAAAAGCGAATGTTTTTCTGCCGCGAAGTTCAGCTTTCGGTTGGTCATCGTTTGGACTTTTATCGATTCCAGTGTAACCTAAATTCGATGGCAATATTTTAAAAATATAAGCTCGTCGTAAACAATATTTTATGTATTTAAACAATTTGTAAATTGACGAAACCTGTAGAATTATTCATGAGACCGTGCACTCGATTTTGAGGACTCCTCGATATTAAGGCTTTTTCTGTGCTATTTGCATCATCAGAACGATGTTGTTCAGCCTCTAAAAGAGGAATCGCTGCTCTCACATTAGACAGCATCTTCTAGCTACAGATGAGGAAAAAATCATCCAATTTGTATCAAATGACAATCATAATTAAGAAAAATAAAAACATATAAATAAGCCCTATGTTGATTCATGTAGATCTTTTTTGATGTAGAATTTAGGTATATATTAGAATACATGTATGTGCAAAATAGTGTATAAAAACATAAATATGCTCAATTAGATATTGATAATAAGTTATATGTAATTGTGATGATATCATTTTAAAATAAATAATGATGAGATTGATGATATTCACGTTTAAAATGTCACAATTTGAGACAAAATTAGAAATGTTGACACTTGGTTATTGAACGGTCTGACACTGGAATTTAGGGGCGGAGGTTCAGTGTTATGATCTAAAGTGCTGGACTGTGATTGGCGGATGGATAACAATTGGCCAATAGCAACAGAGAAATTTGGATCAATGTTCTACTTCCGCTTCATTTAAAAAGATCATATCCGCTTTAGTATTTATGTTTAAAAATGTTTATGTTGAATATGAAAAATTAACCAAAAGTAAAATTTGAAGTATTTGAGTATATTTTTATATGTGCTCCATAAGTAAATTATTTTAATTATGATTCCGTGGCTAGTATTGAATAATAAACCGAATTAGCGTTATAAATTAAACTACATATATATATATATTAATTTAATTATTTATATAAAAACTGTATTAATAATTTATTTTTCGTAAAATTTGTGATTATCACGAGTAATGGACGAAAATAAGGGATTTTAGGAATAATTTATAAGGATAATTTAGGAACTTAACCTAAAAATCAAAATTAAACAGTTCCCTGGCAACAGTCTCCTGCACGATAAAAGGCCAAATATGGAATGAAGGTATACGATTATAATTAATAAGATCGATGAAGAAGATAGTGAAATCCGTGTCACATTTCTAAAGTTCTACAATAATAAAATCCAATAATTTAGATTCGATCAAGGCAATGTTGCAGATGTTACAAAAGACCAGGTAATAAAGAAACTCCCTAATCCAAATAAACTTTTAAAATGGAATAAAGTGTTCTACAAATTTGATCGAGTGACTATTTTTTCTCTACTTATTTATTTAGTGATAACTATTTTTTTTAAATTATAATGAGACTGGTTCTATAATATAAGACTATATTATAGTTTTGCTACTAAAATAGTATTTTTCATTGACAATACAGTGTATTGAATCGATTTTTCAGAAAATGCTCAATATTTCTTAAAGAAATGGATTTTTTGAATTTGATATTATGCTGTTTTTATTTACTACGTAAATATTTATTTTTTAATAAGATCTTTAAACGTGATCTGAATAACTTTCTTAGGACAACTTATCCAGTTTACCGAGAAACGCCCATTAACATTTTAGGATAAATAAAAAATATTTATTAAGATAAATGAAACTAAATAATTGTTTATTATATGTATTAATTCAACAATAATAGCATTTAAATTATTCTTTATGTTACACAGTCTTAAATTAACATTTCGCATACTTTTAACTAAAATACTTTATCGACGCATTGGCTCATTTTTTTTAAATTTGGGGGCTACAATTTAAACTATACAACAATAAAAATACATATTTATTTATGATACAAGATTTTTATTTTTCATTTTGAATAAACACACATGACAATAGATGCCTATGCCAAATTCGTTAATATAAATATATTATTTTGTGTATATAAATATAACATTGCTACAAAAATGTAAAACAATTTAGGTACAATTTCTACATATATGTATAATATATAATATTAAAATAATGTAAATAAAAAATCTCTTATTTTCACATACCCGCATATGAAAATATGTTAAAATAAATGCTTCAAATACATTATAGGTTTCAGTGATGAACTTAGAAAGTCAAACGTAAAATATTAGTAATGATAATAAAATGATATTTAGATTCCACTGGGTTAAAATTTTATTCACAATAACTATAATTTTGATTTAGATGTGCCTCGATAAGAGAGTGATGGCACTGTTTTTTAAATATTAAAATATGTCGTCTAAACATTTATTGAACGGGTAAATAAACCAATTTTGTGTTATTGATTATATCTTCATTTTGATTGACGACATTAAAAATATTACGATTATAAATATTTAGCAGTCAAATCACAATCAAATTGTAAAATTCTACAACATTACCATTTTAGACTTTATAAGCCAAAGTTGTTTCTGAATCCTGTATACAATCGATGATTTGAAGTCATTATAAAATAATAATAACGTAAAGTAAATCCATTGAACTAAATTCAGATATACAGTTAATATCAACGTTTTCTATGCTAAGAAAAATAAATAAATACAAAAAGTAATGATATCTATAAAAAGCTAAAATAAAAACATTGAAATACATTAAATATATTATTTTATATTAATCTAATGTTCATGACATAATTTTTAAAAGCACACAATAAATATTCCATGGAAGTGCATATTTATTAAGCGTACATTCAAATATGGATTATGAAGAGTTGAAATGGAATTAAAATACCATGTTTTTTAAAACTGAAATTAACTGAATCGATTAAGCTCAGAGGGTATGTAATAAATAGTATTAAATATGTGGATGATACCAAAAGTTCTATTGTTCATATTCAATTTCATGTTCTATGCTGAGTTTACGACGTGGATCAAATTTGGACTGCTACATTGATGATTTAAATCTGATAAAACTGAGTTTAATCTGCTAAGTAATTCTTTATGAACGTGAAGATACCATAGTAATAATTTATCGGAAGTAAATAATGAACAATAAGATAGAATATAAAAAAAGTGTACACTTCAAATATAAAGTTTTTGGTAAGAATATCTATTTCAATATTTAAAGTCCAAATACATTGAAATAATAAAAATTGGATACCGTACATAAAATTGACATTGAATTACCTTTAATAGTTATTACTATTTTACACATACATATTCACATTTATGCAGTTGAAGATGAGTTAATAGCGTCGTAATTTTCTAAGAAGATTTGTAAAAATGAACGCGCGGAAAATCATTTAATAAATAGGGATGAATTGAAAATGTACAATGAATAAAATGGAAAAATACAACGAATTATAAAAAAGCAATTATGTAATAATTTTAAAACTATCATTAGAACTAGTTATTTTAACAGTATAATGATAATTTGTTATAAATAAGTGGTTCAGCGACCAACTGCGACTCTACCGACCTTAGTAAATATAAATATTTTTTTCTTAAATGTAATTTATAATTATACACTGTATATATTATTACCAATAATTATTACTTAAGTGTGTTATTTTTTTAAATAGAATTTCAATTAATAATATAAAAGGAAACCCTATTCATTATATATATATTAATTCAAACATATAAATAAAAACATTCAGAGGATAATCGTCAACAGATAAATTGTTATTACGCATATAATACTGTTAAACATATTAAATTTACATTGGAAATATTTATTAACAAGTTCATTTGAAATCAATTAAATAAATAAATGCGATGACTTCAAAAATATACATACATATATTCAAGATTTTTTATAGACAATATATTTTATCTCACGATTCATTCCTCAATCACTTATTCATTTCACGGATAAAGAGATTATATATGCAATCTGGCGCTTTGCAATATTTAAATACCATTCTAGAATATAATCAGAATAAGAATTGAAATATGTATTGATATATAGTTAAGACTATACTGAAAACTCGTTGTATTGAAATGTTTTTAAGTAGAAAAAAATGTTGGCACTTACACAGACAAATTGTCGATGTCTTATACCAACAAACAATATTATTTGTTATGTTTTTAGGAAGTATTGAACGGAATAAATGACAATTTGTACTAAGACCTTTACTTTAAATGAATTGGAATTCAAAGACAATTTACATAAAGCCAGGGATTGAATACCATTGAATTTACACAAACTTACATTCACTCGCATGCCATCACAAATATTTACACATTCACGCTATTATGCATGTATATGATATAATCAAAACCTGTATTTAGTTAGAACGCGTTTTTACTAGTTGAAAGTAGTTAACACTGGATGCTTTCGTTGTATCTAGAATTATTAAGTTAAAACTAGAATTTTTAGTTTTAACTTTGAACATTAGTTAGAACTAATTCTAGTTACATGAAAACGCCTGGGGAAAATGATTCAATTTAAGTAAATAAATTATTAATTAAAGTATTATAAAAATAATCATATAATAAAAGAACATCAAAGAAACATCAGTAATATTAATTAAAGTAATAAAAAAATAATAATTCAATGAAGGAACCATTTCGTTAAAATGCGTTTTGTTTAGTTAAAACTAGTTTTAGCTCAAATTCATGCAACGAGTTTCAATTAGTAAAAATGTGTTCTAATTAAACTCAGGTTTTGATTATAACATATAAATATATATATTTTTGGTGTTTGTTCTCTCTTTAAAAAACTATTATTCAGTATATAACACTCCTGCGATATACATAAAATTTGTTCAAATTGTAAATTTATACTAAATTTTCACAGATGTTTCTATAAAAATAATTTTTAGGATCTTTAAAGTAATATTAAGGAATGCTTTGTTGAAAAATATTCAGTTTCTTCATAAACGATAACACAGTCTTGATAAAGTGTTTGACGACAAACGTTTACCATTGCATTTGGATGCTTTCAAAGTGTAAGTATGATTTGAACCATAGCAGCATAGTATATATGCTGAGGCTAAATAGTGAAATTAAGCACAGATGAAATAGCTGCGTCACATTTGCCCTCCGGTCTGACGAATTTGTTTCAAACTCTTTGTTTTTCGCATTAAAATTAGATATGTCCTGATTTGGCCTGTTCGAACTAGAAATTTTATCCACAGATTTTCCGTCCTCCTTTGATGTAAAGATGCCGTGTCGCGTATCGACGACTGGTACTATTCTAACGCCGGAATGTTCCGTCAATTCTTTATCGCCAATGGCCCAGAGGTCTTCTATTTCACCACCAATCTTTGCACTGTTCCATTCTGATTCGACATTTTCGTTGTAATCGTGATGGTGTTCATTTAATTTGTTTACTTCATTTTGAGCGATGTCGTTGACATTTTTCTCATTGGATTTATCTTCGGCCTTGTGTAATATTGGAATACTCATTGCATTATTTTCAGAATGAGATGTATCATGGCTCTTGTGGTTAATTTTACTATCGTCGTTGTGTTTTTTATCACTTTTCTTCAACGGTCTATCCTCCTTTTTTACATCATTTAATAGTTGGATAACATCCTTTGAGTCCGGACCTAAAATATCTAGAATGTTCATGTAGATATTCTTTGGGTAATTTTTGTTGTAACTTTGAGAACTGTTATTTTTAGCATTATCCAAATGTTTAGTATCTGTTCTTAAAGTATTTTGATCAGTTCGATTTCTCTTAAAAGGCTTAATATCATCAAAATTTATTAAAATCCTGGGAAAATCTTTATTTCTTCCTTTGATTTCACTACTGACTCTGTCGTAATTTTCAGTTGTAGGTATCGTATCAATGCTTTGTGATTGATTTTTTGGATATAATGCGACATTTTTGACAGTCGTTAAATCATTATTTTTAGAACTCTTAATAAACTCTTCTTGATTGAAGTCATCTTCGTTATCATAATAATCATCATCGTATGGTAAATCATCAAATTTTGGTTTTGGATAGTGATCTAGAGTCGATTGAATAACTCCTTTTGTGGTCCATATATTTGAGCCTGGAGGATGTATAATAGTCTTTTCAGAATCCACTTTAATATCGCTACTTATTATTGGCTTTAAATATGTCGTTACAATTTCACTTTTAACGACATTACCAAAAGATGATTTTTGATTAACCAGTTCTTCGCTGTTTTCTCTGTCTATTTTTTTCTTAAACAAATCACCATTTGAAATATTTTCTTTATTTTTAGATTTAACTAGTAATGCAATTTTACCATCAGGGGTCATAACAGCGGACACTTTATTTTTTTCAGATTCTTGATAAAAGCTGTTGGTTTCTTTGCTGCTTACTTTGTTTGTAACCTTCTTCTCTGTTTTTGAATTGATGTTTTTATCATCATCGTCTACTTGAAAAAGTATTTTTACCCTTCCACTCGGGGTGTCAAATGTTTTTATTGCCTTGTCGTTCTTTTTTGCCTCTGTCAAAATGGGGATTTCTGAAATTGCTTCATTTACCGTTTTTACATCGCCCATTCTAATTGTAATTCTTCCATCGTCGCTCCACATTTCATCAGTGGGATCGTTTATGATATCGTGTTTTTCGTTACTTTCGTTTATGTCGTTTAAAATTTCCTTTTCAGTTTTTATTAACTTTATCAATTGATTACTAGAAGAATAATTTCTTTTATACACATCTTGATGAATTATTATTGAATTGATTTTATCATAAATTGTTCTAAAATTTAAGTTGTCACGTAAGTTTGTTATTTTGGTAAATGTTTTATTACTTTCATCAACATTTTCCTCATATTGAGATGGCTTTTGCTGGATTGAATAATCTTCTGAATCATCATCTTCGCTTTCTGGTATTTTCTCCTTTTTTATTAATGCAGTTAAATAATATTTAAACAACATTTTGAAATGAGGATTTTCTAAATTGACTTGTGAGATAAACTGTACAAAATTTTCTCTTGTGAAATCGAATGTTGATTCATTTTTCTCAAGATATACATTTTTTTCAAAATCATTCTTTATCAGTTTATAAATGTAATCTAAAGTATTATAATCGTTGTAATGTAAAACGTCGTCATTGTAATTATATGTAAAATTTAAAGTCGTATTTAGATGTTTGATAGAATACATCCAATCTGAATAATTACTATCGTCCTGTGATGAATTATGTTTATTTTCAGTATCGCGTGGAACTTCAATATTTTTATTCGAAACGTCGTCATAATTTATTGTGCTAAGAAATTTTTCATATTCAATTTCAATTTTTTTATACATTTCATAATCTGCCTCCGCTTCTGCATTTTCGTTGTTTAATTTATCGATAAGAGAAAGGTTATCGGATAAGCTATAATTTTTATAAGAGTAAAGATCATCATCCGGATCATTTTCATCTTCGATGTCTATTACTCCCGGGATGATAACGACTTGCTCCGTTTCGTTAATAGGGTGATTTTCATTATTTATATAAATATTAAATAAACTATTTTGTTCACCATTCTGAGTATAAGAATATTTACCTTTGTTAACTTGACTATAATTGTTATGACTAAACGAAGAATCTCTATTACTATTATTATTTAAAGAATTATATTTTTTTACATTATTATTATAATTATAGTGATGATAATTAGTATCATTATTTACACTACCACTATCATCGACAGAACTAGATATAACATCACTATTTCTAAACTTATTTATATTTAAGTCCTCTGGCACTGCAACAATTTGCAGCAAATTGGTTATAGGGTGGTCGGTCTTAAAGTCGCGGTTGGTCGCTGTATGCAGTCAGTTAGAGCCATGATTTCCTCGAGAACATTTCCTAGAACATGCGCATTTCCGGACAACATCTACGTCCTTTGTATACCTTGTCCCATCAGTACACACAAGGCGGACCTGGAAACGAATAAGATATATTACCATTATAGTATAAATGAATTTCCCAATGGTAATTCGTTTAGAATAAATGTCATAGAAAAGGATGGATATCAAACCTTTCTACGTTTAGTATTTCTTGGTACGCAACAAGCATGAGCACCACAAGCAGTCGATGGTTTGCATCGTGCTGTTCGTAACGGACGACGACTTTTACAGGATCCCTCGATATAAAATTCTCTAGTTGCTTCCTTTCTGCAGGATGTTCCAACAGCAGCAGAGCTACTTCCTGATGGTCGTGAGCCTCCTAAAATGTGAGCACTTTATTTAAAATTTTGCATAAAAATAAAAAAAAATAATAAAAACCAAATCAAATAAAATATTAATACCAGAAAATGACAACATGTCCTCAGTATCAGAATACTTAGTGCAGTATTGTATTTTACAGATAAATTATTAACCCTTTGATTAGTTATTTAAATTTAATAGCGCACATTTGCCAGGAGTGAGTTAATTTTTTTCGATTTTCAAAATAAATGGTATAATTACTAGTTTGTATTTAGATTGAAAAAAATATAATAAAAGCTAATGATTTTTAAGCAAAAAATAAAAATGGTTAATTACTCATATATGTTTCCACAGTGCCAAAAATACCCTGTTTTTTAGATTCGTTTTATAGGTGTAAGAAAAATAAAAAAAACCATCATGATTTTTTTAAATTTTAATTAATAAATCTGAATCTATTCCAATTGCCAATTTTTTTAAAAAAGTTTTATTAAAGTAAATAAGTAAATATTCATCAAAGGGTTAATAATTTTGATTTATAAAATATATAAAAATATATACCTGTTCCAGCAGCTGCATCACTTACAGTATGTTGTTTCTGTTTGTAAATTGAAGTTTTACTCTGGGTTAAAATTGTCGATCCAGCTGAAAAATATCAAAGTATTTTTTGAATATTTTGTTGAAAACTTTTCAATTGGTTTAAAATATAAATATATATGGTTACCTATTGATGCTAACAGTTCACACTGTGGACCCCTGGTGCCAGTCTTGCATCGACATGTATAATCACTTTTAGAATCTCCTTCTTGTATACATTTACCACCTCTTTTACACGGATTAGGAATGCAAGGATCCTGAAATTTATTATAATGTGTTTTATTCATTCAAAGTATATATTAATTCAGAATAGGGAGCTTATTTTTAATACTTGGGTATCATGAGGATCTCCCAACATAGTCGGTGTGGCAATCGGAGGATCGGCTTCCATTTCTTCTAAGAAAGCACAACCTGGTGTTACTCGTACCTGTCTAGCAGCGTTAGTAAAATCTACCGGTTTATGATTGATCCATACTTCTTTTAAGCAACCTTAAACAACGAGAAAGAGATTGTAGAAATTGAAAATATATCTTAAATATTAGCGTTGAAAAAAATATACCTCTGAAACTGGTTAAATTTCGTAAATGCCACTTGTTGAAAGCTTCTTTTCCTACGTCATCTGGTAAACCACCGAGATAAAGAGGTTTTGTTAAACGCAAATATTCTTTAGGACCTTCGTTGACTATGGATCTAGCGAGTCCACCGTCAACGCGGAGTGTAAAATTTTTCTTTACAGCGATTAATTCCGCTCTATGATAATTACTATCGGACACCATTTCAAAACTGTATACAAAAATAAAAACAGCACATTAATCATGAGCCTTTTATATAAAAATATTGTTTTATTGAATGAAATTAAACAAAAAATCTCACCTATACATTGTAGAAACTGGATGATTTCCGACGTCATAACTGACTCGAATTCTTCCGTTAAACAATTCAACAGCCAGATGATCTTGTGATCCAAAATACATAAGAACACCGTCTTGTTGCGAAGAACTAAATATCATTGTGACGTTGGCTTCTGGTCTCGTTCTAAGCGGCTCCATTTCCACATACGAGTTGTTGTGAACGAACGTCAACGAAGTGAGATATTCGCAAAGCTTTCCTAAAAATCACATGTATTAAATATTATCAAAATATAAAATTATACAATAGCAATAAAGAATATAAATATTCAATAATTACCGGAATACCCAGGTGCGCATTTACAAAGATAATCATTGGTGGGTATATCCGATGTAGATTGAGGCGTATAGCAAACCCCATGTACACATTCGTGATGTGCACACGGCGATGTTTGAGGATAAAGTGGACCTGCACGTGGGCCTACTTCACAGAACTTCCCTGAAAATCCATCTGTACATTGACAAGAATAATCGTTCAATCCATCGGTACACGTCCCTCCGTTCTACAAAAATAAATTGTATTAACCAGAGCTTACAAATGTATATTGATAAATAAATAAAAACATATTGAAATATTACTTGGCACATATGATTGGCGCAATCATCGACGTTTGTAGTGCAATTCTCTCCGGAATAACCGGGCAAACAGTCACAAGTGTAATGCGTGAAATGATTCACACATCGACCTCCCGTTCCGCAAGGATTAAACTCGGCATCGCAAAAAGGTATTTTTGATTCGCAGCGTTCACCTGAAGATGCGTTATAATTATCTTTATTAATTGAGTATTTTACTTTTAGATATTGAACTAATTAGAATTATACATTACCCATGTATCCAGGTTGGCATTGACATTTATAGCTGTTAAGATCATCGATACACGTTGCATTATTTTGACAACGGTGATCCGTGCAATCATCAATGTTTGTCTCACATCGCATACCCGTGAAACCGGTAGCACATTCGCAGCTAAAAATATAAATTGCATAATGTATCATATGTATTAAGCTGGTGTATAGTGGTAAATGTGTATTATTTAAGCCTTTAAGCCTGTGTGCACATTGCAACGTGCAGTAATTTTAAATATTTTTTATGGGATAGTTTATGGATTATTGTATTTGGAATTATTTGTATATCATATTGTACATTTGTTTTAGTGAAATACATTTTTGTAATATAATAAAGTTTTGTAATTGTAATACATTGTTTTTATAAACCGATCTGGTAATTTAAAAATTATTTTGCACTGTTTCAACCCATTTGTACATTGCAATGTACATGCTGTATGTTTTAGAAAAATTAACTTAAGTATTTAAACGTTTCTGAAAACCATTATTTTCTTACCTAAATCTTCCTTCTTCTAGTACGCTGCATGTAGCGTTATTGGCACAGGGGCTACCGTAGCATGCGTCGATCATGTATTCGCATTTATCTCCGTGATATCCCGGCTGACAAATGCATAAGAAGCCACCATCTGAAGCCGCTGAACAAGAACCGCCGTTTGAACATGGATGTGTGTAGCACGCATCGCATTTGCTGAGTATTTCATTGGATACTTTTCCTATTTATAATGAAATTGAATGTTAACATACTGTATATATAAATATATTTCTTTAGCGATGATCATATATGAGATGAAAAAACCTTTGCATTGAAAAGCTGATGCCGGTGTGCTTAATAAAAGCTTATCTTTCATGTAGAATGGTTCTGCACATCGGGCAATTCCCGGCTCAACGTAATCCACCTTAACCCAATCGGCTAGCCATCGAAGTGAACAGTCGCAATATAATGGATTAGAACCCAATGCGCTACAAAATTAAGATTAATAATAAGAATGCGGATATGCACGTTTATATCTTTTATTGATTAAATACTTACATATGGGTTATTGATTGTAAATCTTCAAATAATCCATCCGGTAGCATTGACAAATGATTGCCGTGTAGAGAAAGTACTCTCAAAGACGTTAAACCTTTGAGGGCTTCTTTTTGTACGCAGCGTAGTTTGTTATATCCCACTATGAGCGTCGAGAGACGAGATAATCCACTAAATGTATTATTCGCAAGTACTCCGATTCGATTGTTGCTTAAATCCAAGCGAGTCAAATAGCGAAGATGCTTGAGTTGGTCAAAGCTTATAGACGTTATGTTGTTTGACTCGAGGTACCTTTAAATACATAAATAATAATATATAAATTGTTACATATGCAGTATGAACACAAATATAAATATCAATTACAGTTCAGTAGTTTCAGCTGGAATATTTAAAGGAATCGTTGTAAGTCCTGATCGTGAGCATCTAACAACTGTTCCGGCGCATTTACACGGAGACGGACAATAACCGCCTGATAAACAACCCTCTTCAGAATCGCCTGTAAAACAAAAATATTTTTAAGATTGAATTAAGATTAAATTGAATTCAAATATAAATGTTTTACTAACTAGTGCATTTATATTCTTGATGTGGCAAATCTCGCAGTAATGATCCTCTCAATCTTGCAGGCGCTTTACACGTTGCTCCACTTACAAAACCGCTCATACGTAACCATGGACCTAACCAAGCGAGGTGACAATTGCAGTTGAAAGGATTCCCATCGAGTGATCTATTACAAATATTAAAAATATAGTCGCATAAGTCATATTTATCGATTTAACAAAGAAAGAAAAATCTTACAAAGTATGAAGGGCCGTAAGATGCTCAAATGCACCAGGCATTACACACGTAATCTCATTCTCATTGAGCGAGCTGAAAAAATAAATCCGTTTATCTTACATTTTCACAATGTATTGTAACGCGTCGAACAATTAACTTACAGTACACGGAGGCTATGTAAACCCAAAAACATTTTATTCGATATCGATGTGAGTGCATTGTCGTCTAAAAGCAGTTCTTGAAGCTTAGAAGCGCCCTCGAACGCATTGATTTCAATAGATTTCACTCCAGCTCTCCGTAAATCTAATCGTACTAACGCCGGCAAACGGCCCATCAGACCATCAGATTTAATACTGATCAAACGGTTATCATTTAATATGCTGAAACGAATAAAATTTATCATTAATCATAAATTGTTTGATTTATATATAACGTATACGGATTATAAAATGATTTACAGTTGAGTAGTATGCAGTGGAACGTCACGAGGAATTTCTGTAAGTCCAAGAGTAGCACAATTGACAATGGATCCTCTACAAGAGCAAGCAGCTGGACATGGTGCTTCCACGGGGCATCCATCGCCTAAAGTCATCTCTTCGTTGCCTAAAAAAATCAATTTTATAATATCTAATATATAATATTAATATATATTTAGAAGCGTATTACCTTTGCACTTCATAATGTCATCGCGTGATGCTTCCAATCTTCTTCTGTGCATTCGTTTGGGTGCATCGCATCGAGCTCCGGACGTCTCAATCGGATGCTTTTGTAAATATTCAGATATCCAACGAATGCGGCAATCACACACAAAGGGATTACGAGCGAGATGGCTGTGTATTTTAAAAATAGAGCGTTAATATGTCTTCTTTAATATATACCTTTGTATTATAAATAAAAAATATCTTACAGAGTTTGAATACTGCTCAATGAATCAAACGTTCCGTTGGATAACGTTTGAATATTGTTATCATATAAGGATCTGAAAAATACAAGTAAATTTTATGTTGATCTATTGAATAAAAATTATAAAATTAATTAGAATATATATATTAGAATATACACGTACAGTAAATTAAGACTGTGGAGGTCTTTAAAAGTATCTTTTCTGATGCAAGAAATCTCATTTGAATTCAACAAGCTGCAAATATAAATGACGTTATTATATTGTTTAATAATATTTATTGGTAAAGCGAGATTAAAATTACTTACAGTAGTTGTAATGACGATAAACCGTGAAATATTCCTGAAGGAAGATCTTTTATTTTGTTCCCGTATAAGACTCTGAAATTTATGAATGATTGAATAACGCGTACAATGAAATTGTTAAATATACAAATTTAAAACAGTAAAATTACAATGAAGTGAGACTTCTTAATCCGGTGAACGAATCGGAAGCAATTTTAACAATTTTATTGTTACTCAAATCGATTCGTTTTAATTTTTTGTATGATGTAAATGCTTTCGATGGAATTTCCGTTAATAAATTCTGTTCCAAGCGACTGAAATAACAAGATTGATTTATTAAATAGAAAATAATTATTAATATTTCAATTATAATATATTTATTTACATACAGTTCAGTGGAATATTCGGGAAGAATAAGCGGAACTCTTTCGAGGGAACGTTCTCTACAGTCGATTGAGCCATCGGAGCAACGGCACAATACAGGACATTGTACTTCCATAGTGCATTCTTGTACGGTAGGAATGGTATTACCTGTTATGAATTAAATTTATGATTGTTATCTATTTATATATTGATTTTATATGAATCATATAAATGAATTATCGAACCTTCACAGTTAAAATGATGCGTTGGTATTCTTACGGCAATTCCTACCGTAGGAGTGCGACATCTAGCACCTGCTCCGGCTAAACGTGGTGCGTTCCTCAATCCCGCAATGAGACGTGATGTTCCACATCCGCAATGAAGAGGATTATCACCCAGTCGCAGTGTTCTTAGTTTGAGTCCAGTCGTTGCAACGAAGCCGTCGAGATGAAGCGTTGTAAGATTATTATTATTCATTGTGCTGTCGATTAAATAAATACATTTTATATTTAATTAGCAAATATATTCAATTTGATCGAATGCAAAACTAAAATCATACAGAATTTCAAGATCTTTGAAGATTCGCAACAGTTGATCATCGACGCAGGTCAATTTGTTGTTATCCAGCTGAAGATTCTTGAGCGACGATAATCCACGGAGCGTTTTCCTTCCAATCACATTAAGGTTATTGTGACTGAGATCCCTATAAAATAAAATAAAAAAATATTATCAAGATGTAAGATTAACATAATCATCGCCAATATGATTAATATTGGTCGATAACTTATATGGTATCAACGGAATGAAAATGCACTAGGGTTTAATATCATAAATTTATATATACAACTGATGGGGTCTTTTAAAGGGGTGATTTTTAACACAAGGAGAACCAAATACAACTGGAAAATATTATGAGGGGTGAATGCATTAAAGATTTTCTTTAGTCGGTATAGAATTTTTCAGTTAAAAAATATTAGTTTTACTAATGTGGCGATATTTTTATTTATAAAATATTATTTTGATATATATTATATCCTATTTATTTAAAAAAAAACATTTTGACGGAAACGGATGATTTTTGCTATAAATCTGTTTTGTATGTTGTATGTCTTTTGTACATATGTTTCGTATACGTTCCTATACTATTCAACCGATTGCGATGAAACTTTGGTGAGTTATTGGGTGCGTATCTAAGAAGGTGTTTGAATCATCACAACCATTGTTTATGTGCGGAATTTGTTTTGGCGCCATAAACATGTATAAATTACACATGTACAGGATCTTTTATATGTTTGTCAATAAAAATGGGTTTAGGGTTGGTCATTTGAAATTGAATGTGCGGTGGTTGGACCGAAGAGATTCTTGGATATTGACTGAGCCACAAAAGAGCAACGACTGAATTAGCTTGACGAGGGAATAACATGCAAGTACAAGCGGCACATAAACTCGAATCGCTCCCTTACGATTGTACAGGAACAAAAGGGGAACCGGCAGCTTAATAAAGTAACAAAGACCCACTAAGTCTAAAGCAATTAGTCCTTTGTAGAGCTTTAAACTGTTTCGAACCAACTTTCCGTTGCTCCATTGTGCTGCTCGTTTTATTATTCAAGATTTCACATATAACTACTTTAATATAAAAGAAAGATGTGTACCGTCGCCTGTTACTCAATTTACATATCTCATAGAAGTACTCCCAGACACGATAGACTCTAGTGAATGCCAATTTACAAGATTCTGCATTGAGTTTCTCAAACGACTTAATTTACTTTTCTTCCTATAATCAACTGTAAGATTCGCAGTGTTGAATAAAAAGCTTATTTTATTATGCAAAATGTCTCAATTTGTCTGAAAGTTTCAATTCTTATTCATTCTAAAACGAATGAGTTATTCAATTTCTTTGGTAATTGGGTAAGTCAGCATTTTTCAATGCATTTTGGAAAAGAACGTGTAAACGCTAAAGTTCTTGGGTTATTTTCCAAATTTTCATTTGGAAAATTGTCACATAAGAAATTATCTTTTTGATGAACAAAAATAAATATAAATGTTACAGTCAAAGTCCGTATTTAGTTAGAAGGCGTTTTTATTAGTTGAAACTAGTTTATACTGGAGATGTCTTAGTTATAACTAGAATTACCTAGCAGAGCCATAACTAGGATATGAAACGCCCGTGGCAAGTATCTAACTTAACGCCCCTCCAACCCCCCGTAATCTAATTTATTTTTTAAAGTTAACTAATACTATTATACATGTATGCTCAATCAGTCCGCTTTTCGGACCGCTGATATAACGAATGAATAAAAGAGAGATTAGACAACTTAGCATATATTATAAAAATGGACAGATCGGTCTTCTGCGTTTTGCGCCCCAAGCACAGTTGCGCCGTTGCGCAGTTACGGCCCTGTTACCTAGTTATAACTAGCATTTACTGTTGTACATGTTTGGATTTGAGATAAAACTAGTGAAATCGAAGAATATTAAAAAAAAATGAAGAGCTTCAAAAATAGTAGTTTAGGTGTCCTTATGATAATGATGGAAATAGATCGAAATATCAATAGTCAAATGTTTTCAATATCATATTGGTTTGGAACATGTGGTGTCTCAGAATGAAATGCGTTTGGGCTGTAGTTTGGGAAGCACCGGGTTCGTGCACATGTCAACGCCGCTAATGGCGACGTCGCTCTATTTGCGAAAGAAGACAAGATTCAAAACAAAGAGAGATTTCCGAATCACATCCGTCCGTAAGCCGGGAATTTTCCCTCGCGCCATGGAAACATATTTTCTCACAAAACACAATCGCCCGAAAAGGAAAATCGCTTTTCCATCTATTTTCTTTGTTGCCGCAATTTTCTGGCGCTTTTTTCCTCGTCGAAAGAAAGTCGAAAGAAATCAAAGCGTCCTTTGTTATTCTACGCATCAAAGGCACGAAGAGGGGTGGTGGCACTTTGTCGAAAAGTGGCAAAATTCACACAATAACAAAAATCGCTTTGTTATTCCTGTACATTTGTCTTGTTTGAGCTTTTGTAATCCTCGATTTTGCGATTTGTACGAGCATGCATCGCTCCCTCGTTATGCGCGACTCCTTTAATTGAAAGCAGAAAGGCACATTATGTCTCCACACTTGTACGAGTTTCTTTTTAATGCCAAAGAAAACAATATTTTGTACTGCGACGCATAATTAAATAACGCTATAGAAAATTAGCTACACATATAAAGTGCAAGTGATTTTAGTCCTTGCCAGCGACAAACAAAGTGGACACTATAGAAGGGTTGACTGTATAGTGGATCTTAGCTTAACAAGCATAATTTTTTTTAGAATCCTAATTCTGATGATAAATGTACGATGCAATACGATGCTTTCAGCATTTATTTTATTGCGTCAGAAGGTGTTATTTCTTTCTTCCATGACCAACTCTCCTCCACAGCTTCTTGATAATAAACACAATGCAACTCCATAAGCTCGTCAATATCACTGTTATACACTTCCAACCACATGATATTGCTCAAAGACACAATTTTGTTGACTACATGCTTATCAGGCACTATGTCAATCGTGTTCAAGAACGCTGCCTGTTCAAGTTTGGTGTCCTCTTGGTGATCCTTTTCATCTTGACACAGGCAACGACATGGAGTTGATCTTTCTAGAACTTCCTGAGAATGAGATTGGTCGCTTCAATAGCTTCAAAATAATACTTGAAGAATCTTGAGCAGTTAAGTGTACAGTTTCTTCAGAAAAGACCTGCTGGTCAATACGCTGGATTAAATTGGGCGTTTGTAGTAAATTGTTAGGAAGAACAGAAACTGAATCATGATCAATTTAAATTCTTCACGGAGATCATCTTCTAGGACTGAAGACTGGGCCGGAATGGTTACTCAATAAGTTCATAGGATTTTTTGCAGAAATTGCGGAAAAACGACTTCAAATGAGGAACTGAAAAAATCCTACGAATTTAAAGAAATGTCTGTTTTATAAACTTTAAGTTTCAAGATTTTCAAGAAGAAGAAAGAAAAACTAGTTACTAAAGATTCATAAATATGTACTTTTTATACAAAGACTTCACCTAGACGAGGTATGCGACCTCATTTGGCGCGAGCCACCTGTATAAATTAGCCTGTGAGAGAGCTTCGTTGATTGTAAAGATCAAAGAAGGCCCCGGATACTCATTTATCCCTGAAAATGCTGTCCGAAAACCACTAAAAGAGTACAGAGTGGTCACAAGGTCTGTGTGTCTATCCGGTCCGCTTTTCAGATCGCTGACATTACGAATGAATTTAGTATATTTTATAAAAACGGACAGTCAATCTGTGTTCATTCATATAAAGTAGAATGGTCTACTAAAATAAAAACCATGTGCAACTCTCGACTGGGTCGTTATTCTGCGTTGTCCAATGTCCAAGTCCAGTTGAGCCCGTGGCGGGCGCCTGCTTTGTCACCTCCTTATTACGGCCCAGCGAACTTATTGAATGAGGTGTTAAATTGTATTGGAATTTCACATCATATTTGGTCTGCTTTTCTGGATTTATCTGAATGGTACACCAGGCATTGGAACAAAACAGCAGCGTGTGACAATCTTTCATTGGTTCGCTTCAGCATTTTCTTCAACAAAGATCTGTCTCGTCACAATTAAAGCGCAGGATTACCTCTTCATCGGAAGAATTTACTGTGAAAAACGAACTGATCGTTAATATCCTCCCTACACACCAGGTTCGTCAATTTCGAAACAAAAAAAAGTCCCCCGGTCTCAGGAGCCCTAGTAACTTTACGTTCTACATGACCCTAGTATACACGCAAATGTTTTGGAAATCACAAAATACAGCTTTGTATGCTTGTCCTCAATTTTAGTAGCAAAGGAAGACATTTGGTCAAGCTTAAAATCGATATGTTTGGGAGTGTCTCAAATAGGATCATTATACTTATTGTATTTTTACATATTTTCTTTGGATCGCTCGAGTGTACACTCAGCATATGAGTGCATACTCATCAAAGGGTTAACAAAACAAAAAAATATATGATAATGTAAATCCAATGTTAAAAAAAATGTTATAATTACAAGACGAACGTAAAAATTGAAGCGAAGAAGGGTATTGTAATATAGGGCGGCGGTCTCGATTTATCAGAGAGGATGTTTAAGAAAATGGTACAACACAAGGGTAACTTTGATCACAACATGTTTTGGTCTTCGGTCGTGCAAAGCCCAAGAGATTGGTAAAAAGACAAGGTCCCGTTTGTGCCGTGTATTAACATCGAGCAACCTTAATGAAGGGACCTTAAATTATGAAGCGTTCGGATCCACCCCTAAAATTTATTTGCCAACAAACAGATTCTCAGGTAATATCGTTAATTAAAGGGGGTTGATACCGAATTATAATTAACGTGGAAAATAATTACTAATGGAAGTGAGAATCGCCATCGGGCGATTAAAATTGAAAAGGATCTCGAAATCATCGCCGAATTTACAAAGGGTTTGTCGGCGAAGGCTGCTACCGAAGGCTCTAAATAAACAAATATCACTAAGGGGGGTGTACAGATCACAAACACCAGTATCATCTCCTAGATCAATTACCTTTCTCTCAAATTATACTAAAAACATCACTTAACTAATTCCAATTATGTGCCAGCTTGGCTCGTTTATAACACTTTTTTCCCCCTTAGGGAATAAATAAGCACAATACTATTTAATTATGTCATTTCCTAAAGTAACTCTAATGAAATAGTTCATTTATTACTATGGGAATAAATTCAGTAACGCAGTACCATTTTATAAATTTAATGCGTTCCCGAATCGGAATTTTGTTTATACGTTCCTATTTGCTCGAGGGCAGGGCTTAAATTACGATTTCTGCTCATCAACATTGATACGGTAATAAATAAAAACACATCTTCGACCAACGTTTTTAATAGCTACGTTATTTGTTGCTTGTATAATTTTAATTTGGTGATGCTTTTTGTAACCAACGTCCATTGCCTGTGGTTTCTTTGGAGATCGATGTCAATTTCATTTTTCGTAATCCTAATGCTAAAATTTTAGACAGTTGCTATGGATTTTGTTCAAACAAAATTGAAGTCGTGATCGTTTTTATAATATAACTTACCAACAATTACAAGACTCATAAGTTTATCCGGGATTTCCATCTCGAACATGGTCTTCCAGAGTTTTTCCCGGTTGATGCTATCATAAGCTACACAGAAATTTACAAATATGTGATGAAAATCGATATCGTACTCTTAATTTTTTGTGAGAATAATCTTACGCTAAAAAGGTAGACCACAGTGAACTTGCCCAATTTAAAATTGCATCGATAATCCTTGAAAAGTTGTCTCACAAAAGGAGAGAGTCCGAATAGAGTCCTTGTGAATAAGACTAATATGCGTACACAATTACAACACGATGCAATATCTGCAAAACGTCTCGCAAAACAAATTGTATACATAAACAATGATTGTATTGATTCAAAAACCTTTATGGGTATACGCACAATAATTAATCAAAGTTTCATCGTAAATGAATGATTGATATAGGAATGTATACGGAACAAACAAACATATATGTACATATATATTAAACTGATGGTATTAATTAATTTCGTTTTAGTAAAATTCGTATGCTAGTTTCTTCCGAATATTTAGACATTTTTATATATAAAAAAAATAAAGATCATTACATTTGTGTTGTGGATAAATGGATATTCAAGAGACTGAACAGTTTTCTTTTTGAATTTCATGTATATTTATGGAGCCGCCTAATGTAAATGGCGCCAATAGGCATGTTTGGATGACCATATTCATTAAAATAAAGGACGTTTATGCGTTGACTTATTAATGGCTTTCAGCAAACAAAAGGATCTAAAATAAAATGTGCTTTGGGAGTAGAACTTATTTATCAGCGGTCGTTTCTTTCAAAACACATTTCAGCAGGTGGAGAGACCTGAGCAAGACTTCCGTTCATTTTCTTTTGTTAAAAGCTGATATCTCCAGGAGATTCTATCTTTGACTAACTCTGTTCTTGCATGGTACTTTAAATTAGTTTCGCCAACTTCTGTGTAATCTACTATCTGCTTTCTTCCGCCGAGAGTGCTCTAATTAGCGATCGTCCTATGGACACACCTAAATTATTTCATTCAAACAGTGCAAATATCCCTTAAGAATTAGCGCCGAATGCCGATGGTGGCGTTTTAAAAAGGAATTTAATCGAAAGGAAGACGATAGCACTTGATAAAATTGAATATAAAGTGTCTCGATCCTTGTATGCATCTACTGGGAATGCTCTTTTCATTGAGCTACGCAATTATCAACAGGAGGGGGACCTGAATTCTTACTGCACTCTCCCCATTTCTTTATTAGGTATTCAATGCAGGGGCTTGCAACTTGGGAACTGCAGTTTTAGTGTCGCTCAAATTTAAGCATCGTTTGTTGGAATTACACGGCGTCATTTGTGGTGAAATTAGTTGCAAAGATTCAGATTCCGGTTGCAAGATTAAGTACTGAAGTGTTCTTTCGTCTTGCAGATCTCGTCGCCTTGTTTTAAATTCTAACAAGCTATTCGTGAAACTCTATTCAATTAGAATTTGAGCAAATATTCCCATGTCGGTATCGAACATGACTAAAGTCTCATTAGCGTCAAGCAGTTGAAGAGTCGTATCATGCTCGCATTGCCTGTAATATGCACTTGGTAAATGTGCAGATGCCAGCTAGCTTGGAACAATTAACTTACTCGCTAGACTTGACTTCGTGTAAATTGGCTTTTAGCTTCAACTCCATCGTATCTCTGATGTTAAATACTCCATCGATTGCTTTAGTTTCGATTCGGAACTTCAGTATAATATTTATGCTCGAAAATTAAGATAAGGAGGATTATTTTTGAGCTTATTCACGAAGAATTTCATTGAAAGCTTATTAATATTCTTGCACGGGACAGAATTAAACCGACAGTGACGTTGATATTTAGCACAAGAGCACTTTCCATCTATTTTCATATACTTTGATTTGAATCTCCTTCCTGCTCGTCAGATATTCCAATTTCGAAACATAAAGAATTATCTCGACCTTAGGAGCCCTTGTAACTATAACGTTGAGGCGGGGGCTCTCTCGGGGGCAGAGTCCCCGGGCGGCTCCCCGCCTCCACTTGCTCGTCGGATGGCCGCGCTAGTGCACGGGTCCGTTCTTCTATCGGGCTGTGATGTTGCTGGATGAATGGATGGGAATAGACGGGCGTCGAATAGAAAGACTCTCTTCTGTAAATAACTATTTATTCCACACGAGAGAGAGATTTGGCTGCAGAAAGGACGACCTCCCGCAGCCAAGGCTAACCGACGACTCTCCCGTCTCCCACCTCCTGTGCGTCACCTCTCAACTGACAACGGTGCACGCGTAAGAAGCAATTCGTCGGCATGCAGGTGCAATGTCTCCGTAGGGCCACAAGAGATGACGCTGTTAAAATAACACATTACACCTGAAGAGAGACGGAAGATGTCGCTTTGACGAATTAAATCTGCTCAGATTAACAGTGCTACTACGTAGGGATGGTAAATCACCCACGCTACAGTATCACATAACGATCAATTGGCTAATTTTTTTTGTGTTACTAACCTACCTAACCTAACCTAACCATCTTTACGTCAAATCATGTACTTCTAGGATTACACATAAACACCATTATGGATTAGAAATAGTTTATCATGTATAGTAGCAAATAATTAATAGTGTCAGATAATATTAGGGTAATATACCTGTAGGTAGTTCTGTGGTTAAGCGGTTGGATAATCATCTTGGGTTCAAATCTACAGGAGATGTGGCTGGTGACTATATTTTTAAAAACTTATATACGCCATGAAAAACCATGTCAAAATGGTTGGTAATGATCCTTGGAAGAAGAAAAGTTACTATCTACTTATATTTGCTAAATTTTTCACATGCCTTTTGATTCTAAAATTGACTGTTTCCATTTAATCAACATCCTTCTATACATTTATATTTCATCCATGGTACAATTGAATCTATTGCTTGCCGAATGAAATGAGTAGGCGACGGAAACGCGATTCGCAAGAGTTGATGAGCCGGCGGACGCCAGTGCCTCGCGACAACTCACCTCTTGTTCGATTCCTTTCTTATTGTTTCACAATAGCAGGAAAATCGAGATTTATTAGTCGGCGGTATTGTTTGAGGCTCGCGCGTTATTCGCCTCGCCCCAGCCTTTGCTTAATTCGTTTCCATTGTAATCAGAGTCTCCATATGTATAAATTAACAAGGAGATATTAGTGTGAGTAGACGGGCGTAGTAGCAGTCTCCAAATTGATCGCTGCCATTAAGGACCACATACTTCGCGGATGAAATTAGAATATGGCGAGGAGCAGACTTGTCTCCCCTGACGGTATGCGATAGAAAGGTCTACAATTGAATTATTGAAGCTTCTACGGTCGCCCTAATACTTATTATAAAAGCCCTACACTGCCAGCGGCACTCAACAATTTTATTTTAAAAACTCGCCGAGAAACGCCGGAGTTAGAAAAATTGATAATCAAATTAAACTCGCCCGGCCGTAAGTTTTAAACTCGTATAAAATGAAAAACGGCCCGGATTTAAGGTTAAACTTTTTCTACGACCTTTTTTTAAATTGTATTTGCATACATCGTCAAATTTGCACGCCATAAGCTTAGCACGGAGACATAAATTATCGGATGAATCTGTAAGTTCTGTTACTTTTATTTATGACATCTTCTTCAGATAAATATCTGAGACGTATCATTTATTTTAGATATTAGGACATATAAATTCCGAACGTTCATGTGATATGCCTCATTTTCATCAATTTTCTCAGTATACAATGGTATTTCTATATTCAAATCGAATAAGATGTTCATAAAAGTGTTTCTTTTGCCCATGTGTTTGCCCAATTCATACTTTTCTTTAATATTCTTCAAAATTGAGACGTTGTCCATCATATTTCGATGACCTACATTCAAAGAACTATCTTCAAAAATCCAATTACATGAGCTTGTGAACTATTCAAATGTTTTTTATGAGAATTTATTTGTCATCTCTGTTTATTCGTCGGATGCAATGTGTCAAAATGACATTTTTATTGAAATTTTTGTCACTTCCCTTCCAAAACAGCGGACAATTTGGGTGTGCTAAGTGCAAAAATAGTGGAAAAGCGTCAAAACGAATGACTGCTACATCACAACAGCTCGCCCTGTCACATTATACTTTGCGCTTGGATGCAGCTAGCGATAAAACTGCAGCAGAAATATGCATTTTTTAACCGGTTTGAATTTTAGCTTTTATCTGAAACTAGACGGGGCGACTGAATATTTTTTTAGATCGATAATTGCAATACATAAATAATATTATAGAGCTCATTCGACCAATTGTTTACAATATAGGATTTCAAAATTTCATTTAAAATATTTTAAATTGAGAAATCCATTAGAATTAAAGCATTGCGGTCTAAAATTGTGACCTGAGGCTATCGTCAGATAGCCTTGGTTGCGGGAAGACGTTCTTCCCGCGGCCACATCTCTCTCATCATCAATAAAGAAATAAGTAAGACGAGAGTATTTCTATTTGACACCCGATCACCTTTACCCCTCCATTCCGCTTCATATCGACCCAATAAAAGTACTCTGTTATGAGAGCGCCCCCGCTCTTCCGCGTTGTATTTCAATTCTGACACCAAAGTTGATGTTATACCATTTCCACCCATGATTCTATTTTTGCTTAATCAATTCTGTTTTAATGTTATATTTATTTTTGGGGGAAATTTAAATGAATTATCGGAGTTTTAATTTTTGAATTCAAGCAAGGGACATGATGTGTTCATAAGCCCCCGCTGAGCACCCCTGGCACGCACAATACACAGTACTAATACAATTTGTGTCGCTTCATTAAACTATTTCCTGCAATTTGGACTACTGCACACCCTCTCCTTACATCACTTAATGCATCCTTTGATAAAAAAAACAACAATCAAAATAAACGCATTCCTTACTGCACCACCTTATGACCAATAGATTGATTTTAAATGCCAATCAAAGCCCTTTTTATATATGCATTTTTATCTATTTGTTCTATTAGTAATTTATTAATAAATTGAAGACTTTCAGACCATATTAGAGTTCCACCAAAATTGATTGATGTAAATGGTGTTGAGGAAAACGTGGCGTAGGTATGTGTAACACATTTATTTCATGTCATTGTGACTTCGTTTCGGAAACTTTTTGATTCATTCGCTTTTGTCGACACTCTGAGTAAAGTACGCTTAATAAATTAGCATCCAAAACGGTCTCCACACACAACTCCAGTAAATATGACTGATGCCATAAACCCCTTTTCCACGGGATTAATTTTTATGAAGACAGGAAGAAGCACACAAAAAATAAAGTATGTTAATGAAGCCTCCCAAGTGGGCGAAAATAAGTTTGCGTGGCGTTTCTTAATAATTCTTGCTAGGGCTCATATATTCGGGGGAGTTTGGATGGGCGGATATCTACGATACTGAAAGAACTGCAACATTATTCCCTTTGTCTTTTCTTATTTTCATCAGAACTTATGAGACCTATAAAGAAAGGAAAACGCTACTTTGGTTTTTGTGTAAGGAAAAAAAGTTATTTTATTACTCTTAAGATAATTAGATGTGGGCCGTATATTTTTTCCATCGCCTTTTGAAGAATTTTCTCGAAAAATGGATATGGAAACGCACCAATGCTTATTTTTTCGATGAAAATAAATATATGCAAGCCTTCCATATATGATTTCTTGCATTTTAAAAAACGTTTTTATTCATCTTCATCTCACTGCATGATTCCATAGCTACTCGAGAGTGTAACGAATCCACGAAACATTGATGTCAGAAGTGGGATTCAAATCTACGCTCATACTATCCCACTTCTGACACCAATATACATGGAGCAATGCATATGAGTGCTTATAAGGTTTTATTAGGGTTCTAAGCATGAGCATCCTCGCTCCACCTAACTACACTGGTGTCAGAAACGGCGGTTGGTTAATGTGACATGTACTGCGGGAGAATTAGGATGGCCGAGATTCAACCTTACGAGGTGAATTGTGCGTCGACTTTAACGGGTCCCAAACAGGCAGATGTTACGAAAAGGCTCGGAGAGCCGGGGATCTATGCTCCACCATGTAACAATGAGCCAATAGCGATCGTTGTTTGCAGTCCTCTTTAGTTTCACAATCGTCGATATATCGTTGCTTAACACTCTAAGGGTTAAAAACATAATGTTGCTTTTGATAGATGTGGATGAATGATTATGAAATGATATGATGATGATGCCATTGTGTGGATAATGAATGTGTGCCATGTTTCATAAAAGCAACATATTATTTAGGAACATGAGGAAAATTTGCGATATTAAAGTGTGACAAAATATATGACAAGATGAAAAGATGAAAGATGGAATTAAGTGTTTGATGTATCATAATAGTTAATCAAATTCATTTAAAATCATTTTTATTTTCTACATAGATGTCTTAGATAATATTCAATTCATTATTTAATGGAATATAACGTGTTTCATCGATCAGTTGAATAAATAATGATCAAAGTAACATTGGAGTAACAAATGGCACCAAAGAGAAGGAAGAAAAATGAAGAATTCCACACTAAAGCAACACATAAATAAAAAAAATGTAGATAGATGGTAAGCAATGGGTTAAGGGGCGGTCTGATATTAAGCGCTATCTAACGTTGTCTACTTGTTAAACATTATTAAATGTGTTTGCAGAGAAAGGGAACCCAACACCAAAATTATGAGGCGGGAAAGGGGGAGTTTTTCAAAGCCAATGGCGGTTAATGCGATCGGATTCACATCGGGAATATTTGTTACTGAGATGGCAACACCATAACCGGATCTGGGGTTTCGTATACTCACAGTCGGATGAGACTTGCCAGTGCGGAAAATGTCCCGTCCGGAATATGCGTCAACCGGTTTAAATTTAATCGTCTGGAAAACATTATGATTAATGGCAACACAGTTTTTACTTCAGCTATAATTAACAACTAAATTTCACGTAAGATTACTCAGAACTCATTAAAATGACGGCTCGAGTACTACTCGTGAATAATTATCCCTGTAAGTGTAATTCAAAATCAATGAAAACATTCCAAAACCGCTGCGATGCTCATAAAGTAACCGGATTTGTGCTTTAAATCATATTTTATCTTATGAGAGTGATGTTATGATTTTGTGTTGCTCATAACAGAAAAATATCAACAACAAAAAAAGGTATACTTACAGTCTTTCAAGCGAAACCAAGTCTTGGAAGGCATCCCTCTCTATCGTGTGAATCTGATTATCCGTCAGTTGTCTGAAAAATAAATCCAAATGATGATAATATATTAGCACATTGAATTTACATATGAAATATTCGATTAAATATATGTAATTATTCTAAATATCCTTAAAAATGCTTTCGATGAGGGATATTAGAACAACAAAGGGATTATGGATATAATGAATAGTGTGACGCTCTGTCGCTAGTCTTGACGTCTGGGGACCTACGCTTCAATGGTGTCAGAAGTATCTGCAACGCCACAGAAGATGGCGCTATTATGATGGCGAATATGTTCAGATTTACATATATTTTTTAATAATAGCTTATTGAACTCTCCTGATGTGAAGCTTTAATTGTCTATGACATAGCTAAAGTGCATTGGCATAATTCGATTGGATGCTAAGTGCCAGGATTTTGAATCTTGAGCGAGTGAGTCTCTGTACTTTATAACCGCACAGTATAAGTGCTCTGAGCATGTGGAGTTAAAAGTATACTTAGTGTTATAAGTATTTATAGCGAAATTATAATAGAGTAGTGAAATAAGTCAATTAATTAAGCTTAAGTGGTGCCATTAGACACGTGCCGTACTGAAAATTCCACCGAGCTTCCTTTTAATTATATCAAGGCAAACATAGTCAACTTCCGGTTTCAAATGTGCCCAAAAATTGAATCTAATGTAATACAAAATTATTGCTATGAATTACTTGAGTACGTCATCTAGTTTCTCGGTCTAACGCAGACTAACCGGTCTTGCGAGAACGAGACGGAGCAATTTGGCAAATAAGCATTTACATATTTTAGATACTTACAGCGTTTTCAAATTTGTCAATCCACGAAAGTCGCTGTCTGTGATTATGCTAATGTTGTTTCCTTGAAGATCTCTGAAAAACAAAAAAAAACACAATTTTAAAATTTTTATATCAATTTTGCATCAAATATTAACTTCAAAGAGGCTAAGAAATGTGCAATGTTCGTTTTGTAATGAGAGTTCATAATCGTTCTGTAGACATGTTTGAGTATGGCGTGCGATTGTGAGGCGTTCTTTCGTCATGTCAGCGATCAGAAAAGCGGACCAATTGGACACACAGACCTTGTAGTCATTCCGTCCTTTTTGAGGGCTTTTTGCAACATTTCCGAGGATAAATGCGTACCCCTTTCTATAAAATATAATTCTTGTTTTGTTTCTCCAAAAAAATTCAAAATACATCTAAATGTTTCATATATTTTAGGTACTGTTTTTGTCGATCAGCATTAAATGTGTTTAAATGGAAAATAGTTGTATTTATATAATAGAATAGAAATAAAAATATATGTTGCTCAAAAAATAATAATTTTCGCTCCGATTCCTCCAATGTTTGCCAAATATAATATCGGTGGAGAATACGTTGAGGGTGATTTTTTAGGGGTGGTATCTAATTTTAGAATAATTTTGCAATAGGGCAGGTTTAGTCCCGAAAGAGGATGTTAACATGAATTATCGGTATTAATATCATGACACAGTTAAGCAACTAATCAAATTGCGCGGCGGGGAACGTGTTAAACGCCATTACGGGCACGTGTGCCATAATCTGAGCTCAGG
The DNA here is from genome assembly GCA_008973525.1 of Stenopsyche tienmushanensis. Classification (NCBI taxonomy): domain Eukaryota; kingdom Metazoa; phylum Arthropoda; class Insecta; order Trichoptera; family Stenopsychidae; genus Stenopsyche; species Stenopsyche tienmushanensis. The sequence goes on from WACJ01000523.1 coordinate 255,701, forward strand.
GGCTAATTTCAAAATAATCGCTGCCACCAGAACAGTTGGAGATCGTCACAAAAATGGATCCGGGAGCTTGAATGCGAATTAAAATGATAATGCTCGAATGGCGAATCACAAATAAGAGTGACAAAGGGCCCGATCGTCTTCGAGGAGCAGCAGGTGATTAAGGCGACGACTCTGGATCATATCCTGAACGTGACGATTCAAAGCGGCGGAGGATTTCGTTACAATATTGTTTTATTGTTTGAATGCGAGCGCTTCTCAAATGTGGGAGCGCCAAATTAAAATAAATCCGACCGAGAGCTCCTTTTTAATGGGAGTCAAAAGCACTCGGTCGGCTCTCCGAAACTCAACTTTCGCTCTGAGGTGAACTTTTATAAAATTCGATTTGGGAAAACTCTTTGTGAAGTTAATCATTGAAAAAGTAGAATTCAGCCCGAATCTTATAAATGCTTAGCGGACTATCAAAAATATTCTAAATTTGCATTTGAGTGCTGAAAGGCGAATTTAAATAACGACTTTCGACTTTTAATTAAAGATACCTATAACTCAAACGATGCGAGGTGTATTTAGCGAACCACAAATACTAAACTAATTAATACGCATTTATCGAGTCAAAATATACAGAACTTACGAGTCATCCAGAAAGTAAGGTTACAACATTTATTTACAATCAAAAAATGCTTATAACTTAAACCTCTTTTTGTGCAATTTCGAAGTTATGCGGTTTTTTTAAAGTATTTTTTTATTTGTTGTTTTTGTTGCAAAACGTCCAAATTGAAGTCAAAAACCTGTAGCTATTTAAGTGACATTTAGAGAAAATTTGGCCGATCCTATCATAATGAAATCTTTTAACGCGTTTTTCTCGAAAATACTTTTTTCAACGCGGTTGACATCATATCTCATGTTTTAATGGATAACTTTAAATTAAGTACGAATCTTTTCTATATAACCCTCTATTCCTACCAGATTTATGTCAAAATGTATTTTTAACTATGTATTTTAAAAAAATAGAACTGTGACAAAATAAGGACCAAAAATGACTTGATTGATTTTTTTTAAACAGTCGCCATTTTGTGATTTATTTATATTTTGAGTTAGGGACTAAAGTGACATCTTTACTAATTATGAAATTTATTGTTGGAAAAAGAAAATCTGCACAGAACAATGATGACATTGACGATTTTAAGTCATATCGAAAATCGCAACGAAAATTATCATACAATGATGATAGTTTGTAATTAAAATAATTAGTATTTCTCTAGTGGATGTCAAGCATTTGAGATGCCAGATGTCAGACATCCTTAAAATTTTACCAAAAATGCATGACGTTCTTTAAATGATACAAAAATTTTAATTTTTAATTGCCTTATTTTTTTCCTGTTTTTTTTTATGCGATTTTGGATATATTTTATATAGCTGTTTCAAAGTTATGCGGTTTTTAAAATTCATGGAACGCATCTTCACTTTTTCTATGTAAATCATAGCTTTTTTTGTGCGATTTTTCGCGGAACGCATCTACCGCATAAAAAAAGTTACAACGTAGAGATTTTTGATAAATAAAAAAAAATATGTAAAGGAATAAAGAATTGCATATAAATATCTTAGTATGTAATTGAAATAAAACAACTACCCTTTCCATTCGTAAGTCGACATTACGTGGATTTCGACTTCCACTCATATGTTGACATTCTAATGCCTAAATTTAATATTCGCGTGTAAGAAATTTGCTAACATATTTTTTGTTATATCTAGAATCCTGAAAAAAGTTTCAAAAATAATGCATTTTGGCAGCAACCCACTCATATGCAGTGCATCATTTTTTAAATGGAAGCTGTTGTATTTATATCAAAAATATTCATACAAATTTTATTTTATACAATAAAAAATAATTTCTAAAATTTCTCGAGAAATCGAAAAAAATTCTCGAAAAATTCGAGGATTTTTGATTTTGCATATTTCTCGAGAAATTCTTTTGCCGGATAGATGCGCGATGACCTCTCCGTTGGAAAAATATACTGTGAATAAACAAAATGGCTGACAAATACGCGGGACCAAACAAATTCAAATTCGAAACAAAATATTTTTTAAATGACCCTCGTACAAGATCATTGTTAATTATTCATTTGGATGACCTTTTATAAAATATGTACGCTTATTATTAATAAAATATTCGTGCTTCCATCAAATTTTCATATCTATCTATTTAATCATTCAAATCAACAGATTTAATCTAGGAATTTATTTAAATCATTGCTTATGCATTGAAAGGATTAGCAAGGTAAAATACTTGATTTTATGAGGCTTTTTGGATTTCATAACACAAAGTACTTGATAATAAAGATGGATTATTTAATGGCTCGCGTTCATGAAAAGCCAAGCCTTTTCCCGTGTTTCATGATTTAGATTTGACGTTAAGCCGGGCAGTGTTTGTTTCAAATTACACGACATCAGAAGGATGCAATTTAATAAAGTGCATTTCAAATTAACTAGACGATGACGTACTTCTTCGAATAATCCAACGCAGAGCGCGTCTAAGCGACATTTAAATTTTATTATGTCTCCATAATATACATAATACGAGGGGAGTTATTTTCGCAACCAGAGCATAATTCTCGTTTCTTAGGAGCAATTTGGTGAAAAGTGCCAACGCACCTCTTCAGCAATAACATTTCGAGCTGAAGGCTTACACGTACTGTGAATATTGAAAAAGTGCCTTTTCAGACGTTTGATTTCGATTCGAGACTGCGACCTATTGTCCCGAACATATTGCGGAACATTTTGGAGATCTTTCGTCGGTTAATCTCCGTGAGAATGGAGCAAGTGGAGTTTGCTTCTAGTAACTCTGTTAATCCTCGGAGGATGGGAGTGGCACTCACTAAAACAGCTCCGTGAAATTTAACACAAAAAAGTGTTTAAAACAAACATGCAAACGATGTCTTGGGGTGTTTAAATAATGCCTTTGTAAAAATATATTTATGTATATAAAATTCAGTTAGGCGAAATGTTCACATGTGCTTAATGGCAGCCATTCGCTTAAACCCACTACTTTAGACGACATCCGCTAAATTTGCTAGAAGATGAGAACTTCTACCTAGTAATTAGTTTCGTCAACATGATAGTCCTCGCCAAAGTGGCTGACGTTCTCAACGAGCTAAATGGTACATCGGAGTTTATAGAGTGTAACTGAACTGCTTTATCAAATTACAGACTTGGAATATCAATATAATATTCATCAAATATTGATACATCAAACAGCAATCTAAATAATAAGGGAAATTTCATGTCGACATTCGAAATTCTGGAAAAATGATTATTCATTTATGATTGTGCTATTTTCGAGATTTAATTTCATATATGTATGTTCAAAAATCCATCAGCATTTGTGCTAATTTACCTCAATTACAGTTAATATTGCCACAATTTTAAAGCGTTTAGTTATAAAGTAATTCAAGCCTCCCCTAAGTATGCAATTAGTACTGAACCCAAACCTAAGGGTAACTATTGGCGATTGTGCAGATCGAACGGATGGATGATTTCGACCGGAACTACCAAAAATGGTATTAACAGAGCCCATACAAAGTGGGCGGCGAATCCCCCTCTGCTATTATGGGCACGTGCATGGGTTTATTGAAATAGAATTTGCCTCCGAATTAAAAATATTGATAGCAAATGTAAGCATTTAAATCTATAAAATTTATCCTGAGGATATGCCACCATAACCATAATTAATTTATCGAGAAATTAGAATTTTCGATTTCATTTCTTAAATTTCTCGAGAATTCTTCGAAAATTCTCAAGAAATTTTGATAAACAAAAACGTATATTTTTTCTTTCTTCAGCAAAGATAAGATGTCTCTGAAAGTAAGAAATTTGTGCAACATTTTTTGTCACACATAAAACCCTTATAAAATGTATTTATCGGTTGTATTTGTATCGAAAATATTTGTACAAATTATCTTTCATACAATAAAAATTGATTTATAAAATTTCTCGAGAAATTCGATTTTGCATATTTATCGAGAAAAATGTATAGGCAATAAACAGATAAAATGAAATTTAAATTGCATGAATTGCTCAAATGTTTCGTATTTGGTGAATCTTCATCCATTATCCGGAGCTCCAGGGAATCGAAGTATTATGTCATGGTGGAGTTCAAAATAAATTGTTGAGGATTCTTTACATGAGGGAATACGGCTACTGCCACTGCTTATATCCTAGTCGTTTTTTATTAGGCTCGTTGATATATGTTTAGATATTTGTAGTAGAGTGTATATCGGAAAACATTTCTACAAAGCATTCGCAAGAATCGGCCACAATACGTTTTATTTGGCCGTAAGTATCCCGCTCTTTTCATCGTTAGAGAGGATCGATTTATTGATACTTAAAACAAACAGATGTTCGTATGATAAATATGTGTTTAAAATCCAAAAAAATGCTTAATAAGCGAAGAACATAGAAAGAGAAGATTAATAACGATTTGAAGCGGCGATTGGCGGTGAAAAGCAAGGATCTGATCGGGTCATGAATTGCGCTTTGTAAAGGTTCATCTAAATGCAATGTCGAGATGTAATATTTTCTCGAGTTTTGTGATATGCAACGACATCTTGCTGGAAATCGACATTAGACATTGATGCTGGTCTATCACTGCCAGCTGCTAGATGATGCTAAGGCTGCTTAACCTTTTGAGGAGTGAGCAAATTTAAAATCGATGGAGTCGTTGATGCCATAATCGCTTTACATCTTCAATTCAAGGCACGGTCAATAGTAAATAAGCACTGTTGATAGCATACAAGACCACGTTTTTATATAAACAATACGCAAAAAATTGATTCATTTGCTCCTACTTTAGAAGGAAATGATAATTGGACAAAATTAAATAAATAAACACTGTGGATAGCACAAAATATTCGATCATTTTTTTGCGTCAACAAATAACACACACTTGAAATCGAAATCATTGTTAGTCGATAAATTTGGGCTAACGATCTATACAATCTTACGATGTATGCGGGGAAGCTCTCCGTCTCTATCTCCCGAATTGAGTTCTGTCTCTGTCTATTTCCGAGCGCTATAGAGTGCTCTTTAAAATAAGTGGAGGGGGATCCCAAGCCCTAGGAACGTACTCCTTTAGGAGTTAAACAAACAATTACATGTTGCGCAACAGAAGATGCTATTTTTCACCTTCTTTTTTTAGTGACGGGATCAAGAAGCTTCCTATCTGATGAAAAATGCGATAAGATAAGATGCTATTTTTCAGAATGGGTTTAATATTGTTTTTTTTTAATGGGTCATGCACAATTTTAGAATACATTCAGTGAATTAAGAGAAAACTCCTTATTGGATTGCGTATCTCCCAATTAGCTATAAAATTGTGGGACGAAAGCTAATTCTCGGAGAAGCTGGAATAAGGGAGCTCGCTATATCCGCTCCCTGCTGCGAAAACATCATATTATTTTCAGCGCAGTGTCTTCGGCGTTTCGGAAGTACTTTCCGCCCCCTATTCGCAAGACGTTCAACGCCGCCCTGGGCCGGCCCTTTATTACGGGCGGTGTATATACATATTGACAAATGGGGTGAGGGGTCCGAAGAAGGGAATCGCTTCACCGCCGAAAAGCGTCCTTAAAAATTAACGACTGCTCCGTCGCGGTGAAGTCTCCAGGAATCGAAAGCTCCTCCGCGAGCAGCCGCGTCGTTCAATTTCACACCGGGTATTCCGAATAAAAGAATCTCATCCTAATATTTCATATCCGCGTCAGGATTCGTCGGCAATGAATCAAAATAATTGCACTTTCCATCAAGTCGGAGCGTTCTTGGAAGCCTTCCAGCTGTCTACTCTTTCTGGATCTTCTGCTGATGAGCGTCGTTAGAATTCGAAAGCGACAGCTCGTGTGCTTCTGCGAAACGTAGCCCCAAACAAAAAAACCTCAACTCCCCAGGATTTGGAGGAAGCATAAATTTACGACAGCGGCAAAAATATAACATGCCCACGGCGCTTTCAGCTTATTCCATTTAATGGCTTAATACATTTTCAAGGCTCGTGTTTGTATCGCTTCAACTGCTCTACCCTGATTCGGTTTGATGTCTGCAAATTGTATTGTTCTAATCCACGTCACTCTTCATTAACAGCTTTATCGAAGTACATCTACTCCTGTTACGTTTCAGCCAAGACGGATGCTGCTAATATCAAACCACCACTGCTCTACATACGTTCAATCGATTCTTTCCATTGTTCCATCGTTCCAGGAAAATCTAAATTTGACAAGCCTCACATGACGCCCGTTATATTCCAATGAATGATCCAAAGGGAACGATTATCGAAGATCAGATAGCATAAACTACAATCAATATCAGCATATCGTACATTATATATTGATATTCATCCTGGAGACGAAATAAAATTGAATTACACTGTAGGTATATCGGGAATTGAAAGATAGTGCCCGCCGATATTCACTATATCGAGTTTATTCGTGAACTTGATCGTGAAAATATTCAAGATGAGAAACTGCATTATCGAGCACTTCATCTCAAATTGAATGAATTTCATTCTCCAGGGCTGCATGAAAGCCTCAGGTTTCAATGGAAGATGAAAAGCAGCACGTCGCAGAGACTTTTCTACAGTTTTCCTTGCACCGGATTTCCCAGGCGACGCGTCAAATGCATATAAAAAGAATTTTAAATTGTAAGACGCCTCGGAAGTTTTTTCCCCCACGTCTCAATAACAGATAAGTATCGTTTCAAAGCATCCTTTGATGAATGAAAAAAGCACACAGAGAAAATGGAAAATTACGCTTGTAATTATTCACACGATGAATATAAAAAAGGTTGCTATTAAAAAATGTACATAAATTCTAAGATATTTTACATGGGATCTATGAGGGTCATCTAAAAAGCGTGGGCGATTTAACATCCCCATGTAGTAACGCTGTTAATCTGAGCAGATTTAATTCGCCAGATTAACAGCGACATCTTCCGTCTCTCTTCAGGTGCAATGTGTTAATTTAACAGCGCCATCTCTTGTGGCCCTACGGAGATATTGCACCTGCATACCGACGAAACGCTTCCTGCGCGTGCACCGTTGTTAGTTGGGAGGTGACGCGCAGGAGGCGGGAGTCGAGAGAGTCTTCGGTTAACCTTGGCTGCGGGAGGCTTAGGAGCCCTTGTAACGTTATAGTTACAAGGGCTCCTAAGGTCGAGATAATTCTTTTTGTTCCTGGTTGGATCCTAATGGTCAGTTTGTTTGGTCTCACATGTTTGTCGACCATTTTGTTTAGTCACAGTAAATTATTCTTAAGCTTGTGGAAGTTTATGGTAGTGATATAATGAATCGAAAATGTGTCACGAAGTGGGTTAGGTTGTTTAGAGAAGGCCGCACTGATACTACCGACGATGCAAGGAGTGGAAGATCATCAGTTATTTCCGACGAACTTGTGCAAAAAATCGAAGAACATGTACGAAATGATCGCCTTGTGATACTTGACGACCTTCACGAAGAATTTCCTGATGTTTTTTCGGTGTTATTGTGTCGGAAAAACATAGTTATAGTTAAATGTTGTAACTTTACTTTCTGGATAACCCTCGGATATGTGAATCAAAAACAGGATTCCCCAATTTATTATGAATCATAACATTGCTTCAGGAACGTTATACTTATGCTGTAAAAATGAATACTATCGAAGAAAATCTATACGTTATGCAGTTGTGAAACATGCAAATTCAGGAGTTCAGTCAAAATTGAACACCAATGAAAGACCACATCGAAGGACGAAGATTTAGTCTCCAATGAGACATTCAAGTAAGATACTCAAAGACAAGTTTGAAATTGCATATTGTCATCCTTGAGTGCTATACCATCGATCTTAAACTGTAATTGAGTTCGTCAAGATGAAGAATATCAGTCTTTGATCTGCCTGGGAATAATCATGATTTGAATCCCTTGACTTTATATAATGAAAATACATCATGAAATGTTATAAGCATATTTTTTTGTTTGTTAAATATGCTCCAAAAGTAAGTGGATCGGAAGCTTTAATTAAATTTTTCCCCAGTTAAGTTTCGATCTTGAGACGTTTGAAAGGTTCAATATGTGGTTTTCTCCCTGCAACTTTAGTAAATTTAATTAAATCGATTCCCTCTAAAGAAATTTATGATCGTATTTTATGGTCGACATTTAAATATGGCCGATTTTAAGCTGCGAATGCGAATAATAATGAATTTCTCTATTTCACAAGCGGAGATTTCTTATAAGGGTTTTGCTTAAAAAGCAGATTAGTAGTCCCTGACCGATGAATTAGCGATAATCGAGAAGGAATGGGAATTACGGAAAATCATTCAAAATGCGGAAAGCTCTCATAAAGTTTTAATTCAAACTCCTATAAGGAAAATTTCCAGTGAAAGACCTACTCTGAAGTTTGCGGGGGCGAACGGAATTAAATTTGTACAGGTATTCATAGAAATGTGCGTATTTATTTAATGTTCGTGATTAAAATTGATGCTAAAACGTTGTGATTTAATACTTTGCTTGGATGGCTTTATTCATGACTTGTGAATGAAATAGGAGAGGGCTCATACGGAAATATTGATTTATAGCCGTATTGAAAATTCAATTATAGTCTGAGTCATTAGCATTTCATATGACAGAGTACTTTCAAATATTCCACCAATTATCATAAACATATTCGCGTCGGATATAAACTTAAATTGAATTAAAGGTTATGGAGAAATATTTGGGATATTTTTAAAGCGAGCTTCGATAGAATTCCTCCATAAAAATGTGATCGAAAGTCATCGTTTGCTTCAGATGAGCTTTTATACAATATGGCGAACAAGAACGTATTCAGCCTACGAAAAAAAAATAAAGAACGGTTATGGATTTTCTGATCGTTTCGCACCGAAAAACATTTTCCACAGTACTTTTAAATCGATGAATATTCAAAAAATATGTTTGGAGCTTTATTCAGAGCTTTACTAAATATCAACCAAAAATAAAATCAATTGACACTTGATTAAAGTTTGAATGTTGCTTTCTATAGGGTATTGTATTTAAAAATAACACTTTTGACAAAAATTTACTGTGACTGAACAAAATGGTCGATAAACGCGCGGGACCAAAAATACTGACCGTTAGGACCCTCCTTACACGACAGGTGTGCCACCTTCGAAACAAAACAAAAAATCCCCTGGCAAAATGCAATATAAAAAAATGCAAAACATATATGGCACCTCAAATAAAAGCATTCATCTTGATGTTTTAGCATAGAGACGTTTTTAAATTAAAGCTACACGTTTGATATTAAAAATCCTGTTTTATTAAATGAGTAAATAATATTTTTTTACCATCAGACATCTGAAAATCGATATATGAAATATGTTCTTGGACATTGCTAAAGCATTCCACACTGTGCAATATGATGCTCTTGCTTACGAATCAATATTGATTAAATTTCACAACAATGATGAAATAGTATACTACTATATGAATTATTATTATAACAAAAAATAGAGAATTAGCTGATCATGTTGGCATAACAAAAATAATATACGATGTTGGGTCAAGCTAATTATATTTTTAAAAATATGAATATCTTAAGATCGACGATGTGATGAATCATAAGGTCAGCATTTTTGACCATGATCTAAAATACAGTGACATTTACGAGCGCATTTCACATTGGAAATTCGATATTTTAGATATTAATATTTATTTTGATTTATCGACGAGATAAATTCTTACGTTTTTAAAATAATATTTGCATATATTATAGGCTCGCCCGATCGAAGATAATTTATCTGAATAAATTAGAAATCATCGGTGGCGCTCAGCGACGAACGTTCGCCTATTTATCTATGGGCGATTTTCGCGCGTTTATGGCCCCCCGCGGTCGAACGCTCATTTAAAAAAGAGCACACCGACAATTGCGAAACGCGGCATTAAACTCGGATGGAGATTGTTTTACATATTTGAAAAAGTGAAACCGCCCCGATGTTTTTATAGGTTCAAACTTTCAGGTCCCAAAATGGCTCGAAGTTCGTAAAAAGCAAATTAAGTCCCACGATGGCGCTGTAAAAACGATCATTGCGCATAAACACGTTACATTCCTGCCACTTCGAAGAACGTATAACTTCCATCTGCCCCCGAATGATTCTAATAATATGTGGCAATTTCATGCTGTGTGTTTTTAATCCTTTTAATGTGCGAAGTATGCATTGTGCGCATGCGCAATGTCTTCTCATATCGATGCAATACGCTCAATTCATGTTTATAGTTTGAGGTTAAAGTTATTCTTGATTATACTAACATTTAGTAATTAAACTAAGACATAATACGTGATGATCAGCTTTTTTGGTCCCGCGTGTTTGTCGGCCATTTTGTTTAGTTACAGTAAATGCTTCTGATGGAGAAGTCATCGCGCGCTCCCACTACGTCCTGTCTGCGTGAGAACCATGCGTTCATCCGTTTTTTGACTTTGCAGAACAATACTACCACGAATATTCATCGGAAGCTCGTAGAAATTTATGGTAATGATGTGATGAGTCAACAAGTCATGAATTGGGTTAGGTTGTTCAGCGAAGGTCGTTCTGATACTCACGACAAGGCAAAGAGTGGGAGACCATCAATCATTTTTGACGAACAATAATTAACCCTTTTAAAAAGATAAGAATATTTATAAAATTCAAACAATAATTTCTATAAAGATATTTTAAGGTAAAGATCTCTCGCGATGTGAAAATCTATTCACTTGGAAGATAATAAAAATTCTTCAGAAAGTTCATCATTTATTGATTTGGAAAAATGCTTTTTGATGACTCGAACATAATTTTAAGGAAGAATTATTGATCAAAATTATAAACTAACGCCACAAAATAATAGTAAAAAAGTCGAGGACTTACATAAAATTCCGGATTTATAGATATCAATGGTATAATTAAAATAAATGTACACTCAAACCTCTTTTTGTTCGATTTTTTTGTGCGATTTCGAAGTTATGCAGTTTTTTTCTTTTTATCGAGATATTTTTTTTATCTAAATAATCAACACTAACCAAAATTTGGGGAAAAAAATATAATTTGGGACTGTGAAAATCATATTGCATTTGCTCTTATTATTTCTACCAGATTTTTGTCAAAATTTATTTTTTAACTATTTAAAATGAATTAAAACTGACAAAATAAGGCCAAACAATGACTTGACAGTCATTGTTTCACAATCTTTAAAATTTTACTATTGATGCAAGACGTCCTTTAAATGTTACCAAGAACGTTATTTTTTAATTGCCTTATTGTTTTCCTATTTTTTTATGCGATTATGGATATATTTTATATAGCTGTTTCAAAGTTATGCGGTTTTTAAAATCCAAGGAACGGATCTTCATTTTCAAGTTATAGTTTTTTTGTGCGATTTTTCGTGAAACGCATCTACCGCACAAAAAAAGGTTTAAGTTTAATTTGATAATACAAATAATGCCCAAATATAAAAATTGATATTTTGGTCCATAATTTCGTAATAATGGCTAATTATCGGCTGAATTGATATTGAACATCGATGGTAAATTATGAATAATTTGATTATTTTATGTTTTGAACATATTTTATTTTTTATAAAAAAAAATATTGATCAAATTTGTAGTAAAAAATACCACAAAGCAAATTCAATTGGATTTTGATGATCTAAAACCGCAATTTACATATTACAGAGAATAAATTGTGGCCCTGCCCTCGCATATAAGAACTTGATGCTAAAAATACATTGCATGCAATGAATTAATGGTTCTGTCAGTCATTAGGATGTCGAGGCATCAACGTAACCTTTTTGTATGGATGTCTTTTTAAAGCGTACCTGCTTTCCAATTAAAAATCGAATTAAGCCCTATTTTATTGGGTAATTCCCCGGTTTTATTAGAAATGCAACCGGTTCGGATCTTATCTTCATCGGAGTTTATCTTAATTGTTGAGCTTAACATCTGATCACGATGCGAGATACACATTTTAAACTGGTCGATTGCTCAATAAAATCGAGGCTTTACTGATGAATACGGTCGCATTCGACGCAATTCAAACGGGGGAATCGATCTGTGCGAGCATCGAATTTATGAGATCTGCAAAAAAATATATCGGGAACAGATTGCGGGATCGCTGTTTGATAATCGAATTTATAAATAGGAGCTGCTTATGTTGGAAATATATGGTAATCTTTCTTTCGGTCCCGGTAGCTTTGATGAATATGAATAAGATTGGACTACTTCTCTACATCAAAAGATTTTTAGCAATATTGTGATGTAATTGCGCTTTCCTATTCCTCTGAAGCGTACGCAATTCTAACATTTTTTTTTGATCTCTTCTACCCTTAAGCCACTGAAGCGTTCTTCGGGCCGTATCCTAATATCTAAAACGCCTTTTAGGCAGAGTGCGCCCCTTTTACTTTATTGATGTATATGATATGTCTCCCTCGGAGACCGATATTTTACCGCAAAAATAAAATTTTCGATGGAAAACAATTGAGTTTGTTCGGGATACGGGGTGGCTAAGGACGAGGGTAAATGTGCGAATTTAATACGCTATTTGTTTACGCCTCTATAACTCATTTTACATATCGTTATTGCTTCCGCGTGACGCAAATTGAATTTTTCTTCCGTACAAGGAACGTATAATTTGAGATTCCCGCTTCCGGTTGTTTCCGAAAGCGCCGATAGGTGGCAGCGTTGCATTCTCAACCAAATGACTGCCGGTAATCAAATTTATTACAGGCGGGAACAACGAAACCCGACGCGACCGACTCCACTTCCAATTACCGTAAAAGTGGAGGGCTCCAATTCAAATTTCAAATCCACCACAATAAAAATAAATTTAATACGCCTAATATAGCATTCCCGGGCACGACCATAATTACCATGAATAATGCCCGTTTGAATCATTTCAATCTTTCGTAATGCGACAATTAAATTCATAAGAAAATCTTAAAATTATGGAACGTCGGGTCAAGTACTCTCGCTGTCCAGACGCTTGCCATGCAGAAATAAGCGCCCTATTGGTAAACGAAGTCCAAATGTAATAAAATTTATTTTTTTGTCTTTGTTTTCAGATTTAATTATAGAGTTCATAGAAGAAATTCGGATTTCTTGATGATTTTCATTACTCTTATAATTTTGATGAACAAAAAAAAATGTAAATTAAACAGTAAAGCATATAAATATTATTATCAAAGTATAAATTTATTTTTTTTTGGGTATTAAGAGGGTTATTTGCTACATTTCACACAAGTTCCAAGTGTCAGGGTTGTTGTTTATGAGTACCTCTGTCGTAAAAACTAATTCTTTTGCACGTCCCTAGACAATGAAATCCAGTGGTGTCAGGTCTGAAGATCATACAAGCCACGGAATAGGGCACGTCTCCAAAAAAAAAAAATCCAGCGGTGTTAGGTTGGGAGACCAGCACAAAAAAATCTATTTTGACAACCCTGACACTTGTGTGAAACGTAGCAAAAGACACCCTTAATCTTCAAAAAAAAAATTGTCAGTCAGTATTTGTTAATTACTTTCAAATTTATTTCTAAAATGTATTTTGCATGTTATTATTTGAATTCACTGTTGAAATTTATAGAGCGATGACCGATTTATTATTTTATTATTATACATTTCCAATAGATTTTTTTTTGTTGATAGGGGTAACACCAGATCGTATTTAATTTCGCGCGTTTTTCAGGTTTTAAGCTTGAAATTTAAAATAAAATGTTTTATTTCAACGGAATAATTATACAATATATATAAAACGTTTATGTAATATATTTTAGAATTAATATAGTCATTAAAATAGCGTTTTTTTTAAATGTGATCGTTATAATTATAATACAAGGACTTCTATAGTTTTTATTATTTTTTTAAGCTATTTTGTTATGAATAGTGGGTTTTCAATAGTGCTTAATTTCTGCAACTATTTCAATGTTATTGCAATCGATTGCGGGATGAAAATGTATATTGTTGTTTTATGAAAGAAGATGGCGTATCTGAAATCTACGATTCGACCGAATGAAAAGGCCAAATAAACGGAAGAAAGGCGATGTTTCTTTAGAAAGCGTACGCAAGCGAAAGAAAAAATATTTTCTTTAATAATTGGAAGGCTTGATTCCATCCCGTAAAGTCTAAATCTGTTTCGAGCTTTAAGCACGGGAGAATTTGTGTATACAGAGGAGAGTGAGGCGGTTTTTGGCGACAGCGACCCGCAACTTTGTCTTCATTATAAAGACTAATATTTACAGCGGCATTCCCAAACTTTTGTCTCGGATTGGAAAATAAAGGCGGCTTAAAGATAAACTTCAAATAAAAAAGGACTTGTTTGTACATAATTACGAAAAATTTATGGCGAAGGATACCCGAGACGGTTGACGTTCGATCAAAGAGGTAAGTGCGGAGCTATTTTTATCCCATTGTGCTGAAATCTGCTCGGATTTACAAAGAGCTTATTATCAAAGCAAAATTCAATTAGAAATTAATATTTTCCTTGTGAAGACGTCCGGCGCGGTGCCGATTTGTATTCCTCGATGGAACGCATCCCCGTCAAAAGTCACGGTTCTCTGGAAAGTCGTTTATACAAAGTAAAGGTATGGTTTTTGGGTGCGTGCGCGGTGTAGACATAGTGTCATACAAAGTTGTTTGAAATTGAGTTAGCGAGTTGTTCGCTGGTAGCAGACAGCTTTATTGTGTTGTGAGGGTCTTTTTATTGAAAAACGTGGACGCCGTTTGCCGGGAAATTCCCGGAGAAAAATTGTTGAAAGGGAAAATTCAGCGAGAAAAACTCCCTCGGCTGAAGAACAAATCGGCAGCGAAATCCTCCACGCTGTAATGAGGTGCTGTATATTGACTGAAAAGCTAAATCTTCACGCTTCCACAACCAGACAAATCTACTACGAATTATATACGAGATTTTTTATTTGCTACGGAGACGGAAAACTTAATTGCTTGTAAATCCTTCTTCATCCTTTTCGGATTCTTCGTGTTAAATCCGCCATATTATTTTTTTATAGATATGAAGTTTCTTACTCCGCAGCACAATTCTTAAGGTACACATCACTCATATTCTCATCAATTTAAGTATATATAAATATTTATTTATTATTTTGTAATATAAAACAACTTAAGCTATTGTTGCTTCGAAAAATTCAAATGAATAAGGCTTGTTTAGTCCCGCGTGTTTGTCAGCCATTTTGTTTAGTCACAGTAAACTCTTCTCTTTTTTTGGATTGTCGTTTAGATTCTGGAGTTTAACGATACACCTACGTCTTATTTCACTTCACGATAGAGTTCAGAATAGTTTTTCCCTCTAGTACAAAATCATCCAAAAATTCACACGCGTTTATTTACTGAGATTTTTTTGGACAAGTTTATCAGAAATGATTGATGCTCTAAATTACTGATATTATTCTGCAAAGTTAAAAAAACGGAGCGGGAGCGCGCGACGACATTTCCATCGGAAGAATTTACTGTAGCTAAACAAAATGGCCAACATACACGTGGAACCCAATTTTTTTTAAATAAATACATGAAAAATGTATTCATCCCATGTACAAAATTTTGATATTGAGATAAGAAGATCCAAAAAAAAAGAACACAACGGGGACATATTTTCGTAGATAGTATGAAATACATGAATTATAGATCAAAAAAATATACGTTCAGAATTTTCGTTTTAACTGATTATTTATTTAGTCGAGTTTTTTTCGATATCGCGTCAATATTTGACTGCGCCCTACCGGGGGCTCGACAGACGCTTCTGCCTCATACATTTTGTATGCGAAGGGATAAAAATTTGCATAGAAAATGTGTACGGAGCTGTGTTAACGTGTACCGACACGTGGTGTATTTGTTTCGCGAATGTTATTTGTTTATAAAACGTTTATTCTGCATCGACTTTCTGCAAATATCTTCATGTTTTGGCGCTGAATTTTCGGCCTGATGTCTTCATGTTGATGAATAATCCTCGAAGTTATAAGCGATCGGACGACGATCTTTCATATGCAATATATCGGAAGGAATATCTGGATTTCTTTGCTATTTTGTTATAAAAGGCGCCTTTTTTAATATTAATATGTATGCGAAGTACACAGCAGGTGAAAGTTCAATCTCCTTATAATGTTTGACAGGATGAAAATATAGTGAATTCAATTTCTCGGATACGCTCGCTACGCGGCGTCTATGTTAACATACTGCAAATGGATATTTATTCGATGATATTGTTGGCGAAAGTATGATTTTGTAGATTTTTATTCTGACGTAAAGGTGTGTATTTAAGGGGTGGGTGGGTGTAGTTCGTCGGCGATCGGAAAATTGGTTCCGGTGGGGTGGTTACCAGTAATTAAGATGAGTGCTGAAGCACGAGGAGACGATAGACCAAGAAAATGAAAAGAAAACATTTTTTTCAATCTTCTCTTACCTCAAATAATTGAAAAACGAAGCATTTACAGCGTCTCTTGTATTTTTCCTGTGTTATCACCCAAGTTTATATAAACATTCTTCTTGCTCTCATGTTGCTATGTAAACATACATTTGCGAAAGAGGAATCATAACAGAAAAATATCGAATTAATATAAGGACTTCCATCTTTAAAATCCCATAATAATACATTTACACAGACTCATTAAAATTAAAGTCACGAATTATAATTTCCACGTCTTAGAGATAACGGATAACAAATAGTAAGCAACGAATTTTGCACGTTTAAATATGCTGAAATATGTAATGTGTTCACTGAAAATATTTTAAATTGAATATTCAACCCACAATTGTATCATTTGAGTACTTTATTTAAGTTGATTAATAGTTATTGCAAGTAGGAATTTCTCGGAAAAATTTGATAAACTAAAAAATCCATGTAAAACAGCAATGTATTGCATATGAATATTAATATCTTAGTGTGTAATTGAACTAAAATAATTAGAAATATGTTAAACATTTAAAATTTATTATTAATTTATATATGAATTAAAAATATTCTATATAAAAAAAATATTTTAAACAATAAAAGTTGATTTCTAAAATTTTTCGAGAAATTGTAGTGTGATAAAATGTATTTTTATGGTTTATAATTGTATTCAGTGAATTTGATTTTTATATTATGGTAAAAAAAGTCAATAATTATGCAAGAAATCGAGTTATGCTTAATTACTGAACATTTCATATGGAATATTTATCAAAGAAATCCGTCTTGTGTGGGAAACAATTATACGAAAAATAAAGAATCTTAAATGCAAACCTGACAGAATAAAAATAACCCCTAGAACAATGAAAATGCCAGCGAATTTGCAACAATAAGCCGGAAACTTAAATCGATTGACCCGAGCCATCCGCTGAAAAGCTTTGATGTCGAAGTGTCCATTGTGTTAGAAAAGATGAAGTCGTTTGTATCTGCTTTCAAAGTCGGCCGACACTGGACAAAAACACAAAATTACATCAAAATCAAAGACTTCAGTAGGTCATATTGCTACGGGATCTTCAGGATTAATTGCAATTCGAAATTTGGCATCATTGAAGTGGTTTATGATTGTATTTGTTTCATTTCTAAGGCAAAACAGAATCAATTCATAGACTCATACAAAAGAAACTTGTAATTTCAATATGTCTCTCGATAAAAATACAAACAACCCTCTTCGCGGACCCCTGGGGGTCCGCGAAGCCATTGCTGGGGGTCCGCGAAGCCATTGCTGGGGGTCCGCGGAGATATAAAAAAAATATTTACCTATACTTGAACAAGATATTTTCGTGGATTTATTTACTGAAAACATTATAAAAAGATCTACTTTGACCAATATTTTACTAAAAAATGTTTATTTGTTTGAAAAATTAAGTCACACAGATGGAGTAGGGTCCATCAAAAAAAAGTTTGTTCAAGAGGGGGTCCGCGGACTACATAAGTTCAAGAAGCGCTGATATAGATGATGAAGAAAACATTATCAATATTAACATATAAGAATTGCAAAATTACACTTGTTTTTGTACATGTTTTTACATGTTTGTCAATGAAATTTATAGTGAGAAAAAAATAATTTCAATAATTTAGCAAATATTTAAATAAGCATAACACAATCTTTCAATGAAACTAAAAAAAAGAATCCACATACTATTTTTTGTGAGACAAAATTTTAAGTAAGCGAACCGGAATGTGTTAATATCCAATAATCATAATTACTTTAATTAACATTTTTCTTAAATATTCTACTTGATTTATATACACGAACTATCGATCAAAAGCGACAACGCGTCCATAATTCAGAGCGCTGTTTTGAGTTATTTTAGTCTAAGAAAAAGGATTTTTTATGCGGTATGAGATTATGGATGATACATGGATCCATCAGTATACTCCAGACTCAAATCAACAGTCAGATAAGTGGACAGATATCGACAAAAGCCACACAAAGCGACCAAACACACAAAAATTGAAGCGATGAAACGCACATATCTGTGCGCACGGTTTTTATGGTGTTAATATCGATGATTACTTCGTTTTAGTAAGTTTTCTGCACAGAGATCATTGTTGTATGTATTTATTTATGATGAATGCATATATATTGTTAAGTGGTGCTTGAAATTCGCTCAAATAAAAGCAGCTCGAAATCGAAGAAGGTTTTCTGTATAGATGTATTTAGTTAGGTTGATGTTGAAAAAAAAAACTGCAAATTGGAAATACTTGAGCAGTGTTTCCTTGTTCCAGTTTTTGTAACCTTTCGGCTCATTTTTTCATTCCGCCATGCGCTGAAAAGTTCATCAACCCAAAATGATTTGTTTGGTGGAACTCGGCGTAACAATGCGTTGCAAAAACGGCGGGGCCGCCGTTAATCAAATTCTCGCCGAATCGACGATGAGCGAATTAAATATGTATACGTATGTAGATTAAATATTGACATAATTGGGGCCGGGGACGGTCGGTAATGATGTTATTAAAGGCCGAAAAGCCTTAAAGAAGGGATAAACGTCGAGAGCAGTTGGCCGGAGGGCCCTCGCTGATTACCATCCCGGCGGACCAACGTCAAATTATAAAGATATTAATCAATCCGATGTTTACCTGATGAATAGACCGGCTCCAGGACGTGGGCAGACCCAAAAATGTATCTCGACATGCGCCTCGTTAACGACTATCTTAATAACTTTGTAATGGTTCATTCATGATGGATCGGCGTGTGGAGGACGAAGAACGAACAACACCTGTGCCACGACAAATTACTACCGCGGCTGCAGCTTTCTTCGACTGCTTATTTGCAAACATCAATCTTCTCAAAATCGCATCTACAACGAGACCCCATTAACTGTCAAAGACACAAATAGAGGGCAGAGACCCCCCGACACCGGAACGATCAAACAGATCAAACATTTCGGATTAGAATCCCCACGGACTGAAACGAGTTCAAGTTATATTATATGATTATCGTATACAAACCATAGAACATTTGGACTATCGCCAATATTATGCAGTTTGTAAATATATATATGTTAATATGCCAATACTTTAAAAACAGCTTCATTCAATTATATTACAGAAATGCTTGTATTTTAATGTATAAAAAATTATGTTTGTTTGTTTGTCCTGTATGCATTCCTATACTATTCATCCGATTGCCATGAAACTTTGATGAATTATTGTATGTATGCTCATAAAAGTTTTTAAATTAATACAATTATTGTATATGTACGCAATTTGTTTTGCGAGACATTTCGCTCATTCATCATGCTGTAGTTGTGCATGTCTTTCAAGTCATAGCCCAAATTGAAGCGCAAGTCGGACTCTATTTATAATTTGTAATAGTCATTATGTTCCTAAATAATAATATTGACGCATCTTATGCGGGATCAGTTTGATTAAAACATGTAGCGGACATATTCGCATCTTTAACCATCACATTTTTTTGTAATCTATGTTTGAGAAGGTGTTCTGATAGTCGAGAAGATCATTTGTTCGCCTTGTTGATGATGTTGATGGCTGTGAACTTGTCGAAATTTGAACAGTAAACGATTGTGTTGTTCAATAACTAAGATGCAAGTATGCCGCAAAATATGTGTTAAAACAATACAAATGTCATAAGCCGGATTTGCATTCGGAAGATAAAGTCGAGCTTCATTCTATAGCGATATTTCAGAATTTGAAGTTATGCGATTTTTTAGCTCATTTTTTTAAATTTGGTTTGAGGATGGATTTGAGAGCATGGCCATTCAGATCATGTAATTTAAGGCCTTTATGATAGAATAACAAAATAGAATAAGTTTAGGACGTATGTTTTGTTTCATAAACAAAGATAAGACTAGTTTGAAGGTAAGAAATGAACCCTAATAAAATCTTTCAAACAGAATAAATTTTGGCAGAAACCTACTAAATAATTCTCGAGAAAAAACACTACATGTGTTATTCACATATGCAATCCATTCATATACGTTTTAATATTTATCGTATGTTATTTTATATTGTGTGGAATCTATTGTGAACATAATTAAACCTTTTTGAGAGGTCTAATGGATTGTTCCTCTTCAGTCTTCTGATTGAGCTGTCTCATAGGAGTTAACCCAGTTTGAGA
Organism: Stenopsyche tienmushanensis; assembly: GCA_008973525.1. Lineage (NCBI taxonomy): Eukaryota > Metazoa > Arthropoda > Insecta > Trichoptera > Stenopsychidae > Stenopsyche > Stenopsyche tienmushanensis. The sequence goes on from WACJ01000523.1 coordinate 276,246, forward strand.
CATACCAAGAGGCATCCAGAACCATTCTTAAAAGTTTTGAGCGGAGCGTTGAATTATTTTGAAGTTAAAGTTCTCGCCGAGACCTTTGAAAATATTCCAAGCGTCCATGTGGGCATGACTTTGAACATTGCCAATTTGTTCATTGTGAACCGATTTGAAATATTCAATTTCTTGGCATTATATCGAGAATTGTGATCGCGGAAGACCGATTACAGATTGCGAGTTTATATACGAAAAAAATTGCTCGGAATGAGGATATTAAAAGTCAATTGAAAAAAGTGGATGCCATAACCCTTTATATACGGAATGCCCGTTATTATAACATAAAAAATAATTATAATTTGATGCTGTAATAGGTCGCGATATGAATTATTGAAATGAGCTTTTGTGGAATTCGTGGCGAGCTTTTATGCGGCCGGATTCTCGACAAGACTCGTTTTATTGCGGAGTGCGATTAAATTGATTCCAATCCAGAAATTACATTTTTTAGAAGAAATTCTCAGAAGAAAGCCGCAATATGTTTCATTAGCGATTCCGGGAAAGCAGCCCTCGTGTATACAGCCTCAATTATCCGGCACCGAATGAAAGCTCTCAAAGCGACGTCTGCCGATATTTCTTAAAGGAAGGTGGGATCATTTACATAAAGTTTCGAGGAACAGGCCTCTCGCTGACAACCGGCTACGTGAATATTTAATAACTTTTTGATTTCTTCCCGCAGGAAGCGGCGATACTTTACGAGGATAAGGTGTGTATTTTCAGAAGACCCAGTTTATAAGAAACCGATACGTCTTTACGGCCCTATAAAAATAGTGCATGTCGTTGGGTAGCGGGAGGACTAGAGGCGAGGGTTGAGGAGCAATAATTTCATTCGTTGCAGGGGTATTGATCCCTGGATATTTGGCTCGGAAGACGTGCTCAGTACGCGAAGCCGAAGCGTCAATAAAAGGTAACAGAGTCTCTGAGGAGTCATTTGTTCTTGTTAAAAGACACTTTGCGCTTTCTTCAAGGGAGGAACAGCCTTTCCTAATGCAACATGTATGTACGTCTACGCGACTTGCCACTCTGCTGAACCCAACTTCTTCAAAATCTAGGGATAAATTCTAGGCCGACTCATAAACTGGACCATGACTTTATTTATTTAAAATAAAACTTAAATAAAAAATATCTACACGAGGATAGAAGGCTCGCAAGAGATAAAATTTATTTATTAAAAATGAAGGCGATTATGTTTCATATTGGCTTGTGTAAAAAAATGGATTTCTTTCGGGATAACCTAGTACTGGATTGATATATAATAGATAAGGCGATTTGATTTGGGCATTTGATAATATATTAATTAAATAGTAACGAAAATGTTTTAATAAACGTGTCAGTCAATGGACGATTGCAATTCGAAGAGAGTCTTTAGCGTTTAAATGGTTCTAATAATAGTTTGAAGAAGTTGAATTCAAGTAAAGGGACTTGGCGCCATTTAAGCATATTTACATAGTATAGTTCCTGGAAAGCACACTTGCCGCAGACTTGAGAGAGCTTTGAACGGAGCTTGTAAAATAATTGAGTGGAGAAGTATAATGAAGACTTAAATTTGGTATGGACGCATATGTCTGACGTTTCCTTCCTGCGGAAACACCACTGTGTGTTCATGAAAGAGAATCATCGACGACAGATTTGAAAACTTTAATGAGAAGCAAAGCGAGCTCAGTTTAAAGTTGGAGAATGCAAGGGTGGAACTCCAGCTACGCAGCTCAACTTTCGACCCCCTCGTTGGCTGCCGGTGACTTCAGGAGCGCAACCCCCCAATCGATAGAGGAAAAATCACAAATTCGAATGGCATCAATTTTCATACGGATAAAAATAACGCGTGCGATATTATCACATGCATTACCCAAAAAAAGCTTCGGATCGATATTTTGAGCTCTCCCCTTTCAACTTCGAGGGGCGGATAATTTTGTTAAAACCTTATCATATTCGGTCGCCGAAGAATTGGAAAATGCTTTATTGCGTTATCATCCACGATAAAGCACTGACGCAATATCCGGACGGACCTTCGGAAAAACTACAATGGGCAGATTAGAAAATTAAGTTATATGGGTTGTTCAATAAGTAATATAAATCCTCTAATAGGGGAGAGATTATGGGCTTACAACTTTCCTTTTGTTCTTTATCGATATCCTTTTTTCGTCGGGATCTTTTTTCCAATCAACGGAGTAGCGGGATTACGAATAAAGGATGCTCAATTTCCACCGAGACAGCTTATAGATATTTTATATAGGGGAAAAAACGATATTTAATTAAAAAAAAATTTTTTTTACATAAACATTTTATTAAAATCTTCTTTTAAATTTGAATAAATTTAAGTTTATAAAAATTGTGGTTTTCCCCCAAATTATTTCTTTTTTTTGTTGTGTTGTGTTTATCTGTAATATTTCCATAGGAACGCTATAAGAATACAAATTTGTTCTTATAGGTCATCTAGAAAGTAAGGTTACAAAGGTTTCTGAAGTCAAGAGAATTTTTTTATTTCAAATTTGGCGCACTTGGCATTTGGGAGAGATTCTAACGGCCATTTTATTTGGTCCCGCGTGTTTGTCGGCTATTTTGTTTAGTCACAGTAAATTTTTCCGATAGAGAGGTCATCGTGCGCTTCCACCATCTCCCTTTAAATTGCATATGTGATTAAATATGACGTTTTACGTCTTGTTATTGATTTTTATTAAAATATCCCCCAAAAAACAATAAAAAAGCCTAAAAAAAATTAGATAGAAAATCATATTTTATCCTCACCACAACTGCCCTGCTGATCTATGAGACGATTCGTTAAATAATCAGCCAATATCCGTACTTCATCGAAACGCAAGGTCTGCGTAAAACATCGCTGCTGTGCTTGAGAGTGTACGGGAAAACACGAGGCAGTCGTTCAACCTTTCGAACTTGTTTTTCTGCGACTTTAACTTGGCGAATCTTGCATTGAGACTTGGGTTTGCATTCGTATAAACTCACACTCAGAAACTTAAGACAAACGACCGTGTGAGACAACGTCGTATGTTATGCGAATCTTTAGCAACACGCGCACGCCATGACAGACATTCTGCATGAGCGATTTGAGGGCATGGCCATCAAAATCTTGCTTTTAGTTTTCTTCGTTTGGGGATATCCTAAATCGCAGGTCTATGCGTATAAATCAAAGTCAACACAACGAACGCCATCCATAATTTGAACCACCCGAATGCGTATCATTAAATAAAGTCGCGGTGGACATTTGAACGACTTTATATTCCATATTCAATGTCATAAAATGAGTGAATATCTCCCACACAACTTGTTTTAATTATATTTTAAAATCGAGCGTCCTTATATAGACCCTATATTTGTTCAAAAGCTAAATATGAATTTCATAATATTATAAATATGTAAATTGCCCTTTTTGAAAGTTTACAAGGATTATATAGATTTGGATTATGTTACGTCGCATTTAAACGCGAATATGAAAATAAATGAGTATGATTTTGAGGTAAATATGGATGAGACTGAAATTATGATTTTGTTAGCTCAGAATGTACTCGAAAGTTGTATATTAAAAAAGTATCTTTTTAACAAAAAAAGTTAAGAGGAAGCGACGTCAATCGGCTGAATATTTGAAAAATGTCTTCGATAAAATAAATCGTGCGACAAGTCGACGAATCTATCGCAGTATCGAATATATTTGATAAATTATCTTGTCACTTGCATGACATTTAAAAAATAAAGTTCAGGTCGAACTTCAACACCCCGTCGCTTTTTTTCATATGTGTGCCAAAGAAGATTGTCAGAAATGGGCTATGGCTTTGAACCTGTTATAACCCCACGAGGGTGTATGTAAATTCGATATCCACAAAGTTGATATAAAATTTACATAAAAAGTTTCCAATAAGATACCGATTACATAAAACCTCTCCAGTAGGCCTTCGACATAAAAAAATCGAATAAACTGATGAAAGAAGCATGTATCGTGAGAAATATTATTTATGGAGATGGCTTTATTTCAAAGGGCCCGATGTTTTATGGCCCTTTAAAGTGTGCAGCCACGCTGCCTGCTAATCGAAAACAATTTCCAAAGCTTTTTGTATTCCCTAAGATTATGCAAAACACCCGAATGTCACCCAGTCGCGTGGCATTTCTTAATTCTTCGTATACAAAAACAGTTTTTATATAAATTGTATACAGGCATATTTTTATCCCTTTTATAAAACTCAACACAATTATCCAAGGTCGTATATTAATAAATAGCTTAGTAAGCTGGATTTTTACGAGGGTTGCTATTTTATACTTAAGGTGGAGATAATGGATTCGCAGATGATAATATATTATGCAAGTTGTTCTGAATAACAATAGGCTTATATATATAGGGAAAAAAAGAAAAACAACGTTGTGATTTTTCGTTCTTATACAGGCAACGAGTATTTCGTACATCCCAAGAATTAATTTCGAAAAAGAAGCGAATGTCCTTGAACAATCGGAAATAATAAAGTGTAATTGGTCAATTGAATTGTAAATTTGCATTCAAAGAAAGAGATAAAATTGCTTTCAAGAAATACCAGAAAATTATTCCATCATGTATTTCGGGGCGAAAATAATTTACATAAATGAAGATCGTGCATTATCCTGTCGGATAAGTTTTGCCCTATTCAATAAAACGGCATAAGAGCGCTTTTTGAATAATATCTACTTAATGTCAGTGAATTGTTTAAATCAATTCGTATGGCGAAACTTGGTTATAAATATAAATAAATTGGGGCAGTGAATTAATTAATCAATTATATAAAAATTATTACGCAGCATTTTTTGCGATTTTATCCCTATGATGAGTATGCCCGCACATGCTGCGGGCAGCGTTCCACGGTGATTTATTTACAATGACGTGCTTGCATTTTTAATAGATTAATTATTTATTTAAATTATGATATCAAATACTAAATTTATGATGTGCTTTATTATTTTGTCATGCCAGAAAAAAACCAAAACTCTTGGAACGTGTGCGCTACAAAATTTAGCCCATTTATCAAATAGTTAAATAGATATTTTCCAAGAAATACAATCAAGATCAGCCATCGTCGTCAACTTTAATTAAAATGTCAAATATTTGTTATTTTAATACGCTTAAATCCTCAAATACCGACACTCATCGATAATAGGGGTGGTCAAATAACAATAGATCAATTGTATTCAATCATTACCATTGAATATAGTGTCTCGTTAAGTATTTAAATGCGAGGTTTATTGCTATCAATTCAAATGAATGCTATTATAAATATGAGCATTTTGAGCAAATAATGGTCATATTATGAGTGGTGATATTTTGAACTCAATTTTCCTGCAGGGAAAAAACTCAACTTTTATAATTTTTCCACAAACAATGGTTTTCATTAGCCAAAAGCTGAACGTCAGCCTTCGCTGCATCCACAAGAGCAAACGTACGTCCAGAATCATCAGCAAAAAGTAATGAAAGACCACATTTTATTGCAAAAGTCGCGGCAATAGACAAAATATAACCGGTGTACATTTCAGCAGTTTTTCATTTAGGAAAGGACTTGCTTTTTGCAAAGGACTGCTGCTTCGAACGTTGCCACCATGTGACGTGTGTGAAAAAGAACCCTTTTTTGCTGAACGTTGCGGCTGCATATATCTAAAACGGTTGAACAGAACAAGATAACATTTGCGTTTTTACTGCCTCTGATTAAAATATCTTTTAAAAATGTATATTCGGCCAACTCGATGTAGATTCGTTGGTTTGCATCATCAAACAATGGACGCTACACGAATTCCCCGGGGGGTACAATTCGTACCCCATACAATGCATTAGGCTGAATGCTTAATCCACATATGCTGAGAATTAAAATCGGGGATCAAATGCTTTATCACCCCCATGACTATCATCAATCGACATAATTTGAGATGGTACAATTTTAAAATGATTTGTTCTAATATTTAATCGAGAAAAGTATTTTTGTGCGTATACATTGGATTACAATGATCGGGGTTCTTCCATTTATTTGACCTTTATCCCAAGTAATAATGTCGCAGAGCCGTAATCAATTTGGATGGAGCGATCTATCAATGTAACATGCGACCTTTTTAATTATATATATATAAGTTTTGAAACTTTCTCAGACCCAAAAAATGTCCACCGCATAGAAAATATTATTCGATGTCACGCCATTAATTTCTTTTCTCATAGTTTCATTTGACAATTTCAACAGCCCCTGTCAAAAGCTAAACAATTCGTCCGAAATAAATCTTTCGCCTACTGGGAATTCTCTTAACACTTTATAAAACTTTCACTTTTCTCAAATATTTATCTTTTGTGATATTATTTAAAATCAATGTCGTATTATGCTTAAGATTTTAATAAATCATATTCCAATTCAACTTATTTATTGTATCGAATTTGAACCTTGAACTTGATAAATGAGTGCCGCACAAACTATCGCATAACAATTTCATGCATCGATTAATTTACAAGCAAAAGTCTCTAAACTAGAGAATGACTCTATAAATAATCTTTAATGTGCGGTATCTCAGATAATCTTTCTTGTTAGAAAGCAGTTTGGCCCGAACATATTATAGAAATAATAAACACTTCGACATTGTCAGCTGAAATTATTATTTTGGCAAATCAACTTGTTAGAGAAGGCTTTGATAATTTTTCTCAAAATGATGTCGATGAATTGCTTAGGACTCACTCGCTTGGAGGAAGCGAAGAAACAGAAGATGATGTTGAAGTGAAAGAAAAGTCCTGACCCCTTTATTATAAAGATTATATACAAAAAGCTAGTCAACTTTGAAATGAATTATAAAAACTATTTATTGTACATGACTCAAATTCTGAACAAGTTTTCAAATTCTAACGCGAGCTTAAGAATTGCAAGTCTCCATATTACGAACTGCGTAAAAAAATTAATGGTTAAATTGTCGCAAATTTTATTAATGCGATTTTTGGTACATTCTATCACATTGATTTGAAGTTATGCGGTTTTTAAAAATAATGAAACTTATCCCTCGGTGTTGTATAAGTCTTTTTAATGCGATTTTTTATATGTGACTCCCCCTGGAACGTATTTATCGCATAAAAACTACCATACGGGTTAAGGGGGTGTTGTAATTTAAAGAGTTTTTTCAAGTTCGATAAAAAGGAACAAAAAATATTTTTACCATTCATTTTTTAATTATATGTATATATATTGGCGTTATTGAAATATAAAAAATAAATTAAAATTAAAAGCTAAAAAAGTTAGTAGTTATTAGCTAAAAAGACACTATTTCATCTCTTCTAATCATCTAAAATAAAAAAATAAAAAAGATTCATGATTAGTAAAGATGTCGCTATAGTTACTACCTTAAAGAAAAAATAATTTTATTTTTACAAAATGGTTAGTTTTTTAAAAAAAGTCATTTTTGGCCTTATTTTTTAAAAGAGTTAAAAATTAAATTTTGGCATAAATCTGGTAGGGATAATATAAGGTTATATAAGAAAGATTTTAATCAAATTTGAAGTTAATCAGTAGATTAAAATTTGAGATATCTTGTCAACCGTGTTGCAAAAAGCAGTTTTAAGAAAAACGCTTTTAACCGGTTGACGCACAAATCTAGAATAACGATTTTCGCAATTTATAAACGTAAAATTGGAGTTGAACCATCGCTAAAACACACAATTATTATTGTTTTGAATCAATGACATTGATTGTTGACAGTAGCGTTATCTGCCTCATTTCAATTCTCAGAGAAGTTTGAGAGTTTTAGAGCCGCTTAAGTTTGTTTTTGTTTTGATGAGTTTCGTCGATGCGAGATAAGATTTGAAGCGTCCACGAAGATGCATGACGGGATTTGACGGCTGTGTACGTTAAAGTGTTAAAGATTTGATTCTGATAGGAGCGACTTAGTTACCGCATCACTAAAATAGCTATAACTCCACAAATATTTAGAAAATTTGAAAAATTATTCGGAGGATATATTCTTAAAAGTCTAAGCTTTGATAATTTGCAAAAATGAATGTACATTTGTTGAATTATTGAATCGATTTGTGCAATTCTTAGTTGGAGACTTGAGATGCTGAGAATGGAGCTTTGACTTTAAAGCAGTTTATTGAATTATTTCAGCTGATATTTTTAGATTCAACAACTGAGATTTTTAATAAAATTGAATGAAAGTCGAGACGTTTTGAGCTAAACGGGGAGCGCAATGATGCCCTCGGACATAATGCAGGCGAGGATGAAAATTGCTTTCTGATGTCCGTTGAGCACGTTTTTTGTTCCTATTTTTGAAGAATTTGAAATGAGGAACTTTTTGAGTAATATGGATGTAAAGAAAGTGAGTGAAAAGTGTAGGGGGGAGCAGAGAAAGTTTGATATTCTCACCGCCGGGCCCATATAACATCGGGGGTGACAAAACGCCTTCAGAATACATAAGGAGGGATTTAAAACGTGGCATTTTGCGAGAATAAAAAGCAGCGCGACGGCCGAAGACAATCAGAACAGATGTAAGCCAGATAATAGAGGTAATTTAAAAAGTTTAATAGTTAAATATAAGAGTTAAGTTTTAACGAGTTTACCCGGTGAACATTAACTGAAATTAAAAAGCCATTCCTCCGAGGCGAGCGTCTTCCCCGGCCTCTGCAAATTTTAATTAGCACCGCGGCTTCCATTTGCGGCTGTGCTTACGCAACCGACATCGTTTGTCGGCTTCGTTTATTCCCCGGGATCCATCTGGAGCGTGGACCGAAACAAATTATCAACATTTTTTAAGCCCCTAACCAGACCTGAAAACTGAGCCAAATCGATATACCTCCCTTAATAAAAAGCAATTAACATGTAGCACACGAGCGTACACATGTATTGACATTCCTCTGGATCTAATTTCTGGGGTTGCGCTAATCTCTGACGTAATCTAATAGAGGGTAGTTTAACAACACTCGCAGTTGCCGCGACATCTATTGATTAATTCGCAGCAACCATATTTGCCTCCAAACCTACACGGACAACTTTCTGGGATAACTGAAATACACAATTCGAGTGATATATCATCCGTCTGAAATATCGTTTTACACATATGTATTTTCGCAAAGAAGAAATGGAGGTTGTCACAATAACACATAAAAAATAGCTTGTCATTTTCAGTCTCAATTGCTGGCCTTCTTTGTTGTTTGCTCCAATTTTTAATTATACCGCTTCATCACTGTTTCCATGTCCACAATCATTTTACCATCCAAACGATTAACATTTTCCCGCAATCTCCATCAGCGAATGTTTGATTCAAAATAATAAAGGCAGAGAAGCTTTTTGGTAGTAATCAAATTCCAAATCTTCGAAAGTGTCAGCAAATTCAATTCGTTTCATACTAAAAATGAACTTGATCCAAAGCTATGTGAGATTCAAATTGAAATATGTCATGAAATAAACAAAAATTCGTCTTAGAAAAGCAAATGCATTGAAACGCGAATGCATTGAAATGAGAAAAATTTACGACGTATGGGGTCTTTCAATAGATACGCTTAAAATCTGTTAGGTTTTATAGAGGCCATGTTGTTATCAAAGCAACATCTATCAAATTTATTGTAAAATAGCGGATACTCAGCGCGTTGCCGCCACAGAAGTAATAATTCTAAAAATATCATTTGTTGGTTTTATTATAAAATGAACAAACATATAAACATTGATTTTTATAAATAAGATCTACTGTAAGTTAATTTTAATATACCTATATTATTTAAAAACGTGCAAAAAATAAGTTGGCAAAGTTTTATCGCAATTGAATGAACGGTATTGCAGCGCATTAAATATGAACAAACAAATATTAATTTTTATGTATTAAAACTATGCTTATGTTACTCGCAAAATTCTTAGCAATAAGTGGACGAAATTTTATTGTAATCTGACGAACGGTATGGTAGCGCATTTCGAACGAACAAAACCCAATTCATTTTTATATATTTAATGATTATTTAATAGCGTAGCAAGGACCAATTGCATCACATTGCGCTACGTCGTTTCTCGTATCGTTGGTTCGATAATGACGCGCAAGAAGCGGGAGTCGCGAGGAATCGTCGGATAGTTTTAGTTGTGGGAGAACGTCCTTCCCGCAGCCAGATTTCTCGTGATTATCTAAAAAAGGAAACTTTATAATCGACGCTCATCCATCTGTCTAGCTACATACAGCTCAAAAGCAGAACGATGGTAAGCCTATCTGGATGGATCCTACTTCTGACACCAATGAAGCGTACAGAACAGAATGCCTAAAAAAAGATGCCATTGCATGGGGATGATAATTCAAGATAAGGCCCTATCAAAAAACTCTATATTTGTTAAAAGGCAAGTTCACCAATAATTTGCAAAAAAGAGTGATCATGAGACAAAAAGGATCTGCTTGGGTTAAGGTTTCATTGGTTGTATAAAATAAAATTCAAATTGACATATTTCAGAATGTTTGGGGGGGGGGAGGTGTTTGGGTGATTTTATCATTGTTAAATTAAATTATTTGATCTTGAGTCATCATTTATAAAAGACGAATAAATATAAACTCAAATTTTTTTTTGTGCGGTAGATGCGTTCCGCGGATAATCGCACAAAAAAGCTATGACTTACGAAGAAAAAATAAAGATACGTTTCATGGATTTTAAAAATCGCATAACTTTGAAACAGCTTTGAAACAGTTTAAAATATATCCAAAATCGCACAAAAAAAATCAGAAAAACAATAAGGCATAATTTTTAATTAGTAAAGATGTCGCTATATAGTGATTGTTTTTTAAAAAAGTCAATTTTTGGCTTTATTAATTATTATTTTTTAAATAGTTAAAAATAAAATTTTGACATAAATCTGATAGTTTTGAGAAAAACACGTTTAAAGATTTCATTCTGGTAGGACCGGTTTAGTTGTCGCCTCACTAAAATAGTTACAACTCCGTAAGTAATTGGGATTTTGGAATTTTTTTTGGAAGATGTTTTTTCAAAAGTCGAAAAAATTGAAAAAATGCAAAAAAACAAAATCAATTTTTTCAAAACTTCAGACTGGAATAAAAAGTGCGGTTGCAATTCAACGATGTTCATGATTTATTTTCTATTTTATTCAAAATATCTCGATACATGCTCTGAAAAAAAACCGCATAACTTCAAAATCGCATAAAATGAGGTTTGAGTGTATTTAGATTGACGTACGGCAGTGAAACGTGTAGAAATGATGCAAAATTACATCAGAATTTAAATGATAGAATATGTCGTTTCAATATTTTTAAATTTGATTCACCGCAGGTATATTACAAGGGAGGGTGATTATTCACGCGGAAAATTTAAAAGCCCACACATTCTTCTAGTTTTCGTATGACTTTATATTTCCGAGAAGGATTCCATACGTGGAATAAATTGAGCATTTTGGGCTGATATCGAATTTCTGCCAAACAATATGACTCAAGCGGCTCGCGTAATTAAAACAAAAATGGAAAGTCAAAACGATTACACGGCGAGATTAATGCGCTCGATGTAAAGGATTTAATTCACAGTTTGAGTGAAAAATATCTTGTAAAATTTTTATCACGTTTCATGCTTTTTTTTTGTTGATAATTAATTACAAAGCAAATCTCGTGACGCTTTGACAAAATGGCGGAAATAAAATAACATGACAACGTTTTTCGGTACAAAAAATAAAAATAAACGCTAACACTCCTGGAAGATTTATTACGCTCTGCGAAGATATGGAAATAAGGAATACAAATAATATTACGGCGAATTCAATATTTATAGTTAAATAAATTTATGACAAATTGCCCACATTTTTTCACGTCCGAATTTCACACAATAAGGAGTTGAAAGGAAGCAGTATATATTTATTTTCGAGGCATTTTTCTGACACCTGTCTTTGTCAAAAAAAAACGGAGGGGTTTCGAATAATTCATGCCGAATATGTATAAGCGCAAACGTCTATGAGCGAAGGTCCATTTTTTTAGAAAACAATATGCGTACGTGGTGCGATCGAAAAGTATCAATCGTAAACAGAAAATATTTCTTCCAAAATGTAGTGCAAGACTTATCTAACAAGACGATCCTTTTCTTGGATGACGCAGCACGTACACGTGATAATGTTGATTGCCAGTTTGGTCAGTCAGGCAGGATGAATTCATCCAGGACAATCCCTTCACTATCTACAAAAACGATTGAAAAGCTTTCCGAATTGGAAGAAAGTCGTCTGGTTAACGTACGTGGTTTTACGTGGACGTAGAAACTGTGAAGATTTTATTCGAGGCTTTGTATTACGGTCCTAAGCATGCAAGCCGATGTTATCCAGCATTGTCGATGCCAATTTTTTTATACGTCTGTGAAGTTCGTGATATGAAAACAGCCGCAATTTTCCTGGATTTTCGTACAAAATGCGCAAAACTCCAGTAAAATTTTAATACTAGCCTCAATAAGGAAGAGAAATAGTTGGAATGGCAAAGTGCTGATGATATAGACAACTTATCACATAAATTATAGACACAAACATAAATTGAATGGACAAAAGCATTGCTGAAATTTGAATTTGAAATTTAAAAAAAACAAATTTTATTTAATAAAATGACGAGAGAAATCTGGCCGCGGGAAGCACGTCTTCCCGCAGCCAAGACCATCCGATACGAATAAATGCGCTCATTATTATCAACAATTTAGCATTCAAAATTGAAATTGATAGTATTTAATCTGACTGTTGATATATAATTATAAATGTATTTAAAAAAAAAAATAATATATTTAGTTCACCCTATTAAAAATAGCATTTTAAATGAATGTGTAGGATTTGCAGGATATCGTAAAGGGGATTTGTGGGCTGAATGAAATAATAAAGCATGTGGAATAATATGGATGAAAATATCTCAGTCTGAGGATGATATTAATGATATTGAATCCAACAATGACATTTTTTTAAAGAACTGTTTAAAATAATATGTAATTGTACAGCAAGTACAAATAGAAACAAAGAAGCATAAATTTCGGGATTTGGGGGTGATCACCCTTTTCTCCATCCCCCATCCATGTACAATGTACATACAAAATGCCGACGGTGCAAAATTTACATTAAATGTGTTTTACATAAATTTTGGAGAGCGAAAGTACAAAATTCTAGGAATATGAGTTAATAAAAATTGTCTAATTCTACGAATAGCAGTAGAATGTTAATTGTGAGCATGAGAGACATTTATTCAATTACGCAGCATAACTTGGAGGATATAAATTAAATCAGATTTGATTGGACGCTCTAGAATAAGTTGGAAGTCGACTACTTTTCATGTTCTTCTAAATTTGGGTGACAAGCACATCGACCGAATACGGATTTAATCATCAATCATAGACTTATGAGAGTCGACGTTTTTGTGTTACACTGGGATGAAATCTGTATTCATTTGGATTTGATAATTTATAAAAAGCCATGAATATTTTTGGTGGATAATACAAATGCTATTCGAATATGCATAGTTAATTGTATGTCCGATCCAATTATTTAATACGTTCAGATAATAAATGGGAAAGCGCTGTTTGATTAAATTGCAAACTCGAGCAATTGCTTCAACAACATTAATCCCATAATGAAATCGAACGATTTTATCGTTTCATCTCTAATATTAGAACAGGGCTCTTAATCATGAAATATCCGAATTATTTCTCAAGTACAATAACTAAATTATGGTCGACCAATTAGGCCTTGCTGATAGGTTATATAAGAGGATTATAGATTTGGAGCACCATTAGCAAAATACCACAATTCGCACATGTGCTTGACCCACCATGATATGTGCCAAAATCCTAATTAAACATATTACTTGCCAATAATATTCCAATCATCCATCAATTGTATTCATCATTACGATTTTTATCATATCAAATATATTTTTTTATTTGAGCTATGCTTATTGTATTGATGCTGGAAATATATGAGGATCTTGTTGAATGATATCGTATTGCCTTTATTTCAGTCATAAATTACATTGATAGCGTTCTTTAACCCCTAAAGGAGTATTATCGCAGGGTCTGCGATTCCCTTCCACTTATTCAGAAGGAGCACTCTTGTACACTGGGCTCGGAGATAGACAGAGACAAAGAGAGAACGTAGCGCAGTTCGGGAGACAAAGACAGAGAGCTTCTCCGCATACATACGCGAACTGAATGAATTTAAACGTCTTTCTCTGTTAATATGTTTTCGCATCACAATAAATTAAATATACAGGACGCGGCAGGGAAACTCCCTTATTTGAAAAGCGTCGTTGTGCGCAAGATGGGTGCCGCGTTTGCTCACAATGTAACAAAAACTGCGTCGTAATGATATTTCAATCGAGTGTTTAGCGATGGTTCATAACAATACGGCCGAGTTTTTGCATTAATTCAGGATGAAACATGCGTCCATTATTGCAGATTTTGTAACTTATAGCTGTAACTAAAAAACTAGCTAAGATAGTATGATAGATAGCCTCTGAGGGAGCTTTCGTGATTGTACAGATCATAGAAAATGCCGCAAAAAGCCATAAAATAGAACGAAATGGCTACAAGATCTGTGCGTCCAACCGGTCCACTTTTCAGATCACTGACGAATGAGCGCTTTGCGATCGGGCGCCATTCTACAAAACGATTACGAACTCTCATTACAAAAAAGAATTTGTTCAAAGAAGACTTATCAGGTGGATTTAAATTTTATAAACGGTCGAAAATATTGTTGTCTTTATTATGTTTAAGGGATAACGAAACAAAGAGGGATTTGACAATTTATTATATATTATAAAAACGGAGTAAATCGGTATTGATTCATGAAAATTAAAATGGCCAAGAAAAATAAAAACTCCCTGATGCTCATTACTAACGTTTTTAACGTAGTGTCAAAAATCAATGTGTGTTTGTTTGTTCAATATACGTTCTTATATCATTCATCCGATTGCGATGAAACTTTGGTGAGTTATTGTATGTACACTTGCAAAGCTTATAGAATTAGTACAATGATCACAATGTAAGGCGATTACATTTGGTAGTGTATTTTTTAAATTAAATAAATATTTGTTGAAAAGGCGTCCGATAGTTTTTAATGTAAATCAAAGTGCGTTCTTTAAAATTTTGTACAGGGGGGCGGCAGTTGGTCCTTAATGCCCCCCAAATTAGACGCAGATCCCCCGTCGTTGGTAGTCTGTGATTTAAGGCATAGTTCTTCAGATGGCTATCAATTTGCTTGTAATAATTAATTACAACAAGATCATTGAATCGAGTCTATACCGACTGTGCGAAGGATTTGTGGAGTAAATATATTAAGAGATAATTGTCAAGAAATAATTTAGACTCCTATAGGCATTCCTCAGCTTCGCTCCTTCGTGAAATTACTCGCAGACATAAAAATAAGCATTAATTAAATAGAGTTAACCGTCGGGGGATTTGTTCGCGTATAAAATATGTCGGGAATATTATTTTGGATTTAGGCGTTCCGCCTGCCACACAAAGTAATGTCCTTATAATGACGGCAATAAATTGAAGGCAGATACAAGTATCAATATCCACTGCAATAATAGAGCTCGGAGGCACGTTCGTATCGGGCTCAGGTGCTAGCTAACTCAATTTTTCCATTTTTCTATTTTCCTCTTTGCGGCTGAAAACTAACGCTTCGGCTAAAGCGGTTGGTTCGAGCAATTTAACGATGATGTGAGGTAAATGTTGAGGAAGACTGGAGGGATGGAAGAAAATTAAATTAACTACCCCAGACGATAAAACGTGCCCACTTCGCGCTCGCGTATGCACGCTCATGGGGGTGGCGGTCACTTTTCAATCGACTGCAAAATAACCACAATCCCTACACACAGTATAATAGCCAGACATTTATTATACACGGATCGGCAAATAAATACCATAGAATTAAATTATATGTTTTAAAGCTGTTATTCCAATTTACATTTGGAATAATCTGAACGACATTGAAAGAAGTGACTTGTCCCATAAAGACGTAAATTTGGATCCAATTTCAGCAACAGAAAATACCATAAAGTACACTGAGAGCTTAAAAAGCTATTTTACTTACATTAGTACCATACAAGATGAAATATTTGAGTCGATTTATATATGTAATTGGAACACATATTGCGTATGTTGTAGATTTGAATGAAAATTGAGCATTTAGAAACATTTTGCGGAGATTTACGTCACAAAAATATATTGAATCGCTTCCAATTCATTACTTCTGACACCAGTGTAATATCAGCCAGCTCCCGATTAGTACCTTCTGATGACAATTTAAAGTCCTTCGCTAAAATAGTTCCAAACAGCGCTCTGAATTGTGGACGCGTTGTTGTTTTTGATCGAGTATGAGCAAACACCATGCAAAATGATGAATTCACAGCCGTCTGATATATTAAGGTATCAGTTATCTCACGCAATTTCAATTTACGATCGTCGACTTTTATTATGGTCTTATTGAGTGAGCGTTTCGTGGCTGCTAAATCTTGGTTATCATGTAACCACTAGAAGACACTTAGAAGTTCACAAATGTGTTCAACTACATCTTCTAGAGTTCGGCGTTGAGTCTCCATTGTGTCTGGATTGTAAAGAGGACCTTTGATCAAATCGAACGGATACGATGATTAAAGAAGAGATGGGAGGGACGCTTATGATATTAAGATGGACATTCCGACGAGATTACGAGCAGAAGCCGAAGCAATTATGCAGCAGAAGAAGCAGCGAAAGAGCAGCGCGCACTTGTCCAAATTGGTCAACAGGTCACTTAAAGACATGTCTCCACATTCGCGAGTTTTTAATTAAAAGCAGGTGAAATAATTGAAAGGAGGGTATGGTACAGTGGCACCGGAGCGTACATATTTAACGAGAGGCCATTTATACAGATGAGCAGACAAGCGAGGATTAATGAATTATGCCGCCGGAGAATTGTGGTGGATTTCTTTTTTACGGCGAGGAAAAAAGAGACAGAATTCTTTGAGAGGATCAAAGTGTATTCATTATGCGTGAAGAAGCAAGAATGGGGATGATTAATGAGCGCAAGGATCGAGAGAGGATGCATGCAGTATTTAAGGGATATATGAAAGATGCTCTGGAAAGCGGCCCTAATGATCATGTTAAATATTTTCGAATGCCCCAGCAGCCTTATTCCCCGACGAATATAAAATGCTTGCGTTTTTACGGAGCATTTACAATGCAGATAAAAAATGTATTATTTTCTTGTACTCTCTTGCATCTTGTTAACATAAAAAAAAATATATAAATATACATTTGAGTTTATATCTTTGACGAGTATGCCCGCATATGTTGCGAGAAGCACTCCATTTCAACTCACTAATCACATGATTAAAATATTAAACTAACCTTGTATATGTTACATAGTTTCTTACAACATACTAAATCTGGTAAACGAGACAATCATAAGCCGAATACTTATATGGAAAGATCTAAGCCATCAGCTGAAAGGATTTAATGCTAAATTGTTCAATATGACAGCGAGAAGGAGGTGATTTGGATCTACTTTGAAAGCTGATCGATCACAACCTACACTCAGAAAATCATACCAACAATGAAAATCAAAGAATTTAATACGCAAAGAGGAAATGAGCGATGAATAAATGTATATGCAATTCTTGTATTGCGGTAACAACATGAAAATCACGATTTGACTATATGAAACATCAATGCATTTTTGAGCTCTTCATTCTTGAAATATTTGCAATAAAAACCGAATAAGAAACCATCTCATTCAGATTTTATGTATTGCTTTTTTTCCATTTATTAACT
The DNA here is from genome assembly GCA_008973525.1 of Stenopsyche tienmushanensis. Taxonomy (NCBI): domain Eukaryota; kingdom Metazoa; phylum Arthropoda; class Insecta; order Trichoptera; family Stenopsychidae; genus Stenopsyche; species Stenopsyche tienmushanensis. The sequence goes on from WACJ01000523.1 coordinate 294,010, forward strand.
ATTTGCTGAAAAATGTATTTATGTGTTGTGTAATATATAATAAAAATAGTCCTGCTACTAGTGTAGTGGCTGCTTTATGCTACGTATGGACGCACACATACTGGATGCGACAAGGCGCATGCGCATAGCGATGCTACAATCGAATATGTATCACTTTTCGACGAACTGCCGCTTAGAGTTTTTATGACGTTCAAGCCAATTTAGCAGCATTTATTTATGAAAGTTGTTTCGTCTTGGATCCGCGTTTATCCAATCAATAGTATAATGGATTTTTACTGAATACAAAACTGAAAATAAAGTGTTGAGAACTTATGCATCACCCTAATATTAAAAAGTTAAATGTGCTTGAAGAGTCCTTGAAGAGTGTAGAAAAAGTTTTCAAAGCTGAATAAGCGCAATAGTGAATGAAACACTCAACGACTATTTTTGGCATATATGTGAAGGTTATTTGAAAAGTTCGTTACTTACAAAGGTACTCCCAGAAATATCCGACCTGACACAAGATGGCTTTTGTAAAGAAATCCGAAAATCCACAAAATAGTATTGGATGACCAACCGGTCGAAAATTGCGCATTTGAACCATTACTGATTGACTATGTCCGTTTTTATAATATATACTATTTTGTCTAAACCCCTTTTCATTATCGTTATGTTCAAGTATGGCATTCGATCGCGAGCTGCTCATTCGTTATATCAGCAGTCCGAAAAGCGGACCGATTGAGCATAAAAACCGTATGGCCACTCCGTCCTCTTTTAGAGCTTTTTGCAGCATTTTTTATGATCAATATGATCACGGAAGCAATGTAGCGTCTAGAAACTTTCTATTATACACTTTTTAACAGTAACCGCCATCTATAGGTTAGGTCAGGTACTTTTGGAACTATCTTTGTATATTATTTTAAATCATATATTATATAGCTGTGCGCAAGATGGAACAAGAACAGCGTCGTGAAGATGTTTCAATCGAGTGTTTGGTCGAGTGTGGATGAAACATGGCTCCATCACTTCACATCTGAGACAAAGAAATAGTCAAAACATCAACAAAAGCTTTTTTTTTCATTGCAAAGAAGGAAGAAACCCTTTGTATTATGCTTTTGATCCATTCCAATGTGAATTACAAGATTCGAGTGGCGGAATATTGTTGTGTAATTTTGAAGCAAGGAAGAATAATGAGCAGAAAAGTTGGTCCCGGTAAACACAGACTGCGATTCCTACAATTATTAAAATTGGCGACTCACAATAAAGAGCTTCGCAAGAACGTCACGATGGGAGCAAACAGCAATTTCATTTATTAGATGAAAATGTGCATATCTCTATTTGCAGAGTTCGCGGCGCAACAGTGGCTGTGTCAAAATCTTGATCAGCCAAGCATCAACTTCTGGTGTTTTATGAAAGACACAGAATGAGGGTGTATTGTTCCCTTTGTCCCGGTACAATTTGTTCTCTTGCGATATTTGAACAAGCCATTCTACCGTTAATCTGTACAAAACATTTGTTTGCAGAGTGCGCCATATTGGTGGGAAGCTCAGTCAAACACCTCATAAGAAGGGGTGCGACAACCCCTACCCACGTATAAAACCTGTCCACGTACTTTGCTTTATTATTGCAAATAAGAAGACATGGGGGAGCATGTGCTATTTTCATATCTGCGAATGTCCGATACAAAAGAAAAACTAATTTTGATTCAATGTTCCACACGTTCCACAACGAAAGATACATTGATGTTGATGGAACATGATTCGTATTGATCGCAGTTTATTCATCCAGTAGACGTTATCTGTATTGATAGAAACAGAGTTTGGCAAACATTATATAGAAAATGCGAAGTTTCCTCAGACATTAATTTCCTGTTAGATATAAAATTTAACAAGTATGAGCACATCAATATATTAGGTCATCCCGAAAGTAATCCATTATTTTAACATGCTAACTTAATATAATTTTTTTGTCAACATTTGGTCAAGCTTGTAGTCGATATATTTGGAAACTGAAATAGTGTCTCAAACAGGATTACTTTCGGTATTAATTGTATTATTATTGTATTAGAAATAGAAGTATGGCATTGAAAATAATGCCCTATGGAGTGCTGCACGCCACATGTGCGGGCATACTCTGCATACATCAGCAAAGCGTTAATGAGCGGTGCCTTTGAACAGATAAGAGTTCGCACACACGTACGATATGATGGGTGAAATAAATGCGATTTTGATTATTGAAATTTCCTATTTCTTCCACATAAATATGTACAAAGCGCTAATTTATGGCCGCTATTAATTTTGTGTATCCCACGAAAACGTCAACCTTTCGTGTAAATATAAAATGGAGAATATGTGTAATGGCAACTATTAGATTTTTGAATAGAGGCATAACGTGTTTAATGTAGTGGTTTGCAAAACTTGAAAGCGACACGCACCACAGTTAAACTATCTTTCCCCGGGAAGTTAATCAAGCGAATAGATAGCCTTCTCGGCTTCGTGTTTTTCACGCCTCTTTCGTTTTGCAGTCGCCTCGGGGCCTCATTTTCCTTTTAAAAAAGGACTAATTTTTATTTTCCCCGAGAACATCCTAAATGGCCGCCATAATAATCTTTGAAAATCTGCTAAGAACGTAATTCCGCTAAACGCGTTAAGATTGTGCGCTCCATGTTAGTACTTCAGATGTAGCCGGTGTGATTAAATCCTCGGAGAACTTAATTGCTCGCCTTGAAAGTTGAAAAATAAATTCGGCTTCAATTATAATTCGCAAGGAACTGATCTAAATCTAGCGATGGATTTGCATAATCACATTGAAATGGTGATGAAAATCAAAATATTGTATTTTAACCCATTGGCGAGTAATCCCGCATATGTGCGTTCAGACTTGAATGATACAGAAGGAGCATTCTCTCTAAAAATGAAGATGAACATTTATTTTGTTTATGTTTACGCAAATAAATTAATGAATATTGTATGCTATCAACAGTATATAGCCTCATTTATTGGTATAAAAGCTTGACTTACGCTGCGCGGTCCTCAGAGAAAAGTGGATTTGTGTGAGCGATAAGCAGTGAACATATGAATATGACATCTATGTTTAACTTAATTTAAAATTAACTCATGATGCATTTAAAGTGGATTTATATAATTTTAGTAAATAGATAAATTTGAATACATAAATTATATTTAAAAAAATAGCGCAACTCCCTGAAAGTATCGACCATCCCCCGTGAAGAGGGAGCTCATTTGCAAATAACCTTTTCAGCTCGCATCAAAAATGGCATATGGAAACGAAGATTAATCTTGGGCGTATTTTCAAGACCTTATCTCGCACAAAAGTAAATAAATTAGCCGCGGATCTATCATATTTTCGAATTTAAAAAGCCCCCGTGTAATTGATAAAATAATAGATTTACACCCCTCGTGCGGAGAGGTCTCATCACATATTCACCCTTCGAAACTAATTCGACAACGTCGAGGGTAGACGCTACTGTCGTTTCGAACTGAAAGTCAATCAACATGAAACTTTAATTCTCTCTTCGCGTGATACTTTAAAAATTTATTAAATTAAATGGAAAAGACTGTTCCGATCGAATAAAGGTCAAACTTGTAAAGCGAAGAAACAGGATCGCACATTCAAACGGATCAAATTGGCCCATTGTATTATTTAATTGAATTTGTAGCCTTCGTATATTAGTATTTATTTAATTCATTTTATTTTTTTAACGGCAAAAATATTCTGGAATCATGTACCCGGTTGCGTGTCGATAATGTGGGGGAAACCACAGGAGGGTGATTTTGAAGAGGGACTTAAATTATTGAATGAATGATCTGATGGAATTCGGCGTAAGAAATGACGTGTACATTCATAAAACAAGGGTAGTAAATAAAAGATAACATACAGAGACAATTCCAGAAGTACCAGATATATCAATATCAAGAAAAATTGTTTTATTATTTAATTTTTTTTTATTATTGCACTTTTATAGATGCGGTAGGGCAAATCGGTCTGAACGTTACGAAAAGTGAAACTCCAAGTAGTAGTTAATCGTAAAGAGAGAGCTGTGCGTAAGATGGGTACCGCGTTTGCCCACAATGTAACAAAAACAGCGCCGTGAAAATGTTATAATGTAGTGTTTGACGATGATTCTCAGCAATGAAAACGAGTGTTTGCGTCGATTCAAAATCATGGATGAAAAATGGGTCCATCACTTCACATTTAGAGATAAATGAATAAGACAAGACGATAAATATCAGATAACGACTTACTGGATTGGGGATTCATTATCAATCAAACCCATTTCCTGCGTTGCTTCATGCTCTGTTCCGGGTTATCTCGGAATAGCCACGGTGGTGCGATGGAGGAGGAAGGACTAAGTTGCCTACGCTGTTAAAGATAGTAGTGAACCTTTAACACAGTCTTCACCAACTACTGTAATCGGCTGTTTCACACACTCAGAGGACTTTATGGGTACGCAGCATAGGGTGACCTGCGTACCCAACTCATGTTAGCTGAGCAACCCAACAGCGTTTGATGAGCAAAACAAAGAGGCTACTTTTGCACACCTCTATTCCACATCATTACCCATGGGGTTATATATATATATATAATATATATCTCTAGATAACTCTTTATTCAACACGAGAGAGATCTGGCTGCGGGAAGGATGTCTTCCCGCAGCCAAGGCTATCCGACGATTCCTCCCGACAGTGCAGTGAAGTGATCGGTCGGCATTACAGGCGCAATGTGCCTGCAACGTCATAGAAGATGTCGCTGTTGATCTGGAAACATTGCTGGGAAAAGCGTATCGAGTTGAAAAGATACTATGCTGAGAAATAAAGATGTTTTTTTTCCATTTTTTTTGTATTTCTTGTTAGGTCGGGTATTTCTGGAACTACCTTCGTATATGGGCGTCCCTAACATAATATTTGAGCTCTTACATTGCATCTTACAATCGTTTGTTTAACATTAAAAATTAATATTTCCATATGAAATTTCATCAGCCGGGATCAATAGGACGGATGTGGAATAATATCCTGACGGAATAAAGCCGGAGGAACTGTGCATGTGACAGAATGAATCCAATCAAAATTCAAATGAGATAGTAAATTCGAACATTATGGATGCAGACTGTGTATATTTTATTCATCATCTTCGTATTCTCGCGAGTCAATGCTCCAAATCACTGTTCAAATTTTGCACAAAGCGTAGGCTTCGTTTATTTTTAATTGTTTTAATGGAAGGAAAATCAATTTAAATGAATATCAAACTGGAATATATGAGGTCGTTCGCATTAAGGCGTACCGAGAATGCGAGCATTGGTTTATGGTTTCCTACTTATATTTTGATGAGGAAATGAGGAAATCCTCCTTTACCTTCTACAATGAGTTCCAAGACAATATTACTTTGAATGTGCGTTTTGTGAGGTTTCATTGTATTATGTTTGCGAGCCTAAATATCATTCAATACAAAGTTTAACATAGTAAATGCGAATTTAACCGAATTAAGACATCCCAAGCGATATTTCGGCGTCGTTGCCGACCGATTGGAATATGAATTTGTTTGTTTTTGGGGCCACCCAAACATTAAAAATACGGGAGTAAAGAGGGTTCAAAAAAGGGCTATGAACTCCCGAAATATTTCATCAAAAGATGACTGGCGGAATTCAAGAAACATCGACGTTGAAAATGCATTAATTACGAAAATGAATTATTTAAATCGGAAATACGTTGAAGTTTTATGCGTCCCTCGATGATGAAAATACCCCATTTGCTTGTATAAATTTAAATTAAATAAACATAGGGGTGTGTATTTTATGAAATACCAAAAGACGCATTAAATATAATTCAATTCATACAAAAAACACGATCCAAATATAATTCGTTTAAATATTCATGCTAGATCTCAGACATGCCTTTTTTATAATACCGTCTTAGTGTCTCCGAGTTTTTTTTTTTTGCTCTAATCCTATTAAGAATTTCTTGGTAGTATTTAAACCAGTACAAGGTGTTTTTTTAAGGCTCTGTTTATATCTGCTTATTTTATTACATTATCTTAATCAGATTTCCACACAAAGAAAATGTCTTGCAGTACGTGCCGTAATTACGAGTCAACTTATGGTGGCTGTGTGTGAATTATGCATTTTTTTCTTGTTCGTTTAAATATTCGCGAAAGCATTAGATCAAAGATAATGCCTTTTAAATGGTTTTATTATCAGCTTTATGGCGCTCTAATGTACTAGTATTATCATTCTGCATTATAATATGGAATTTCAACCCTTTATTTGAGAGATTTTTGCACGAATCGATCGAAATTTTATGAATGCAGCACGCAAAAAAATATTGCTTATAGACTCAGCGGCACGGAAAGTGGCCCAAACTTAATATTTAGCGTGAATCAAAAATCACATAATGTTGCACAGAAGCTAAAATACAATCAATACTAATCGAATATCCACTTTTAATAAACAAAGATAAGTTATTTTGCAAACCTTCAGCTAAATAATTAACTAAATGAAACATAGTTGTTTCATATTACTATGTTTATGTTTGGGCCACATTCCGTGCCGCCGAGTGTACATTCAATATTAATAAAAATATGACAAAATCTCCAACGAAAAAAGAAGAAAACACAAACGCTCCCAATTATTTATAGAAATTCGATATGAACGCGTGACCTTTTTGCGCTGGGACACCCACTACAACCGAACATTTCTTCCATACAATAGTGTCAATCTACAATAATTGAATTTCGTTATGTCGTGAATTTAATTTTCCACGACAGATGCTTCTATCCCGGTGTGCCATTTATTTCGCAGTGTATCGAAGTATGGCACTTTCCTTGCTTTTATGATCGAAGTCATAATAAATGATCGTGACGGATTGGAAAATCAGAGGATAATATTTCATTTCCAATAGATTTATTACCATTTTTAATAGGAAATTTGAGCCAATGATCATCATTTTTATAGAAGGAAAACCGAAGAGAAAAGACAGCGTTTTTCGTATAATTCTGATAAAACAGTTTTGTTTGGCGATGAATTAAAGACAAAAAACATTTACAATACTTACGCAGGCATTTTTAGTCCTCAGGGATTTGAAAAAGAGGAAAACGAGCCGAAAGTTGGTCCAAAAGTAAGCAAAAATATTAAAATGAACGATGATGAGAAAGTGTTGAGGGTTTTAATAACATTTTGGTAAAATGGGGGGAAAAAATATAATAAAAATTTAATGGGAAAATATATGCATAATTTTAGATTCCTACAGATTATACATGAATAGTTAAAGAAAATAATCATTTGCCAGACAAACTGTTATTAAATTCAGTCCATTGTAGTTTTTTAAATTGATTTAAACATAGATACACTTAAAACTTTTTTTGTGCGCGTTTTTCTCGAAACTACTTTTTTCAACACGGTTGACATCATATCTCAAGTTTTAATTGATTAATCACATCCTTAAAATTTTACCAATGATGCAAGACGTCCTTTAAATGTTGTTTTTTTAATTGCCTTATTGTTTTCCTGTTTTTTTTTATTAACTTTTTTTATGCGATTTTGGATACATTTTATATAGGTGTTTCAAAGTTATGCGGTTTTTAAAATCCATGGAACGCATTTTTACTTTTTCTATGTAAGTTATAGCTTTTTTTGTGCGATTATATATGAGATTTACGCGAGTCATATTTATATGATTTTAATTTTTAAAGTGTTAAAATCATTTATATATAAATCTGGATTTTATGCCAGATTTCAATTAAAAATGTCCAAATTTCGTTCGTCCTAAATCTAATAAGTTTGTGAAAAACACCATTCTTTGTTCTTCTTTTGTGCGAATATTTTTGTTAACACTTGATGTATTACATCCTTGTCGCGTTTATTTCGTTGAGTTGTGAAATATACGCCGCTGCGGCTATAAAACATTTTGATATTAATTAATTTATTATGAAATCTGATTCGTTTGATTGCAATAAAAACCTAGAAGAAGAATTGATTCGATGTCTGTGCGGTTACGCATTGTCTTGTTGGAACAAAACCTTCTTTCATTTCACTAAGCACGAGCTTTTTTAATCAATTCTCAATATAATGTTGAGGGCTGTCGATAATAGGGAGCTGTATTTATCATTTGATTGGCTTCTAATAGATCAAAGTGGATTTTCTGTATGGATCTTTTTACTTTTTATATAAACGCCTCGTTCTGTTGACAATTTTGCTAGGTGATAATGTTGCATTTTCACCATCAAGTCTTTGAATTATTATTTAACGATGGATCTTTCGTGTGCACTCACCATTTATCTTCATAAAAGGGGACTTTTATTGGATATTGTTATCATTTATAGTTTATGACGCCTCGATTTCAAGCTCTAAACTATTATATATTACGAGAGTTATTAAATCAGAAGCTCATCAATGACACTTTAACGACACATTATGAATCCGAACTTACGGCGAAGATTATGACGTCGTTTTCCGCGGAGGACTTAATGAAAAGAATTAAAGACCTTTGGGAAATGTTTTATTTTTCGGGTTGTAAATAATATATGTAGGGTTTGGAACTCACGTGCGAGATATTGCTTTTGTTAGATGCCGAAATTTCGTCTTAAGTGTTATACAATTCACGTTCTTCGCTCCCCGAAGAACAAATGGAAAGATATTATCAACTCGGATTTCGGGAGAGCCATGAGCGCGATATTCCCGAAATAAAATGTAGATTTGGCCCAACAAATTCGTACTCTTCGACTCCCGGTTGGCCGTTAATTTGGGTGATTGATCGCTTTGACTTCACTCGCAGATTCTCAAGTAATTTGTTTTGCAAACAAAAGGGATTCGCAGGAAATCGCCCGGAACGGAATAAATCTTCCAGGTTTTTAATTATGTCCGAAAGGGGGAATTCGCCACCTCGTCAAGCGAATTAATAGACAGCGCAAAAAAACCGCGTGATCATCGCGCCGTTCCACCACCCCTTCCGGCGGACGTCGCGACTCTGGAGAGGCGCCCTCTAAAAATTGAGCCCGGGGAAATTTCGCGCCAGGGGCGGACCGCACGCCAACGAGGCCCCGCTAATTCATAAGTGCCCTTATTTACTGTGGGACTGCAATAACTCTCTCGTGTTCAACACAAAGCAGATACATATCGAGAAATTAAGACATAATCTCGCAGAAAAAAGAAAACACGAAAACGAGTCAGGATATTTTCCTAAAAGCAAAAAGAAATACGCTGAAATTTATTTTGAAATTATATGAAAATTTAAGGCGAGAGACCGTAATTACGCCGACGTGTACTAAAAATATTACAAGAACGCAACAATTTGTTTTAATAATGATATTAATCTTGTGTCTGACGCGTTTCTACCTTTTCAAGATAACGATGACTTTCTTGGATAGATCGAAACACGTTACCGATAAAAAGTAATGTGGACATCAAAACAAATCCTTATCAAATAATTGTATTTTAAGTTCATCTTTATATGTGTCAACATTAAGTGTATAAAATTTGAATGCCATATGTTCTAGTGGATAAACAAATCCCTCAAACAAAATACGAAATATATTGCATTTTTTAAAAATAAGGCTAATTGATATGAAAAAAATTAAATTCCAATACGTTTTCAAGAAAACACAAACGAATTTTGTCCATGTATTTCTTATATACATTATATACGGGGGGAATCAAATAAAATCTGGAATTTTGCTGTACCCACTTCTGACACCAATGTTACGTGAACGCAGGTCCGTTCTTCTATCGGATCGCTATGGAAGCCGAGCGGTAGGATGTAAGTAGATGGGTCCCGAATAGAAACACTCTTGTCTTAGCTTTTATTGATGACGAAAAAGAGAGATTTGGCCGTGGGAAGAACGTCTTCCCATAGCCAAGGCTCTCTGACCACTTTTACGGCTCTCACCTCCCGAGCGTCACCACCGCAAAAAGATATGTTAATTTGACATATTGCGTCTAAAGAGAGACGGAAGATGTCGTTGTTGAATTGACAAATTAAACCTGTACAGATTAACAGCGCCATTGTATGTGGATGCCATTTACAGATATCAGATTAACAGTGAGCTTAAGTTGTCCTGCTGACGCATTGCGTTTAAAGCAACGACATCGTCGGTTAGCCTTGGCAGCGCATAAGCACACTTTTTAGTTCAGCAAGACTCGCATGCTGAACCATATCGAAAGCTTTATCAATGTCTATAAAACCGATTTAAAAACAGTTTTCGTCTCTGGAATCCTTAAAATTGGCTTCAAGATAAGTATCTGATTATATTCTGAAGTCATTTGCGTCATGTTAATTTAAAAAAATATGTATTTTGCTATGCTAATCATGATCATACAAAAACGATTGACCTTTTACAAATAAAAAAATATATAAATGTGACTTTGAAAGCTTTTGTCCGTGTACCATAACAGTGACCTTAGTCTTTTGATGGTTTATAAAATCTATTGAATTATCAAAGCACGCATATCTAATGGATTCGGGCTGTCATACTAATGAAAAATTGTTTTGGGTCGATTTGGATCAAAGTATGATCGTAAATGATTTAGAAATTTTATTATTTGGGTGTTCCCGTTTTATGGAGTGTTCTGGATGTATCTTTCGGTTGTATCCCCTGCATGTTTGTCGTCGTTTTATAGAATAAATTGATGTGGCATTTGAAGCGAGCGAAGCGAAAGGGTCATTTGTCCGAACACAATTTTCTATGCTACAAAAAGAGGAACACTTGTTTACACATAAAAAAAGGTTTGTGTGAGAAAATAGGCAAATAGCGATCCCAAATGAAGCCCTCCAGAGACAAAAAAGAACACGTATTTTAACGTGATTTTTACGGCCATTCACAGGTAAAAAGCGACATTCTCGTCAGACCTGTCGCGTGTAAACTCGTCGTGGTAGATTTTATCTTCGAGTATTTAGCCCATTAAACACCACGGGAAAAAACTTGGACAAACACAACACTGCGGGGAAAAAATGGGAAGACGGCAAAAAACGAGTGCTGATAAAATTGACATCAATCGGGGTTTTTGTTGCGGCTTTTTACCCAATCGATTCTATAAAAAACACCCTCGAAAAGAAAATCTATTCACAAACAATTTATTGTTTAAAATTTCAATAAACCCTCCGTATAAACGGACTCGATGAGGACTTTCAGCCTGCGTGTGTAACCGAGGACGAAATATATTCAACTCCAAGGATAATATAATTTCGGGATGAATTATGAGAATATCGCTTTAAATTTTTTATCTGAGGATTCTTTGGTTTATATTTCATGAATAAATTGTCATATCATTAATTTTTATTATTCCTCCGACGCCGGGGGGATGTTTTTTCGCCTAATCTATAATTTCGAGATTTTTCCAGGATCGAATGAATAATGCGATTAAAACTTTCAAAGGATCCTAAAAATACAGAGGTGCCTCGGAGGGCCAATTTGAAGGCAAGGTCGAATAAATTTGGAGAAAAGTTGACCTAGTATTAGGAACGATAGTAAATCAGAGCGCACAAACGTAAAAAGCTCTTGTTTACTATGATTGTATGGGGGAATAAATAAGCTTTTCCGAAAGCTTTCCGAAAGAAAAATTGGCTAAAAAAAAGTGAGCAAACAAGAAAATCACATACGAAGGCAAATCTCGGTAAACGAGATGATTTGTTCCGTGTACGATTTAAGAATATAAATCCAAATTCAACATCGACTGTAATCAAATATATAAAATGCACGTAAAATACATATTTTTATTAATATTTAATATACATAACAAATGTGACATGAGTATCATAGATGGCTTCCATAATTTAATTAAGTTGGAAGCCATTTTTTAAACCACATTGATAACTGACGAATTGATATTGTTTGGATACAATGCTTTATAAGATGACCTAATAAATTAAATTTATTATTACATCAAAAATATTTTTATAATGCTCAAAAATAGTTCCCTGTCGTGTCACCAAACCACGACAGGGCGGTGTAGTTACACTAGATTAAGTTAATTAAATCAAATACTATAGCAATCAATAAAATTCACTTCGCACAAAAAAGAAATCGCATAAAAAAGCTATTACTTACATAGAAAAAGTGAAGATACGTTCCATGGATTTTAAAAACCGCATAACTTTGAAACAGCCATATATAATTTCACACAAAATGGCGAATGTTTAAAAAAAATTCAGTGAAGTCATTTTTTGATCTTATTTTGTAACAGTTTTAATTTTTTTTAAATAGTTAAAAAATAAATTTTGACATAAATCTGGTAGGAATAATAGAGAGATGTATTTCCTATTTTATTCAAAATATCTCGATACGTACTCTTTATGAAATTTAAAAAAAATGCTTTAAAAAAAATCGCATAACTTCGAAATCGCACAAAAAGAGGTTTGAGTTTATATGTATATTGTTCAGTTATGTAATTCTTAAACAATAAAATTTAAAAACTTAATTTAGCTACTTAAAAAGTATTTTTCATTTAATTACACACTCCCTTGACATATACAACAGTCCCGTGTATAAATTTATCATTGTGCACTGAAAGGGTTAATTAACAAAAAAACGGCTTGAATTATCTTTTACTTTTTCTTCGATCTCCCTAAACGTCGACCATAAATAACGGCAGTAATTGTCTCAACTAGTTTCAGTAATCCAAAATGAATAATTTCGCATTCATCCCATCAAGCATACAGGAGAGCCTTTAAATGCTAACCCTGGCTTAGGGGTTGGAATGGGTGTTTTATACTCTCGTAAAATTCTTCGTAAATACTTTTTATCCTCAAAAGGATGAATTCTTTATCGGGATAATTAAAAAATCGCACGTACACGTCAGCTCATTTTATTGCCTGGAAATACACAGTTCATGCGGCATTCAAATTTCGTTCTAAATGTGGATCGATGTGTATTTTGCAATAATTCAGGGAACTGTTTTAATCAGGAATTTCAGCATTCTTAGATCGCGGTGTCATCCTATAAGTTCTATTATACGACTTAAGTTTTCGATATCGAGATCAACATTAAGATCAACTGTTTAGATTTCAGCGAAAATTTCGTTTATAACTTGGTCATTTTTAGGATATTTAAGTTTATATCGAAAAAGAGGATTATATGTTATAAAGTCGTCCCTTAGTAATAAATTATTTAAAGGTATTTAGTCATGTCGGCTGAAGTTAATCTTTCAAAGGATCACTGAATAAAGTGAAATTGAATATTTGTATTCGTCATCCAGACGAATATCTTCATCCTATTCATGATTTGTGCGTCAGTAAGCAACATTTCTATTGTGGATTAGGTTGTTTGCTCAGGAATGAAACAACGTAGATAATATAGAGAGCAGTGACCCTGGAGCTTATGGAACAACAATGGATTCTGTCCATCTAGCATATTGTTTTATTGGATCGATTGTTGAGAAAATCCGTCGATAACACATGCCACGTGAGTCACTATGATTTGTAAGAACACATACACAATGGATTCGATGAGAGAAACTGGCGATGTGAGAAAAGTTCAATTGAATCGGGCAAAATTTGCGACGCTAGTTTAAGCACAATTAAGATGGAGTGGATTGCATTCTTGCGATTGTGCCACGGCGAGAGAAAGGTCTTCCATCTTCGCATTCCAACCGCATTCATTAATGAATGCAAGAAATTGCGGATCATAGATGCTAATGGGGTCCGCCAAATAATAATAATATCTCCCTCAAATCACGTCTCACTCCCACATATTCAACAGGATGAGTTTTACTATCAGGATATGGAAGCCGAGCGAAAAAATGAAGAATTAATTGCATTGTATATTTATTTAATGCATGGAGAGATTACATCCGCGAGATTACAAATAAGCCCGCGGGAAGAATTTATCTTCCCGCGGTTAAGGCTATTTGTCGATTTTCTCACCTTATTTCTTATGTATTCTTATTCGCATTATCAAATTCATTGTTCTAAATTAAAATATGAGCTATTGGCGTTTACATTGATAATATTTGATCCGGTGAACCCTGCAAATGTATACATTGCAATAAAAAAAAATACTGAAGCGATTCAATTGAAAAGACGTAGGAAGATGTTGATGTTTATGGTCTTATTCATTGCGATAAAAATACAATTCGGCATCTGAAGTGTGCTCGAAGAATGCATCAAAAAACTCACCCTCGCTCCACATTTAGGGTATTCCTTTTATCGACAGGGTGAATTAAAATAAAGATATAGTCTATCGGCAATTCAAAGGTAATGGTCCCTCGGAGGCTCCACATACCCGACCTCACGATTGAGTCATATTATGACTCGATATTTCGTGTAGAGTTTTAAAAAATCCATCATTTGGAATATTTTCACAATGTATTTGTTACCCACGGACACGTATCAATCAATTATTCATGGAAACATTCGCGTTCTTTCCGTCATAAACGGCAGAGGCACTGAACATTTCGATTTAAATAGGCATTCCGATCAAATTTACTAGCCTAATAAACGGAGGATTTGCATCAGAATGGACAATAATCATTGCTAAAAGGCGCGAAGCTCATTTGAATAAACGTCTTTATTCACGGGTGACAAATGTCCATATGAATATCAATAGCAAATAAAAAGATATTTCATCCGCGGGACATTTACACGGCGATCTAATCTAAAAACATCTGGAATTCTTCCTCGCGAGATACAAAATAACATCTTATTTTGGTCGTATAAACTCGGAGAAGTGTGACACTTTTTTGATTTATGGCGACTTTCAGTTATATCAAAAGTACCCCATCGTTCCCAACTAACGGCCAGAACAAAATAGATTCCCAGCCATAATATCCCCCATCAGTAACCTCAACTTCAGACTTTGTTTCTGATCCTCGCCCGATAGTAACCTCCGGGGGAAAGTCTTTATCTATTATGTCGCTAATAGAAAAGAGGATAAGCGCGTATAAAAAAATGAAACGTCAACGTAAACAAGCTAATGAATCAATAACTTAATAAATGGGACCAACGTGTGATGGGATAATCCCAATATATCCTGTGAATACAAGCGAATTTCATCATCTCTTATCTTATTACATAACGAATACTGGAGAGTTTGGGATAAATATATGGGATATGGTATAAATTAGTATTTGATTTAAGAAAATATAGATTGTTAATCCTTTCAATGCGCGGAGCAAATATCGATACATATATCTGTTGACAATGACAAATAGATTGTCAGCCAAAATAATAATGAAGTACCACAAATATAGATAAAAATCATCAATTTAAATTTTTATTTTGTAAATAAACGCTATGGAGTGCTGCCCGCAGCATGTGCGGGCATACTGATCAAATAGTTAAAATACTTAGAAGTATGTTGATGAAAAAAAAATTGTTATTAAAGTATCGAATATCATTAACGGTAGGCCTGTCTATCATAATGTGGGCAATTTTTACCCCAACATTATATGTTCGCTTAATATTAAGGGGGTATTCAGGTCATAGGGTATTTTTTAAAATATATTTTCAAAGTTTAATATTTTAAGAATATATCCTCCAACGGAATTTCCAAAATTACAATTATTTATGAAGTTATAGCTATTTTAGTGAGGCGGCAACGAGGGCTTGTTATTTTAAAATAAAAACATTGAACTGTTCACTTAATAGCTCTTTGAACTCCTATGTCGAGGAATTTTGTGTATCCGTTAGTATCGCACAAAAATATTATAAGATTATGAAAAAAATATCGTAAGTATAATTGGAGATGTTTACAAAAGCGTGCGTCAAGAGTCGACATAGGACCCACCGGAATAAAATCGACGTCGAGTCAGACTCGACATAGGACCGCAAAGAGTTAAAACACGAAAACCAATTGTAAATATGAAACTGCTTACTATTATGATACGTGCATTAGGAAACCATGCATATTATTGAAATTTAAACACAATAAATAGTAAAAATATTGAAAACCATTTTTATTTTCCTTGTTATAAACTTTTTCATTCATGTTTTTATCTAATATATAATCATTGACAATGGGTTAATATTCACCCAACTTCAATACTCAGCAAAAAGGTGTTTTTATTATCAGGAAATATTGCCACAAAAATAATCAGTTGATGTTTTGTGTTTTCTGAAAACATATTTCCTAAATCTAGCAAAATAAATTAGAATAAATATTTCATTTTTTTGCTTCAATAACATCTCCAAACTCTCCAAAAGGTTATTATATTATATTTAATATAGGTCTGCTTATTATATTAATTTTATAAGATAATAGATTTGGCTGTGTGTTGTGTAATATATAATATAATAGGCTTGCTACTAGTCCAGTGGTTGCGCTACGCTATGTATAGACACATACACACATAAACAGAAGCGGCGTGCACATATATAAAAATACACGGACACACTTTCAACGATTCTCTCTTTCTTTTCGACCAACTGCCGCTTGGAGTTTCATTTTTCGTGACGTTCAAGCCAATTTGCCTTATACGTTTCACTTCAAAAATGTTAATTTTATACCAATTAGATAGAATTTTAAATCTATTCAATATTTATACCCAATTCAATTTGGTAATAATTTCAACAGATGTATTTTCTAATGACTCTTCAAAGAATAACATGTCGACGAGTTCTTCGAATTTAATCATCTCGCTTCCTTTCAAATTGACGCTTATTGGAATGTGTCTTCTTGAGATTTATTAATCTTTCTTGACCGATTTGCTTCTCAAGTGATGAGGTCGTGAAACATGTAAATTGAGCGATCGTTAAATAAGACAAGCGGGAAATTTTAAATGTAACATTATGCATGTATAATTGATGCAATGATGGCCAAAAATTAATATTTTCACATTTATCTGAAAATTTTTACACAAGGAGAATAAAGATCTTAAAACTGCACTTTTTTTTATAAACAATTGAAATATTTGTATGTATTTGTAGTAAAATGTGACAATTTCCGCCGAGAATTTGAATCAGCGGGTGATCATAAAAAGGCAAGGATTTGTTTAGATCATGATAATAATCGCATTTAATTGTTGAAAAGATAAAATTTAACTCATTGATTAGTGAGTTAAAATTTGTAGTGAACACGTTCTTCTTGTGTGTCTTCATGATGATGCACTCAACATGTGAGTGCATACTCATCAAAGGTTTAAAATGGCGAATTCTATGTGATATGTTTTCCTCGGCATCTTATGCACACGAATAAACAATTTGATGACTTCAGTCACTTGTCCAGATGGATATAAATTTGAAAATATATGGTGAGTCAAGTATTAATCTCGGTCGTTAAACACCATGAAGCTACCTGATATGGAAGGATTTGTATTTCTGTATCAGCACTCAAACAAGAGTTGTTAAAGTGCTCAACCACGCGAACGTTCGTGGGTCAAAAATAGCATGTCCGAGAGATTACTTACGTGCAGAACAATAATTTTAAACATCTTTATTTTTTCAGGTGGGATTATGTACCGTTTTGAGTGAGTCACGCAACAAATGATACGAGCTTTACATATTTTTGGAAATCTAGAGCCGTGACGAAACTCCTGGATTCGTGCACTTAATGTTCCAACGCAAAAAACTTATTAACCCTTTTACGAGCATTTTTATGACAGTCATTGTGCATGACTTTCAATAAACGAGTTATATGTTTTATCGCACTGAGCACTCAAAGTATATCGTTACGACCTCCTTCCATTAATATACTAACTATGGAGTTTCAAAAGCTCACCTCACAAACAAATACACGTCGATGGATCGACGCTAAGAAAGCAATCTCAAGTGGTAAAGAACTGGTCAAGTTTAAAAATAATCACCTGGCTGAGAAATTCGGTCTAAAGTGATTTCGTGACGATCATCTGACGAATCGAACATACATGAATCAGACAAACAGTCCTGGACTTAATGTGTCATTATAACACATCAAACATAGGTACCTCTACCACAAGGGCTCTTGATGTCGAGGGATTTTTTTTGTTTCGAAGTTGGCGCATCTGGCGTATAGGGCAGTTGGCAATCTGATCCTAACGATCAGATTGTTTAGTCTTGCGTGTTTGTCGGCCATTTTGTTCAGTCAAAGTAAATTCTTCCAATCAAAAGGTCGTCTCACGCTTCCGTCACATCCTGTTCGTGCGAAATTCGCGAATATCCACCGAAAGGTCGAGGAAGTTTACGTTGGTAATGTGAAAATTAATTCTCGAGAAATACGCAAAATCGAGAATTCTCATTGACAGGCGCTCTTTCGATGTATCAGTGGTCCGAAATTCGGACCGTTTTGATACGAAAACCTTGTGGTCACTCCTTCGGATGGTAATAATCAGTGAGCTCGCATCTTTTCTGGTGCTTCGGGTGAGATTTGAAATTCTTTTCTGATTGTATGAATTTACTGATTTCTCCAGAAATTTTAGAAATGAATTTTTATTTTAATGATTTTTAAATCCTGCAGTGCAGGTCGCACTATGTCGATAATGGTTAAACTGGCGTTTTAATTCTAAGATGAATCCATATTTCAAAGCTTCGCGATAATTTACCGCTCGGTCAAAGTTCGCGGTTTACTCTCACTTTCCCAATGGTGTCAGGACCGAAATTTCTCCTTCATACCCGATTTTTTCACCCGTTGGGATCGCGATTCATTATTTTTTTAATGACTATGTGCTTACCATTATCATATTGTACATTTCAATTAAATACAAGCATTCTTCAATCTTTCATAAATGTTCTAACCTTACTTTCTGTATGTAAAATGGGAATAGATAATAAAAATACTTCGGAATCTTTTGTGAGCGAACGTCGTCTATAAACATGGATTTCCCAGGCCAGAAAAATGAACGGGTATTTTGCGAATGCAGATTTCCATGCGGACAAAGAGTCGATCCGAAGAGATTTCGCATATAGATATTTGAATTGCATCCTGAATGACTAATGGAACTGTTGCCAGAAAATAAAATACGGACCGATGGAGCCTTTGTTGGACTGAAAGAGTCCTGTATAACTCAGTCTCAAACTGAAGAGTTCGCTTTCTATTACAATATATTGAAGGTTTAGAGGCAATATTTACGTTTAAATACTATTTTATTTTGCATGAAACATTCATGAAATACCAGAATAATTCTTATTAATATAATATATCGAATAAAATTATAAAATATTGATTTGCCGTAAGTTTCGATCGTTATACTAAAAAAAAAATCCCTTAATAATCGCATGGCAATAAGTCATTGATATTTTATGGAGTTCTTATTAAGACTTATAACTATATAATTTTATTGATCAATTGCCCTCTATTAGTCCCAAATGAAAACTGGCAATCATAAAGAGCAATCAATACTAATAACCTGCCAAAATAGTAGATTATTGCTCTAATTCGCATTGTTTTTAACTATCAACCCTTTGATTCGTGAGTTAAATTTAAATTGAGTTAAATTTAGTCCATTTATCGTCCACACGAATCCACTTTTCTCTCAGGTTCGCACAGCGTGAGTAAAACTTGTATATCATATATATAAATGAGCCTTAACACTGTTGATAAAACGAAAAATATTTTATATACTCTACATATTTTAAATTCGAAGAATTACGATCCATAACAGAAAATAGACAGAATTTAACCGACAGCTTGATATTTCCACATCTTCACACACAGATTTCAATCATTTTACTATCAATTTGAACCATGGTAGAAAAGCAATATGCAATTTAATATAGGCAGATAAGCCAAGCACAAAGCACAAAATGTTTTCGAATTTAATTTCATATCGAATTACAATGGCTCACTGATCTGTTCATAACTAAATTGAATGCTCGACTTTTAACACGAATCGCCATTATTAATTTGGCCAGTTTGTCAAAAGACATATTGACAATGTAACAGCAGAATATTGTACACTGTTTGCTAAGGGCATAAGCTAGGGAAGAGAATTCAAACAATATAGGCTAAATACGGAAGATGTGGTAAAGCTTTCAAAGACATTTTTACAAAAAAAAAATCAGTCAATCCTTAAATAGCGTCGAGATAGGGACCACGCCATAGAAGCAAAACGCTATAGAAAGCCAGGCATCCATATAAAATTATTTTGCTTACATTAAAGACGCTGCAAACGAAGTGGATGCTATAAGAGGGTTGATTATGTGATTCATCTTATGACTTGAAAACACGTGCTTTTTATTCTGAGCTTTTGTCATTTCAACATGTGAGCTTCATGCTTTTATGTCCCATATGATATGTGATTTTTTCCAGGATCCACTATACCAAAATATCTTACTAAACAGAAAAACACTGGGTGGGTGGGTTTCATTCTGTGAGGTCTACACATTAAACCCCAGGATGAAAGGAGGGGGCAATCCTAGGCCCGTGGGTAATAGTCGAATCCCTGGAGTAATGATCTAGAGTAGAGCTGGGTGAAAGCAGTCTTGTCGATTTACTCGTCAAACGCTGTTAATGTAGTCCAGCTAACATGAGGGTGCGCGACTTATTCTGTGTTATGTAGTCCATCCGTAAAGTGGAATGTGTCGTTTATAGGACGTTCTGCTAACAGGTACTACGCATCGTCATCTGACGCAGTCCCCTTCTGTTGCTGAACGAATGGATGGATGAATAGACGGGCGTCGAATAGAAAGACTCTCTTCTCTAAATAACTATTTATTCCACACGAGAGATAGGGAGATCTGGCCGTAAAAAGGATGACCTCCCGCAGCCAAGGCTAACCGACGACCCAACCGCCAACGGTGAACGCGCAATAAGCGATCGGTTGGTATGTAGATGCAATGTCTCCGTAGGCCTACAAGAGATGGCGCTGTTAAAATAACACATTGCACCTGAAGAGAGAGGGAAGATATTGCTGTTAATCTGGAAAATTAAATCTGCTCAGATCAACAGTGCTACTACATGGGGATAAAAATCGCCCACGCTATAGACGCATGTAGTCTGACGTTAGTCTTTCACGTGGTGCCTTGTTTCCTCTGCAGGACGTGGAGTAAAAGGAGTAAGAAACCAATAGAAGACACTCTATGTAGCTAGTCCGGGGACTCCCAGGTGAGACCGCATAAAATTTCAAATTGAAGAAAGAATGAATAGATTTAGAAGGGTGTTCCCACACCCATTATATCTTGCCAATGTGTTTTGAACGATTTTGCATAATATATCATAAAACCAAATCGATTTGATTTAAATTCATTCATATCTACATTCAGATTTATTGTAAGGGTCATATCCGCAATTTTGAAGTCGAGGTCCAGGATATTCCTACGTGATTTGAAATAATGTATGTAGAATAACTAGCACAATGCTAAATCTGAAATCAATATGTTTTCGACTCCCTGTTTAATGAAGTCGAGAAAAGCTTAAGAAAAACTCGATAAATAAATCACAAGTGAATTTGGACAGTGCACTACACGGCTCTAATCTCTCTTTAATTGATTGTCTGTTTGCGAATTGGTCAACATGTTTATTTGGCATGCTAAATATTTTTTAAAGACGCCAACATCATTCAGTGCACGTGAATAATTGTCGCGGTTTATTTCGGTCGATTCGGAAAATATTTTCTGGTGGAAGCGAATCCAGTTGCGGCTTTTAACAGCTTGCAGGTCTTGGGTCAATGGGCCAACGAAAATCCGAACGACCTCAATCGTTTTTCACTCTCGACACCGATTGGCAGGGGTTCGACACCAAAAACGGATTGCGGGGGGAAAAAATAATTGGGAAATAAGTTTGAGAAGCTGTGGATTTTTGGCACGGTAGCGCCGGCAATAAATTATGAAGGTGCACAAAAAATAGGTCCGGAAGCTGGCATTCTTTTTGTCGGTGGTCTGTGATTAGCGTTGCATCTGCGCTCCGTCCAACAACAGGCCGCCTCTTGAGCTTCGTTTTAGACAACGACATAATGCTGGATTAAATAATCACATAAATTGTCCCTTTTTTATTAAAAATTCCTGCAGGTCCTCCCTGGCGAACATCTCCATGGAATCTATTTTTTCCTTCGGCGGTCCGACTGGAGGGCGTTGCGCAACATCTAATAATAAATAAATTATCTTTCATTATGCTCGATATGCATAACGAAACGCTTATGGGCAAATTCGTAGAAAAATACTTTAATTAAATTCTTAGAACAGAGTCAGATAGCTTGGCAAAGCTCATGATTCAGAATGATTTACGGGAAGTTTTTAAAGGACAAATTATGATCTTTCGCATTTCTTCTTGAAGTATTTTCTCGAAAATTACATTTTAATAGCCATACACTGGTCGTTTCGCCGGCTGAACACGCTCGAGGAGTCCTTCTGTGTATTTCATGTCATTTTATTGCATGCGTAGAGTGCTCAAATTTATGAAATTACTTCAAGATTGTCAAATTTGTGCATGAGTTATTCGAAAACATAAATTAGATGCACGGTGTCTAATAAAAATACACGCGGGATTTAGAAGCATTGTAAACGAACTTGACAGTAAGTGCGGTGACTGAGAATGCAGATGGGCTTGTCAATTAACACTGGAAAAAACTTCTTGCAACGCGTTGAAAGGAATGACAGCGAGTTGAGAAGATCATCAAACATTTCAATCAGATTTATAACATTGCTTGGACGAAACATGTTTGCTATAATGACGAAAAATGATATTTCGTGCAAGTTATGTGCCATAATATGCTTTCCCATATTTGCTATACCACTTCTGACACCAATGAAATGTAGTAGAGCATTGGCGCTCTCGGGGCTCTTAGAAGAATGTCTTTCTGGAGCTAAGGCTATCCGATCACCCTTTTCGATTCTCATTTCCTGCGCATCATCACCGGACCGACAATGGTGCATGTACAACAAGCGATAGGTGTCGTTCTTTTAGACGCAATGTAGTGCCACAGAAGATGTCGCTGTTAATCTGGCGAATTGAATTTACACAGATTGACAGCGTCTTTGCATTGGGATGACATTTCGCTCACGGTACACTTCTCATAAGCGTGCGCGTGCGCGATTCCAAAAACCACAACGAGCATGGCCAGAAACTGAAGCAGAGATGGGATCAGTTCAGCAAGGGAAGATGGACCCACCGACTTATCCCGCGTCGTACGTCGGTGGAGGGTCCGAAAATATGAAGAAACGATCTAACACTTGACCCAAGTCCTCACTGGACATGGATGTTTCGGTGTGTACCTGAAGCGTATCGGCAAAGAAGCACCACTGCCAAGTGGAGGTCGATGATGCCGAACACACCATTAATGATTGTGAGGCTTGGACACCCCAGAGAAACACGCTAAAACAAGCACTCGGGGCAGCAGAGCTCAACGCTGAGAACATGGTCCAGAGCATGATGGTAGGCAAGAAAAACTGGGATCTTTGGCCAAATTTCGTCGAAGAAATCATGAGCACCAAAGAAGACTAGAATAAGTCCAGCTACTTAAGACCAGACTACCTGCCCTCCTGAAGCAATGTGAAAAAATACCAGGAGGACAAAGAAGAACAAGAAAGGGGTTTTGTCAGTAAGAATCTGACACTACTCGGTGGGATCAAACCCAAGGTGTTTTATGAAAGATTACCAGCTTGTTAAGATAGTACTAGATTGGTTCAAACTTGCTGAAGGTAACCAGATTTTTTTAAATTTTTAATTTATTTTTGTAAGATTTTTTTTACAAATGATTTAACCTTTTGGATGCCAAGTAACGATATATCATCGATTGCTATTAGCCCATTGTCCAAAATGCTGATTACAAAAAGGAAATTGCTGTCCGTCAATGATTTAAAACAGTGAGTGATCATCAGAAAATAAGCACCTACTCCGGCCAAAATTTATTTTCTTAAACTATGTCGTTTTAGGTTTTAAGCATGTAAATTTGATGAGCAATCAATCTTTGATTTACCACGTCGAGCGAAGTGGCTATCTTGTAATATTATCAAAAATGGATAGCGTTTAACGATGATTTTTCTGTTTTATGATTAATGAAAGATTTTCTCAAAGATAATCCAGCACAAAGAGGTAAGAAAGATTTGGGCAATGAATGGAATTAGTCTAGTTTCCGCTATAAATATTTTTCGCGTTACATTTTTATGAATTTGCGGTATTTTTGTGCTCGAGCTAGCGTGTAAATCGAAAATTATCTTCATTTCCTCGGCTAGGTGAATCTTTGTGAAGAACGGCCACAATTTGGCAGAGCCTTCGTTTCATACATAGCAATTTCCGAGAATTATTTATCGGGGATATTTCGAGTGTGGCGGTTTATAATCACTTATTTTCAATAGCGGCGCTGGAAGACGGCCAAGACTTCCACCATGAATGGTGATCGGTGACATCACATCACACTTTTATTGTTCTTTCGTCCACGAGGCCATTCATCAGATGCATCCACTTCATAAATCATCACTCACCAGCTCTTCGAGCGTCCTGCTTTATTTATGGTGCAGTTAACGACGTTTTATTGTTGGATTTATCAATGTTTCTGCCCTACGACCGCCATTTCTCGGTTAAACGACCTCTCTAACCCTGTCCATGTGGAGCAAATTTAGCGAACATCAAATGCTGGGTGTGAATTGACCACAAGTAGAATGTTATTTATGCTTGAGAACAGAGCTATCATTTATCCTGTGTTAAAATATGATGTTAATTTTAGTTCTGACACCATTGGAAGCGTGAGAGTAACCCGCGAACTTTAGCCGTGTTGTGGACAAGAGCGGTAAAGTTATCTCGAAGGTTTAAAATACGGGTTCTTCTTAGAATGAAAACTCCAGTTTAACCATTATTGTCATAGTGCAGCCATGTGTAGTGAACTGCAGGACTGGGAAATCTTTAAATACAGATTTTTTTCTAGGAAGGGAATGGAAGATTGCTCTAGATAACTGTATTGGTTTTTATTGAAACAATCTTGCTGGAATATATTAAATGCATTTCTGTAGTCGGGGTACTAGCTTTTGTATGCTAGTGTCATAGATCTCCACCGCCAGCTTTTCTTGGATTTTGGAGCATAGAGACAAGTTCAGAAAAGCTTCAGAGTATCAGTACGGCATTTATATGGAGGTGGCGGGAGTGCGCGATGACTTCTCCATTGGAAGAATTTATTGCGACTGAACAAAATGGCCGACAAACACGCGAGACCAAACAAACTGAAGGATCCCTTCTGCACGCCAGGTGCGCCAACTTTGAAACAAAACAAAAAAATCCTCCGGCCCTTGAAACATTACTTTCTAGATGACTCTTGAATTTACAAACAGATATGTAGCTTTTTTGGTATTTATTGCTACCATTTACAATGTTGGTTCACAAGTCTTGGTTCGAAATATGTTCAAGACGTTAAAAAGTTAAGTTGCGTAAAATTTACGATCCATGTTGATATTAAATTAACTGATGATGGTCTAAATAATTTATGACTGGAATAAAAGGACCATGAAGGAATCTGGTTGTAAGCATATCGTTCGAAGAATTCATCCTCCTTTATTTCACGTATCCAAGCTAAAATGAAATATATATCCCAAAGGTTGAAGGTGAAGGTTTATAATGGCGATCATCAAAAATTAATTTGGCACAGAGCACTGTATAAATATGGTAATTCCGTAACTGTATCGTTCGGTCAATCAACGATCACAAATATTTGATGACGTGATGAGAATAGCCACATGGTTATTTTGTACAGTTCAAATTAAATTTAATGCATGGTATTATAAAGACGACATCCCCTGTCATATATTGTATCCGCCACTCCAAACAAATGATAATAGAAAACGCAAAATATTTCCAAGGTTTGCAAAAATGCAAATGAGTATCGATCTCTCGCGGAATTATCCATAAACAACTCAATTAGCATAAATGAAAATCTTTCGCATACCCAAAGATTTACGAGCGGCGCTTTATTTTTTCATGAGAAATCTCCTCGCAAGAAAGAAAATTAATTCAATTCCAAAAACGAATAATTTTCAGATAAATATCCATCGATGAAATATTGTAATTATTCTATTCATTTAACGTATAATATATTACTTGACTGTCTTTTAACAAAAGAGACGACCAATGTATCTTTCAGACGTATTGTTAAATCACATTTCATCACAAATTCAATGAATATTGCCAGAATATATTTATTATATTGATTAGTCTAAGAATGGTGACCGAAGTTTAGAGGACCTTCAGGTTAGACGATTCAAATTTTAGATTTATATAAATGTGATTTAATATTATATTAATATGACAATAACTATGATACAAAGAGTGTTTGCATATGAAATGTCCGATTTTCAACAACAACCCTTTGTTTAATAAATTCATTTTAAATTGACCTAAACATAAATGCTATATTCGTATATCCACCGCTTATCGTTTGCATACATTCATTTTTATCTCAGGACCGCGCAGTGTGAGTGAAGCTTGTATATCAATCGCAAAATTCCCGATTTCCCGACAAACTATTTATTTCCGTCGCTGCAGATGAATACTTATATACTATAATACTTTGATGTGATTTGTAATTATATTTCGGAGGAATACAAAAATTCTGAAGCCCGTATCTATTATATTTCATATCGATATTTCCATTATTAGAGTCGAGGTGTAGTAAATACATCACCGGTAGGATAAGGTCAATATAACAATTTGAACAACATATATGTATGCACAGATTAGACAGTTACTGCCCCTATGCGTCACCTAAGCTCGCCAATTAGTAGTTACGCCACTGTTTTTAAGCGTTCAAATTTCGGTGGGTATGTACGATTTTTGTTAGATAAAAATTTAAATCCCGAATTTTCCGGGACTACATTTGTAAGAATACTCGTTTTTATCGCTCAATTTCGAACGCACATATGCGTAATTACTCATCAATGGGTTAAACGCGTAGTTATTTTAAAAATATTCTTTTAGTTCAGGATTC
Organism: Stenopsyche tienmushanensis; assembly: GCA_008973525.1. Lineage (NCBI taxonomy): Eukaryota > Metazoa > Arthropoda > Insecta > Trichoptera > Stenopsychidae > Stenopsyche > Stenopsyche tienmushanensis. Next base: position 320,750 of record WACJ01000523.1, read on the forward strand.
TTGTGAATATTTTTATAAAATAGTGTGAAAAATATAATGAATATTAAATGCTACAGATGGTTTTAAATTGAGTTCATATTATGTGGAATATATTTTTTACTTCTGAAATAATTGAGCGCAAGGAAATGGTAGCATAAGTCTTCTCGTGGCCGGAAATCGACTTGGAAGCCACGAAACCCACCACGCACCCATAATACTTTATCCAGCATTTGAATAGATTTTTCATAATATCCATTTTGTTGGGTGTCTTTCCGGGGGTTGTTAAATCCGCAGGGATCTTCCTCGCACAGATGTGTCTTTCTTTGAATCCGCTGTCATATTATCATGCAAATCAATATTTAGGAGCGACAAGACAAGATATGCTACGAGGGTCGCTCAAGTTACAACCAGACAATAAGGCAATGCTTATTTATCGATTTTGTCTACAACCCTCGATGCTCGTGACAAATAAATAATTGGCTACGACGTTGAATGCAACGACTCTAAACAAACTCTCCGTAAATCTGAAATTGATGAAATTTTTACTCATATGGCTGCATCCAGACTGGCTTTACAGTCTGCTGAAACATTTCGGAAACTTTTAATTAGAATTTTGAATTTTTCAGCGCACGATGCTCACCTCAGTTGCTCAATTATTAACAGCGTCGAGCTGAAAACGCTAAGAGATGTCGATTATCCGGGACGAGAAAAATGCTTCAAATTCGAATGCAATCGCTCTGTTGTTCCACATTAAGTGCTGTTTGAAAGCTGAAAACTTCAATGTTTGGCACATCAATGGAGGCTCAGGACTGAAACAAATTGGATACAAGATTAAGGGGGGCGATGGGAGATTGATTTTTTGATGCCGGATGTTTGGGCGCCTGGATATTAAAAGCAAACGTTTGCTTCGGGGTAGTCGTTTATTTACGACTGCCATTCATCGCCACATCACCTGAAATTCTATTTGAATGATGAATATTAAAAGCCCATCGAATTTAGTAGCAAGGTCAGAAACATTAATGTCACTTGTCAATTAATTACATCAGGCACGAACTTACTAAATAACAGCCGATTCCAACGACATTCCTACTGAAAATATATTAGGCAAAAATGTAATATATTCAACTGGCATTGTTAGGCAAGAGACCACGTCAATTTTTACATTTTCATCATTAATTCTATACATAATTCATATAATAATCGATTTGAAAAAAAAACATATAATTGGATAGCCAAATATATGATTAATCATAGATCACTAATCATTAGTCTCATAGACTACCGACTCGGAACGCATTCTACAAGTATGCATATAATTTTATATCAATATTTTAATAAAAATCAAATAAAAAGATGTATAATAAGTACAAGCGAAGTAAATTTATGGACCCGAAAACATATTTAGAGATAAGCACCATAAAAACGCCATCAATTTCTTACAATCACATCGTTATACAAGCCATATTATAAAGATTAGACCAACAAGATTTTATTATGGAAGCGGAACGAGGGTGGAAGTGTTGAACACCATTAGACAAATGAAATGTTTGAATGAACTTTCTTTGGGAAATAGCGATAAATAACTCGCAATGATGATGCTATTGAAGATTGAAGACTTCTTTGTTTGTTTTCTTGTTTTTTTTGTTTGTTTGTATCGCTTGATTTTTTTATTCACACAAATGTTTGTCTCTAGAAAACACAAATTTACTAAATATTAGCAATACTTTAAAGTTTTTTTTCAGATTCTGTAATTATTTTTGTTGTTGTATATATGTTTAATTCGATTGTAAGTTTTTTGATCAATTATTTGGTAAAAAATCATTAAAAAAATTGAAATACAAGTTCGTGGCCTAAGAGAAGCTTGCGGTAGTGATGTGATGAGTCGAAAATATGTCATGAAATGGGTTAAGTTGTTCAGATAAATGTCGTACTGATACTCACGACGAGGCAAGGAGTGGAAGAACATCAGTCATTTATGATGAACTTGTGTAAGAAAATGTGAAATATTCGTCGTGTTCACGAAGAATTTTCCATCATTTCTCGAAGTCTTCTTAACCTGTTAAGTAGGCATGACGTATGTATACGTCTAACGTAAACAGCATCGAAATTGCTTAGGACGTATATATACGTCCTAACCAAATTCGATGCTATTTGCGTTGGACGTATATATACGTCATGCACACTTAACAGGTTAATGATATTGTGTCGGAAAAAATTTCATAAACGGGAGCTTTTCTGGACTCTATCGTGACGAGACATGAAAAGCTGGTATTTCGCTATACGCCAGAATTTAAAAAGAGCTGGCAACTAATTGGTAACTACATAAATGTTTCTATTTCGACGACGATTTCGTTGAATTTCAATTAAATGCAAGCATTTTTCAATGTGACTTTCTGGATGAGTCTGAGCACATTTCTTCAACATAGAATATCCCATAAAGTGCGAGGCATGTTCAGAAAGTAAGTATACTGTAGCCATAACGGACTGTTAGCAACACTGAGCGGTAGAAAAAAAATCTCCTGACAAAGCGAGCATCATAGGAACACGGTAATAAAAAATATCACAATTTTGGGCAAAAAATCATGGCTTCAATGTTTTGGGACCGAAAAGGCATCATTTTGGTCGAATTTCTGCCTCAAGGGGAGATTATCAATGCACAACGATATTGTGAGACCCTAACAACACTCAAAAAGAGGGGAATGCTGATGATGTTTTGAACACACTTATCTCTTGACTTGGCGCCTTCTGATTGTCATATTTTAACCCCTTTGCTGAAACTCAATTTTCAACCGACGAGCAAGCGCAAAAAGCGGTTCTAAAGCAGGGGAAGGAGCTGGCAGTAGAGTTCTTCGAGGAGGGTATAAAGAAGCTTGTGCTACACAGAAAAATAGTCAACAAATGTATCAAAAATATCCTTTAACATTCAAATGCACTTTAAAAAAAATATTAAAATCTAGTACACTTACTTTCTGAACATGTTGCTTCCTGCTGATTTTTCTTTTTGTAACTTGTTTTTGTGCCTGATCGTGTTCGCTGTTTTACCGACACACATTTAAAAACGAAGCAATAATGCTGGAGCTCTTTTTGGGCACTTCTATAAATATACGTTTCATATGGGTGGGCGATATTTATAGGTATATATCATTACGGGTGACTTGTCGAGTCAATTTAAGTCGTTTCAGTAAATCAAGCGAAAAGAAACCCGAAAAAAAAAACAAAGAAGGAGAAGAGGGCAGTGCCATCAATCATAAAGCGGGGGTCGCGTGCCGACTGCGGTCCTCGGGGGCCAGCGCTCTTCCTCTAATTGAAAACGAGCCGAGTGTTTCGGAACGTTCGTGGAAAAGTGTGTATGTGGCAATTAGCTGGATGTCTCACGCGATCCAATGGAGGCGACATGAATTGTGGAGCAAATTGTTTCCTCGATTCCATTAACTCTATTGATGGGGAATCGATCTACTCTTTGGGCTGTTATCTGCAATCTCGCCCGAATGAGTTATCATTGTCATCGCGTAGATCCATTATGCACATATATCCATAATATACGGCGACATGATCAAAAAGTTTGGCCACGATATTACATAGTAAAACAGTTTTCTGCGGTTCGAGCTTTTTGTATATCGATGGGAAAAGTTGTGTGCTTAAAGTCTCAACATGTCAACTAAAAGGAAGGAACGTGTATACATTAAACGTTGCGCGAAACTTGCTAAAATAAGCGGCAAACTTTTCAACCTCTCTTTTTTACACCGAGTTTTTCAGCTCCTAACAGCGCAAAATATTGCACATGCCTCAATTTAAACGTCCCCGTCTCGACAATGCGAACCATTTGAATTTGAAGCCGACATAAAAATGCCTCCTCGCCAAACACATCATTTGTGCGACATTAAATTTCCATCGGCGGATATTCATCTCGAGTTCTTGGAAGAACACTATCGATCAGCCAGTTCCGCCATTTCAATGTATAAATTTTAATATGTTCCGAGAAGTAGTGCGTAAAGCGAGATCCGATTCGGTACATAAAAACAGATATAATACGCATAACTTTTCCAATATCCGTTGCAAGATGAAGCATTTCGAAAATAATGTGTTGTGACAGGTCCTAATACTCACGTCGGGGACGAATTTCCCATGGGGTATAAAATATTCCAGCATCCAAAAACAAAATTATACATATCTCAACAAAAAGGCGACGAAAATATTCTATAATTTAATTTAATTTTTTATAACATATTTGAAAAGAGGAAAAACGGGCAAAGTGGTCATATAAAAACAGATCAACCATCAATGAGTAAAGTGCAAAGGAAATATTTTCCTATAGATATTAGCAAAGAGTGATTTATGCAGCTATATTTAAATGTAATAGATTATTTTTTATTAAGCATGATTATATGCCTCAACGTGTGTTATTATAATAATACGGACATTTTTATGGGCTTCGTGAAAGATTTTTTTTATAAAGATAATATAAATCAAATGATTCATTCGCAATTTGATATTTTTTTAAAAAAATATTTCATCCAAAGGGTATAATTTCAAAAACACGATATATGCGTAAAAAACAATTATTTTTAATTATAGCATCGCTATTTATATATTTAAAATATATAAATGAATTCTGAGCGATTGTATGATGTAAAAATAATAATTTAATCGATTCAGTTCAATTGTGATAATTTTATCGTCGAAATTACGAATCAATATTTGTTTGTTTATTTTAATGATGGCAACACTATTTACGTCATACAATGGCGATCGTATACAAATCGATTATATCGGGTTGTCAACGATTTTTAATGTTTTTACTAAGTAGATTAATAGATTGAGGAATTATTCAAATGTATATTTATATTTAATCGATTTGCAGTTTTTTTTTTAAATATTGTTTCTTTGACAAAGTCGAAATATTTGCGCTCATCTGTCATTGTGATTCCGAGTGCGCGTTTTGAGGTTATGAAATTGAAAATTGGTTTTTATCAGTTCTCAGAATCCGCGAAGAGTTGCTCAATCACATGATGTTATATATCCAAATGATACAAACAATCGAGCCGGTCCCGAACGTGACCTGGTTCTTGCATTAGCGCAAATCGCGAAAGTTTCCGACGCAGGGACAAGTTTTTGCGAGCGATAACTGTATTCCTCCGTTTCTAAACTTTTTTTGGAAGATCCCTTTTGTCGATATCCGCAGTGGAAGGCGGCGGTTCCGCGGTCAGGTGCACCACTGTCAATATTAGTAAACCGGTCGGTGGTATTCGTTTCTTTTGACCCGTGATTAACAGGCACCATCAATCAATCATCGCAGCTGGATAGAACTATCGGTTTTAATCAAGCCTCATTCAGCGGCATCTGCTGTGCGCTAAACAACAAACATTCATTCAACAACTTGTCAAAAGACGGAAAATGTGTTCGGCCAAATTACGACACGGAAAATGCGGCGGAAGTGGGGGCTCATGTCGAAAAATACTATTTTAATTAAAAAGGAGGACAGAAATAAATTGTTATTAATGATTTCCCTTTTAACTAGTCGACCCTCTTGCGTAATTGCCGCAATGTATACGTGCGCTTATTAGCTACATATTTATAATTACGCGCTGCGAATGTCTTATGAAAAGGCGGTGCAGGGAGAAATGGTGAACGTCAAAAACTGCATGCCTCAAAATTGATAAATTTCGGCCAGCTCGATTGAAATATTTAGACTGCTGGACGTAAATTTGGTTTTTTTATTAATAAAATATATAATAAAATGTACTAATATACTTTCTTCCATCTTTTAAATAATTTTAATATGTCATTTGCATGAAAATTTTTAATCTTATGAAAAAATATTGTAGGGAGAAACGGTGAAGTGTCAAAAACGATATGCCTTAAAATGTATTCATTTTCAGCCAACTCAATTGAAATATATTGTTAAGGGTACCGGACGAAAAATTCGTTTTTAAAATAAATTATTAACTTAAAAATATATTTATATCTACAACTTTCTTCCATCTTTTTAATTATTTTAATATGGCATTTGTATGAAAATCTTTAGTTGTTTAAGTACGCAGTATATTATAATATTTTAAGTATGTTTTCTTAATATGAATTAAATATTTGATATGAAACTGGAATTCAACTTTGAATTGCATCCGTTCCATATCTGCCTCTCTTGAGATTGCAGCACTTATGCCAAATTGGATTTGTTTCCGATGTACATACACGCCTATTGCATAAATAGCATTAGGATATATTAAATTATAATTGTAAATGCGCGATACCATAAAGTGGACTACCGCAAAATATTATTAAAATAATATATGTTAGTAAGTAAAATATTGCAATTTGGATCAGAAAGCTTATTTGAAGATATGATATTAATTAAATTCCTATTGAATGGCGTAATTCCAGGGTTATGGCCGTTAATTGTAGCCGTTTCAATAAACGTATACACGGAAAAGTAATGAGCACACAAGAAGGCATTCAAGTATTCCCATAAATCACCATTTTGTGGGCTAATTCATATTCATCAGGAAAAATAATTAGGAGCGACATGAAAAATCGCACTCACCCTCTGCTTAATGTTGCTGTAAAAGTGAAAATTTACTGGCTCCAACGTGATTTAATTGGGCCAATATTTAACCCAATCAACACTAATTTCGTAACCCCCTATTTAAAGAGCCGCACGCACATACGAGCCCGGAAAATTTACATCGCAGTCATAAATCGGGGAGAAAGTCGATAGACCGCGATTCGGAGACATTTATATAATTGCTCAAAAAAAGATAGATTTCTGGGCAGAATGCAAATGGAGCGAAAGCCATTAAATTACCAGGAATTTGGCCGTGGCGTGGTTCGTTGAATCGATGCGGATTGGGAACCATTTGCAGCAAATTGATTGGAACGATTACAACCGAAGATTGGGGCCTAATATCAATCCTCAAAAATAGCGTGATTATTGCGAAAATCGCTCAATAGGGCGGACGAATTTTGGCGCCGAAAATTGTGGCTTTTCAGCCCGATGGATATTTATAACGGGGAAGATGAATACGTCTCGAAGGGGGATTTGACGTGGGCTTTTGCCACAACAACGGTCTATGTTTCTTGCCTGTTCGCCCAAAAACCTGCTCTTGACAAATTCGGGACCTCGAAATAGCAAGAAAACAACTTAAAAACATACGCGCGAAGAATAAACCCGTGGGAGCCGTTCGTTGTACGTTTATCCTAATATTATAACAATTTCAAAGTGTTCTTGGGAAATTAATCCATTTAAAGTGCGACGCATATAAGGCCATCCAAATGTGACTCCTAGATTTTTGTTGTATTTATCGAGCTTGTAACATTTGGAAATAGACATCAGATACATCAATATTATTCAATTGTGATAATAAAAAATCAGACAACATTGATTGGTATTGTAGACATCTTTCCTGAATAACAGGAGGATTTTAATCATTCCAGACAGGATAATTTTGCTTATTGACGCATCCATCCATTGTGCAATGAGGCACAGTTCGATGATGTTACACTAAGTAAGACCCAACTGCTTGAATGGGCCCAAAAGTTTCATGATCGTATATGCGATGAAACTTGGGTACACTATACCCCAGAAAACAAGAGATCGAGTATAAAGTGGAGAAAATCTGGAGAGAAGGTGTCGTTCAAGGCGAAATCTCAACAGTCTGCTGGAAAAGTGATGGCTATGGATTTTTGGGACTCAAAAGGTATTTTATTGATTAATTTTCTACCTGAAAAACAGATGATGAATGCGGCCTATTACTGCCAGATGATGCCAGATGATGCTGAGGCTGCTTATCGTAAAACAAATATGAAAAAACCGAGCTATCTTACGGTGTCCACCTATTAAAACCCGGGGCGGGGAGGAGGGTAATCCTACGCTCGTGGGTGACGGTCGAATCCATAGGGAATGTTGTAGAGTAGTGGTGTGTGAAAGTAGTCTCGTCGATTTGATCATCAAACGCTGCAAGGGCTAGCTACCACCACTATCTGCATTAATCCCCTGTGGAAACCTTGCATCCGTTGGAAGGAAAGGAGTGGGTACCTGGAAGCTCTGTTCATAGCTTGGGGGATTAAAAGACACTCTTGTGGGACTAGTCCAAGGGAACTCGGAATATACTGCATAGCAGCGCAGGGCATGAACTCTGCCGTGGAGTCCAAAATACCACTAAGTCGCTATCTATCCAGTCTAAAATTGTCCTTCTTCTTCATGACAATTCACCCAATTATACTAGGAACCTTACAGTCCAGAATTAGTCCCATGTGAATATCATATGTTTATAGAGCATAACTAGTAACCTTACCCTTGATAAAATAAAATTGCAGCCATTTTTATAAGCCAAAAATTACGGTACAACATGGAATGGTTTTAATCTATGGATAATATCACGCCGTTTTGCTAACGATAACGATTTTTCATCGTCTTGGAATCGTTCGATTGATGTTTTGCATTGATGTAATAGCATGATTTTGCGCAGAGTTGAGTGAAAGTTTTCCAAAGTCTTATTACCAGTCGAAGCAACTCTATAATTCTAATGCATCGCAGTCACGTAAAGTCAGCTTCGTGATGGAAGAAATACTTGCCTATAACCAGGTTGGATCGTCCTTCAATTTCAAATACCAGCTGAGTACTTGCAGTCAGACATGCAAGATGAATAGAACAGACTCGGCAAACTGTCATTGAAATATTAAATAATAACACTGCACATCAAACAGCAAGACGAATAAGAATACAGCAACATATGGCTTTCATCATAAGATTTATTTTCATCCACATCCAAAGCGTCGTTTCATATTAGGGCACACCATATGAAGATTCGGAACATCAGCTAGACAAATCGACAAAGGTATGATAATCTTTAATTGTCTTTAAATACGAAGAAAGTACAAATAAGAAGCAAAATACTATAAAAGTTAATGATTTTAATTTTAATTGATTTTATTTTGTTTTATAAAAGTTACGGCGTTTTAATCTCATCAACGAATTCCGAACGTTCATTTGAAACGCCCCGGTTTGAACCAATTTATTGATTAAAATGAATACTTTTATCGAGAGGGGCATGCACTGGCTGTTTATAAGAATTTAAAATATTCGAAGGAACATTGTTGGGGTGTCCGTAAGTACGACGCGGAGCGCTGAAACAATTTCAGGATTGCCGAAGCTTTCAGGTATTTTCCGCAGCTAGGAATGCCAGAATGTTTTACAACTCCCGCGTGCGTTCAACAAAAGATTAAATGGCATAATGCAGAGGTCAGCAACTTTTTAATGCAGGCCGTCTCGACCGCAACACCAACACAACAATTTGGCCAACATTTTTGCGACAAATTCCTAGGGCTAATAGTGCTGCATTATGCTTTAAAAAAAAGCTGCATGCCTCAGCTGCTTAAAACAACCACTCAACTGGCCCGTAGCGAACAATGCAGAGAAAAGCTGCAAAAAGATTTAAATTTAAAGTTAAATCATATTTTTAAAACTTAGATTGGCATCACGAAACTGAACGAAAGTTTAAAATTAGATTTATAACCGAATCAAGCTTTAAAAACTCCAATTAAAACCAGACGTATGAGGGTCATCTAGAAAATAAGATCATTTTAACGGTCAGTGTGTTTTGTCCCACGTGTTTGTCGGTTATTTTGTTTAGTCATAGTAAATTCTTCCGATGGAGAGTTTGAAATGCGACTGTGTCACTATATCCCGGAATCCAAAGGACAATCCAAAAAGAGCTGGTGACGGAGGTCTATGACATAAATGTTGTAACCTTACTTTCTGGATGATTCTAAGTATTTGATGTTATTTTATTTATTCAATTTATCGGATGTATATTTTTTTAAATGTGGTCGCTAACTATATATCCAGCATATTTTAACGCAACCTTTAGCTAAATATTGAGCTAAAAATGCTTTATTAATAACTTGGTCTCAGTTGTGAATACCTTTTTTGGGCGACGTTTTAATTTCCGGCAGATTTTTCGTTATCGATGTTCCTACGAACATTGACAATTTTAAATTTCAATTAAAATAATAAATCATCTTTGTATATAAAGCATCGATGTAATATCGGTAATTTGAGCGTTCCCACAGAAGCACAATAAGCGAATATTTAAATAATGTTTTTATTTTTATGAAAAAATTATTTTCAAATGCAAATATTTGACAGTTGGCGAGGATCGTTATGGAAAGATGAAGTATATTCTTTTATCCCTTCGAGCTAAAAAAATATTACAAATGGAATAGGATAGATCCCCAGAGGAGATGGAATAAGATTAAATTATTTCTATGAAGTTGACAGGAAAGAGATTATTAGAGGCACTTTTCCATTTTGAACAAGGATTGCGAATTCTGTTTGATAATGATCGCATCAAAGAACGCAACATGGAATTTTATCCAGATTATTAGAAACGGTGATGAATAAATTTAAGCCAATACAGGTGACCAATAAGGGCAGGGCCTCCTTTAAAAGACTGATTGTTAAAACATTAAGTAAAAATAATTATAATTTCTTCATTCACTCTAAGGTAGAATCCATCATTCTGTTTGCCCTGAGCTTTTAAGAAGTTCACAAACCAAGAAATTGTTTGTAAGGCTAAGCCATCTTATGTCTGTGTGGTAAGGAATATCAGTAATCAGCCTCCACACTCGTTGGAGGTATCGTCATCACATTTAAATGTTAGTTCGAGGTGATGACCGCGTGAGCCCCCATTTTTGTATAACACCATCAATGTGACTGATAAAATTCCTTTCTGCACGCAGACTAAAACTCGCAAAGTTCCCGATTTCCCTATAAATTATTTATTTCCATCAAAAATACAAAAATTCTGAAGCCCGTATCTATTATATTTCATATCGGTATTCTCATTATTAGTGTCGAGGTGTAGTAAATACATCATCGGTAGGGTAAAGTTAATATAACAATTTGAAAAAAAAACATATATGTACTGTATATATGTATATACAGATTAGACAGTTACTGCCCCTGGGCATCGCCTAAGCATCGCCTAAGCTCGTCCAGATTTTGGCGGGAATGTCTCAATTTAGTAGTCTTCATCGTGCTGACTTCATCGGTTGTATATTATGCAAATCGGAATCTAACAATATATATTTTTTAGACCATATCTAAATAATTTTGTTCGAAGCTCTTTGGTATTTATAAAAAAATATATATATTGTGGATGTGCTTTTCATTTAGAAAATGGCAATGCTTTTTGGTATCCCTAGATATTTTCGTTTTTAAAGTAAACAGTGACATTATCCATCCCTTTGAATCTCAACGGGTAGCTAAAAAGTTTGACTAGGAAAGAGTAAGAGAAAAGTTTTGCGGCGAAATGGCACATGTAAAAATACATGGGTATGGAGGTGCCTTAAATACACATTAGCTTCAAATTGCCAACGGTAATATTCCACGAAACGTAATATCGGGGGAAATAAAATAGGCAATTATTAAATAAATGAAAATGGAGATTGTTAGCCGGCATCCGATCCAGTGCCAATAATAAGAGCTGATTTCCTCCCTGGAGACGATAAGAGTTCGTTTCCGGAGGCAAACCTATTTTTGAGCGACATTGTTCGGTGTGAGGAGCTATTATGCCGGTGGGGGGGCAATTTGAAAAATTATGGCAAAATCGATGGGGTCGGAGGGGGTTATTTACGAGGTCCGTAAGTGCAGGTTTGCGGATCTCGCAAATAAATTGTTACATGTCTGCCGCGAGGGACGAGGCTGCCTCTGATTACGTCTTAACCAAAACAAAGTGAAAGTGTTTGCCCAAATAGGTATTTATTGTTGGGACCTGAAAAGAAACACGAAAATACTTTCAGACGCGCCCCATGAACATGAACACGTATCCCGCAACCCAAATTATTGCTCCGGTTTACACTTTTTTGTTCTGCGGCCATTTGGCCGCCCCGCTGCAAATTATACGTTGTTCGCATTCATTCATTTGCATACTTTTTTGGAAAACTTCCCCGATTATAACCCTTTCAAAACGCTCTTAAAAATAATCTCCCGGGCGACATCGAACGGGCCGCTTTGGAGGATCAAAATAACACATTGAACGCCGACGCGCCGGAATGAAAATTGATTAAAAACACCGGCCTATCCTCATAAATTCACACAATCATAAATTGAAAAACCATTCGAACGATATTAATACAGGATCTACTAGACTAAATGATAACAGCTGCAAAAAAAAAACAAATATATCAACCAAATATAACTCAAATAATTTCGCACGGTCTCCAGACCTGACACCAGTGGATTTATTTATTTAGGTAGGTGCCTATTGTCTATGAATCCTATCCAATCTCTTTTTTTTTGGGTAGGTGTAGTACTATTTGTAATTAATTTGACGCGTTTTTCAGGATTAATATTCGACATTTAAAATCAAAATAAAGTATTTTTAACAGTTTTTTTTTCAAAAAAATATTTATAAGATGTACCTAAGACACTAATACATTTAAATTCGTTTATTAAATTAGTTTAAAAAATGTACTCTTCCATCTTTAGACATAGAGATTTACTTTATATTTGGCAAATGAGCGTATTAAATTATGGCTGGCATTTGATGCTTTCAATTAAGATAATTGTAAGAGGGTTTTCCTATTTATGAAATGAATAACATCACAACCCCTATGTTAATTTGTAGCATTCAAATATGAATGCTACAAATGACAATGGTATCTAAATTACTATAAAGAATATGCATACTGGTTGGCACTATAAAGGTTCATACAAGTATGACGGCATTGTATAGTATTAACAAGTGACACCTTTTCTTTTTTTATCCCTTACCGGGGGTCCGCGAAGATATAAAAAAATATTTATCTATACTTAAACATGATATTTTCGTGAAATTATTTACTGAAAACATTATAAGAAGATCTATTTTAACCAATATTTGACCAAAAAATGTTTGTTTTTTTTTTTTGAAAAATTAAGTCACAAGGATTGGGATGGGGTTCGCCAAAAAAATGTTTTTCAAGGGGGGTCCGCGAAAAAAATTTTGCTCAAGAAGGGGTCCGCGGAGTACATGAGCTTAAGAAGCGCTGGTATATATCATTTATAATACGAGTGTCATCTATACGTGGGTGTGTCACTACATTTCAGAATTTAAAAGGCAATTTAAAAAAAGGTAGCGAGAGCGCGCGACGACCTCTACAATGGAAGAATTTATTGTAACTGAATAAAATGGCCGACAAACACGTTGGACCAAACAATCTTACTGTTAGGAACTCTTCTACACGTCAGTAATAATAAATAATAATTTCTAGATGGGTTAGTAATACCTAAATCTATGTTACATAATATTAAATTATTTTTGTTAAAAAAAAAAATATCAGAAATTTAAACATGTTTTAGTTGGTTGTTCTAAAATAAAAAATAAAAAAAAGATATTTTGATCAAATCCAGACATTCATAGACTTTATTAATCGTCCAACATTGATTGATCAGAAATATTACTACGGTGACCTTTTTTTATTCAATATGTTTTTGGGACCTTTATAATAAATATACGGGAATTAATCCGCCATGCGAAGGCTTTTGATGACATCGTTTATTTGTAAAATGAAATTAACAAATTGAAGTTGTTCGTATGGCTTTGGTGGTTTATAAAAAAGCAAAGCAAGATCGATTTCCCGTTTCTAATTTTGACACCCCTCTCATAAATATGATCCGGGATAAGCAGCCTTATAAAATATGAGTATCATTTATAAGTCATGCCTTTTCATTACCACCCGCAAACTCCGGTTCGTCCCCCCGGTCATGTAGCAAAAGCATTAATCTTCTTGCACTTATCTTTTTTATTTATCTACTTAACGCACATCCGTAATTTTTAATCGTTCCGAGTCCAATTTGATCGAGTCGTGACCTATTCTTCGTGCTTTACGACCATCCCGCAGCCATTGCGTGGCGACCTTTAGATTTTATCTGGCGACTTTGGTCGTGCTTCACACCTCCACCATCATAATGACACACTATTAAGACCAGCCCTTCCCGTCTGATTAAACTATTCCAGACCTAACATAAATTATTTTAAACAACCTCGCTCTGGATTTACGAGAGTTACTCTTTTACGTTGCGAACTTACGCCTAGATTTACAGGCTAACTTCTTCAAAACCACAGCTATGTCGAATAGGGATGAACTTCATAAAAAAGCCTTCTAATTTTTAATTTATTTAAGCTTTCACTTACATATGCTAAAATTCCCTCCGATGATATGTATTTGGTACACCACAAATACTTTTATTGATTATAGTTGAGGTATAATATATTATACTGTAAGCTAAGTGTTAACGGTCCAATGGCATGACGTTCATGACTTAAATTGTTTCAAATTAATGACGCTCAGTTTTTTTGGTCGCGCGTGTTTGTCGGCCATTTTGTTCAGTTATAGTAAATTCTTCCGATGGAAATATCGTCGCGCGTTGCCGCTGCGTTAAGATACCCCCTACACGCCGGGTATGTCAACTTTAGGCCTCAGAATCCCTTGTAACATCACTTTCTAGATGACCCTCGTATTACGATTACATATGTGTAAAATTATAATTATCATTGATTTATATTTTGTGAGCAAATGTTGAATGTGTTTGGGCCACATTTGTTGGAAAATGGTGCTAGAAATTCGCTTACTGTAAATGCCGAGCGATACCAATTAATTTTGAGTGACTTTTTATGGCAAACATATAGGCGTAACATTTGGATGACTTTTTATTTAGGTTAAAAATATACAGTGTGTTCTTTAATTAGGATTTCTTTTGGGGTTTTTGTGGTGGCACGATCTTCATATCTGACACCACCATTTTTTTGCCTGGGGACGTGCCTTATTCCGTGTCTCGCACGATCTACAGATCTGATACTACTGGATTTATTTTCCTGGGGACGTGCCCTATTCTGCGGCTCACATGGTCTTCACACCTGACACCACTGGATTAATTTGCCTGGGGACGTGCCCTATTCCGTGGCTCGCATAATTTACATACCTGAAATTATTGGATTTATTTGCTACAAACCTGACACCACCGGATTTTTTTTGTCTAGGGACGTACCCTATTCTGTGGCTTGTACGATTTCCAGATCTGACACCACTGGATTTATTTGCATGGGGACGTGCCTTATTCCGTGGCTCACATGGTCGTCAGACCTGACACCATTGGGTTTCTTTGTCTAGGGACGTGCAAAATAATTAATTTACAGATTTTTAAAGATTTATTTAGATCAATGATTTATTTCAAAATACAAAAACATTTATTATGTGCTATTATGACCACAGATTAAAAAGTTATAACGATTCAAAGATGAAGTTTTGGGTTATTTTTCACAATTTTGAAAATAAAATCTGTTTCAAAATCTATGTGAAATGTAGCAGAAGACCTTCCTAAGATAAAAAAAATGTATCAGTCCATGTCCAAAACGCCTTGTATATATATATTCTTGGGAATCATATTTAATTGGGAGTGCTATTCAGATAATACTGTATATTTACTATTACGCAGTTTAAATATAATTTCGCAGAATTCCCGATTGAAATGTAAATTGCCTTTTAAGAAAAAAAAAATTTCCCTTAATAAAATATTTTTAAATGGCTCTTTCGAGTTCTTTTATTGGTCCTTAAACTTACTGAGAATTTTATTTGACGCAGTTTTATAATTTTATATTGAATTGGCATAGTTATTCATCACTGTGTTAATAATATAATCATTGACTTTTACAATTACAATGGGGATATAACACGGAAATCAGCAAAGTTTGTATGCCGCAATTCTAAAAAATGTTTTCAAATGACAATAGTTTCGCATGACACACTGAGATAAATAACGCCAGCAATGGTCCATTGTTTTCCATGTCCATTGCTGACTCATATTTCCATTTTTTCGATCCATTCTATGGATGCATTTGCACATGTTTGGATGTCGGACTAGATATTTTGGTGGAGATACTGGAAAAATTTGCATTTCAAATTCCGCCTCCAATTTCGACGGTGAATATTAAGAAACGTCTTCTTGCGAAGGCGGGTATCGCTTACGGGCACGGAAGGGTTAAATCCCCAAACATAACTGTTAACCCGTATCGGGGAAACTCGGCTAGTTACTTAGATACCGTTCCCTGGGATTTGTAGGAGGAACCCCAGTACTGGATGCCATTATGTAGACGTAGATAACACTGGTGTCGGCGAAATGGACTAAATTGGCTCCGCCTAGAACGGAGAAGACACAAAAAGTATTCGAAACACAGCGAAAGTTTTACATTTTTTGAAAGTTGCCTTTCTTTCGACAAAATGAAAAGAATCTTATCACGTAGCTCTACGCACGAATTTAAGAGAATGAAAAAATTTTCGCATGTCGAACTTTCTTTTATAGTTTTATTTTTTCATCCCCGAGATAATGTCGATCGGGCGCGCCCCGTCGCACAAGGTTTAAATAATGAATGCGCAAAAATTCGCTTAGAGCGTTACGACCCCTTTGCGATTTCGTTCCGCGTGCTCACACTCCAAGCGCAGCGTCGTCGAGAGCCAATTAAAAAATAAATCAATTCCCGCTTTGAGTGTTAAAATTATGAATTTAACACCACGAAATTAATAGGCTGGCTGCGTATCATAACTGTACAATAACTTATTACATAATTCATAAAAAGGACGGCCGATTAACTATGTCGGTTTCTCACATTTTCGAAATAAAGCCATAAATCTGAGAGACGATTAAAACGTTTTTCTTTGCTTCAGCGGCCGACAACAAGTGGTTTTTGTAATCTCAAACACCGTTTGAAATAGATACAAAAAATATTAATTTGACCTATATAAATATGAAATCTGCTTAAAATATTCACATCTCGGAAAAAATTAGAATTTGAGGCTTTTTTAACTTTATTGTGGGTTCTGCATAATTTAACCCTTTTCCTGCATATCTTTCAATTTATCCCATTCGAAATTATATGGATGAAATCCTTTTTCGTCGATATTAGATTCAGCTCAAAGACATTTTCAAAGCAAAAGGGATATCTAAGCCAATTGATACATTTACAATTTAAAATTCCTATTTAAACAATCCTTAACTTAAAACATATATGGAAGACAATCATATAAAATTTTATTTTTTTAGAAATCTTCTATACATCGCTTACATCCAATAATTGATACGAGAAAGAAATTACTCATTTTTTTAAATTTAAAATTTGGATTTAAAAAAACTCATTCGAAAACAATTTTTTATTTTATTTATATATTTAAAAAAATATTTTGTTATGATAGATGAATATTCCCTGTGTATAACAAAATAATTTAATTATATGTTGTGCTACATTCTAATGAAATCCATTTTAACAGTCCCTTACACTATAACAGACTATTTTTTTTTAATTTAAATACACAGTCCCCTGAAATAGGCAACAGTCCCCTATATCGATTTTTCATAAATAACTCAATATTTCCTAAAGCAATGGAAATATTTTTAATTCATCTGCCACCTAAAATTGAAGCGTGTCAGTATTGTTGGGTATTTAGGCATAATGTTTGGAAATGGCAGAATAATCGGTGTTTTTGTAATGAAACATGTAATTTGAGATAATCTCCGATGGTATCGGAGCATTTTGAATGTCCCAATTTGTTATTCCATAGGACATTGTGCCCAAATGAGGCATGAATGGAAAATATTAGGTCATCGATTAATTCCTAGCCAAGGAATGAATAGAACAGACACTATTTTACATCATAATAAAAAATAGTCACCGGACAATGTCGATATAATTACATCGCGTGCCGGATCGGTCACGCGTGCCCGAGGTTCATTATGGCTGGCTTCGGAAGAAATTACGCCTTCAAAGTTGGTATTACAAAAAAAGAAGATAAATACGCAGGTTCCACGCCTCCAAATATGGTCTCAAAAATCATCAAGTGAAACTTAATTACCTGAGCGTTTCGGCCGACACACTCCGACCCTTGTCATATCAATCACTAACCAATTATACTTTTCGCTCCTATTTAACAAAGTTCCTCTTGGAAGGCTCGAATGTGTAAGTTTTTCTACCGGATCGATACAACTTTTTCATTAAGTCCGGCGTCGTCTACCCTTTTAGGCGCCTTTTCATAACGTTTTACAAACTAAACACTCAATGGAACGGGAGACGTTCTACGAAACGCCATAAATTATCTGACACGTTTAAAAAATTAATAGATTCCAAAGTAATAGAGATTTGAGCGCTTATTTTACACAGAGAAACAACTTTTTAGATTTATTTCCCTCCTACGAAAATAAAATTAAAAAGGCAGAATTGAAGTGACATTTTCCCGTAATACGATATGTGATCATTTATACAAAGCAACTAAACGTGCCAAGTTTTTTTGTCAACAAATTAGACCAAGAAAAATGTCGAAATTAGTCATAATAAAGTACAATGTCACACGCTGCCAAATGGATTGGATGATGTCGAAAACGTTTCCACAACATAATACATGATTGATCACTCAAAACACAGTGATTAATGATTGTAAAGTTATTAAGATCAATAAAACATTTAAAATAACAGGGATCAGATCAATTGAATAACTTATAATGACGAAGAATTCAATAATGACGCTTAAAATTTGTTTAGGGTATAACGGCCATATCGTTAAAGTAAAAACAATCAAATTAATTGCAAATTATTTAATAGTATATGGCATGAAAGATGTGTGCAAGTTATAAAATTTTATTATCAAAATCAGTGCTCCGTTCAAAAAAGTCGATACCAATTCACATGTGAATGCACGCATCATTGCGCAGTCCAGAATACGCGCCCCCGAGCAAATACGCGGCGGACATTTGAACGATGTTATTTTACCCAAACTTAATGCCATATAATACATTTTCAATTTGAAAATAAATTGAGTGGATATCTTTGACATAACATGTTTTATTTATATTTAAAAATCTAGCGTTCTTATGTAAATATTTTCGAATATTTGAATGGATTCATATGTAATATTCATATATATCGCGTATCATTGAATCAATTCATCGCATGGCTGATAATTATTCAGCATACATATTCTGATGATATGTCGTGACGATATGTCGTGAATATTTCATATAGGCCAGATTTAAAAATCAACGTAAGAAAGGTCGGTTTGAGTGCTTAGATTTGAAACAACATAAAACCGCGCAAATTAAGACTCATGCAGTATTGAGTGAATGATATGTATAATCACATGTACTGACAAAATTTTTGGGAGGATTAAATTGGTTTAAAATAAAATACTTCTGAGCTTCCAAAGTCAGATAAAATGTGCAAACGAATGACAAATGTCAACCTCTAAATTCTTAAAACAAAAAAACTAACAGACCTGACACCACTGGATTTATTTGCCTGGAGACGTGCTCTATGCAGTGCCTCGCACGGTCTACAGACCTGACACCACTGGATTTATTTGTATGGGGACGTGTCCTATTCCTTGGCTCAGATGGTGTTCAGATCTGACACCATTGGGTTTATTTGTCTAGGGACGTGCAAAATAATGACTTAAAATGAACTCGATTTATAAAACTCTTACAAATCTGCTCCTTTTTTTACAGTATTCTTTCAAAACCGTGCAAAATTAAGATAGGGTTTACTTATAAATACTTTTTTCTTATTCGCTATTATTTGGGCAATTTCACGTCAATCATTTGGCACAAAATATTTAATGGAACAATAAACTCTAAATGTGTTTAATAAAGAAAAAAATAATTAATTTTTCCCCTCAATACGGCCTACTTTTGGGGGAGTAAATTTGCGTGGAAGTTTTAAGCCGAGAGTAAAACTGCTATATACCGTTTCAATTTCTAGCATTTCCCCACATCCAGACCCAAAATTAGGGTCAGTGTGGATGAAACCGCATGAAGTCTTAATCGCTCGGCTTTCGACCATAAACTCCCAGATAAAAATACTCGAATAAAACAGGGTTAATTTGCATCAGTTCATAAATAGGCCTAGATTAAATGAAATAATTAAAACGGTGAGTAGTTTACGCGGGAGCGCTTCGAGTCGGGTTAGGCGAAGGCTAAAAATATAATTGATGAAATGTTTTCGAGAAGTCGATGGCTTCGGAATAATCACACGGAAAATTGTGGACCGTTGGGAAAATCATCAAGTGTCATGTCGAGTGATTATGCTCGACTTAGGAAAGCGCCATTGAGAGCTATCAAGTAGTCTCGAGATCCGTTTAAGCGGAGATGCTTTGTGACCCTTTCGAGAGGGGAAGTCGACTTGTCTCATAACTCACAAATATCCATTTCCGATGAATAATACATCCGCCAAAAATTATATTCAAATTCCGAAATACTTACATTCTGTCAACGTCCGCGGGGAGGTAATTAGGAACTTTCTGGAGACCCTTGTGGGAGCAATCGGCAGTCTGGGCAGTGCAGGTGCAAGCCCAGGGACATCGATCCTGCTGGCCAGATCCCGCGGCGGCCCTGACGGACGTTTGTCCCAACGACAGGAACCACAACAACTGAAATGCTAAATTAGCGTAAAGAAGCCGATTTGAGGGGCACAGCGGTTTGCCGTGAACCCCCATTTTGAAAGACCACTTATTCCACCACTTTAGTTTTCACTAGATTATCACTTCCAATGTTCGATCCTTCAAAATCCTTATTGTTATCGCCCCTCTTTGTAGGGGTCCTCTCGCGAGGCGTTCATCACAGTGGATTTATGCCAACCATTCGGCCCTCGAATCTGTGAACAAGATAAAAAACTATGATATAATACACAACAAATATATAAATCAATATTATTGATTTAGCCTATAAATCGTTTAACGAAATAGAGCTAGAGTTAACAAGCACGAGCGAAATTTAAATACATCAGTTTATTTGTTTGTTTGTTTATTCTATATACATTCCCATACCATTCATCCATTTGTGATGATACTTTAGTGAGTTATTATATGCATATCTGTAGAAGTTTTTGAACAAGTATAATTATTGTATGTGTACGCAATTCGTTTTGCGAGACGTTTCGCGGATGCATTCAAAGTCATAGCTAAATGGCGCTCGAATCATATCAACAAATGTTTTATTTTATGCAAAACGAAGAAACTCCGCATTCAACAGGAGAGCCGACGGCACTAGCGTACCCACAGTTTGGCTACCAATTACAAATTAAAGCCAGTAACCAAGCAAAACAATCCGAAAGTGCAAACAATCTCCAAAGAAGCGATATTCAACCCAATATCACGCATTTACTTATATACTATAATACTTTGATATGATTCGTAATTATGTTACGGAGAAATACAAAAAATCTGAAGCCCGTATCTATTATATTTCATATTGATATTCCCATTATTAGAGTCGAGGTGTAGTAAATACATCATCGATAGGGAAAGGTTAATATAACAAGAAGGGCTGACTGTACTACAAACTTAAACTAGACATAGTTACGTATAAAATTTTAATATTAATTAAACGCTCAATATAATCTCAAATGGGAGAGATATAAGGAAATTGCTCAATGGTCAAAATTTGCAATTTATAAATATAAAAATCAAAAAGTTTTTGAAGCCAAATACATATTCATATAATCCCGGTTCTTCTCGGTTTAATGTTTTCGCCGATGAAGCAGATGGCGAATTGTTTTCCAATTTTGTTTTTGAACAAGATCAAGAGTACCAAAGTTTGTCTGCAATCTATTGAAGAGTTGAAATTGAATTTACCACATTTTCAGCAGATGAGTTGACATCTACTTTTAAGCTTAACGCCACAGGTTTTCTCCCAAACGATTGAATGCTTATTAGCTTACAAATGCATAATTTTGCTAGATTATCTTAAAAATTAAGATGTAATAAAATAAGATCCTCATTGCGAATAATACCATTTATTTATTAATGATCAACTTTAAAGGTTATTATGACTTGATTTGCATGACAATTTACTGAGTTTGCAGATACTTCAGGATGTTGATATAAAAATGACGATATTACATATGGAGAACGTTTGACACAAAGGGCTACAAGTGAAATGATATTCAAATGGAAGCACTTTGGTTGTTTGGCGAATGTCCGACATGGTCCCTGGAGATTTTGGTAATTTGGACGTGTGAATGTCCAGTATGTTAATTATGCCCATGAGGCTGATCAACACGTTCGGTCCATTCTGCAGCAATGGATAGTCCAACAGAAGCCGACCGCAAATTAATAAACGAAGTTTAGAAGCGCTGTGCTTTCTTCGTTTACGAGTAATTTCTAAAATAGCTCTGCGACTGCGTTTTACACGACTTTGAGAGATAAAACTGGCGGCACATGTATGATATTGCGATTCAAAAGTTCGCATACTGGTGTTATTAAGAAACGCTCCATAATCAAAAGGACGTCATCCACAACTGGAGTCAAATTATTGGAACAATGACACATCTCCAGCCGCCTAATGAGAAAGCAGAATCACATCTTCATTTTATTTCAGCATGTTAACATTTAATTTCGAAATTACTACAATTAACATGACACATTCTGGAAACCTGCTTGCAATACAGGAGCGTAAATGTTATTTAATGCATGAAAATTCTTAACATTAGCATTAATAATGCTTGATAAATGAAAATTTAATTGATTCATCTGTTGCGTGGAATTTGTGCATCTGTTGCGTGGAATTTGTGCATCTGTGGCTAGTGTATGATGGCATTATAATGATGATATAGTTAATATACAATCAAACCTTTTTTTGTGCGACTTTTTTTGTGTGATTTCGAAGTTATGCGGTTTTTTAAAAGCAATTTTTCCTTTGTTTAATTTCATAAAAATTACGTATCGATATATTTTGGATAAAATAGGAAATAAATCTTTAAACTTTTTTTTATGCGATTTTGGATATATTTTATATAGCCGTTTCAAAGTTATGCGGTTTTTAAAATCCTTGAATGCATCTTCACTTTTTTTTATGTAAGTCATAGCTTTTTTGTGCGATATTCCGCGGAACGCATCTATCGCACAAAAAAGGTTTAAGTGTATAGTTAATCACATCCATAGTTGATGTTCCTGGTCTTGAATATACATAAATCTTTGGATATTCCCAATAAAATGTCCGGATTAAGTCATTAGTTGTTCAACAAACAGATGACGCTCTTGTACGTTTGCTCGTTACATCACATAGTCTGTCTGGAATAAATAAAAACGTATGCATTGCAATGAGATCTTTTTCGATCGTGTACAATAATACAAATGGGTCTGGGCATTTTTGCATCAGATAATAAATATTCCCGTCAGGTGATCGCGCGGGACGATCTGGCTGTAAGATGATGATGATGATAACGGTATGCATGCATAAATTTTTCAGTCATAAAATCCTTATCGTTTTATTGTGTGCAGTCCTCGACGCATGGAAATTTGCCAATAACGTCCAGAAAGGGAAGCAAACACAATTTGGAACAAGTGGAGCGAGACGGCGCTACAAAAAGCATGATTAATGGCAATTCGAAATTGCAGTGTCCGTATTCTTCGCTCGTTGTTTAGTTTTATTTATTTTCATCGGTCGAAACGAGAGGATTTATGGTCCTGCGCCGATACATAGTGCATCAGCGGTTCCGCCATTGATTTGTGTGCCTCTCTCGACGTATTTATGAAGCGAAAAATGTCCATACAGATCAATAAATAATTTCAAAATGCCATATTTGCTTCACGAATCGTTAAATAATACAATGGAATGCCAGTGATAAAAGCATCCACGAACCTAATGGCCAGTGGGCTAAATATGTACCATTTTTTTCTGCTCGGGGCACAAAGAAATGTACCATAAATGTCTAAATCAATATTGACATTGAATGAGAATACGTCATGATTTATAATACGACCTCACCATGAAAACATATTCGGAAAACTCAATTTTATCCATACGAACTTATCATACTGACGTGGAAATAATAAAAGCACATACACATTTCGACCTCATTCTATACATATAATATTCATCCAAGTCATATATAAGTTTGCAGAATGACATATAGTTGGCATCAATATTGATTAGATATAGAAAGCAGTATATTCATCATTTTCCATCAACATTTGTTCATGAAAAAGCTTTGTTTAAAGTGGAAATCACGTTTGCTCAACGCGTCCATAATTCAGAGTGCTGTTTAGAGCTACTTCAGCCCAATAAAAATGTTTTTCTTTCTTTCTTACGGTAATGGATAGAACATGAGACGGAAGAAATTGCGAAAAAACGATTCCAAATGAAGAAAAAAAAATGTTTAAAATGAAAAAAGTTCTAAGAAATTTATTGATTACAAAGCATTTTAGAAGTGAAACTAGTATATGTGTGGTAGGGCAAATTGATCTGAACGAGACGAAAACTGAAACTACAAGCAGAAGTTGGTCGGAAAAAGTAGGATAATAGAATACTCTCTCCGTCTTTGTCGCGCACGCACGCATATAGACATACCACGCGCATGCGCCACGCCACTTCTACTGTTTGTATACGCAGCATAAAGCAATCAGTGGCGCTTTTAATATATAACACAAACACAGCTTAATATTTTAGCCGATTGGAGAAAAATACAAGTACAAACAGAGTGTGAATCTTTAGAGAACGGAAAAAAGCAAATATATCGCCAAGAAAAAGGCTAATAAGTACTTTAAACAAGGAGAGTAACACAAGCGAATAAAACTTGAAAATAAATCGAATAAACAGGATCGTATGTCTTGTAATGATCAATTATTGATCTGAAAATGTATAAAAATATGTATGTTTGTATTGTATACGTTCCTATACCATTCATCCGATTGTGATGAAATTTTGAGGATTTATTGTACGTATCTCTATTAATGTTTTAGGATTAATACAAACATTATTTGTGTACGGAATTTATTTTGCGAGACGTTTAGCGGATGCATCATTTAAGCGTGCGCAACTATTGTCTTTTTTTTAATTAATTATTAAACGCACATGGAATTGCAACCAATGCCGGATACTCATTAGTGTAATATATAAAAATGAATTGGGTTTTGTTCGTTCGAAATGCGCTGCCGTACTGTTCATCGAATTGCAATAAAACTTCGTTCACTTATTGTTGAGGATTTTGTGAGTAACATAAGCATAGTCTTAATATATAAAAATCAATGTTTGTTTGTTCGTATTTAATGCGCTGCCATACCGTTCATTTGATTGCAATGAAACTTTGCCAATTTATTATTTGCACTTTTGCAAATAGTATAGGTATAGTAAAATTAACCCAAAGTAGATCTCATATATAAAAATCAATGTTTGTATGTTTGTTTATATTTATAATCTTTAAATAAAATTTGGAATAGAAATATTTTTAGCTTGAATAATAAATACATTTAGAAATAATAAGTACTAATAGGCTTCTCAAAGCTTAAATTTTTTTGCTCTCCATAATGGTATAATTTGTCATCTCCGTAATATATGACGCGGAAGGAAACTTTTGAATCCTCCTGACGTTTGAAGGGCTTAGAATATATTAAATAAAAAGCACCCCCTTGAGCTTCAAAAGAGGACTTATAAACAAATAAAAATACAAAGTAGGAACGATTTTGAAAAACAGTAAAACTGGTTTATTAAGCTGCGCACAATGCGCGCCATGGACGCACATACGCGTCGTCCACTGCGTATAATATTTCTCCTTTTTTTATTGCGCTGCTCCCCGCCTCGAATAAATCAGGATTTTTATAATCCTATTAAATTTATTTATTAATAAAATTTGTGATAATGCCCATTGAATATTTCCTATAGAAATAAAAAGGGGTAGTGTTACATCAAAAGCGGAAACGAATATGCCCCAAGGATTAGTGACGCATATAAAACGAACGTCCTTTATCCGACATGTTTTATTCAAAGTATACGTTTGCCCCATAGTTGCCTGCTAAATGACCACATTTCGAGGGCCTCTTTGGCATTTGCACATCAGGACAAACATATTCCTCACACAAGACGACAAACCGCACAACTCTCCCAGAGGACCGCAAAAATAAATATACGCATCCATTTTATTATTTTATTTACGATTCATATGATTAAATTGATTTTTACGCCGACTATATAAATATACGCTCGGAGATGCTATTGAAGGATTTATGAAGGGAATGCGCATGCGCATTGACGTCGCGCGACGCCATCTTCGATCCCCCGCTATTGATTGATGCAATTTTTCAATGATTCCAGAGTAAATCGCTCATCATGATTGGGTGCGCTTCAGTGGGAATTATTTTATCGGACCTTTAAAAGCTTTTATCATACATCGATTCGCATCGGTGAGCGCTTTCATAACAATCGTGAATTTCTTATACTCTTTCTTTTCGCCACATTCGGCGGTCCTTCTATATCATTTTAATCTTTCCACTATATCAGGGCCATTGTCGCGAAATCAGGAACATTTTTTTATTATTCCCCCTCGAATCCGTCTTAAAAGCATGAAAAATGTGGCCGCACAAAAGGGAGATGAATCGTGTGAAAATCGCTCGAAAAAATATTCGTTCGACTGACGATAAGAGTCGACGTTGGAGTGAACTGAAAACGAAGGGATTTATTTAATTTATTATATAGCATGAATACGAAATCCTGGAACTGTTCTTCCTCTTGCGAAACAAAGATGTTCTAACAGGAATTTCTCCTTTATTATGTAATTGTAAGTGATTCTATAAAGGTTTTGGTAACGTTCCTAACATTTATATCAGTTTGGATACGGTTTTCGTTCCGGTAAAAATAACAACAAAAAAAAAATCATACACTAGTTGTATGATATTATACACTTTAAAATTGCACATACGTTGTGCATGCGGATCATAATGAGTTATTTGTTTAAATTTAATAATTGATATAAAATAAAATCTGCAATGCAGAAATATTATTGATCGACATTCTTCAACATGGGGTTAAAACTGAGACAAATCGCAAGTGTTCTCGATCCAATTCATAGAATAAGGGTCGAACTTTCTAAGAGCCTCTCGTCAGAATATCGCCATGTTGGTGTTTATATTCAATTTAGCAATTTGTTATTGGAAATAATATTTTTATACACGTTAATCCAATGAAGAATTTTAATACATTAAATAAACAAGAATGGAAACAAACAAATACGCATTTATTATAAAATAGTTATGTGGTTTATTGCTTCATGCCACGTGTAGCGCGGGCTAAATACACGGTACATCCGTTAAACGTCTCGAAAAATAAATAAAATAAAAGGAAATCGCTTACATCATGATAAATACAGAGACGTGCTTTATTATAATTAAATAATAATTATAATAATGATTAAAAATAATACACATTTGGGTCTGTTTTTATGCGATAGAAACGTTCCACGGAGAGTCGCATAAAAAAAAGACTTGAATACAAAACTGGGGGATAGGTTCCATTATTTTTAAAAACCGCATAACTTCAAATCAATATCATAGAATGTACCAAAAATCGCATAAAAAAAGTTAATACAAAATCATGTAAATAAAAACACCACATATTTATCTTAGAATTGCTTTATGAATGTCTATTTTATTCGATAATCGTACAAACTGAGCTCGAAGACAGACAGAGACGGATAGTGTCTTGCACATTGAATTTGGAGAGAGACGGAAAGAATATCTTGCGTACATCGTACGATTGTATGGATCGTTAGCCCAAATTTATCGATTAATAATGATATGTGAATGATATAATGAATCGATTTCAAGTGTATTTCATGTGTATTGTTTAAGATAACTTCAAAATCGCATAAAAAAGATCCGATTAAAAACATACCCAAGTGAAATTTGAATAAATTCATAAATGTAAAAAGGTTTTAATTGATCAATAAATTAGTGTGTTTTGCGAGCATAAAGGCGATATGACGAGTTGACGTGCGCTCTGAAAAGCGCGTCCAATGAAGCTTTGCGCATTTTATCCACATCTATAACGTGATTCCAAATAATAATGAGCACCACTGCAATATCCGATCTCGCCGTAAAACAAATAGCTATTTGAAATCGTAAAATACAGCACTGACACGGTGGTCATCATTTAATTGCATGTGCATTGCATTTACCGTGCTTCATATGCATATTCAATTTGCATTTTTTAAACGCGACCGATTTTGAAGCAAACTCTTTACGATCGTTTAATGGCATTCATGGAAAGCCATGTACACTTTAGACATCCATGAATACCGATTAGCCATAAAGTGATTATTTTTATTTTAGTGATGTGTAATTAGTGATCATCCCCGATATTCGTGCCTGTTAATGCGCTAGTTATTTGGACGGAGAGAGGTTTATATTGGACATTAAAAAAGTAATGAAAGAGCAAAATGGGAGTCGATGGCTGCGTATGGGAAGCAACATTTCATCCAGTTTGATGATGTTTGTTAAACATTAAGTGGATATGAACACAAAAAAGCGGATCTGAATTGCAGATTGTTTAATAATATGCGAATGGTAGCGCTTAACCAAGCGTGGTTCGGTTGTTTCAAACAGGGTCGTTCAACATTTATGTGCGATTATTTTTCATAAACATTTCGTTTTATGAGACATGTGAATATGAAAATGTGGTCAATGGTTTTTTGGCATATATAGACGGAGATTAAGAACAGAGGGGTGGGTTTGAGGCAAATCGCTTTATATTTTTTAAGTCCTCATACAAATGGCCATATATGCACTTGGTGTATTGTTTGGTCCCGCGTGTTTGGCAGCCATTTTGTTCAGTCACAATAAATTCTTCCGATGGAGAGATCGTCACGCATTCCCGCTACCTCAAGTCCGCGGCGAAGGTCCATGACTCTGCTGGTGATGATTTTTTAAAGCTTTTCATCTGTTTTTCATTGGATAGGATCCACAGTTTGACCATCTTCGATATATTTGTGTTTGAGACTAGCAATATAGAATTTAAGATAAGCTGTTTGTTTCAGTTGATGAAACTTGTATCGATCACAATCTAAAAAGCTTATCCTTAGGCGGTTAAAACTTGTGATGGAAACAAAGTGATGGATTGTAAGCTAAGTGCTCGTTGAATTTAATAAAAGTGGAGAAAATACAAATTTAAGGAAATAACAAAAACAGCACAAATTTATCCTATTTTTTATGTACAAAAGTATACAGTACAGATTGTCTCAGAATTGTTTGCATATTTTTTATAAAATAGTAATAACAATGTCACCTTAAAAATCAAATTTATAGGCATGTTACACATCATCATTTTTATAATATAGAGATAAATACACAAAAACTTTTTACTATAATATCTTCCTCATTACCAAAGTTTAGAACAAATATAGAGTCATCTAAATTTGATGCCAAAATTTTTATTTGTATAGTTTTCTTAAGTTGTGTGACATGTCTTGCTGGAAATATATATCAGTATGATTCAATTGTGATCAGAGCCGTAATAAGAATTTTAACTCTAGGGCCCATGGGTTTTTAACCCAAAAGGAGTGGCCACAAGGTTTGTATGTCTAATCGGTCCGCTTTTCGGACCGCTGATATCACGAATGAGCGTCTCACGATTGAATGCCATACCTGAACATATATAAAAAACGATTACAAGCTCTCATTATGAAATGATGTTGTCCGAAGAAGACTGATCAGGTTGGTTGTTTAAATTTTACAATCAGTCGAAAATATTGTTGTTCTTGTTTCATTGCGGGCTTATGTTGGTCCAATGTTTAAGGGATAACGAAGAAATGAGGGATTAGACAACAGTAAATATTATAAAAACGGACAGAGATAATCAGTGTTGGTTTATGTAAAATAGAATTGTCGAGTAAAAATAAAACTATGTGCAACTCTCGAGCGGATAGGTATTCTGCGTTTTGCGCCCAAAACCCAGTTGCGCCCGTGGCGGGCGCCTGCTTTGCCACCCCATTATCACGGCCCATTATCTCTCAGCATTCACAGTAATAGTATTTTCAGTACTATCTTCGAAGAAACGTGGCCCAAACACATTCAAAATTTGTCCAAAATGCATACTAAACAGTAATATATTTCCTGAATAACATGAACATTTTCACCATTTCACTTCTGACACCAATTTTGCGTAGAATTTCTAGGTGGAGCTGAGTCTTGAGATCTGACTTTTATCTTAACAGTTTTCTTTATTAATGTCGAAAGAGAGAGAGAGAGAGAGAGAGATCTGGCCGTGGGAATCACGTCTTCCTACAGCCAAGGCTATCAGACCTTACGACGCTTATTTCCTGCGCATCATCACCGGACCGACTTCTTGTTTTACGCTTTTTTTTCCTGTACAGAAACATTTATCCAAATCCTGAAGTCTTTATTTTAATCAAATAACATTAAATGCCTTCCCTGATAATTACATTAGTTCATATTTATGTGTATTTTTTGATCGTTTTTATTACAGTTTAATCTGGATAGTGCAATTAACTTAAAATGTCACTTTTTTGTTTTAAAATATTAAGGTATTTATTTCATTTCTGTTCAAAGATAAGTTTGTACAAAAGTAATTTCTAAATCATTATCGAAGACAAACGATATTATCGACAAAAGTTTGTTGCTCTTCACTTTCTTAGTTCTTGCGGCAGACGAACAATAAGTACTGCAACTTTTGAAAAATAAATATAAAAAGAGTTTGCTGGAAGAAGAACGGCAGTGGTATGTGTTCTGCGAACTTCTCATTCATAAGGATGCAAAGTTGTTGAAAATCTCCACGTGAAGATTTCTTTGTAAGTCGACAATGTTCTCACACACAGCTCTCACGTACACGTTTTGTAAGAAATTTCTGAAAAATGTCACCAACCCAGGGGAGGCCAACCCAAAGAAAGATTTGTCTAAAGCGACAACTGCACAGAGACAAGATATTGATAAGCAAACATTGAATTGGTTGTACACAGAAGCTCACAAAGCGAGCAGTACGTGCCGCACAACAGATGGAAGAGGATTTCTTTTTACTCCGATAAACGTATATATCGTTTATTTGAAATGCAAAATTCTATACATTAATTCATGACCGTCCATCCCGTGACGGTTCCGACATAAAAAGGGGATCAACCGGGCCGGCCGTGCGTGTCCAGAATCATAATTAAGGATTAAGGACAAAGCTCGCCCGCGGAGGACAGAAGCGCACAAGTAAAAATGGGTCTTGATTCCACTATGTCCGTCGAGGACAATCAAACTTATGTGCTTTTAACGGGGTTAGTAGAATGGACGACTTCGCTCGTAAAGCTTACGGCTTTTTGTAAGGGAGTCTTACGAAATCTGGTACGCTCAGCTCGCCCGAAATCGAGAACAACCACGAAAATAGCCATTGTTGAAGATTCGCAATACCAATACAGACATAAATAATCGATCCAATTCAACCAATCGAATGCCATATGTGAATTACCACATCGCGCATATTAATGCATATTATAAAAGCTCTCACACTTTTAATTTTAGAGATTTCACATTTTTGTCTTTTATAATATTTAGCTCATAAATATCATTATTAAAAACAGGAAGAAAATTTTAAATTTTCAGTCAGAGTTTGGCAGTGTTCAAAAAATATTTTTTTTTTTAACAACATATCAGCGACTTAAACATTCAAATTTTCCGTTTATATTAAACGTCGTACCTTCCAAATAACATTATGACCTAAGTAGGTCTTTTTTTACGTATGATCACTGGGATTTGTCAGCTAAATGAAAATCATTTGATTTTGAATATTTTATATTTGGAAAAATGTGCTTCTCGCAGCTAGTAAATAGTGTAATAAACTGACATTCAATAAAAATAAACGCACTATTATCAGCGGTTTGATAGCCGCAATGGACTCTCTCAGAGTATCAAATGTCAATTAAAATTAAAACCATGGACTGCATATAAGAATCATAATTTACATGATATTAAATTAAGAACTCCCGGTGAGCCGGAAAGAAATTATCGTCGTAATGATACTTGATTGAAGACAGATGATCATAAATTCTGAGAGCCTTAAAATAAACAACTTACAGCAGCTTTCATATTTCGCCCGATCTGTTCAAAGCCCCCCAAACGTTTCGATCCGAACATTATTTCCGATTGTTCCAGGAATTGTCGATAAAGGGCAGCCATCCAGATGTAGAAAAGGTGGAGCAAATATGAACGAGTTGTATGGCATAATGGCAGGCGGGGTGTATTATTGTGCGATTAGCCGACGATGTTCAATGACCTAAAACAATGGCTCCTGCCAGTTGCTGATTTATGCGTCGTGAATTGTTTTTTAGGATTCCCTGTCCATTAAGCTACCGGCGATAAGGACGACAATGCGGGTCGGTACTTAAAATTCCTGAATGTCCATAAATCATTTGGGGGTGCTAGGACGGTACCGGGACGCTCAGATGCGTGAGGTCCTGGCTTTTTTCTAATTAGGGAAGTGTCAGTGGTCGGCAAGTTTGCTTTATGTCTACTGCGGCCGTAAAATTGCCAGGTAGGCATTTTTGCACAATTTTATGGATTCCCTTTTGTTTGTGGCAAAACCCAACACATCATATGTTGTAACGGAAATGTGTATATAAGCAAGAACTGACGCAGAATATGCTGCGGATGACAGATAAGCACTTATTTTTCGAATTTACGAGTGAACATTCAAAGTTACTTTGTAATTTTAATGACTATGGAAAATGGACAGAAGAAGTCATTCTGGCAAGAACTTGATTGATGGAAGATCCCAGAATCTGGTTAACATAACGGCTATAAACACTTTGATATCAGTATTTTGTTTGGCTACCTTAATTTTTCATTAACAACTTTCTCTTCTTTGGCGTCAATCTTATCAGCTTTTCACATGAATTTATAATTTCATCGTCATGATACCAAATATCTTTGAGTTTTTCAATTAGGTTGTATTTTGAAGCCACCATTAATTTCGTTTTACTCTACTTGATAATTGATTATTAATGGGGGGGTTCATATTAAAGCTATTTTACATCCAGGATACTATGATTTAGAATATGATTATTAAAAAAATCAATGATAATGCAATATAGAACCTAAATATTTTCAATGGAATTATGCACTTTTTTGGTTTTTATCCCATTGATGAGGAGTCCCGCATATGCTGCGAACGAATTCGAGTGATAAAAAAAGAGTATTTTCGTACATTCGAGAATGATATCTTGCATCTCATCATACACTCGTAGATCGATGGTCAGGTCATGCTGTAAAGGCACCCCTACACGTTTAAATATTCTCAAATATTATAAAATTTGGGTTTTATTTTACACTTTTCTTTAAACTTTTTTACCGCCAGTAATCTTAGAGATATTAAAAATTGCGTAAATAGTTGTTTAACTTACATATTTCATTGCGTAAAGGCAACTTGTTGATGAAAACTAATTTAAGCAATAAAGCAAAGCTAAAATAAAACAAAGACCATATAATTTTTCAATTTTAATATGAAAACTATGCTTTATATTAATAAATGATATAGACGTAGGAAAATTGGTAAGCCTTTTTAAGTATGCAAATATATGTCCTCATTTGAATATTGTGGTATCCTTAAGGTGGTATCTTACAATGTTGGCCAACAGCCAATTAAGATAGAGCACTTTCGGAAGATTAGGGTGGCATTATCAAATAATGCAATTTTGCAGATTTTGATATACATGTGCAATTCCCAAGATGACAATATTATACAATTTTAATACATTTGGCAATATTAGAATTCAAAAAAATGGGCAGATAAAATTAATACGGGCAACCCTTGTATAACGCGATATTTCTATAACACAATTGCGTTTATACACAAGTTTAAATCACATTTCAGACTATTATAAATTACGTCAAGAATCTTAAATATTGCAATGGATCGTAAATATTGACAATTAATTTATCGTCATATCATGGATGCACGGGAACGCTTTATGATCTTGGGATAAGCCTAATCGAGTCAATTGATAACAGAGTAATAATAGATTTTGACTGTAAGATATGAAATGACATCTGGGATAATCCAAAATTCAGGGGGTAATAGCACAAATAGACAGACATAAATTTGGGTGAAAGAATGAAGTTCTTAGCTAGTTGCTTAGCTTCATAAAATGAAAAGTAAGAAAACCAAATAAATAAACCTTAACACTGTTGATATTGTCGGACCCCATAATACTGCATTTAAAATATAATCACTTTTGTTACTCAGATCAGAAGACCATGCGAGCCACAGAATAGGGCACGTTCACAGACAAAGAAATCCAGTGGTGTCAGGTCTGGAGACTATGCGAGCCACGGAGTAGGGCACGTCTTTAGGCAAAGAAATCCAGTGGTGTCAGATCAAGAGACCGTGTAAAGCTACGCAATAGGACATGTCCACAAAGAAATCTAGTGACCTCTGGTCAGAAGACCGTGCAAGCCACGGAATAGGGCACGTCTTCAAACAAAAAAATCCAGTGGTGTCAGGTCTACAGATAGTGTGAGCCACGGAATAGGACACTTTCCCCGACAAAGAAATCCAACGGTATCCAATGGAACAACCCTAATACTTAGGAGATAGGATTTATGTGTGAAACGTAGCAAAGGACCCCCTTAGCAAAGAAAAAAAAATTGTCGGTTCATGTGCGAAAAACTCTAAAATTGATTCATATGGCTTTCTACTATTTATTATAATTCCAATAAGATCATAAACGATCTAAGAATACCCCATATCTGATGGTTTTTCATCGGATACGGACAAATCCATTTAAATGTTTATTTTGACATCATCTGTTGATAATTGATGTGATGACTCTATTTTGTACTATATTTTTAAAAAATCATTCAAATATTGTATTCATTTATAGAAATACAAGTAATTATTTGTGTTTGTAAAGCTTGTATATACTAAAATTCTTTTTGTGCGACTTTTTTTTTTGGTGCGATTTCGAAGTTATGCGGTTTTTTAAAGCATTTTTTTATAAAGAGTACGCATCGAAATATTTTGGATAAAATAGGAAATAAATCAACAACACTCATCAAAATTCGGAAAAAGTTAGGGACTATAGTGACATATTTACTAATTATGAATTATATTGTTGAAAAGAGAAAATCTACACTGGAAAATTATCATACAGCGATGTTAGTTTGTAATTAAAATAATTAGTACATATTTCTCTAGTGGATGTCAAATTTTGAGGAAACATTTGAGATGACAAATGTCAGACATCTTTACCAATGATTCAACACGTCCTTCAAATGTTACCAAAAATGTTATTTTTTAATTGTCTTATTGTTTTCCTGTTTTTTTATTAACTTTTTTTATGCGATTTTGGATATATTTTATATGGCTGTTTCAAAGTTATGCGGTTTTCAAAATTCATGGAACGCATCATCACTTTGTCTATGTAAATCATAGCTTTTTTTGGTGCGATTTTCTACGGAACGCATCCACCGCATAAAAAAAGGTTTAAGTGTACATATTTAAGTATATTTAGATGTGAAAGGGCACTTTTATATGTTTCAATTTTATGTTTCATATGCAAATTCGTACAACAGGTATTCGTAAAATGCAGTTTTTTCTTCGGCAATCTAAATGTGTTAATATTTAGATAGCAATTTAATAAATATCACGTAAGATTCGTGCTTGAATGAGATTCAATTGGGTTTTTAAGCGTCATATTTAAGTAAGAGCGGAATGCAAACGTGTTTACATCACACTAATCGAGCACCTCGTAGTAAACCAGCTAAAGCTGTGTTTTGATCCGAAAACATACTTTCTATTCTGGTTCATAAATGAGTTGAAAACGTGCTTAATTCTCCATGAAAAAATAAAATCAAACGCTTAAACGTTGAAGATCTGACGAGATTAAACAAGACCATTTGATCTAATTGGATGTGCTGGTTTATCGGGGGATGCGATACGTTAAGGGTTAATGAGCAGAAATGATGGGAGACGAGCCCCCAAATTCAAACGAGATCATGGCCTTTTATTTACATATGTCGATATTTATTTTTAGACGACCAAAGAAAAGGATGGGCGTGTAATTTATCAAAGTCCTTCATTGACGACACGAGCAATTGCTCTTTGCAAGACAATGTCGTCTCGGCTAAACGATTGATTCATGATCATTGGATAATAAATGCCTCAAACAAAAGCGTATATTGAATTGATATCGACTGGCGAAGGCTACAGGAATCGATCTGGGGGATTTTTGGTGTAAAATTTGCACAAAAAGCATCTTTTCGCTGGAAGTTTATAAATTTATCCCGCGATTACGGCGTACAAAAGGCGACATTGAGGTTTTTATCGTTGATGTTCAAGCGACCGAAAAAATACGGGGTTAACAATCTCGTTTTAACTACAAGGACATCTTCAAATCCCTTGAAGCCGTGAAGCAAAAGTGGCTATTACGTCCCGACTCAAAATATTACCTCCATATGAGAAAAAAAGCCAAAAAATAATTTTAGTTCGCCTGGGTCGGTCAGCACGAAATTCGATTTAATAAGGTCCGTTGCTTTCTGCAGATTTTTCACATAAATCCCATAATTACGCCACTGACGTCTAAATAATTTCAACGACGTAAATCACAGCAGTTCATGGCTGTGTTATAAAACAAAAAAAATGTATAAAATCATTTTTTAACAATCCATACGAAAAAAAATCACAATTACAACCCCCAAAAATTTAATACGCGCGCACAAATTAATAATTTGAAAAATGTTTGAAAAACAGCGATTTCGGGCGCAAGATGTGGGTTCCGTAAATATGTATATTTAAAAATACGGGGCATGAATACTAATTTTTCCTCGTTAATTTTATTTGTTTTATTGCGGAATTATGCAAATTGGCGACTAAATTATTGGAAAGTTCTTCCTGGAAACATCACAATGCTGTAATTTATATTTATTTCGTCGGATTAACGACGTCTTCTTGGAATTACGACAATTGAAATTTAATGTTTCATCTCCGTCGGAAATCAATAGCGAATTATTTCGTACCCAATTAATTATCGATACGTTTTAACGGCCGAAGATAATGGGTTATTGTGGGTCGATAGTCGTTTAGATGTACAAATACATTTTTTTAATCAATCCCAATTGAGCAATAAATTATATTTAGCAACGATAAGGGATATAGAACATTCTAGCATAACAAATATATAATATTCTATTATAATTGCATTGTAAACAAAGCGTTACACGCAACATGTGCGTGCATACTCTCTCTGGATCACTCGAGTATAAACTCAAATTGTGAGTGCATATCAGAAACCATTCCCTTATCATCCCCAAGATGCATCCTTCAAGTTGTTTTTATGTATTGACATATAGATTCGAAACCAGCTTTGATAATTTGAGTGTTAAAACTCAGTTTTATTCCGTCGATGAGTAATCCCGCTAATGCTGCGTGCGGAAAATAATAAACCGGAGACAGAGACGGGTGTCTTGCGTCTCATCATACACTCTTACATCGATGGTAAGATTGTACTAAGGTACCTTAAACATATTTTTGTGCGATTTCGAAGTTATGCGGTGATTGTAAAGTTTTTTAAGTTTGTAAATGTATAATACATTTTTGTGTAATATAGACACGTTTATTTTTTGTAAAATGTATATTAAATAAAGGTTAATTAATCATAAAATAAGCATTTTTTATTTCATAAAGTGTACGTATCGAGATATTTTGGATAAAATAGGAAATAAATTGTAACGTGGGGGAAAAATACAAGAAAATTTCAGGAAAAAAGAGTGATGATATTCGACCAACGTAAACTGTGACAAAATGAGGTCAAAAAATTACTTAGCTGAATTTTTTTTAACAGTCGCCATTTTGTTATTTTTTTTAGTTAGGAACTATAGTGACATCTTTACTAAATATGAATTATATTGTTGGAAAGAGAAAATCTACATAGAACGTTAATGGGATTGATACTGGGTATTTCTTCCGAAGAAAATTATCATACAGCAATGATTGTAATTAAAATAATTAGTATTTCTATAGTGGATGTCTGGCATTGTCTGGATGACAGATGTCACACCCTTAAAATTTGATCAAAAATGTTTTTTTTTGTTTTTAATTGCCTTATTGTTTTTCTGTTTTTTTAATGCGATTTTTGATATATTTTATATGACTATTTCAAAGTTATTCGGTTTTTAAAATCCATGAAACACATTTTCACTTTTTCTATGTAAGTCATAGCTTTTTTTATGCGATTTTCCGCGGAATGCATTCTCCGCACAAAAAAAGTTTAAATGCATTCTCGAAAATTACGAAAAGCGATATATAGCGCTTCGTTTTCAATTGCGTGCTTCCAAATTTTACGAACACAAAGAATCACTTTTTTAAATAGAGTACAAAATAGAGAGTCATCACATCAATCATCAACAGATGACAACAAAACCTAGTATATAAAAAATAATCTCTCTCCGTACGTATGTAATGCCATACCGTTCATATTATTGTGATAAAACTTCGTCACCTTACTGCTAATGATTGCGCAAGTAACATAGGTATAGTCTAATATATAAAATCAATGTTTGTTTGTCCGTATTTAATACGCTTCCATATCGTTCATCCGATTGCGACAAAACTTTGTCAACTTACTATTTATACTTGCAGGAATAACATAGGTATAGTAAAAATATTGTACAGATGCACCATGTTGGCGCATATTGGTCTGGTGAAATGAAGTTTGTACTGTGGAGACTTTTGGATCCCATCTCGATCACTCTGAGAACATGTGTGCTACGAAAATTAACCCACCAATCAAAGAGTTAAGGATTGTTAGA
Organism: Stenopsyche tienmushanensis; assembly: GCA_008973525.1. Classification (NCBI taxonomy): domain Eukaryota; kingdom Metazoa; phylum Arthropoda; class Insecta; order Trichoptera; family Stenopsychidae; genus Stenopsyche; species Stenopsyche tienmushanensis. The sequence continues at coordinate 359,312 of WACJ01000523.1, forward strand.
TCATTTTAAATGCTTTTTTTCAGGTTCAAACAAGAAGCATATAATGCTTAATATATTAAGTTACGGTTTATTACGGTTCAATAATTTTTTTTAATGCGAAATAGAGTTTTATGTTGATATAATATGTGACGTTTATCATTATTTTGCTAAATTGTACTCATTTAATAATATTCTAATCGTTACTATTTGTGTTGATTTATAGTAAATTTTAAAAATATACAATTTAGAATAAAAATTAAGGACACAATACTGAACCGAAAACCGTAAAAATCGTTATTTTTGTTGCTAAAAACCGAACCGATATATATTTTTGTAAATGAATTATCCAATAAGGAAGCCGTGCATATTTAAATGTTTACATATATCCCATTGACAGTGATTTAATATATGATTAATAGAGCAAAAGGGCTGTAGAGGATTTTAAAATTAAAATTTAGTATGAGATATAAATTCGTTCTTAAATAAGTGTTGAAATTATTAAAACAGTGCAAACCGAAAATTGCGATGGAACAACTGGAGAGATTAAGCCACAAACTTGTATGAGCATTTAAGTTTAATCAACATAAAGGGAGTAATTCTTCATCTCAACAATGAACGCCCTCAGCAGCAAGAATCAACCCTAAAATGAACAAATGTTGAAATTCCACGGCATTTTTTGGATCCAATTAATGTTTTGTTTCGATAATGTTTAAGACCCCTGACGATCGCATTAGTGTCGTTCAATTGATCAAATCTGCTGAAATTTATATATTACGCAAATGAGAAAAAAATCGGCGCATTCATCGGCAAAGCCCATTGAGGTGGCGGCGCTTAATGAGCAGATTTAAGTCAGGGGTATCAAATTAATGTGTAATTTGTGCCCCATTCTTAGGGGTGCGTGTTATCGCCGAGTGGCAATTTTTACCCACTGTATCTCGTGTGGCCCATTTTTTAATGTTGAAATATGTAAGTTCACTAGCATCACGGTCAATTTGAGAACCCATTCCTAAGAGAGATAAACCAATTTATTTGCATAATTGTCTTTTAATTAACAGTTATGCAAATGGCGTCCGAAACGTGCGAATAGTGAAAATTTTGCCCGAAAATGAGGGTCGGGGGGGGAGATCGTCCATTTCCATAATGTTGCGGTACATTATTGGGGCTGTTTGTGACACACTTAAAATGGTCAATTTCGCGTAATTCGCAAAGAAGTTAAATGCAGATACGCACTGCACCAAATGCAGGACGTGTGAGGGTTGCGTCAAAAACTTTTTTTTAAAATTAAATTCATAAATGCCAATTAAATAATAAATGCACGCATTAATATTCAATTTGGACGTAGGAAGCTGTTGGCGAATTTTGGCGCCAATAAAAATTTTACGACATGGGTTTTGCTCTGACCGCTAATGACAAGAATCATAAATTCGTCGATCTTTTTATAATTCTTTCCAGGTATTGAATTTTAAAATTATAATTATGCTGTCGATGGGCGTCATTAATCCGCCATGTTTTTTTAAATGAATAAAGATCACGAAATACATCGAAGCATAGGCGTTCATATGGATATTACATCCATTATAATCGATGGTATCTCAAAAAAGGCCTCCCAAATTGAAATACCAACAGCAATTAATTTTCCAGAAATTAAAAAACCTTTTTATAATATTATATGCATCGAGACATTTTACATTAACTGTATGGTTTCAATGTTTTGGGCCAAAAGCGTGCATATTATGCAAAAAAAAAAAACTTTAAAATTTTATAATATCTGCCAATTAATTAAAAATTGCGTATATCAAGTCAATCCAAATTCGACTTACTTTTCGTTAATTTCGTGAAATTAATTTATAAATAATTATATCCTATGAATAAAATGTTAAAGACATGCCGAATATTTTTAATAAAAATGTATTCATAATAATATTTAATAAACTGAAGCGTGGGCTGCGGGGAAGGGGCAAGGAAGGATGCGTGCGCAATACAGCGGTTGAGCTCTGCTCACGGGAGGGGGCAAGAGACTGGTCTTGAAGGCGAGAGCGAACGTTCACAAAATACATTTCCTTTCTCCGACATCTGCATCAGCATCTGGTCATCGTGGACACTCACATATAAGCAAAAGAACGCACCAGGCGTTAAACAATTAGTACAGGGGGTGATGTCGAGAAACATTCCTTTGCTCCACCGTGGCTGTCACAAAAGTTGCTGGGGCTAGGAGAAGGGATACTTGCTCACGACACTGGACGGGGTTCATAATTATTCTGAATGAAGGTTCATATTATTCCAGTCCAGCTGTCAGCAAAATAGACCTCAATTGGGGGGAGCATGGACAATGTAAACCACAAGCCTGCATTCAATTCACTGGCCCGTAGAACCCGTCCACCTCGCACTTAGTGCCGAAATGTGTACAATTTTTTTAAAAAGCTTTAAAAGGTTTAGGGCCAGCCACAAAGTTTCTGCGTCCAACAGGTTCTGACTTGGAGCCTTTGACACGGTGCAGAAGAACTTCTCGATCGGTGTCCATGCCTGGACATGACCAAAGCACGTGATCGGCTGTCATGGTCCACGTACAAAAATGGACATTCCGAAAAACTTATAATTCCAAATCGAAGGAGATATGACTTGAATCGCACGTGTCCTGTGAGGAACTTGGAGGTCCAATAGCATGGAACCACCTAACGGCACAATATATGGACAAACGAAAGAAAGGACCAGCCAAGACGACCAACGAGGAATAAGCAACGAGGAGACAATGGAGGAAGGCATATCGTCACAAGGTGACCCCAAAGAGGAGAACCAGCGCCTTGGTGACGAATTAAAAAGGACCAGTATGGAAAGTGTGATGTGGCAGTACGGGAAATATCTTGCATTGCTCAGCAAAGCCTTGTGATTATAAGCATTCAGGTGGATTTGTGTGATGTGTGAATTGCATCAAGATCCATTGGTTACCCTGATGATCTCTATGATGGGTGGATGTTAGACTCCACGATGCCCATTCATAAAATCCCAATGGGGACCCTACGCCTGTGGGCAACGGTTGAACGGGTAATGACGTGGAGTAAAGGTGTGCGAAAGTAACCTCGTCGGTTTGCCCATCAAACGCTGTTGGGGTAGCCCAGCTAACATGAGTTGGGTGCGCCAGTCACCCTGTGCTGCGTACCCATAAAGGGGTGTGTGGAACAGCCGATTAAATTAGTTGATGGAGATTGTATCAAAGGCTCACCACTATCCTCAACAGCCTAGGCAAACAAAGGAGAACAGTAACCTGCATCTTAACAAGCCAAATATGGAATATAGATATATGAGCGTAATTAATAAGATCTTTGTCAAAATCACATTTTTAATAATAGAATCAAAATATTTAAATTCAATCATGGCGATATAGCAGATGTTTATAGACCAGGTAATAAAGAAACTCCAAATCATCCAAATACACATGTTTTTATGCGAATTTGAAGTTATACGGTTTTCAAATTTTTTTTTTATAGAGGACAAAGCTTTTTTTTATGCGAATGCGTATAAACAAAATCTAAAATGAACACTAGTGCAAGTTACAACCGTTATAACGTGAGTGTGTATAATTTAATTTAATGCGAATTTTGCTAAATTCTATCACATTTATTTGAAGTTATGCGGTTTTTAAAATTAATGGAACCTATCCCTCAGTTTTATATATATTTCAAGTATTATTTTATGCGATTTTTTTATATGCGACTCCCCGTGGAACGTATCTATCGCATAAAAACAGACCTAAGTGTACATACAATTTTTCTTAACTTATTTACCTTTTATTTAAGTGAAACAGTTCATTTAAATACAGTCCCCTGTATGGATTTTTCAGAAAATGCTCAATATTTCCTAGAGCAATGGAAATGTTTTTTTTATTTATTTTTATATTACTAATTAAATCTATACAATATGGAAGCAATATAAATTGTATGGTGTGAAACTGATATTGTTAAGCATACATTATCATTTCCACGTGTTATCCGTTTGTCATATTGTTTTAAGAATATCAACATTCCATATGCTCTGAGCTGATTTATTAACAGGAAGAAGACTATTCTGGCGTTCTATGAGAAGTTAACAGTGACACTTGGCAAAATGATAAATTGAGAAACTAGCATGCGGAGGAAACTGCGGCAGTTGGAAATGGATTGCATTGCAGAATTGTTGAATTTAAAATGAACTAAATCCTCAAGCAATAAAATTGGACTAAATCTGGAAGAAATATGGTGGTTAATTGGACGACAAATGATCCGCATCGTGATTTATAAGTTCCTCCGTATTTAGATCATTAAATATCCAAGCGGCGTAACTAATGATATTTCGCCAAAAACTTAGATCTGCGTTCATTTTAAGCATTTTTCAATTTGTACCATAGTGTAATCTATGTCTTTGCTTCACATCATCAATCTTCCGGGGGAAGAAAGACAATTCGCTGTGTCATTTTATTACATTTCAGATTAATTTAGACACTAAAAACACGCCCGAGAAGCGTACATCTTTGTTCCATTTTATTGTTTATGCGAAGACAAATATATTTTCTTTCCATTAAATTTTGCATACATCATTGTTGACGTTGATGATATAAATTTGGAGCTTTCAAAGCGAAGAGCTTTTACGATCGCGAAAACACATCTTAAATCGCGAGCTTTCAAAAGCATCGCTCTTCAAAGGTCATACTTTGAATCAATATCGTTTAAATTTACATACGCGTCTCAGTTGGATGAACTTTGCTGCATTTTACTGCATTCCTTGGCACCAATGACCAAACAAATTTTTTGGAAAACAAATGAGACGTTCAGCGAGCTGTCCACCCCGATTAATGTGGTATTTTTTAGAAAAATGAAGCAGGTCGCTTAGCATGACACTTATCTAAAATTTGTCTCTAGAGAAGACATAAAAGCAGCGCAAGTACGAAGCACTCAAGTTCCAAGAAGCCGCAGTAAATTCGAACTGCTTTTAAAGTCATAAGGCATAATTGCTCGATAACGACCCCGGTTGATCTTCGCCGCAACTTAAAGCGTCGATCCGATGCGAAAATATATGATTTCAGGCCTGAGTAAGTGCAAATTATGTAAACAGCCAAAGTTGTTAAATTTAATTATCAGATGTAAACTTCTCGGATATGGAAACTTTTAGAGTGACCCTCGTGTAGTGTGATATATGACTGCAGTGCGAGTTTGGTTTTCGCAGTAATAATTTGCGAATCTCACAAAGTATATTTCAATGAAATATATGGCGCGGATGAATTACATACACGAAATATTTTTCTTGGAATCGGGCAATATAATTTTATATGTGTTAAAACACGACAATGAACGATTTATCGCAGGAAATCCAACGTGCCAAATTATTTTATTAACCTATTGATCAAAAGATTCAGATTGATCACAACTATATAAATAAAATTGGATGCCATGTTAAACAAGATTTGATGAAGACTTTGAGATGAGTTGGCGAATCCTGTGTTCGCTATGCTAAGTGTCTATTTACGTCCGCAACATAAACATTTCAACAATATTTAGAGCAAAATCATGATAACTATATCGTTTTTTGTGTTCAATGTGCGGTACCCAACCTATTCCATAAAACCCATCCTACCACATAACAAACATTCTACTCATAACAGCCATCCTATCCTATAGCATCCATCCTACTCCATAACACCCATCCTATTCGTTTGGTTGTAAAACCGTAAATTGGAAAAACTAGCTAAATATTTTAATTTAGGTTTAAAATTCTTAGGGTAGGATAATTATATATAATAGATAGATATTTTTTTAAATTATGAATAATGGAAAATAATTATATATATCTCGTATAGGGTAGAGAATAGTTTTGAGATAGAAGTAGTAGAAATCTCTGGGGATACACGTGTCATATTCGATGTCGGATATAGGTGTCCCTGCACGACTTTATTAATCGCCTCAGGATTTACTTTTTCAAATCCAGGAAATCAGGGTAAACCTGGATCGAGACAATCGATCAGAAATATTAATATTTCTGATCTCTCAAATTTATTTGTACGGTCAAAATATTTTCCACAATCTGGATTTGAACCCGAACCTTTGCAACAAGAGTCTAGGATCTAAGCCACTATACCAACACTTGATTGAGAGCCGTACATGTCCTAAAATTGGAAGGAGTGGCTAAAACGTTTACGTGCCCAACTGGTCCGACTTTCGGACCATTGATACATCGAAAAAGCGCCACGCAATCGGACGCCATGCCTGAAAAAGTCCACAGAACACGGTCTGTGACCATGAACAGATCTTCATACGGATACTCCGAAGTCGGAGAAAGACCAAACCTAAGCAATGAGTAAAAATAAAAGAAGCGCTTAAAAAAGTCCTATTTCAAGTCCTATTAAGAACTTTCAAAAAATCGAAACAGGATGTGCATCACATTTGACGAATTTTTAAATCAAATAAACCCAAATAAATTGAAAATTTGAAAAACTATAAGCTTCGGACGAAAAGCGTGTCAAATTAGTTTTAACACTTTCCACGTCGTTTGAGTTGTGACATTAATAAATGCATTCCATCACTGGAAATGATATTTAGCACGCTTCGGCAAATACGCAACATCACAAATATATTTTGATTTATCATCAAACAAAATTAAACAAACACATAAAAGATTTTTAATTAGTAAATATGTCGCTATGGTTCTTACATAAAAGAAAAATATTTTCACAAAATGACGACAGTTTTTTTTATTAAAAAAGCCATTTTTAACCTTATTTTTTCACAGTTTAAATATTTATAAAAATAGTTTAAAATTTGAAATATCATGTCAAGGGTGATGAAAAAAGTAATTTCGAGAAAAACGCGTTTAAAAATTTCATTCAAGTTAGACCGGCTTATTTGCTGGCCCGCTAAAATAGTCTTAACTCATTAACGCACGTTTACCGTCAAATACCGTCATTTTGAAACGTTGGAAAAATGCAAAAAAAACGAAATTATTTTATTCAAAAATCTAAACTAGAATAAAAGGCGTGGTCGTAATTCAGCGATAGTAGATGCAATATGATTTATACGGTCTCAAATTATATTTTTTTTATGGAATAATAAAAAATGCTTAAAAAAACCGCATAACTTCGAAATCGCACAAAAAAAGTTGCACAAAAAGAGTGTACACAATAAATATTATCAGTTAAAATTTATGGGTGCGCATAACAACCCTCGATGTGATACTTTTGATGTCTCGACTAAAGTGTGTTAACTCCGTAAATATTTGGAATATTGGATATTTCTTCTTTTTTTTTGGAAATTTGGAAAATCTCTCGTAGAGATCAACTACGTCTGATATCAAATATGCCGGATTGGTTCAAATATTTACATTTAACGAGGATTCATACAACACGAACAGATTATATCGATCGTGTTGTTTTTTGCCAATAGATGTTATCATTTCTTTGAAAGTGTACATTGGAATTTATACGCGTATGAGGCTTTGATATTTGAGTTTTTCGATAAAAAGCCATACATAAATTTGAGAGCTAAAATTGAGTGCCCGAAGATTAACAATGAGTGTGCCGTTTGAACGGGGCTTTAGGTCGGATTAGCATAAAACCTATTTCCGTTGCAAAGCATATTTTTACAGCAATAACATGTAGGCGACGTTATTTTTATTTGCGTGATTTACACTCTCATTTCGGATCATTTTATTTTCGCGTACGTTTCGGTTTTATGGGTTTTTGGCAACAATGGCCGGGGACTCTTCACATTTGTCAGAGAAAGTCAGCCGTTTGCATTTGGGATGTGCGCCTGAAAGAAACGTATTTCGTGCCTCACTAATAAGTATAAATCGCACAAATTGCTCATTTGTAGGAGATGTCGTCCAATTAGTTCGCTTGTCCGAGTTGTTGGGATTAATAGGGCGTGAAGATCGTTTGACATGTTTATTGGAATTAGAGCCGCATTTTCTTAAACGATGAGGAAAAACGGATCATTTAATTTTCCAACGAGTTAAGACGAGCAGTCTCATTAAGAGAATCCTGCCAGTTTTATTTTCCGACTCGTTTTAATTCGATTTGTCATTTAGTTACTCGGGATGTGCCGTTGAGCAAACTTTACACTCGTTAGTGCAAACTTTTGCTGCTCCTTTTAACAAATTTATTAAAAAATATTACGTTCCCAACTATATTTTCTTGGATAGAGATCTTTAAAATGGACTGGAACTAAATTTAATCAAATTATTCAAAAAGGCTGTTAACATCATTTAGTTTATACGCTCTTATCTGTTCGAGAACAGGAGTTACTATTTATGTTCTACGATTAAATTTATGCTTTGCATTTATTCTTTTTTTTGCATATCTAATCTATCAATGGTCTTCTACAAGTTTAGAGGTGTATACCGATTTTGAAATAAGAAAAATGTTCGTTTGGTCATAATTTGATATAAAACATGTAGTATGAAACATTTTTCTGAACTAGGAGGGTCATCTTGATAGTAAGGTTAAAAAGGGCTCCTGTGATCGAGGTATTATTTTTGTTTCAAAGTTGCCACACCTGATATGTACTGGGGATCCTAATGATCAGTTTGTTTGATTCTGCGTGTTTGTCGGCCATTTTGTTCAGTCACAGTAAATTCTTACAATGGAGAGGTCGTTACACGCCCGTCACTCTTCGTCCGTGCGAAAGCCACGACGTTATTCGTTTTTTTGTGTTATTTTAACAGAGCCATCTCTTGTGGTCCTACGGAGACATTGCACCTGCTTACCGATGGATCGCTTCTTGCGCGTGCACCGTTGTCGGTTGGGTAATGACGCGCAGGAGGTGGGAGTCGGGAGAATCGTCGGTTGGCCTTGGCTTCGGGAAGTCGTCCCTCCTACAGCCATATATATCTCTCTCTCTTGTATGAAATAAATAGTTATTTAGAGAAAAGTCTTTTTATTCGACGCCCGTCTATTCCCTACCCATTCGTCCAGCAACACCATTCCTTAGTTCCAGGCCACCCAATTCCTTAGTATTGTCCACCAATCATCGTGTCACTGATAAATGTATTGCCTTTAAATCTATTCAGTCGATTGTACACCTATCATTTCATTATTACTTCAAAATATACTCATATATGAAATACGAATTTGATAAAACGTTTTATGAAGTTACTTTGAAACAAATATACTTTAAAGACGACTTGAAGAGCTTTCAACAAGACTAAGCACCAAGCTAAACTAATAATTTGTATCATTTCACAATTAAAATTATAATTGCAATTTATAACTTCTAATTAGATTATTACAATTCTCTATATAATTTCTGGATTAGAAATAGATTTTATGTCATTAAAAATAGCGTATCAATAAATCTAAAAATGCATAGCGCATTGAAAGGATTAATGAAAGGAGAAATAATAAAATTGATAAATCTCAGATTGCATGAATTCCTTTTAAGAAATAAATGAACCATTTTATGTGGGAATGAAATTTATCTGTCCATTGTTTTATAATCTTAATGTTGTCCACTTTTCAACTCCTCTCACTCAAGCCATTTAGAAAAATGGCTGATTATGTTGTCAACCTTTAAGAATTACGAGATCTTTCCAACAACAAATACATACATTGTTAAACAAATCCCACGATGCCCTTGTTACGTGTAAGTAGGATGTCCATCTTCAGCAGGAAAATTCAAGCTTTAAATTGAGCCATTCAAATGTATGTAGTAGGTACCTGGTCCTGTGATTCTTCTTTTTCCTTGGTAAAGCTCAAAATATGAAATACAGTCAACCCTCCTATAGCGTCCATTTCGTTTTTTTTATAAATCGACTACGCATAATCATTACAGGCTTAATTATGTTCCATTCGGAATTTGAAAAATTAGTTAATTAATCCAAAAGCCATGCACTCTTGTTACAAATAATTATAGTCGGTTGTTAATAACGCATATGATGGCTCAAAGACATGGGGTTTCCATCCCAGACGCCATGGATCACTATCGAAGGACTCGAGCGTAACCTTTTGATGTAAAGTCACGTATCAAATTTCATAATAACGAGAGGGCTAAAGTTCATCGCTGTCACCGCCGCTCCTACAATTTGTCCCTGATGAAGGATGCATCAGTGTCGTTTGAAACGTCGCACTCCATCCATCAGATGTGGCACCCGAAATGCTTAACGAGATAATAATAAAAAGCCGTAAGGCCGGCCTAAAGCGATTATGAGGTGCTCGACTTGATTTCCTCTATGGACCAATAGAGCTAGTTCTCTCGACAATGAAGCCAGTGATGGACTGCCTTCTTTGTTGGCGGCGGCGACGTTACTTTCCTCACTTTATTGTTATTAAGAATGTTTATTTTCTTGATTTGCGAGAGGAAATCTGGTCGTAAACAAAGCGTCCTTATTGTTCATGGATGGCGGAATAAATAAGGGCACGAGAAGCAGGGAGACTGCTAATTTTTAACTGCTGCAGCAAAAACGTAAAATGAAAGCTCTCTTTTATGAGATGGAATCCTCATTTTGCATTAAAAGGATTCGACTATTTTATGGGGGTCATCCAGAAAGTAAGGTTACAATATTTATGTATAGGATTTTCTATGTCAGTGTTATAGACCTCTGCTGCTAGATCTTTTTGGATTAATGATACACCAACATCACTATAGATTTAAAAAAAAGCTTTTCCCTCATGTGTGTGAGCATTCTGGCACCTATCTCGTACAAAACTTCTTATAACCAAGCTTTTCCGACACAATATCACCAAGGAAACTTCGAAAAATATCAGGAGAATCTTCATAAAGGTCGTTAAACGTAACACGGCGGTTATTTCGCATTGGTTCTTCAATATTTGCATAAGTTCGTCAGAAATGACTGATGGTCTCCAACTCCTTGCGTCGTCGTGAGTATCAGTCTCTGAACAATCTAACCCACTTTGTGACATATTATCGACTTATCACATCACTTGTCTAAACACTTCTATGAGCTTCTGATGGATATTCGGTATTGTTCATTAAGTAAAAAAAAAAATCTCACACATTATTCCCTTACTTTCTGGATGACCCTCGTGTAATGCTGGATTATCATTTGATTGTAAAGTGTTAAAATGTAATTAAATGCCTTCGATCAAATAATTGCCATTATTCTGTCTACTTGGAACGCTTTTCAGTCGAGGAAGAATCGAGCTTCATGAATGAGCTTGACGAAAGAACTTGAATCACGAAGTAGCCGATCCACTTCAGATTCCATCGATGCATCCGGGCGTAATTGACATTTATTTACAAACTTTACAAAGAGCTCACCTCTCGATTAGTGGCATTTGAATGTCATACACGGATTAATCGCTCCATTGCGACACATGCTGATGGTCTGGAAAAGAAAGTAATAAAAAGTGCTCGGAGATGATTTACGGGTGTGAATAAGCAGCGGCCTTGGAGCGGAATTAGTATCCGAACGAATCATGAGGATCAGATGATGATCATTCTGACCGAGAGCAATCAAGATAATCTACGCGAAGAACATATGAGCAGTTGCAGCCATGTGGGAAGAGGATCTGATGGCCATCTGGAGTGCGTCGTCCGGCACTCGTTCCAACAGGGAAATCGGAAGGCGCTTCAAGCTAAACACCATCAGGATTGGATGCAATCGAATCCATGGAATTTCATTTGGATGTTGGACATCGATTCAAAAAAAATGGAACATACGATGAAGAAATTTGAGTGTAAAAAGCAAAGGACGAGGGCAATCTGATGGGATTTAGTAATGGATTGTTTTGTCTGTCCACGTTCTCGCATCACATCAACGCACCAATTGTGGGATTAAAGAGCAGGAAGTCAAGGTCGGAGCGGAAGTACCGTAATATGTATAGAAATAAGAATTAAATTAAGCCAGAAAACATATATGGAATAAATCGGTTCGGCCGGGTCGAGAAGTTTGGGCCCGCTTGTCTGAAATCTATTTACAAGTCTGTTTGGAGTAAGGTAACAAGTGGAACCGTTTCCTGAAAGGGTCACTTCAGTCCAAAGAGTTCGTTGAAATCGGGAGAATGTAATTCCGAGCCACGGGGAGAATTCGCACGGGATTGAAAATTAACCCCTATGCGAGCTCGGGGGGATGGGATAAGGTCGAGGTTTGGCGCTTATGCAGTAAATCCGGCCCTCGAAGCCAAATCTATCCCGATTTGCGATTTTATGCCTGCACACCACCAAAATTCGAATAAAAAGGACCCAGATTACGTCTCCGAGTAATAAAAGTGCCAAATCGGAGACCGAATTCAAGGTAACGACACCAGCCCAGATTATTTTCATCGACGCTTATTCCAGAATAGAAGAGCATTTCGCGACTTTTCCACTTTGAAACCCCTTCTAATGGGTACATTCTCTGACTGGGAACCCATTTCCGAAAGAAATAATTATTTTTTCCCTCCAACGTGCAAATATATGCGACGCCAAACCAAACAATGACATATTACATTAAATCACGCTGACTTCTTGTTAGCGGTGCTTATTGTGTTTGGATGAATATCCAACAGTAGAATTCTTCAGCAAAAAAATCTTGTTATATTTGATTGACAAAGGTTATTTAAGACGTCCAAACAAGAATTTAAAATAAAAACAAGATACTCCAAGAAGAAGCTGTAACGTAAATAATTAATCTTTTCAATGCACGAGGCGTTTATATATGCGCTTAAATAGTTACCTAATATTCCTGTGTTTTTACCAGGTTAACAACTTTCTTAGGACGATTTTGAAATGCCCATATAAGAAAAAGGATAAAGAAGTTATATTAGATTCAGATTGGAATATGGATACATGTTATATGCGAAAGCAATAATTAAACATCAAACGCTTGCTCCAAGTATTAAATTTGTAAATAGTAATGATTTTATTAATTAATTAAATAATAATATTGCTCATGTTAACTCTTTACAGTCCGTGCCCGCGTCAATCCATGATGAGAATGACATAATTTAAACAAATACGCAATAGTTTTTCTTTTATAGATCATAAAATATATTCAAATACACAATACAAATATAATTTTATATATAACGATGAACTGCCTGAATGAATCTAAGCCTGTTTATACAATTCAAGTCAAAAATAAATACTTTTTGCATTTTATCACGCTAGTAATCGCACTACATATTAAAAACCGCTGTTATAATTATACACATCGATGCGGTAAACTCTTTTGTACACACCATTGAAATTTCGTTTCATTCTATTGGCTGGCTTAAGAATTATATCAATTTTACTAAAGAAGTAACCTTTCCTTTACTATGGTGTATTTACTACACTGGGAATTTTTACAATATATTGAATCTCGATATACTATGTATATCAATATACATATATACTATCTACATTCAAGCCTCTTTTTGTGCTACTTTTTTGTGCGATTTCGAAGTTATGCGGTTTTTTAAAGCATTTTTTATTTTAATTTTATAAATACGTATCGAGATATTTTGGATAAAATGGTAGGAAACTACTTTTTTCAACACGGTTGACATCATATCTTAAGTTTTTATTAATTAATTTACTTCAAACTAGATTACAAATCTTTTCTATATAACCCTCTATTATTCCTACCAGATTTATATCAAAATTTATTTCTTAAGTATTTAATAAAAATTAAAACTAACAAAATAAGGCTAAAAAACGACTTGACTGACTTTTTGTAAACAGTCGCCATTTTGTGATTATTTTTGAGTTAGTATTTCTCTAGATACCAATGATGCATTGCCTTATTCTTTTCCTGTTTTTTATTTTAAATAGCTTTTTTATGCGATTTTGGATATATTTTATATAGCTGTTTCAAAGTTATGCGGTTTTTTAAAATGCAAGGAACGCATCTTCATTTTTTCTATAAATTTCATAGCTTTTTTTGTGCGATTTATCTTTGTGCGATTTTCCGCGGAACGCATCTACCGCATAAAAAAAGTTTATGTGTATATTATTATCTATATTATCGAATATCGATATTAAATATAATAAATACGAGGTTTCTGAATATCATATGGCGTACTAAATACATAGCATCGTAAGGGAAAGGTTAATAACATAAGATTAAATATCAATAGCACAACCGATAGATTTGAATTAAAAGTAGCCCTTAAATAACAGTGATCGGATCTTAATGAGTTGATATTGCATATTCAAGCGTATTAATATGCTAATTAATTTTAAATCAAGAAATCAGATACGCAATTTAAATGATTGTATTTCGAGATTCAATCTTAAAATATAGCATCCTTTAAATATATTTTTTATAACGAAAATCCAATTATACAACAAACCCGTTAAAGAATTCGCCCGCCATACTTTTCTGCTTGAACAATAAAATAGTTTGGCAATTTTAAAGACGCAAGTTGAACAACTATTCAGTCTATTTGTTCAATTAAATTGTAATTTAAGCCGAATTCCAAGTAAATTTGTCGTACCGCATGAGTCGTATTGGTTTATGTATTTATTGATTTTATTATAATGCGGATTTCTTGGAGTTGTTCAGTGATAAAATGATTGGCAAACACGATTCAAAAAAAGAAATAGGAAAACAAATTAAATATATGAATACATATTTACGCTGATAAAGCATTACTTTTATGCAATGTTTGTCATAAATATTTGTACAAATCAAATATTTGTGAGCGTGTACGCAATCCTACCTGTCAACCAGAGATGTCTAAACTTTTTAAACTCTAGCCACTGGGATGAATTATTTTCACATTAAATATTAATTTGCACAACGAGAGATTTTCGAGTGGGAATTTATTCCCGTTTGTACAATAATAAAGATCTATTTTGAACGGGATTTATTAGTCGTTTCTTGAAAATCTAAAATTTCTCTTCTGCTGCTGTGTCCTTTGCGAGGAATTTGTTTCCAATTATAAACAGATTATAACATTAATTTCTTAAGGGGCATCTTTGAGGGATTTTCTGCTCGCAAAATATTTTTTCCGGGAATTTTCAGCATCATTTGACTTGAATAATCCGTCGATGGATCTTCCAAGAAAGCATAAATCTTAAAACTACGGAATGCCAGCAAGAACATAATTTGTTAATATATTACCCAATGCCACATACCATTGGATTATAACCAGATGCAGTCACTTAACTAGAAGTCCGTTTTAGTCTGGAGATAAAAACGAGGGGATTAAATCGCTCAAAACACATGCAGCAATACTTCCAGACAACTCTTGGGAATCGTCACGATACTACTTTGACTGCAAAGGTTGCGGCCTTTCAATTTTAAAGTCTGCTTCCCAAAGTGCTGAACACCATCAAGATTAGCGAAAGCATTAAGAGAACACTATTAAATGGATTCATTTATAGATTCATCCAGCGAATGCCCGGGAAGTGACTCAAGCAATATCAACATGCTTCGAAACCAGTATAATAGAATGAGAAAAATATTTTCAACAAGGTCTTATAAAATCTGCATAAAACGGCAAGGACGATGTCATGATAACACGATCGTTTGAGATAAAATCAACGATGATTGAGTATTTATCAATAACATAATTAGGCAAAAAAATGCTAACTACTCACCAAATGGGCCGATTTAAATCAAGGCATTGATCAAAACGCAGATTATTTGGGAACAGCTTACCTGAAATAATAAAAATGGAATATTTTAATAAATACATAATAAATTTGAGAATTAATTATGCATAATTTTGTGTTAGAAATACGCGTGACCGTATGGTAACAGTAACATCATTGATAAAATGCCATTATCCATATATTTTTTTTATAGATAATAGCATCCAAAACAAGCTCTTTAAATTGTAAATGATAAAAAAACCAGAAACCATACAAAAATGTCCCTAATAAAGACAATTGTGACCGTATGGTCACGAGATATTTTTGCTAGATTTTTTTTTTAAATTGTTCCATATTTTGATGATCATGTTTATAAATGTTTATTCATAAATACTATGTTATTTTCATCTCCTCGCCACTCAAGAATAGATAAGATACGGAGCATACTGAAAATAAGGAACGATAGTGATCCTCAAACTGCTAGAATATAGCATACACATTCAGCAATTGGAATCGTTATTATCTTGGGTTAAAATCTATAGGATTTGTAGTTAAAGTAAGACTACAACATTTATGCGCCATAAATTTCCACGAGCTCCCAATGGATATTCGCGGCGGTTAAGTTCTGCAAAGTCAAAAAACTGATAAAAGCGCGAATTTCGCACGAACGAAACGTGGCAGGAGCGCGCGCGTATTTTTTTTATGCGAATGCGCATAAAAAAATAAAAGTCATTCACATTAAGATGGTAAAATAATACAAATATCGACATTTTCAGCTGAAATCAAATACTTTGGCAAATCAACTTGATGTAGAAGATGATGATAGGAATGAAATTTTTAGTTTGATGTTATATGGCAGTAAAGAAACAGAGAACGATATTGAAGTTGAAAAAGTCCTGCCCCGCTTACTGTAAAACTATACAAGAAACTAGTTAATCTATTTATTGTACATGACTCAAATTCTGAACGAGCTTTCAAATTCCAGCACAAGCCTAAGAATTGCATGTCTCCATAGTGCGTTAAAAAATATTGGTTAACCTTCGAAAAGTTTTTTTATGCGATTTTTGCTACATTTTAACACATTGATTTGAAGTTATGCGGTTTTTAAAAATAACTTTTTTTATGCGGACTTTTTATATGCGACTCCTTATGAAACGTATCTATCGCATAAAAACAGATCCAAGTGTATATCTTCTCAAAGCAATTAGCAATGATCAAATTTAAACCAAGTATTTAAAAGCAACCAATTTCTACATTGAGAAAGCCACGAAAGCTTTATTTGATATCTTCAGCAGGATAAGGGTTTTTAAAAAAACGTTCTTAATTAGTAAAGATGTCGCTATAGTCCTTTTTTCTCCCGTCCAGTTTCTTTATTAAATGGTGACATTTTTTTTAAAAAAAAACAGTTAAAAATAAAATTTTGACATAAATCTGGTTAAGTGTTTCCAAACTTATTGTCGATAGCGTTTGAACCCAAGCATTTTATAATAATACTCAATAAGTTCGTAGGATGAGTAATAAAACAATAATTAAACAGAAAAAATCGACTAGATACATTAAATCAAATGCTTTTCTAATTATTCCGTCTGTTTTGTAGAACGATTTATGTTTGACCTCAAAATAGGCTTAAGTTTCGGCGATTACTTCTTCATTGGAAGAAATTCAAAGTGCAATTTTGACGTCGTTTTTTTGCAATTCTTCAGGTCAAACGTACCAATAACAACATAAAATATTCATCATTGATGGTTTGTCTTTTTTTCTGTGTCATCCTATGAACTTATTGAGCGACGCGTTAATAAGAGTTTTAAAAGTAATCCTAATACGCCAATTTTAATCTTCTTCGGATTAAATCCTAATTGGTTCCAATATCCTTGCGGATGCAGCTGTTATCGGAATCTTCGATCCCGAAGTACAAAAAAGCAATTAGAAAGTTGTGGAAGCCGTCAAGTGGGGATGCTGAGAGATGTACCCTGGAAGTCTTGGGAGCAGAGGTGTTAATATGTCGAGCACGAATTGGATTTGATTGTAATAAATGTATACGTCGGCAAGTCCGATACAACCTAACGACCTGTGTGGGTGAGCGAAGCCTCGGGCCGCACAACGGAAGGTCGTGGGTTCGACTTCCAGCCGGGCAACTATTGCGACACTATCCATGTTAACTCGTGTACCCGGCATCGTATAAAACTCATATGTCTTTATTTTATGACCATTGCCACTTTGTAACCACCACTGCGACAAAAAGTGAAATCCACCAAAGAAGCATTGTTATGCAGCCAATACACATTACACATCCATCCCATGCACATTTAGCAATATTTTATCGTTTTGAGTTCTGCAAAATGATTTTAAATGTTTAGTACAAAAAAAAAGAAGAACATTGACAGGAAATGGACGCTAATATGATAACTGTACTAAGTATTTATGTCTTCATTCTGAGAAGCGGTGCTAACTGCAAGAATACATATAGTTAGATCCAAATCTGCGGCCATCATTGTTGATGTTCGAATTCCACAGAAATAATTACAACAACAAAAAAATCACACAAAAACAACACAAACAAAAACGAGATACATTACATCGCCAAAAAAATGCGTCCGGTATTGGCAAAACGCAATAAACCAGATTTTCAGAACATTTAGCCTCGAGCTCATTAGACCCCAAAAAAGTGTTCCTCGAATTGTATCTAATTTTTTACGAGCGTGACTTTCAACTTCACTTTTATCTTCTCGATCTTGGAACACCGCCCCGAGCATCACCTATGACCCAATCCGGACAAACTGGAGTATCGGAAGATGTTTCGGAGGTTCCCTCGCGATAAGTGAGCAGATGGATGAAGAGCCTCCCGCCCTATCGAATCCCATCATCACGGCTGTGGGCCCAGCGTGCTGTTTCATCTTCATGAATAAATAGCTCGTAAAATAATTCAAATAACTGGTGTTTACCCAGCCAGTCGTTATCTTGTGTTCGAAGGTAAATACTTAAATGTATATGAGAATATAAACACATTCGGCTCGTTCAAAACGAACCTGGATCGATGCGGGGAAGAATGCGGACAAATCTCCAAATAATCACATTGGGAAACCGTATAATTTTTATCGACGACATTATGTGAGGAAATTGTCGAGAATTTGATGCAGCATCCTAAGACGCCCGACAAAATTAAAGATGAAAATTGATGAGCCGAAATAAATCCGAGAACATGAATGTCCAATACAAACAATTTATCGATCAATAATTTGTATATTAAATTGAAAACGCTGTCTTATTATCAATGGGATCATTGAAATATGTACGATTTTATTACCTAATCGGTCTTATCGAGTCTCATGATATGCTAATGTACCGCGCCTATACTCATTATGCAAAATATTAATCCGTTGATGAGTAATCGCGCATATGTGTGTTCGTACTCGAGTGATACAACAAGAGTATTAGTAAATCGGGCTATAAAGGTACCCCTACACGTCTAAATCGCTTGCATTTATATAAAGGAATACAATATTTATACGCTGTCTTTTCATAGAGTACAAAACAGGGAGTTATCGCATCAATCATAAACAGATGACGACAAAATAAACATTAAAATTTTAATTGAATTTGTCCGTATCCGATTGAAAAGTATCATGTATAATAATACATCCACAAGACATGCATGTCTATTAAAAATATTGTGTGATATCAACAGTGTAAAGCTTAATTTATTTATATACAATATATACGGCTTCACTTACGCTGAGCGGTTCTGAGAGAAAATTGGATTTATGTGGACGTTAAATGGTGGA
Source organism: Stenopsyche tienmushanensis (assembly GCA_008973525.1). NCBI lineage: Eukaryota > Metazoa > Arthropoda > Insecta > Trichoptera > Stenopsychidae > Stenopsyche > Stenopsyche tienmushanensis. The sequence continues at coordinate 378,552 of WACJ01000523.1, forward strand.
CATACAAATATAGCATCTATGTTTAGCACAATTTAAATTTAAATTTAATCAAAAGATTGAAGAAACCTATAAGTAAACCTTTTTTTTAGTGTATATTTAGAATCGTATGGTCATTTTTTGTCTTTGCAAAAACAATTTAAAATAAATGACCTGAATGATGAATGTTGAGTCTTAACATTCGATATATGTCGAAGCTTATCAGTAAATAGAAAGTTGAAATGTTCGATGATGACTAATTTACATCATTAGATGAATCAGATCCATAACAAACTATCGCTGAACTATCACAAAAACTTTAAATTACATGGATCATTTAAAACTTATGGGCAAGATGAATAGAGTGGACGCTTGGATACATGAATTATCTGCGACCAATAAAAAACAGTGAACGATTTTGAACATTTTTTATCACAGCATATAATTAAATTAATTTTCTTAGCCCTTAGGAAAAGTTAATTTTATGCATTACTTTTTCCATCTGTTAGCTAAAAGATGAAGATGTGTTTGTGTAATATATAATAAAATAGGATAGCTATAAATCTAGTGGTTGTTTTATGTTACTTATAGACACATACAAACAGTAGGCGCATAGCGTTCATTGTAAATTATTTGAACAGTCTTGAAGATGTAATTTATTTAGCTTTTTATTGAGGAAGGAAAAAAAAGCAATGATATTGCAAAAAGGATGTCATGGATAACACAACATTATATAATAACAAAAAGCTAAATCTAATAACCTGAGCATCAAAGAATCCATTATGATAAAAAATATTGATTGAATTTGATATGAAATCTGGATGACCAAACAAAGCACAGAAAATCAAAGATTTATGAAATTGAGTTTTTGTCTTAAATATTGACCTCAATTGACATCAAGGAAATTCCAATTCAACAATGGAATTTCATTGGCATTGTCGAGATGGCCAATTTTTTAATTCTTGGAGTTTTATTTTGGCGAAACATTCTAGTAGTAATTTGTACGCTGTAAAAGGAGCAATAGAGCAAAATCAATACAAAGAAATCTCATAAAAGACTTTTTTGCTGTTACAAATAAGTGAATAGTTTCTGTATTTATCGTCACTTTGTCATTAAGGCAATATTTGAAATTAAACATAGCTTTGTTAACATTCAGATCCTTATAAAATGGCGAAGAGCCTCGAAATAAACAAGTTTGACGTCTCATTCAATGTAAGGATAGTCATGATATTTTCCAACAATTGAATATCATAACGATATAATAGTTCAGACGAGAACGCGTAGGCAGGACACGTTCCGAGAAAAGAAAAATCCAGGGTCTGCAAAACAGTAATGGGATGTTCACCTATAAGATGTCTGCCGTGTTCAAAAGGAAAGGAGCATTGTTAGGGAGGCTTTCATATATTTTGATCAAAATATGCCTCGACGTTTATTAAATATTTGTAATAAGAACGTTTTGGTTGAATAAAATCATATTAACCCTTTGGCAACGGGAGAAATTATTGTGTGAAAAGTGTGTGAAAATCTAGAACAGTGTTTCTAGAACTTATGTAGTCCGCGGATCCCATCTTGAGCAAAATATTTTTCGCGGACACTCTCTTGAACATTTTTTTTTCGCGGACCCCATCCCAACATTTTGCGTCATTTTTGAGATTTAATTTCAAACAAACATTTCATGGTCAAATATTGTTCAAAATAGATCTTTTTATAATGTGTTCTATAATTAAATCCACAAAATATCACGTTCAGGTATAGACAATTTTTTAAAAATATTTTCGCGGACCGCAATTTAAGAACCGCTGATCTGATGAAAAGTAGGTTTACAAGGGCTGTAAGGTCGAAGAAAATTTTGTGTTGTAAAGTTGGCGCACCTAGTGTGCAAGGGAGATTTTTAGGTCAGTTTGTTTGGTCCCATGTAGCCATTTTGTTCAGTCACAGTAAATTCTTACTATGGAGAAGTTGTCGGGCCCTCCCGTCTCCTGACATTTATCGAAGTTTCCTCTGTGGATATTGTGTGCGAGATAGGTGCCCAGAATGCTTACACAGCGTGTTTTTCACAGGAGAGAGCAGCGCCGTAATAAGGGCGTGGCAAAGCGGACGCCGCTCATTCGTCATATCAGCGGTCATAAAAGTGGACCGATTGGATATACAAACTTTGTGGCCAATCCGTCCTCTTTTAGGCCTTTTTGCGGCATGTTCTATACGATCACGAAAACAACGTAGCGTCTAGGCACTTTCTATCATTGTATTTTTTAAAAACAGCAACCGCCATCTATACGCTAGGTCGAGTACTTTTGGGACTATGTTTGTATATTATTTTAAAACATACATTATAATAATATTTGATATATTGCATTTATAATAGTATTCGTTTTCCGGGGGGAGGGGGAGAGGCGGTAATTAGATACTCCCCACGAGCGCTTCATACCCTTGTTATGGCTTTGGGAGAGAGAAGCCTTTCCGGACTCTATCATGACGGGGGATGAGACTTAGGTGTATCAATACAAAAACTGGAGGCGCAGATCTAAGACACTGGCATACAAAAGCTGGTACCCCGACTACATAAATGCCTCGATCTCGTTAATTTCTAATTTCATTCAATTTTGCAATAAATGAGTAGCTGTAAGGCAACGACATCTCTTGGATGATAATAAAATGAAATCATCGACGACGATTTTGGGCGGTCCGGTCTTTTTCTGTGCATCAAAATACTATGATATAATGCACCCCATTGATTAAAATCGTCATAGTTTAGCAATTTCATTGATTTAAGCGCATTATTTTTTAATTTTATTGATAGAGGTACAAGCTGCGATGCTTGTTTTTTTTAGCATTTTTAAAATAAATAAATTTTAAAAAATTGTGTTTTAAACTTTAAAAGGTAATTTTAACGCAATTGACATTTTTCACAGCGTCTACTCGTATTTTTTTAGCACAAGAAGGGTTCTAGTGTTAATAATAAGAAAGGATGAAATTATTTATACCGGTCGAATGCTATGATTTTGATATATTAGGCGTTTCCAAACTTATTGTCGGTAATGCATTACATTAAAATGATGGCACAATTTATGATTCAAATTTTGTTTCAATACACCATTAATTTCCGAGAATGTCAAACCGTACAAAAGATCTGGCTTGTAAAAGTTGATATCGTGGGTTTATACAGGAACATTCGATTTGTTCATATTGATCGCATCTATCATAATTGTGACCTTCGTTATCCCACACGATGTGGATGCTCCTTTTGGGACATCTTCTGCGAGCGATATCCTCCTCTCCGCACTTTCGTCCCGGCATATGATCGTCCGTTTCTGATGGAAGTGTTTTCTGGGGTCCCAAAATTGCCAGAGGAGTGCGTTCACCTGATCTTATCGCTCATCTAATTTCTTTTCTCGGCACTTTTGTCGTATTCTCTCTTCGGAACAAATTTTCTTTGATGGTATCTCGTCCGAGATTGCTGCCGGGGCGGATCTATTCATATTTGGCGGACTTCTTTCAGACGACAACTCAAAACAAAGAGGAATTCGGTCGAAATTGAAATGACGCAAATTGCAAGGTAGAGTGGAGAGCTTTCCGAAGACAAAGCTACACAGTCGTCTCTCATTAAAGCATTAGTGACGCCTCCCAATTCCTGGAGGTACATCGTTGACCTTTATAATGGGAGGCTCCCGTCTTGATCCTCGGGATTGTTTGCTGACAAATGAGCAACGAAGCAAACAGTATTAATTGAGGGGGCCCTTCGTGTAACATTAGACGAAATGACCCATCGACCTGATGATGAGGCCATGCTGGTAGGGGAGGCTGAAGAAAACGAAATGTCATTATTTGTCCTACACGTCGCTGACATTTAAGGCGACGACCCTCGCTATTCATATAGAAGTAACGAATCAAATGCCCCTCAACCCTTTGCTCCTTCGACACAATTAAATGTCATTCCATCGGCGATATCTTAGGCAGCGAGAAGATTTACATAGCGAACGAATAAAAGATGTGCGAAGCGCATTGTCGACGAAAACAAATTTCCATCTTTCTCCTCTCGGAATTTATTACTAAATTTTTATGCATCCATTTGGTTTTTATTTCCTTTTCATGGAAATGCTCCTTGATGAATGTATTAAAATTTAAATCTGTTGTGAACGCGCATAAATACGTCCGCATCTTACGTTTATTAGGTATTTCTCGAGCGGGGTAGATATTATACATTCCCGACAAGATTATATCTACGGGGATTAAGGTTACACAACATGGCGACCTAAAGAAACCTTTAATTTGGATACCTACTTAATAATAGCCGTACATTTTTAAATCCCTCTCAAGGATCGCTTTCAATCCATACTTATTTCATCGGAGAAACGTTCCATCTGTTGAAATAAATCGCCCATGACATGTTTAGCATCCCGCATGGCACGTATTTATTTTCGAGCGTTCCCACGGAAATATAAACGACAAATAGATGACAATTGAAATTTAAACGAATTCTCAATTCGAATATATTTTTATTAATATATCCAAAAAGAACTTATAAATCAGCTTAATATACAACTGAACCACATTAATTGACTTGGCAGCCATTGTATATATACAATATTCGTATTTCAACCCTTTGATGAGTATGCTCGCACTTGTGGAGTGCAGCGCTCCACAGTGCTTTATTTTCAATATTGAGATCCTATTTGAGAAACTATTATGATTCCCAAATGTATTGACTTCAAGCTTATTCCTTAGTTCTTAAACTCACGTAATCCGCGGACCCCCTCTTAAGCAAATATTTTTTCGCGGAACCCCCTCTTAAATTTATTTTTTCGAACCCCTTCCCAACATTTTACGCCGTTCTTGAAACATAATTTTTCGCGTTGCGAGAGATGCGTTCCGCAAAAAATCGCACAAAAAGAAGCTATGACTTTCATAGATAAAGTGAAGATTTTAAAAACCGCATAACTTTGAAACAGCTATATAAAATATATCGAAAATTGCACAAAAAGTAATTTTAAAAAAATCAGGAAAACAATAAGGAAATTAAAAAATAACATTTTTGGTGACATCTTACATCATTGGTAAAATTTTAAGGTTATCTGAAACACGTTAAAACGCGTACTCGAGAGAAACGGCTTAAAAATTTCATTATGGGAGGACATTATGGGGTTCAAGTTTCCGCGTCACAAAAATAGCTATAACTCCGTAAGTAGTTGGAATTTTGGATTTTTTTTGGATAATATATTTTTAAAAATCGAAACAATGGAAAAACTAAATCAATTTTTTCAAAAGTCTAAACCAGAATAAAGGGCGTGGCTGAAATTCTGGGATAGCAGATGCAATATGATTTACACAGTCCCAAATTTCGGTTAGAGTTGATGATTTATTTCCTATTTTATCCAAAACACCTCGATACTTACACTTTTAAAAAACCGCATAACCTCGAAAAAGAGTTTTGAATGTACATATAAACTTAAACACTGGATGATGACGTTCTACGAGATGGAGATAAATTCGGGTATTTCCATTGATGGATTAGCTGAGAGACTTGTATCAATTCACTCAATTGTGTATCGACATTTTTTTTTAAATAAAATACTATTTAAAAAAATAGGAACTTTTAATGAGAGTTACTATTGCGTTCATCTTATTCTCCTGATACGCAGACCCGCATTCGAGCGCGGCAACTCTACGAACACGTGTGAGCGGGGTGTGGACTCCACCACGTTACAATGGTGTCAGAAGTGAATCCGTTCTGCTTTCGTGCTGTTATGTAGTCGAGCAGACGGACATGAGTGGATGGGCATAGAATGGAAAGACTCTTGATAGGTCTGTCCACATGATGCATGCACAAGAAGTGATAGGTGTCGTTCATCCAGACACAATGTGTCCACAGCGCCACATAAGAGTTAGTTGTTAAATTGACACATTGCGTCTAAAGAGAGACGGAAGATGTCGCTGTTAATCTGGTGAATTAAATCTACACAGATAGACAGCGCCATTGCGTAGACATGATACAGATAACAAAAACTTATTTATTTATTGACCTGAATTTATAGCTTGTAGATTTATATTATCCATTATAAAAATCATATCAAATGGACTGTACACAAACATTTGATATAAGAATTTAAAATCATTCACTCTAAATGTAAAAGACAAATTATTTGGTTCCATTGCAATCCAGGTCAGGTAGTCAGTAGTTATGTTATTGTATTGTAACAGAGTTTATAAAGGACACCAATTAGGCTCCACAGGAAGCCTCCCAAATATCCGGACTGTCTATTAGTAATTAATCCAGAACCATCCCGGCTTAGCCACACATCCACAATTGTAGAAGTTTAACTAGCCTAGAATTACACGGATCATTCTATTAACGTGGGATGTCAGAGGATTCACAAGTGAATTAATGAATTGGCCGCCCGCCGCGCGCCGACGACGGCGCCATCTCTTTTCGAACGTGCGAAATATGCCGAATCGATATGTTTTTGCAAAAGCCCTTTTCTAGCAATTTCATCATGCACCACTTGGAACATATTCAATAACATAATTGTCTTCTTCGCATGGTGTCGGCGTGCAGCCAAAAGTGGCAGAGCACCTGCTACCGGCCTGAAAACATGACCTGGCTTAGATGGAGGCTTTTAATAAAATTTAGTAGGCAGTCTATTTATATACATGGCAGCTCCAATTCTCCAGGCTGCAGACAAAGATACATCATCTTCAATAAAAAATGCTGCTCTGTTTTATGGCATCACTCAAAAATTCTACCCCAAAGCACCTGCTTTTACCGAATCGTCAAAATGCTCACAACGAGCATCTTAATTGCGGAATAAATATTATTTTGAGGCGATTCATATATAATTTATTTGATGTGTTCTTTTGAAAATGCATAGTAAGTATGGGCACATTAGTATAATTTGATTCCTAACGACTGGAGTAATTATGAAGACCGGTAAAAAAAAGGTTGACTGGCACAATCAGCATTTTTTGGAGGTCAAAATCATTTTTCTCGGAATGATATTTTTTAATTTATTTCGGGACCTTGTTTATACACAGGCCATAGCCATACTTTTCGATCATTCTAAATCAGACCTCCCCGGGAGAATTCGTTTTGCGTCCCTTTTATTACACATATTTGAATAACATAATGAGATCCGCCTCCTTTATTTTTTTTGTCCGAATAAACATAGTTAACATTTTGATGAGAATTATTAACATTTAAAACAACGCGGTATATTTATGCACAACTTGATCTCGAAGGGTTAAACCTTTAAGCTTTAAGCTTCTTGCTTAACCCTCGAACCGCTTACGCAAATATTTATTTTTCCTTACCTGGAAAAAAAATTAAGAGGCAGAAAATCTCTTTTTCTCACCAATCTCTATAATGCCGTAAAATCTTAAAATTACATCCATCTGCGGGTGAAAATATTTTACATCGTATAATAAATTCGCGGCTCGATTCGAAACATTTCAGATTAATTGGTGGATAAATGAATAATTTCACGGTTCGATGAATAGCATTAGAATAATCAAATAGTATCGGTTCGTGGAAAAATGCACAATCTGAGATTTTTTTCAAAATATTTACAAATAGTATTTGTTCAAATACCGACATTTCAAACACAGACAGCTCGAATAAACATTGATTTTTATAATAAAATCGCAATGTGTGCATTTAATTTTATCGAATGGCATTGGACTTATAACTTTCAACATGTGACAATAATAACCGTTAGAGGAATCGAATAGTAAACCATTTTTTAATACTATATTTGGGACCCAAGAGACACACCTTGGTTTATGAGAAAATGAATAATTACGCGTTGCGCAACAGAGGTTGCTACTTTTTGCCTTTTCAATGATGGGATCAAAAAGCTTCTTATCCAATGAAATAAACGTATTTCAAATGAAGAGAGTTTGTATTTTTATACATCATTAATACATTGGTACAGTAAAATTCCGGGTTATATTTGAATCACTATCGTATTAGTAAAATCCACTACAAGGTTAAACACTGATACCCTGACGCACAGAAATAACTCATATTCGAGCATAGCGAATAATTTATTCAATTAATCACCAGATTGCAATTGAAGACCAAAATTAATATGTAGTTTCAGATAAATTTAAATATGAAAATAATGGTTGTCTTGCATAAATATATTATAACCTCAAGACTCGCTTCTTTTTATAAAATAATTAATTTGTGCACTTATGTGTAAAGACTCATCCATTTCGAATTCAAAACCAGATTAACACTTTACAGTCCGGGCGTTCAACGCAAAACTACGCCCAAAGTTAGGGCGATTCCGCAGTAAATTTATGAAACTCTAATTCTTTCGTAAAATTGATATAATTCTTAATCCAGCCAATAGATTTAAACGAAATTTCATGGGTATCTATAGAAGAGTTTATTGCATCGATATATTTAAATATCATAATGATTTTTAACCTGAGATGCTTGTACCCGCGTAATTTGAACGTTTTATACGACATATTTGTAAAAATACAATTTGCTATATTTTGTCGAAGGATGATATTTAAATATATATTACACGATTAAAATATTTAAACATGTGTGTATTGCCATCCCTAAAAATAAATTTAAATCTATATTAAATTCATACGATATTACGACAAGTTAAAGTTACACAATTTTCATCACGCGTAAACGCGGGTACGGATTATGAAGTGTTAATTAGCAATGGTTCAGTCAGAAACTTCAAAAAAATCACCTAAGTTTGATACAATTATTTATTATAAACAAAGAATATCCATCTATATTTTACATAATACATTCATTAAACCCGGCTTAACCACGTGATTTTTTCTCGGTGCTCAATGGGATGTGCGAGGAATAATCCACTTAAAATTATTCAAATCGAATGAAATGATTACAGCATAAATGTATCAATAGAAAAGGGTCATATTTCATCATGACAATGCACACCCTAAATATTCATCCGACATAACGCCTTTGAATTATCATATGTTTGGATCTTTAGAACATTCCATCAGAGATTTCGAAATGAAGATAAAATTCAGAGCAACATTCTTATTTTATTTGATTAATAAAACCACAGATTTCTGGGATCATTTCATGATAGTCTCCATGGTCATCTTTCATAAGTCAGTATAATTTCAGTATAATCATGCTCAACGCTATGTGTAAATATTTGATTCTGTCATGTTACGAGGTAGTACCAGAAGTCCACGACCTAAAAAAGAAAGCACTAAATTCTTCATATCGATAAAAACTGTTTCATATCGATATTCCCATTATTAGAGTCGAGGTGTAGTAAATACATCACCGGTAGAGAGAGGTTATATAACAATTTCAATAACATATATGTACTTTATATATGTGCATACATAGATTAGACAGTTACCTCCCCTATGCGTCACCTAAGCTCGCCAAATAGTAATTACGCCACTGTTTCCAAGCGTCTAGATTTCGGCGGAAATTCTCGATTTAGTAGCTTTCATCGTGCTGGTGAGGTGTACGATTTCTGTTAGATAAAAATTTCAATCCCGAATTTTTTTGGATTACGTTTATTAATCCCAGGATTCCGGGATATCCGGGATCCCAGGATTGGATTCCCTAGGTGTGGTCACCTCATTTGATCAACAACTACGATGTTCGCTTTCCCAGAGTAGAATTTAGCTCGACTTTGATATTGGCTGGACTGAAATCTTTCTGTCTTTCTATCTACCATCTATACGTCAGGTCGGCTACTTATGGGATCACCCTCGAAACCAATTATTAAACAGGGTTCATGCTATATTAGATAAAAACGAGCTAATTTGACACCTAAATAATGAAATATTTTGACAATATATATTGAAAATGACAGCTTAATCAGCATTATCACGCCACTTTACAATAACTCCACACAAGTCGCGTTTAAGTCCTGATTTTTATATACAGAAGTCTAGAACGAGACGCTTTAATATAACGAAACACGCAACATCGCAAATTAACTTCATGATATCTCACTTTTATTTTTGACAAATATGGAAATCGGACAAATAAATACCCGGGCCCGAAACTTAATTGCTCTTTGTAACGGAATATAATAGTTTTCTCAACAGTTTCTTTTTGTGGAGTGCTTCTGACGCTCGACGATTATTTTATGAATGGAAATGAAGATAAAAAAGAAATAAGATATGCATATAAAAACAAAATGAATAATTTGAGCGTCGATGCTCGATGCGAGCGTGCTTTGGGCCAAAAATGTAATTTTAGGTCTTAACACGTTCCCGAATCGGCTCTCTCTCGAGACCAATAAAAACATGTCCGTCGCCTAATAGTTGGATGAATTCAATTTGCCAAATGTCGATTTGAAACGCACACAATAGATATTCGCATCATATAATTCCATTGTGATACATTCTCCTCTTATGTCTCTAGATCTTCCCTTTCTTTCCTGTTTAATCTCCAGGAGAAGATAAATATATAAATCTTTTTTTTATTACATGTTAAAAAAAATCTATATGATCCCCCCAGACCATAATTTGGCAGCAGGTAAGAAAGAAATGTGATATATTGTCGTAGAGAAAAGGGGCATTCTTACGAGGTAAAAAAGGGCGAGTGGGAAAAAAAGACCTGGCCGCAAATAAACCAATTAGTTTGCCGCGGGGGGAATGAAAAAAAAAACAGGTCGAAAATGTTGCCTTTATAAAATATTTTCAACTTAATCTTTATGGGAACATTTTCATTTGTCAACAGGCATCGTTATGCCGGTTTCCCGTTGCGGGATACAAAACGAAATTGGACAATTATTGTGAAAATTGACCGATCACACGTTCGTTGACAGGAAGTCCTTATTCGACAGAAAAGCCTCAAACTTACCACGAACCCGAGGAAAAAAAACAAATTTAAAAGACCTCCGGCTAAAAAATAGAAATATCGGTCAGGGTTCAAGCGTTAAACGATGACTAATACAAAATCACCCCAATACGAAAATAACTTCCCTTAAAATATTTATCGTCAAATCGAATGTCTACCCATAACGACGCCTGATGTCAGCATTTTATATATGAGTATTTGTTTTGTAATAATAGCACTCTCTGTTGCGCAACGCGTAATTATTCGTTTTCTCATAAACAAAGGCGCGAAATCAAATGAAATTTTAAGGACACTTGAAGTGTACAGTTCGGTGATGCTATTCTAAATAAGACTCAAGTTGCAATCAAGGAAAGCAAGGTGAAATGCTAGGAAGAGATGTTTAACTCTGTCAATGTCGCCCGTGGGGGAAATCTTACAAAATTGTAAGGTGGAAACTTCGGGCCGCAAATGCTGACCAGTATCTGAACCAAAACAGAAAATCTGGAGTCTGATCTAAACCTCCTACTAGCGGTCTACAATACCTGCCTATTGGGAGAGGTCTTTCCAGCACCCTGGAAAGGCACAAGTTTGTTCTCATCCCCAAAGGAAGTATGACAACTCTTAGACCGTCACCATACAGACTGCTGTATATGGTGGATGGACTGGGGAAACTGCTGGAGAGACTCCTTACAGTTTGGATTTCGCTCGGGTCGTTCTACCATCGATGTCATCAACTAACTCGTGAGAACGGTAAAGCAGGCGTGGCGAGGAAGCGTCAAGACTAGTAAAGAACGCATTTAATTCGGCAAGATTGCACTTGATTCCCAAGATCTTGAACGAAATTGACACTTCACCATACCTCGTTAGAATGGTGGAAGTGCAAAAAGCAAAGATGTGGCTTAAGGAAGCTGAACTGGAGCTCGCTGTTCAGAAGACCGAATCTCTATTCTTCATAAGACGCAGCATACTTGCACCTCCTCTCCTGACACATACAGAAGAATATACTGAGAAGGTGGCATAAAAGGCAGCTAACATTGCAAAGGCTCTGACCAGGTTGATGCCTAATATCGGAGGCCTAAAAACAAATCGAAGGAGGCTTTATAACGAAGTTGTTTTTGTACGGTGCGCCAATATGGACTGATGTACTACAAGTTGAAAGGACCAGGCTTAACATGGCCAGGAATCAGAGCGGCTGCTTTATACCGTACAGTGTAGGAAGACGCTATCCTGGTACTGACTGCCATACCGCTAATATATTTGCTCACCCAAGAGAGATAGGCAGCCCAAAAAGGAGCAGCGAATACGGTTACTAGGAAAACCACCATGGGGATGTGGTAGTCCCAATGGCTTTAAGAAAAGACGTTGGACACATGAGCTAATATCAAAATTGGAAACGTGAATGGCTAAATGTGTTACCATCGGATCCAGATCCTTACTGGGCATGGTTGCTTCAGTAGCTACGTCATTCTGTTTGTCCAGTATGAAGTGTTGAAAGGGATACTTTCTGCCAGGGGCTGGGAGCAAATACGCTCTCGCCTAATAATACAACTCCTTCAATGCTCAAGGATGCTACGGCATAGAATTCGTGGTGCAAATACACAAATTGCGTTATGCAGCAGAAGGAGAATGCCGAACGTAAGAAGAGAAGACGACCTGATTGAAACATCCCCCATCGATCCTATGTGCTGGGTTAACATAACGGAAGAGCCCAGAAGGGACACATCCCTGCCATCCTAGTGCAATACCTAATTAGTAGCCAAATGGCAGTAGAAGAGGAGAAGGGTTTTAGTGGGTAAAAATCTCATACTACTACCAGAATGGTGGTGTCTTTAGAAGATTCTAGAGTCGTGATGGCTATCATATGCTGGGACTTGAAAGTTATTTTATTGATGATTTTCTTACAGAGATGATTTTGATTGATTTTCTTCTAGATGACGCTGAGGCTGCTTAAATGAAATATTTCTTAAATTACACGTTGCGCAACAGAGGATGCTACTTCTCGCATTTTTTCTTCGGTGACGGAATCAAGAAGCTTCCTATCCGATACAAATAAATGTATTTCTAATGAAAGGAACTATGCAGAAAAATAATTTGCTCCATTTATATTTCTAAACATCACTAATACACTTGAACAGCAAAATTCCGGACTATATTTGAATCCCCTCGTATTTTATTATTATCGCGAATTAAACCAGTATTTCTCAACACACTATTTACTCTGCTGACCGACATAAATTGCATTTGCATATTAGTACAAACCAGTGACACTTTGGATTATGTAAAACGGAGGAAATGTCCAAACAACATTTTGCAAAACAAGGAAGAACCCTTCTATCCAATTGAAATCGTAATAAATCATATTATATATATATTTTTTTAATTCTCTCTGAAGAATCTCCATATTGAAAATATCATTAGCATTAGTAAAAAAATCACTCGTTTGTGTCAACGAATGATATAATAGATAGAACAAAAAAAAACTCACATATAAGCTGTCTCAGAATGAAATGCTTCGCAGAATTTATCCCAGCCGTTCAATCATAATTTTTTTAATTATTGTGATTGAGAGTGTGTATTTTAATATTTGTTTTGTAAATTAACACATTCGATTAAGACCGCTACAAGTCAGCATCCTCCCAAACAGGTATTCTTATGATTATTTTGTTGCATAATTTGCTACATATTTCACGGTCAATTAGTCTGTGGTGTGCAAAAAAATGCAAAAAATTAAGTGCTATTTAAAGCACTTCCACTTTCGATTTATGGATTTTAAATATTATCTATGTTAAAATTATTTTTAACCAGTTCAAGTATTAAAATATATTGAGATGTGGGCCAAAAAAGCTTTACTTTAAAATGTTTTCTACAATCAACTACGCCAGTCAAGTAAATATGGTCCAAAAATCTTCATTAAAATTAGAGGTTCGGTTGTAAATCTTATTTGGTATTTATGTTCTAATAAATACCTTTAGGTATTGTTGTCAATTTCTTTTATTGCGTTCAAAAACTGCTACAAAACGTCATAAATTTCGACGAAAAAAGAGACAAAATGCATTCAAATTGAGATAAAAGCTCCATGGCGTAATTTGCAATGTTGAGGCAATAAATTATATTACACTAGCTTAAATTTGCTTAAAATCCAGAAGGGTTGTATTTCGCAGAAACTGCATCAGATATAATATAAGCGGGAGAGTGCTTGAATTATTTGAGAGGGATCTCGTCGCTCCGGAGGGATTCCGGCTCTTCACAATCGGGATACTGTTTGGGCTGTAACTGCATAGACAAATGCGGGTTATATCATTCGTTAAAGCACACGGTCAGGATCTTCACGCCTCTTCCCAGATATTTACAAAAAAAATCCCTCGAATCTTGTTTACGGAGGCTTCCTGCCGGTCCAGAAACGAGTTTCGGAATCGATCGCCGATAACGTTTCGGGTCGAGCGCTGCGATGAGTTGCAAATCATAAAACGGCACGTCGGTCCATCCAGCCTCTCCCGGCTAATGCGAGATAAAAAAAACTCATCCCGAAATGCATTCTCCGTCATAAAAGCATGTCGGGATCGATAAATTCTGTTTACTCAAGACATTTCAAGTTAAACATGCGCCCAACAGTTGCAGTGTCGATCGTTCAAAGTGATCGACTGTTTGTAATCAAGCAATCGAATTGCATTAAGTCCACCAAAACAATATTCCAGGGTGGGTGGTCAGGAATGTCTTCGGCTTCGTCTGCTGGTCACCGAATTGTTTTGGTAAAAAGCGGATAAGTACGACGATATCTCTGCGCCCGTCACGATCCTGGAATGCAGCTTAAGCTCAAACAAAAAAAAATATCGTCCTTTGAATTATGAACAATGAGCCCGGCGGACCCTACATTATTGCAAAACCATTGAAGAATTCTAAGCTCACCGCTTTCTAGCTTAATTTCGTGATTCGAAGATGAGGTCGAAACCTCCTTCAAAACGATACGCTGTTACATAGCCACCATATACATAACTAGTTTTTTAATGGCCACTAACTTCTCGGGCCGCGTTTCTTCCGAGTCGTTTCATTTCACCCGATGTACTCTAAAAAGAAGCGAAGAAAGTTCAAGCATACGCGTCTTCGATTTTATTATTCTTTTAAATATTTGTACAGCGAGATGCTTCAATCCCGTACAATGCAACAAAGAAGCCCCAACAAAAAAGATTATATAATACGTGCCGTGAATGACCGTCTCCGCTGACATAACATCCAGTTTCTTCTTCAACAAGTACTTTTTTAAATCACAACAACAAAAAATCCTCGACCATGATATCCATGAGTAGTGCATCGACGCTAATGCACCCTCGGACGGATCGAGATTGCATGCTGGGGGGTGACATTGTTTCTAATGCCCTGGGCGCCGAAAATCCTCATCGCACTTATATATGGCCAAATCGTTGTCTAATACTGTGCGAAAAAAATACATTTCATAGTTAATTTTAAAAGATAATTATCTAATCCAAATGTTCTCAGAAGTGATCGTCCCCTAGCAACGATCATCTGCATCATAACAGACCAAATATGAAATATAGATTTGCAAGATAATAAATAAACTTCCTAATCCAAATACACTCAAAATTCTTTTAATGCGACTTTTTTTTGTGCGATTTCGAAGTTATGCGGTTTTTTTCCAAAGTATTTTTTTTTAATTTCATGAAGGGCATGTATCGAGATATTTTAGAATAAAATAAAAAACAAATCATGAACATTAACCGAAATTTGGAAAAAATTCAAATTTTGGACTGCTTTATTCAAGTCTAAAATTTAAAAAAAATCGATTTTGTTTCTTTGCATTTTTTCAATGTTTTGACTTTTGAAAAAACATCCTCCAAAGAAATTTCCATAATTCCAATTACTTACAGAGTTATAGCTATTTTAGTGAGGTAACTAAGCCGGTCCTACTAGAATGAAATCTTTAAACGCGTTTTTCTCGAAACTACTTTTTTCAACACAGTTTACATCATATCTTAGAAAGAAAGAGAAAATTTACACAGAAACTGATGACATTGACGCTACGCATACTATTTCTTTCGGAAAAAGAGCGATTTTGAGTTATATTGAAAAAGATGCGAGATGCCTGACATCCTTAAAATGTTACCAAACATGTTATTTTTTAATTGCCTTATTGTTTTCCTGATTTTTAAAAACTTTTTTTGTGCGATATTAGTTATATTTTATATAGCTGTTTCAAAGTTATGCGATTTTTAAAATCCATGGAACGCATCTTAATTTTTTCTATGCAAGTCATAGCTTTATTGTGCGATTATCCGCGGAACGCATCTAGCGCACAAAGAAAAAATTTAAGTGTATACTTTTAAAAGGAAATAGAGTATTCTAAAAATTTAATTCAACTGTAAATGTTTTTGAAAAACGAAAAAATGTTTAGATACTATTATTTCTTTACTTATTTAAGTGATAACTATTTTTTTTTGTTATAATAAGACTGGTTCTATAATATACACATTAAAAAAAACTTAATTTTTGTTATTTTATTATTTAGTTACATAATTCATAAACTCCAAAATGGATGAAAATAAATTTTAAAAACTAAATTTTACTACCAGCAAATACTTAATATTTAATTAAACCTAAAACTAAAAATAGAAGTATTTTTGATATGTTTTTATTGAGAAATGCCTATTTATGATGTCATTTTTTCTTGAAATTAAGCATAAAATCATTATTTATTTACACAGCGGGGTAGTTTTTGGACATTTATAAAATGTGTGAGGAATCAAACGCTGATTTAAAAAATAATTCCACCATACCGACAAACTGTACCCGTAGGTAGTACCGTAATTTAGCGGTCGGATTCTTAACTCAATTATCTTGGGTTCAAATATAAAGCGGGTGTGGTTAGTGATCAGATTTTCGAAAACATGTGCGCTATAAAAACCACATTAAAGTGATCGACATTGCTCCGATTTGAAGAATTCATATTCTCACAAATGTGATATTGAAGATGCAAAATAAATTCTTTATTATTATTTTTTAACATTTTGAAATAAAATTGTACATCCCTAAACAAATAAATCCAGTGGTGTCAGGTTTGAAGACAATGCGAGTCACGGAATAGGGTACGTCCCGAGGCAAAGAAAATTAATTGGTATCAAGTTAGGAGACCGTGCGATCCACGGAATAGGTTACATCCCCAGGTGAAGAAATCCATTGGTGTCAGATCTGGGATCGTGCGAATATGATCCCCAAAAATAAAATTGTCGGTCCATGTGCAAAATATCCTGTATATATGTATAAACATTCCATTTTGAATCACTTTATTAATGTGTGTTTACGATATAAATTTGTATGTGCGGTTTCGAAATGTTTCCCTAAATTCCCATATGACACTATTATACAAAGCTTAAACGTGTAACAGGAATAATTTTTCAAATTTAGGACTCACATGTTTATCACAATAAATCTTATTTGTATGAAATCTGTCGTCGGTGCCAAATTTATTATGCGAATTTAATTTGTATCCAAATGTTGGCTCGAATTAATTGAAGAAAATATGCTCGCTATGTCGGCCAAATGCCGGCTCTTCGGTAATAATTTTAAGGATTTATTTGCTATGGTAAAATAATGTCGGCCATTATCCATAGGATGCTTGACCGTTTTGAATGATTATTGTCGGTTTAAGGCCACGAGCTACAGAATGCCAATCGAGGGGCCCCGGGCTCGTTAATCGAAAACCAGCCCAGATCACATTCCTGAAGGGACGTCGCCGGACAAACAAATGTATTTACAGCAATTTGTGGAAAATTGATTTATCCTCATGTACACATGCGAGCCATTCCAAAGCCGGGACAGATAACGATCTCTGGACCTGTGCCCGCCGATCATATTACATTGGGATATTAAGGCTTTCGTAGCCTACCTTTTTGTATCACCGAAGGCATCTATTCAAATTTCAAACGCACGAAAGAAATTTCCCAAAACATTGTTCCTGGATACAGATATTATGTACTGGCGAAAAGTAATTTCGTCGTTTGTGTGCGCGTCGCGTTTCATAACGACGCGGGTAAAATGGCCATAACGCGTTAAACGTCAAAATATCCCAACCTAAAAAAATGCGATTAATACAATCGCTCCATTTGGAATTTAGCACTCAAACACATACAATAAAATAAAAATCAACGTTTGCCAATAAAATATCGCATTTAAGGAAAGCACGAATAACTTTTAATGTGGGTGTCAACTTCAAACAACGCAACTGCTTAAACATTTCACAACATTTTAGTGCTTTAAAGATATTTAGCGACGGATCTCGGCATTTTCGACCCATCATCTTGACAATACTGTGTTTGTTGCATTCGAATAAATGTAATATAATTTAATTGGACTGTATTTATGCCATTTTATATCAATTTCCGGAAGCGACGTCAAATGACGGCGAAACGTCCCGTGACACTGGGAGAGATGGTGAACCGGACGGATGTTGTTCAATTTGGGCAATACAGCCTACAAATATTAAATTTGATTATACTATGGAGCAAAAATGCTTTTAAAATGGCATTTTTCTAACGTAGAGGCAGGATGTGCGGAAATGAACTCCACTACATTTGCATAAAAGGCCATTTTTAATGGACCGAAGGGTACTAATTAAATGTAGATTTTGCAGAATATAGTTATAATTTAATATTTAACATGAGATAATTGTATTTGGTCGCTGCTAAAATCCCCCTCATATAATATAGAGACGCTCAAAATTTGTTAGGTTATAGCCGCCATTTTGTTAAAGCAACATCTATCAAATTATTTAGTAATATATGCCGAATTATTATGGAAGGATATAGTATCAAACGACGTGTGTAAATCATCATATTTAATTTTCAAAATCTGTGCTTCGACAAAGTCATCGAAAATTGAGCCTCCCGAATACGCGCGCCAACAGGCGAAGCCGCGGAGGACATTTGAACGATGTTCTATATCAAACTTGATGCCATTAAATATTATTTTAAATAAATTCATATAATTAAAGCAATTCTCTTCTTCCAAGCGCGATCATTAAAGTAAGTCACAGGGTCATATTTCTTTTGCATAAAGAAATAACTTGATTTCATCTTTCAGTTCGAAGACAAGATTGACAACATTTCCTTTCAATAACCAACTTACATTGTGGAAAAGAACTTCAAAGAACGCAGACGAGTTTTAAGAGCTGCAGATCTTTAATGCAATTTATAATTTTGAGCAGAAAATTAAGGACATCTTGCAGCAAAGTTGAAAGAATCTCACTGGAAAAAGCATATCAATAAATTATGCAGTTGATGACCTTTGCTTGGTGAGTAAAATCTTTCACTTTTACCCGAATAGTCAAATATGATTCCAGTTGAACGATCAATTTATTTAAAATACACAGTTATTTATTAATTTTAGATATTATATGGGGTAGAAAAGATTTTTCAGTTTCACTCAAGGTCCCGAAAAAGGTGCGAGTTCACTGATTGTTACTGACTGCTGCTCTAAAATTGATGAAGGAGTGACCACAAGGCTTTCGTATCCAAACGGTCTGAATTTCGGATCACTGATACATCGAAAGAGCGCCTCACAATCGGACGCCATGAACAAAGTCCGCGTCCATGAACGGATCTCCGTACAGATATTCCAAAGTCGGTGAACGCCCAAACCTAAGTAACGAGATTTTAATCCGTCTGCATCCTGTAAATAATTGGGACGTCAAGTGATCCGGAAGGCATCTGCGAACTGTCACCACTTTACCATAAACAACTTTGAGTATTTTACTAGCTTTTGTGGTATTCTAATCTAATTAATTTGTTTGTATGGCCCGGTTATGAATGGTCACCATTTTTGTTTCAGATATTTGGTGAAAAAATGCGTAAAACAACGCCCTTTATCGTCTGGAACCTTTTTAAAATGTTTCCAAACTTCCAAAACCTAAGCTTATGCTAGCTTAAGATATATATACATATCCCCATAACTTACGCAAAACGCCCTAAAAGAGAAGAGAGTGATCACAAAGTTTGTGTGTCCAACCGGTCCATCTTTCGGACCATTGATACTTAATGAATAAATGCCTCGATGTCGATATGTTCACAAGGCATGGTCTCAAATTTATGCTGCGAAGTCCTAAAATGCTCCTATCCTGTGAGAAATTGGGACGTCAGGCGGTTTCTGAGCGGAAGAATAGTGAGAGTTGTTATCAATACAAAACATGCATATTTTCTTGGCCAAAAATTAGGCAGCCAAATGGCCAATAAAAATATTCGATTAGTTATTAAGCGTTCTCATAGACATTCTTGTCATATGAATTTTAATATTTACCGCGTATATCAGCCTTGATGATATCACCTTCTTATGAATTCTTTCATCAAGTTTTTTCCCCATAAAAAATAATTGAAGTTGGGTCATATGGATGTTCAGTGGTCTGTTACACGCCATATCTCCCTCATCTGCCGATTTAATTATTTTGTGTTAAGTATAAGATGCGCATATAAGGTGTAGTGTTGTTCAAATGAGGGTTGATGTAATATTCGAATATTATTTGTGAAATTTTCATTATTGAATATAGAATAAAAAAATACGTGCGATGGAATTGATTAGGATATTTCGACGACGTTAATGAAATTTTCCTGAAACGTGTATTGCTATACGAATCATTGAATATAATTTGTAAGGCACGGTTGAACGAAGGCTTCGAATATAGCCGCAATTTTAAATCTATTTCGAATAGCTTTCATGGAGTTTTGTATGAAACAGTTCAAATATTTTAAAACGTATAGGATGATCTTCAGCAAATAATTTTTATTTAAAACGCGTAAAAGTGTAATGGACTAAATAAAATATGAAATGCGTGACATCTATCGAATATCAGGTGGACGTCGAGCCACCCCAAGCTTATTGGCCGTCAAGCAGAGGTTCTTGAACAACGTCTTCCCATGAAAATTCACCACTCCTTAAATTTATCGATAACGACGCCGTAACCTCTCAATGGCGTCGTTGAATTTTCCAAACAGTCGAAAGCTCAAAAAAGCCTTGCACACAAAGTGAAACACCCCATATATCAATAACGACTCCGCGAATGTGCATAAAGCCAATAAAAACTGCTGAAAAACCACCATACAGCCGCAATTCTATATGGTTTTATGGTTATTTGGTTATAACCGTATATCAATAGCAGGCTCTCCATGCGCACCGGGAAAACTTTATGGCCACAACAAAAGGGAAGCATCATTATTTTAGCGGCGAGGCAATTACAGCCGTCGTAATAGAGGTGCTCGGGAATAAACTTGACAGTTTTGCCCTCTAAACACCATAAAAACGGGAAAGGACCCCATGATTAGCCAAAGCGACAAGCGTCTCGCAGCTATTGCCGCCATCGATACTCCTCGTGTATAAGTATACCATTAAAGCAGCCGATTTGATACGCTCTTATCGACAACCTGAAAATCAAGCGCCTCTTACAAAAATGCTTCCCGAAAACAAGCTTTCCTTTGTAGTTTTTGTGCGGAAGAGACCCAGAAGCAGTCTTGGATAAATCAAACGAAAGAGCTTTGCCGGAATAGATCGAGTTTCGGAAGGGACCAGCCTCGGGGCCTAACAGCATACAAAAAATGGGGAAAAGACTCTTGAGTCTAAAAGGCAAAAGAAAAAGACGCAAATGGTGATAAAATTCAAATAAATTGCGCCGACTATACATATTATCATCCAGAAAAATGTCTAATCAAAGAATATGCAACTAAAAACCTATCCAAGAACAAGTCTTTGTATAATAAAATTATAGAATTTATGATCAACATTAACCCTTTGATGAGTATGCACTCACATGTGCGCGGGCATTGCCCCACAGCGCTTTATTTAGAATGCTTGCATTTCTAATAGAATGTTGTTTATTCAAATTATGATTGTTTTTTCAAATTTTAATTTAATTTCCAACGAAGTTTCATGAACACAAACAATCAATCAAAAAATTGAAAAACAATTTACTCATTCCAGGAACACGTACGCTACAAAAACTAACTCATAAAGGGTTAATATTAAAATGACCAAGTATCCGAATGAATTTAAAAAAAAAAATGTAAAACATAACTGTAAAATAATTATTAAATAATCAACCATATTTTCGCTTTGTTTTGAGAGTATTTTGTACATGGATCGACATTTTTTTTTTGGGAGTTAGGGTTTTTTTTGCTACGTTTCATACATAGGCTATATATCCTAAGTATCTTGGACGCAGACCCA
Organism: Stenopsyche tienmushanensis; assembly: GCA_008973525.1. Lineage (NCBI taxonomy): Eukaryota > Metazoa > Arthropoda > Insecta > Trichoptera > Stenopsychidae > Stenopsyche > Stenopsyche tienmushanensis. The sequence continues at coordinate 400,549 of WACJ01000523.1, forward strand.
CGTTCTGTGGCTATGTCCCGATCGCGAGGCGCTCATTCGAAGTATGTATCAGCGATCTGAAAAGCGGACCGGTTGGACACACAAACCTTGTGGCTACTCCCTCATCTTTTAGGGCATTTAGGGCTTTTTGTGTAAATTATGAGGAGAAATAGAGGTGAACACAAAAGAAATCCTAATTGATTTTTTTTTTAATTATCATTTTTGCAATAATTTTAAATTTGCGAAAAACAGTCATTTTGTGCTATTACGATGAAAAAGTTATGACGATTTAAAGTTGAAATTTTGGATATTTTTTCAAAATGTTGAAAAAAAAATCTACTTCGACAACCCTGACACTTAGGACATAGGGTTTATGTGTGAAACGTTGCAAAATACCCCTCTAACCTCCAAAAATATTCTGTCGGTCCATGTGCAAAACGCCCTGTATAGCATAAACTGGAGATCGTTTACTTCATATACAAATACATCAACCATGTTTTTCTTTTCTTAATAGCTTTCTTCTTCGTATATTTATGTCCATATATGGCAAGTCTTTTTCTTCCTGATTAAATTCGCGATAGTCTTCGACAAGGTCTTTCGTTAAGTATAATAGAAATTATTATCTTGATATCTTTATTTCTTTATAAAAGATCCTTGAATTTATAATGGTAAAATTAAGGACTTCTGAGGCTGGAGGATTTATTTTATTTCAAAATTGAAGCACTTGGCACTTGCACTTGGGGTATCCTAATGAATGTTTGGTCTCGCGTGTTTGTCGGTCATTTTATTCAGATACAGCAAATTCTTCTCATGGAAGTTTATGGTAGTGATGTGATGAGTCGACAATATGTCTCGAAATAGGTTAGATTATTCAGATAAGGACGAGGCAAGAAATGGGAGACTATCAGTCATTTCTGACGAGCTTGTACAAAAAAGCTCGTCAGAAAGTGCGAAATGACCGCTGTGTGAAGCTTGACGACTTTTACGAAGAATTTCTTGGCATTTTTCAAAGTCTTCTACTTGGATATTGTGTCAGAAAAACTAGATATTAAAAAATTGTATGCGAGATGGATGCATAGAACCAAAAAAACAACCCAAAAAGAGTTGGCAGTGAAGGTCTATGAAACCTCTTAAAAATATATTATTTCCTATGCTAATAAAATGCTAAAAAAAAACTTACATAAGGTGCTTGAAAATGTCTGAAAAGTTTCGCCACCATTCAAACATCCCAACATATGACCGAAAGTATTCGAGCTGTTGATCAACATCAAGTTTGTGATTATGAGGGCGTGCATTCATGGTTGACATTGTATAACATTTTCATTTAACTAAATTTTAAGCTCTGGGGAAAAGCAAGTTCTTGTTTACAGTGCTCGACTACATGAAAGCCTTTGAAAGGAAGCCCAAATTGCAGCAGGAACAATCGAGAGAAGGCAACTTAGCACACTATCCAGTATGCAAACAATTCCTCGAGGACCATATTCTGTAATCCGACAACATTCTCGCACGGCACAAATCAAAAGCTTTCTTGTCGCTAAAATGCGAAAAACAATTTCCGATATAAATTCCGATGGAAATTTAGCCCAACCCTGTTGTTGAGACGGCCGCCATCTTTGTTTGGCCGAACTGTCAATTTCAAAATGGATGCGAACGCCTCGGTCGTAACCGCATCATTTTTAAGCATGACTAATTAGCGATTCCCCCTTTTAAAAACATTTGCTCGTCGAATATTATTATTTTCGGGATGGATTTTGAAAAGCGCTGGATAAAACGGGCGTTTTTATTTCGGTCCCGGCGGAACGCTAAACGCTTGTACCATATCAATTACCGTTCTATAATATATGCCTCCTTGAAATCCAAACCGGGAATGACTCAAATACGTAAGAAAATCGAAATAACTCCCGAAATAATTTCACTTCGTTTTTACTCGATCGTATCCTTCATATCTCCACCGGCGCATAAAAAAGAACAATGGTAAGCCTTAACGTGTGATTTGAGGATTAATTCTATTCAAACTGACGGATCGTAAAGGGCAATAATGTATTTTAAGTGTGTGAAATTCTGCACGTACGCTCGAAGAATATCTTCCCTGTAATTATTGGCTCTGTTAAGTTTTTTTTTAATAAAAACTGAGAAATATAAACAATGTAGCATACGACCATAAAGTCGATCAAACTTCACGAATACGCCCAATTAAATCTTTATTATCAACAAAATTATTTTTAAGCAATTGCAATGACGCATATTTAGATGTTGAATGTGTTTGGGGTCACATTTTTTCGAAGATGGTGTACCAATCAATATTTAATGAATTTTTATGGCCACAATTGAATCATAATAATGTGTCTGATGTCTAAAACATTATTTAAAAAAAATCTAGGAATCACATTTGGATGACCCTTTTTATAACTGCGCGAGACAATTAAATTTTGGCGCTGATCATAAAACAAACTAACAATTAGATTAATCTAGGGTGTTATTTATTTGATTTAGGTCGTTATTGCCCCATTGAAAACATGGCGATTAATTAAACGTACTGATATAATTTTGCATGAAAATGGGGATTTCAAAAAAAAGGGGAGAGCCCAATCGAAATTGACCCATGTTTAACATAATGGCCACAGGTAATTTATGCGAATTTTAAAAATACTCCCTACAGATTACTTTAATTCCGATTCATTGATAGATCGTTGAAACAAAATTTTGTCTTTATGTCCCATTTATGGACAATATAACATAGTAGAATGTCTTATACATGATAAATATAAGAGTATAGCTCCGGACTGTGGATATATTGCGTCTGAAAGAACAACACTTATTACACAACATCAATGTGACAGATAAAATTTCTTTCTGCTGAGACACGGATTAAAACTCGCAAAATTCCCGATTTCCCGACAAATCATTTATTTCCATCGCTGCAGATGAATACTTATATACTATAATACTTTGAAATGATTCGTAATTATATTACGGAGGAATACAAAAATTTTGAACTCCGTATCTATTATACTTTATATCGATATTCCCATTATTAGATTCAAGGTGTAGTAAATACATCACCGGTAGGGAAAAGTTAATATAACAATTTTAAAAACATATATGTACTTTATATATGTATACATAGATTAGACAATTACTACCCCTAGGCGTCGCCTAAGCTCGTCAAATAGTAGTTACGCCATTATTTACAAGCGTTCAGATTTCGGCAAGAATGTCTCGATTTAGTAGCTTTCAACGTGCTATTGAGGTGTACGATTTCTGTTGGATAAAAATTTCAATCCCGAATTTTTCGGGATTACGTTTATTAATCCCAGGATTCGTGAGCACCTGAAACTGTCCGGGATCCCGGAATTGGAATCAACGTGGCCCCGGGATACTGCCCCAAGAGCATCCTCGCTCCACTCAGAAGTGAAATCCCACTTCTGACACCAATGTTACGTGGTGATACTTTTACGTTTAATTTAGTCTAATTTAGATGACGCAATATTTTTATAGAGAATTTTTAAACTATCAAGATACATTATCTGATTCAATTACGAGAAAAGCATGAAATTAAAAGATCCCCAATTCCTTAATCTCTTTAATGCCAAGCACAAACAACCATCAAAACGCTCGGTGGCCGGATTTTGCATGTTTTTCGTCCGCAAGAGTTATTTCATTTCAAAAATAAATAAGCTTTAAGAGCACGCCCTTAAGTAAACAGTATTTAAAAATCAATACAAAGAGGTAAAGAGAGAAAACGATAATTCTTTGCAGTTAGTTGTTCGTAAGTGCGGATGTTCATAAATCTGCCAAGACGAGAAGCGAGTCTTAAAATTAATCACATACATTATTCATGCGTGTCTTCGGTGCTGTTCTAGGCTTGACTTTTAACTCGTCGGTGAGCAGCCGAACCGTTTCGACCCACTCTCCCCTATATTAATCGAATGAGAAAAAATATCACTTTGACAGTCGGCATTGAGCATTTGAACTTTGCGATCGATTTCAATCGGCTTTCAGGGCCAAAAAGTTCCGATGGATAATTTTATAGGCGATGCTTTCTAGTTTGATGGGCGAAATCGGTTTTTATTGAACAATAAAGCTGTCAAAATAGGAATCTGGTCATTAATCAAGTGCAGGACGTCAAGTAGACAGGCGGAATGGCGTTTGCTGAATAACAACTTTTTGTCAACTGTTACAGTTATGGCATATTTATATGGTACATCCACTACTAAAACGTAATTAAATCGAATCAATTAAATGTTTGAGCAAAAAAATGTGGATTTTTTAATAATTAATTTGAAAATTTGACAGCTGTCAAATTTAATTTCGAACGATTATTTTCATCGACGGAGCGAAAATATCAATGTTGAAAATAAATATAACATCCAACGCTTATTTTGCCGCGGCTAATTCGATAATACTGTTGTTACCGGTTGCGGATTGTACATTTAGAATGTCAGGAGTTTGCTCTTTATGTCATTCATCATTAAAACGAGCCGGTAATTTATGAGCAGATTGTCCATTAACACCACATTCAAAACCGCTGCGTGCTTCAAGAGTTAAGAACTAATGCGACAATGGATCCGATTGGCTTGCAGATAACGAGAGTGGCCTCGCGATGTCGCTCGCGGGCCACCAGTTGAACTCCAGAGCCACCCAGGTGATGTTGGATACGTCCTATGCTTCTAAAAGATTAAATGTTTTTGCTACGATAAAGAAGAGCAGGTGAGGCAGATGCATGTAGACTGCTGTCATTGCGATGGACATGTCGACGTTGCGATTGATTTGGGTCTTTTAACCCTTACGCTGACGTCTTGGCATGGGTTAATTCTCGGACTTCTGATTTATACAAAGGGTTCTAATTCAAATCGGGGATGTGAAATGTTTTCACGTGAGCAATATATCTTCGAGATTACAAATCTTCACTGCCGGGAAACAGATGTAATATATACATATTTAAATCCTTATAATTTAATATTAAAAACATATTTGATTCATAAAAATTTTATGAATTTAACTTATTTCGGTCCAATTAACAATAGGCTTACCGAATTCTTTAATACCTAATTCTATCAATGCCTAAAATTGACATTATGCAATGCTATGCAAACTTTGGTGAGTTATTGGGAGGGTATCCAAAAAGGTTTTTGAATTAACACAACCATTGTTTGTGTAAATAGTGGAGAGTTACTTGGAATAGAGAACTTTGAAATACTCCACCAATGATAAGAGACGAACAATCACGGCGGGCGTTCCACAGGGATCCATATTAGGACCCGCACTGTGGAATGTTATGTATGATGGCCTGTTGCGCTTACCCCTGGTCGAAGGGTTCAAAAGGGTTGCTTACGCTGATGATGTGACTCTTCTCATTATCGCCAAATCTCCGAAGACACTGCGCGCGAACTGCGAAGATACGATCAGAAGAGCTAGGAAATGGCTCTCTGAAGCTCTCAGTCCACAAAACCGAAGCTTCTTTACAAGACGCGGAAAACTCATTCCCCCACGACTGATGATCGACCAGCATGAAATAAGATTCTCTAGGTCAATCCATAACCTGTATGTCCAAATTGATGACAAATTCCGATTTACGGAGCGCACAGAAAAGCTGCCAGCGAAGGTGACCCAGATCGCTGAAAGCTTTGCTGCATACCGCACGGTGTCAGAAGACGCTATTCTGGTACTGCTCACCCAAGGTAGACAGGCTGACCAAAAAATAACAACGAAGAAGGCTACCAGAGAAAGCACCATGGTGATGTGGCAGTCCCGATGGAACAACTTTACAAAAGGCCGATGGACATATCGACTGATCATAGACCTGGAAGAGTGGAACAGAAAAAAACACGGTCAGCTGTTTTACCATCTGACTCCTTACTGAGCATGGCTGCTTTGGCATGCATGGGCATGAAATGCGTGGAGCAAGTATACAACGCAGAAAAAGAAGAAGGCTGAGTGCGAAAGACGCAAAGGACTAACATAACCGATGTGCCTAGATGATATATATGGCTGCTCTCTAGTGCAATAATTAACCAGTAGCTGGGTGGCAGTTGAATAGGACGGGAATTTTAGTGAATAAACATCCTACAGTATCACCACATTGGTGGTGTCTTTGAATATTTTCCCCTCCGCAAATTAGAAAAAATGTTGTTTATGGGTGGAATTTGTTTTGGAAGACGTTTAGCGGATGCACCATGTTGAGATATATTGGTCTGGTGAAATGAAGTGGGGACCACGGGGACGGGAAGAGGAAAGATGCGGGTGCAATATGACAGTTGAGCTCTGCTCACGGAAGAAGACGGAATGCGCGGTTAATGCCAAACAATGGCGGGGCGAGATCGAGCTGAAGAAAGCTACTCAACGAGATGACCAACTCCATCTTGCTCTACGATGGCCCAGTCTGGGCAGAGATGACACAGAAAGGCGGAAACAGATATAAACTGCTAAGAACGCAGTACAAGTTCTAGTAGGCACACTTCCCATGGACATCCTGGCGATGGAAAAGAAGCGCAGATATAAGAAAAACACAGGAAAAGAAGAAGCCTGGGAAGAGTCAATCCAACAATAGCAGAAACGCTGGGACAGCAATACAAAAATGAATCTCGCGAAAACACGGAGATCTCAACTATCAACTGACCCAGATGCTGACGTGATATGGATGCTTCGGTGCTTACCTATTTAAAATTGACAAGGAAGACTCGACAAAGTGTCAACACTGCAGCGAGGATCGCGATGACGCAAGGTTCGAAGAATAAATCCACCCCTTTGAAGCAATGCGAAAGCGGATTCCAAGTGGAGAGAAAAGGGTGGGGGTTTTAGTGGGTAAGAATCCCACATTACCATGGTTTTTAATCTTAATCTTGTTGAAGATTTCTCCCTCCCAAGAGAAAAAAAGGTTGCTTAATGCTAGTAAAGTTGGGGCGGCGCATGCGCATAGCGTGTTTATGTAAGTACTCCTTCTCTTTCCAACCAATTGCTGCATGGAGTTTCACGTTTTGTGACGTTCAAACCAATTTGCTGTAAGGTACCTATAAAAGTTGGTTTAATCAATAGGTACACGAAATATGATGAAGTATATGTAAAAATAAATTTTAACTGAGTGTAAAGTTTTTGTACGAAGATAGAAATTGGATATCGCCTTCGTTCTGGCAAATGGAAGTTCAAGTGCAACTAATACAAATATGTAAGACAAACTATATGAATAAAGTCTTTCAAATGTGTCGTCATCCCCAAGCCTGAACCTCCAACCCTACAGTAATCTGTATATAACATCAATATATATTTAATTTTAATATCAGAAATATTTTCATGGCTTATTACAATTAAGTATACAAGTAGAGATAGGTATACATCACGCGTAATATCTAAATTACAAAGCTTCGAAGGACATAAATTTGTATACAGTAAAAAATACTAGGATATAATAGAAGGGTTTTTGTAATTTTGCTCATGATAAATGGTGCGGCAAACTTGGTGTTAATGAGAAAATTTCCAACATTGTTTTTATACGATTGAAACTAGGATATTTGCTTATAGATTAAGCTAAAATATATTTCGAGGCTAAAAACCTAAAGTATGTGAACATTTTCAAGCCTTCGTCGATGAATTTTTGAAAGAAATAAAATGTTGTTTATCGTTGCCTACTGAAGAATTGGCGTCGATGAGTCAAACTTTAATTGTAAGCTTGTTATTGCCAAAAAGCCATCCTACCTTAACTGTAATGGCAATCATTGAGACCCCGTTGTAGAGAAATAACATCCGGTAAAATAATAATATACAACCAGAAAGTAGTTGAAAGACGACTTTGTCTAAAAAATGCGTTTGCTCTCGTAAGACAGTTTCGTCGTAATAACTATAATTATAGAACATTTCCACCAAACAATATTTTAATTCATATTTCGTAACAATCAAGATTTGGTTCATCACTAGGAAAAACTTTTGAGAAGTATTGGTGCTGTCATAATGGCATTGTAATTCGAATGCTTAAATGGCAACAGCTTAAATATTAGATGATTTATGCCTCATCAGTCACGAATTTATACCCAAAGTCCATTTTAAGCATAAGGTTGAATAGCACATTTTTAGAAGAAGAATATGCCTTGCGTGTTTCAAATAATGACAACTTGTACTAACGTCCCCTCCAGAAAAGGGTCGGAAAGTTTTACCATCTTGGAAGGGATTAAAACTATATCAGATGCATGAGCTGAAGTTGGGACTGAATTAAGGCATATGTTTTAAGGGTTACAGCCTCGAGGACCTCCGCCGGCTGGAGAGCCTTAATCATTTTTTAAATCTATATTTTGGTGGTTGCCAAAAAAGTTTTGCGTTATTTGAGACATCTTATTTAACCTTTTCCCTAGGATAATAATTTTTAGATATTAAAAAAATATCTACGAAAAAACATCTATCAAAGTTAAAAACGATTAATCAGAGATATTTGGATAGTGGAAATATATAAAAGGGACATGCTTCTCTTTTTTTCTTACCGCATTGAAGCATACAAAAATTGGTTTCCTGGTCGAATTTTCAACAATGAATGATGAAGACACTTCAACAGCAGCGCCCAAATCTACAGAAGATTACTCGGATAATATTGAGCTTGGATTTGTGCCAGAAATCTTTAACTTGAAGAGCATTTTTGGACAACTTGATGAATGCAAATACAAGCACCAAACGCCACAGGCTTCTGTTATCTACGCCCCGGTAGTTAATAATAAGCGCTTTTAACAATTTCTACGACTTGTGAATTGATATTGGATGTTTGTAAAGCAGTGAGAAGCCTTAAGAGACAAGATGTATGGGTTCTGCGCGAATTGATCAAAGAAAACTAGTCGGGTTGCATTCATTCAAGCCAAGAGTCTCTGTATCTTGAAGCGATCATTTTTTGCAATCATATGATAATCGACGCTATAAAATGGATATTAATTTGATACAAGTATTAGCAATGACGATATATCGATGATCGACATTAAGAGGGTTAAGCATTGATGAATAAAACCACCTTCAGCGCCATTTTCATATGTCATAATAGCAAAGAATTTTGAAAAAAATTAATATTTTTTTACACAGCTTAAACTTTTAAGAATATATCATTCAAAGACATTTCTAAAATTCCAAGTATTTACGGAGTTATAGCTATTTTAGTGAGGTGGCAACTATTATAATGTATGATTTAAAATAATATACAAAGATTGTCCCAAAAGTAATACTATGATAAAAAGTGTCTAGATTTCACGTTACTTTCGTGATCGTACAGATCATAGAAAATACCGCAAAAAGCCCTAAAAGAGGACGGAGTGGCCATAAGGTTTGTATGCTCAATCGGTCCGCTTTTCGAACCGTTGATATAACGAATGAGTGGCTCGCAATTGGATGCCACATTTGAACATAACGATAATGAAGAAAAAATGGATTAGACAACTTAGCATATATTATAAAAACGGACAGAGTCAATCAGTGTTGGTTCGACTGGGTCGGTATTCTGCCACCATTTGCCCGATATATGAGTACCTTTTCTAAACAAATAAAATATCCTTTTCAATTTTATCAAACAAGAGGATCTATTAAAAATGTACTTGTAGTATTTGAGTCGAGTCTCAAGAGTTTCAAGTTACTCGTGGAAGTTTACCTCCTCGTAAGTCGAGGATGTGGTGCGAGTAGTTAAAGGCTCAAATCCTAATTTCCGCCGTTAGATAATCGACCGCATATCTCCGGTCTGGGAGACGATGAGACCGCGGCTGACAGGCGACTACACCCTAACCAGCTTTAGTGTCAATCAAAGCCGCTGCTCGAAGACGAAGGTCTTCATCCGACAGGGTCGTTATTGCATATTTTCGCTGCAGCCACGTGGGTGTGGAGAACGTGCGTATAAATACGATTGTGGATAGTCAACAATGACAATAAATCAGGTGGTCGAGTGACCGTCGTGACAATGCAATCAAAACACACACGAAACTCAAACACGACTCGGTAAATATAGTGACTCAGATGACGACCAGACCTGCCGGAGTCTACTCCCGATCTTGTTTGTTCTGACAATATTTAAGACGAGTACCCAAGCACTCGAACGACGTTCATTCTAATTGACGAATGCGATATTTGTTCTGATTAGCATTCCAAATCCTTCATAATCTGCGATTTAACACACGCCAGCGACTCACCGGTGAGTCGTTATATGTTTTTTAATTATTTGTAAATCCAAAAATGTCTTCACATTTGAATAGATCTTGGTGCTTTCATTTTATTTTTTTAAATAAATTAAACAGAGACCATCAGGGTTGCCCATTGAATGATACTTGCCACGTACAATTTTCTCTTAGGACCGCGCAGCATGAATAAAGCTTGTATTTAAATAAATGAACCTTTACACTGCCGATATTATTGGCGTTTTGCATTAGCAATCAATATTATATTTGAATCGATTTGTTCAATCTGTCGATCAAACGACATTGGGACATATTGAAAATAGCTGATTTTGGTCGCTCCTTCAATGTTAATGCAGAACATTTCAACATTATAAGCAAACAAGAATCGTAAAATATTTCCTAGAAGTCGTTTTCATCTGCCATTAAAATTCTTGCAGAAGACTACGTATGTGCACAACATGGACATATTTTTCTTTGACAAGTTTACATATTTGAATAGACATCCAGGAGGACTGTGTGTGAGCAACCTCACTGCCTGAAATGCCACTCCATGTCGTATTGTAATCCTGCAGAATGCGAGCTTTAATTAAAACAATTTATTGCCGAAATACAAGTTTATTCGCTACAAAGAAAGTGGGTTAACGATTCAATTTTGCCCGTTTTCAAAAGTTCCTCCAGCTTTCGACGGCTGAGAGTCCTTCTTCTTTTATTGAATCCCAGTTTATGAAGAAGTATTTGCCGAAGAATCGACAAATATGTTGCTGACAAAAGTGAGGGCATAAAAGTCTGGAAGGATTACGAACCCGTAGGGAAATCTGCAAGTTCCCGACAAAAAAATGGTCCAAACGGGGGGGTGGGAAAACTGTTGTTCGCGAACCGCATCCGGTCCGCGGGGCCATTGTGACGAAGGCGTCGGCTGAATCGACGACGAACATAAAATATTCATAAAAGATTTAACTCGTTTTCATCTATAAAACTATTTTTATACCGGCAAATTGAACGTAATAAAAAGAGATCTCCGGAATATATTCACGCAGTGAAACTTTACCATAAAATGAGGCCAGACGATGCGATTTAGGACGGGATAAAAAGTTTTCAACGGCCAAATCCTAGGGATTATCGATAGATATTGGATGAAATTTTCATATCAATATCGCTTAGTGCATCAAAAAAAGTATAAAATTTCACCTGCGTCGTCAGTCGTTTGTGTTTCTATAAGAACGCATAGAAAAAAGTCATACAAATGACATACTACAAACGATTCTCCCTCTCTTTTCGTCCAATTGCCGCTTGGAATTTCACATTTTGTGACGCTTCGTTCGAATGCCTTAATGAATGGCTGAAATAGGATTGTAATAAAAATGACTGAAAAATGTTTTTTTTTATTTAGGGTTGTTTGAGTATATCAAAAAAATAAAAAATATATAAAAAAGATCATTTTTTTCCCTTATTTTTTCAGTTTTAATTTTTTTTAATTAGTTTAAAATAAAATGTTGACATAAATCTGGTAGGAACAATAGGAGGTTATATATAAAATATTTTTACCAAATTTGAAGTAAATCAGTTGATTAAAACCTGAGATATCATGTCAACTGTGTTGAAAAAAGTGCTAGAACCAGCATAGTTTCCGCGTCACTAAAATAGCTATAACTCCGTAAATAATTAAAATTTTGGAAATTCATTTAGAAGATATATTCTTAAAAGTCTACACATTAAAACAATGCGAAAACAAAATCATTTTTTTCATAATTTATCGCAATTCATAAGGGCTTTAATCCAAGTTTATCTTCAATTCGCATTGCAAAATAAATTCATATATACATATTTATTTTAGGATTGATAAAAATACCGTATATTAAATAATTCCTCAAACAAAGCGAAACCGTCGATTACTTCAACGGTCCCTATGCTTGTAAATATAATTTTCACCTGGTGATATTTACTTATTGCATCATCATTATCTTTAATATGACCTCCCATCCTTGTTGAGATGCTGCTTCGATCATACTTTCTTATTTAATGTCGTCCCTAATATTTCAACAGCATTCCTGCAACAGGCTAGGCTAGTTCATCGTCAAATGATTTCACCAAGGAAGCAATGCAGTTGGTTTATGTATTAACCTCATAAATTTGGTGGAAATGATATTTACAGTACAAGAAAACTTTTTTTTTAATTTAAAATGAAAAAAATATGAAGTACATTCAACCCTTCAATAGTCTATAAAATATTAATAGTATATATAATATGTCAATATCAATGCTTTTTCGCATTATCTCGACGCTATAGAAGGGTTTACTGTATATTATTTTGGATTTTAAGTTTACAACTATAAAGTATTAGGTGACAGAGTTTAAACGAGATCGTACGAGCTGCCAAGGTGAACATGGCAGTGGTAGACCAAATGAGTTGGTCCCACTTCTGACACCAATGAAGCATAGGATACCATGGTGGTGAAGCGTTGAAAAAAATCACAAAATTATATTGGAAGACCGTCGATTGAAAGCGCGTGAGCTAGCATATATGGTAGGGATTTTAAAAAAATTCTGTACATATCGACTAAAAATTTGGTCATGAGAAAGCTGTGCGCAAGATGGGTGCCGCGTTTGCTCACAGTGGAACCAAACAGCGTTGTGAGACCGCGTGAGCCCCCATTTTCGTATAAGACCATCAATGTGACTGATAAAATTCCTTTCTGCTGAGACACGGACTAAAACTCGCAAAATACCCGTTTTACCGACAAATTATTTTTTCCATCGCTGCAGATGAATACTTTTATATTATAATACTTTGATGTAGTTCGTAATTATATTACGGAGGAATATAAAAATTCTGAACCCCGTATCTATTATATTTCGTATGGATATTTCCATTATTAGAGTTGAGGTGTAGTAAATACATCACCGGTAGGGAAAGGTTAACATAACAATTTGAAAAACATATATGTACTGTACATGTGTATATATAGATTAGATAGTTACTGCCCCTATCCGTATATCCCATACTGATCCCGGGATTGGATTCCCTAATGTTGAGAAATAAAGATGCATTTTTCCATTTTTTTAAATTTTCTTTGTTAAATCTGCTACTCTTTTGACTAACCTCGTACATTGAAGGAAGAGAATAATTACATTGTAAAAGCTTGAAATTTAACGTCACCCTCTTATGAATAAATTTTCAATTTACAAGCATAAGAATCAATGAAAATACAGGTCAAAAGTCGCATGCATTTTTAAAGCATCGTAAAACAACAAAATATTTTTGACAACAGAGGCGCCCAAGTGAAGTGGAGGAGCGTGACTCTGCAAACGACGACCCACTAATGAAACCCATTGAAAAATATGTCAAAAAGATGAAATAGGTACGAATTTACATTTTGTTTTAAATTACAAATCTTATAGGGTAGTCGATAAGCCATTTTCAGCGGCGAAAGGTTCACAACCTCTGGCAAAAATGATGGAGCCGAGTTCGGAAACGGTTCGAGTGCGAGAGTCCAATCTCAGATCATAAATGAGCCGATGGAGCAAGCTGACGACCGTTATATTTCCCATTCGCAAATTGCAAAGAAGCCTTCGCCGCCGTACAGCCTCCGTAATGGCGGAAATGAAGAAACAAGAATCTAAGGAAATTGTTTCGATGCAATACATTCAAGTCTGAGGGGATCCAACAATGTCGATCTGAGGGAGACGCGCCAATTCACATCCCTTTTATTTCTTCGCGTCTCTCCGACATCCCATCAAAGGATGTGGACGAATTGATTTCACATTGAACACTTTTCAGGCATAATTCAAGCACAACAAACTAGCGCTTAAACGTATGTCTCCGCGTTAATTCCTCATAATTATGAGTTGTAACAAGTAGGCCATGGGCAATTTGAGTCGCAAGTGCAAATAATTCATAGCCAACAATGGCGTCAATTGGCTCTGTAAGAAATTTAGCACCTCCAACTGTGAAATTATAAACCTAATATCTACCAAAACTAATAAAATCCGTCACGGTTAAATAACGCATGGCATTGTGTTGAAGTTGCGGCGAAGTCAAATGTTGTTAAAACTCATATAGATGAGACGCGATCGCAAACTTTGCTACGCCAACTTGCATGAGATTCTCCGAAATCCAATAACTCATTCGAGCAGAAAATATTCTGCGGTATGGTAATGTAAATTCTGCATTTTATCTATTTGAACGCATAGAATTTATTTGTATTTGTTACTTTCACAATGTGGAATTTCCAAAACGTTTCATCAAATTCACACCATTGCATACGATGGAAGCTTTATTCGATGTACACATTGAATTTTGATTTTTTTTACAGTATTCTAAAAATATACTGAGAGCTTTCTTTCATCATTGCAAATTTAGGGTGCGGCAGGGATTTTTATTTTTGTATGAAAAAATGACTGCATAATGCAGACGTGTCCGCCAATGTGTTTCATGAACGAAGCATATTTATAAAAATAAATATTTAAAAAAGAAGCAGATACGCCTATTATTATTACTCAATTGAAATTCCCTTATTATCAGTTTAGCACAATAAAAACCTTATTTAATCCATCAATTATCTTTGATGAATCTTAAAATTATAGATCAATTTTTCTAGTCGTCAATCATCCATTCTTTAAGTTATTAATTATGGCCTGCTGAATTAATCGATGAATAGTCTGTATTCTCAACTATTAATTAGACTTTAGAATAAAGGTTAAAACAATTATTAAGACATTTAATTTACGAAAGAGCGTCAAAAATAATAAACCAAACAACGCTCCTTTTTTCTTTATATTATTATGACATTTTCGATTAGTTTCATTTTTTTGTCACGTTTCAATTAAATTTTCAACGAAGTTTCATAAACATGTAGCTTGGGCAATTTACCACCCCTGCATAGTAGCGCTATTAATCGGAGCAGATTTAATTCGCCAGATTAGCGACATCTTCCGTCTCTCTTCAGATGCAGTGTGTTATTTTAACAGCGCCATCTCTTGCGATCCTACGGAGACATTACACCTGCATACCAACCGTATGTGCACCGTTGCCGGTTGGTTAGTGACGCGCAGGAGGCGGGAGTCGGGATAGTCATCGATTAGCCTTGGCTGCGGGAGGTCGTCCTTCCTGCAGCCAGATCTCTCTCGCGTTTAGAATAAATATTTTTGTAGAGAAGAGAGCCTTTCAATTCGACGCCCATCTATTCCCTCACCCATCTCGTAGTACAGTCAACCCTTCTATTGCGTTGAGATAGGGACCAACAAGCGCAAGGAGGCATTTATCTTACATATTTACCCTTTTGTATGTAAAAGATGCCGCAAACCAAATTGACACTATAGGAAAGTTGGCTGTATTACATAGTGTCATATGAAGATTCGGGATTTCAGTTAGTCAAAGAATGACCGTGATTGAGAAAGATTTTATGTTTTATGTTATTTTACAATATTTTACAAATTTGAAATTGACAAATAGTCTTATTGTAAACTTTTACAATTGTAATATTGTAAATGTTATGGCGTTGTAATTCTCAGCCGACGAATTCCGCACGTTCATGTGATACACCCCAATACTTAAACACGGTCAAATAACAAGAACATAGATTTATCATTATATTTATTACAGAAAAACAATCTATAGCACTCGACCACATTCTACAATAATGAAAATCAAAGAACTGGAATGCACGATCAGCAATATTTTCCAGATATTGTCGCTTCTTAGACGGCAAATACAACAGTTATGCAGGAACGAAATCGAGACTATGGCATTTCAACAAGCAAAATTAAACGTTTAATGCTACAAAAATTCACATCGTTTCATCGGGCACGGAATGATGAGCAAACGACGACAGGCAGCGATGATCTCAGAATGGAGTGTCGATCGTGATGCAGAAGAGTCAGCATGCTTCTCCCATTACCATTGTTGAAATTATCTTCTTTCAATGGCATTTTTAAAAGCATGGGAAATGATGAGCATCGATAGCATTGCTCCATTTAAAAGCTTCTGGGTAAAGTCGCCATCGTCTTTAAGAATGCGCTTCATTACGTTCCATTAAAGCCGCACTTCAACATTCTATCGGATCGTTGCGGCTGCTGGAGCTGTTCCGACTCTTCGATTGTGGGCCAATTATTATCCTCGGCGATTTTTATTGACGCTGAAGACGCACATTCACCGTGGAGTGTCGTCGGATGGCTTCAAAAATGACGGGCGCGAGCTTAGGAAGAACGAAAATATACGAATCCGTTCTTGTGTACACTATAATACGTGACTAGCAATAATCTTCTGGAGTGACCCTAATTCAGAGATCCTCAATGCTGGCTGCCAGCTTTGTTTACACGAAAGTTTCTTTTATTTGAAACGAAACAAAAAACTGAACAAAGGCTTACCAAATAAAGGGCAATGAAAAAATAATAGAGTACTCATTCTGCGGTCGATGTGTTCATAGGACAAAACGCGCTTGGGTTCAAATTTCTCTCATTTGAATTCTGATGCAATTCGTATGGTGTTAATTTAGAGAAGAAAAACCTTATTTCAAATAGATTTGAATGAAAATAGCACTGAGAGAGAGAAGATGAATTCAACATTCAGCATGCCTTAATTGATCATTCATTACACAACATCAAAGGACAATTGAATTCGGACTTGGATATGAAAATCTAAGCAGCATTCGTCTCATAGATCATGAATCATGAGTATTTGGTTGTGCGAATATGCGTCCATAGAGAATGAGAGGGTGCGATTTCCGCGTCTGAACAACGTGGCCCCCAACGTAAATCAACCAACTCAGCGACCCGTTTACCCCGAAATCTTGCGAAAAAATTCACGAATATTGTGTGCAAAGCACTATCAATATCAACAGTGTTAAGGTTTATTTATTGATATACAAGCTTCATTCGCGTTGCGCGGTCCTGAGAGAAAAATGAATAAAAATACACTCAAACTTCTTTTTGTAAGATTTTTTTGTGCGATTTCGAAGTTATGCGGTTTTTTAAGCAGTTTTTTCTTTTTTTAAAATTTCATAAAGAGATATTTTGGATAAAATACGAAATAAATCATCAATTCTAACCGAAATTTGGAAAAAAATTATAATTTGGGACTGTGTGAAATCATATTGCATCTGCTATCGCTGAATTGCGACCACGCCCTTTATTCTAGTTTAGATTTTTGAAACTCGGCCGGTCCTACCATAATAAAATCTTTTAACGCGTTTTTCTCAAAACTACTTTTTTTAACACGGTTGACATCATAGTTTAAATATTCCTATCAGATTTATGTCAAAATTTATTTTTTAACTATTTAAAAATAAAATTAAAACTGCGACACAATAAGACCAAAAAATTACAAAAAAATGTTTCTAAACAATCGCCATTTTGTGATTTTTTTGAATTAGGGACTATAGTGACATCTTTACTGATTAGGAATTATATTTTTGGAAAGAGAAAATCTACACAAAACAATGATGACACATTGACACTGGGTATGCTATTTCTTCCGAAAAAGAGTGATTTTGAGTCAGAAATCCTTAAAATTTTACTAATGATGCAAAACATTCTTTAAATTTTACCAAAAATGTTATTTTTTATTGCCTTATTGTTTTCCCGTTTTTTTTTAATTAACTTTTTTTGTGCGATTTTTGATATATTTTATATAGCTGTTTCAAAGTTATGCGGTTTTTAAAATCCATGGAACGCATCTTCACTTTTTCTATGTAAGTCATAGCTTTTCTTGTGCGATTTTCCGCGGAACGCATCTACCGCATAAAAAAAAGGTTTAAGTATACAGCATGTACACATTAAACCCACTCTCACTAATCAAAAGGTTAAGCTTTACATACAAGCGTTCCCATTACTTTGTAATAGAACCGTCCATAAATATTCAAAATTTAATAATACCGTAATAACGGTCCAAGAGCATTAATTCGTACATAAATAACAGATGGCAGCACGTGGAATCAATTAGCTTTCGATCGAAGCAAATAAAGGAAAGTCGATACATAAGATCGGCGCGAAGATCAATTAGTAAATATAACTCGGACCACGGTCAGATCTACCGGTTCCATCTTCATCGATAAAAATGCTAATGCGGACGTACTCATTTTTTCTTCTTCCACTAACAAGGCGATAATTCAAAATCGATGACGATCATTACGCTCAGATTAGAGAGAAAAAATCGAGAAATTACGAAAAAAAACATGTTTTTCGACGACGTCTATAATGAACGACCTTCGGATGCCGATGTTGAAGTTTGTCATAATTTAAAACGTAAAGCACTATTTATGTGCTGCTCCTAAAAGAGCTTTAACTTCAGTTTCAGCTTTAACTCGTTCAGCTTTAACTCTTTCATTGCTAAGATGCACTATTAATACTCTGACGCACAGAAATGACTCGTATTTGGGCATTTTGGAGTCATTAATGAGCCAATCGACGATATATCGTCGCTTAGCACTTTAAGCTTTAACACTCAATATAAACATGATTTCGATTCATATCACAACGTATATTCGGCTAGATTGCTCCGAGAACTAGAATTTAGCCTCTCGGCCATTGAAGGACCTTCATTTTTCGGGCGAGAGAAACAAAATCAAAGAAAGAGTGATCGTGGCCGGTCGCGACAAAGGCCCCCCAGACGAATCTGAAAGAGAATGATGATGAGCAATTTAAAAGAGTCGAGATTTAAAAAGTCGTTAGGTAAATGAGAAGTTTGAATTGTTAAAAAGGCAGAACGAAAGCTCTCGCTCTCGGGCTGAATAGACCCCGACCACTTAAAGGGATCGAGCTTTTGCGCATTAAAATTTTAATCAACGGTCATTAGAAGGTTGACGAAACGCATTAAACTTTCAGGTTGTAAATTTAGTACGGCGTTTCTGTGCGCCGATGTAATTAAGAGTTTCGCATCGTTTTTCAACGCGAAAGAAATTTCGGACAGTTTGACATGTGAAAAATGGTGCTAAGGAACAAAATAAATATTTAAAAAATCCGCAAGGTCAGTTTACATTTTTTTACGTTTATGAAATGCATAAATTACGTGTGCTTCGGGCAACGCATGACTTTCAATAAACGAGGTCGGCTCAAACTAATAAAAATAGCATCTCAACGGCGAAAAACAAATTTCATCCCCTATACACCATCGACAATAAGTTTAGAAACGCTTCGTATTTTTACAATTAACTGTTGCAAATCATTTTTTATGACTATTTTCGATAATAAAGCCCTTTTAAATCATAATTTTGAGAAAAAATGCCGATTTTTTAATTTTATTTTATGATAAAATCAACCAAATTAAGTATCGCGATTCGTATCATGCGTCATTAAACTACGAAATAAAGGCTTTTTAATCAGGAGTATTGCTAAAAAATTAAGATTTTCATCAAAGCGGTGTATTATTAATTAAAAAGCATTAGGAGACTGGGTCTTTGAACGACAGAAAAAGACCGGACCACCCAAAATCTAATTTTGTATCTTTCATTGAAAATTGACATCTTGCAGCTTTGAAAAGTGAATGATGAACTATATAATTTATTGCGTGTGCATAAAGCCAAAACCTAAATTAAGCAAAACGGACTGCTCTCAAAGCCAAAAACATAAAAAAAGAACAAGAAAATTAATTAAAAAATATTACTTGAAAATACTTCCAACGTGAATATTAGGGCAAAAATTCGCATTCCAGTAAGATGATCCCATTTTTAAACTACAAGAATACTAGAAAGATTTATCAAGTGATTGCGTTTTTAATTGTTGGTGCGAGTTTCCGCTGAAAATCGCACAAAAAATCTATGACTTACACAGAAAAAGTAAAGATGTGTTCCATGGATTTTAAAAATCGCATAACTTTGAAACTGCTATATAAAATATATCAAAAATCGCATAAAAAAAGTTAATAAAAAAACAGGAAAACAATAGAGCATTTAAAAAATAGCATTTTTGGTAACATTTAAAGGACGTCTTGCATCATTGGTAAAATTTTAAGACCAGACATTTTACCAGACATTCAAATGTACATATTCTTTTTAAAACCATTACTTGCGGGAGCAGATAATTATCTGTCCTTCGTAAATACTACAAGTCAAAAATGGAGGATATAAAAAATATATTAATATATTTCATGTCCGTGTATATTTTTAAAGTATACACAGGGCAAAAAGTATTAAAGGGCTACATGGGTTTTAAAATTTAAATCATTTTTTTTAAATTATAATAACCAACAGTACAAAATATCAAGAAAATTTCTCGTAAGTTGTAGCTTTAACTAAATAAAAAAGCGTAAAGGATAATTTATTATACAAATCGTGTTGCGTGACCTTTATACCCCCGCGTTCAATGCATAGCGAGCCAAATCAACCCCGCAAGTAAAGTGTTAATTACTAATAAAGATAAGGAATAATATATTGGGGTGATTTTCTAAATCTTCAGTTTAGAAGCTCATATCTGATAATAATAAAGATGTTACGTCCATTTTATGGCCGTTAAATTATTGGATCATCCCTTTTTTTTAATGAATCAATAAAAGGCCTTTTTTAAATTTTATTACAAGATATTTCAAGATCGCAATCAGTGAAATTATTTGATGCGATTAATTCGGGCTTCAAAACAAATTTTGGCGTATTTTCCATGGCGTAATTATGAAGGTAGTCTCAGAAGTACCTGATGCTATATCACATATTGACTGAAAATTTGGACATGAGAAAGCTGTGCGCAATATGATTGCCGCGTTTGTTCACAACGGAATGGATGGTTATTTTGAGGAGCTCCGCGGTTTTCACTATATACACCACTGGGATAAACGTTTCGAGCTGAAAAGAGACTATGTTAAGAAATAAGTATGTATGTGTGTTTTCTTTATTAGATCGGGTACTTCTGGGACTACCCTCGTATTATATATACAGAATAACCAATGTGCTGTGAAAATTGAGGGACGTCAAAATGTTTACATCAGTATTTTCACGATGGAAGAGCAAAATGCTAAAAATGACAAACATGACACACGCCAATTTGGTTCAATATTTATTTTGTATTTACAATGGCAATTTGGTGCTATTTTTACAATTGTATGCAGGGCAATTTTAGCGAGTTTTCAATGCTGGGTGCGATTTTGTTTATCCGTTCTTATCTACTCGAGGGCAGGGCTATCATAAGGTGACAACGTAATGAGCTATAAAATCAGTTTGGATGAATGAATAATTGTAAAAATATTGAATCGATTTATAGGATCTTGGTCAGACCTTTGAGATATTAAGAATGAAGATTTGCCGACGAAGCAGTCTATTTATTTATTTGAGTTGATATTTCAAGATTTATCAATTGATATCGATTTGTATTTAGTCTACAAGATGGACTTTTAAACACGAGATCATTTCACAATGGATGGATTCGTCAATGAGCAAAATTGTCGTATCTGGACTGATGTATACTACAACCACTGTTTGGTGTATATTTTGGGAAATTGTTGAATGTGTTTGGGCCACATTTGTTCGAAGATGGTATTGGAAATACTGTTACTGTGTGATACCAATCAATGTTGAGTGAGCTTTTATGTCCACAATTGAATCATTGATGTGGCTGCTGAGACACGGACTAAAACTCGCAAAATTCCCGATTCCTCGACAAATTATTTATTTCCGTCGCTGTAGATTAATACTTATATACTATTATACTTTGATGTGATTCGTAATTGTATTACGGAGCAATATAAAAATTCTGAAGCCCGTATCTATTATATTTCATATCGATATTCCCATTATTAGAGTCGAGGTGTAGTAAATACATCACCGGTAGGGAAAGATTAACATAAAAATTTAAAAAATATATATGTACTTTATATATATGTGTACATAGATTAGACAGTCACTGCCCTTAGGAGAGGTGTACGATTTCTGTTAGATAAAAATTTCAATCCCGATTTTTTCGGGTTTACGTTTACTAATCCCGGGATTCATGAGCACCTAAAACTGTCCGGGATCCCGGGATTGGATTCCCTAATTGGGCCGTTTTTTTTTTTAAGAATACGGTGGATGCATTAAAATATCCCACTTCTGACACCAGCGTTGCGTCGCGTCCACCTGACGTGCGCTTAGCAACCTGTGTCGCTAGTCGCTCATCCTCGTCAACGATAGAAACACACAATAATGATTGAATAAATATCCAGGCGTCACATTTGGATGACCCTATACAAAATAGTCATAAAAATTAAATCGGTATGATAATCTTTTACAGCCAAAGCGAAGGTAGAAATTTCACCTAAATTTTTATATTCTTAAAGTGTTCGCCTTAATCCGTTCTCGGATTAAATATGCCCTCGTATAACAATTTTATTTGACTTGGTCAACTGCTACGTGATTACCCTTTTGAGCACAAAATCGGTAGTTTTTCTGGATCGGCGAAACAAGCCCGCAGGAGCCGATTTAAATCGGGGCCATTGAAACAAAAATGAACGGCGGCGCGGATATTGAAGAAATGATTTTGATTTATGGAGCACTTACATTCATCTTCTTGTCATTGTTCGGATCAAAACAACGTCCCACTCGCCATGATGGATGTGCGAAAAGGGAATAGATCTTCCAGGCTAACCCTTTCATGAGCAATTACATTCTGGACATTTGAGAAATTACTCCGATGACATTGCCACGTCTTGCCCAAACAAATGTCTCCGATTTTAAATTGTACTTTTTAAAGCTTGACCCGAAAGCGAGCCCTGTGCGTCGGACGATGAAATTTATTCCGGGGCTGGAGGCGTTTTATTACCATAAATATATTGCCGATGACAGCTCATAGTTTCTGGTCATGGGGCTGAGCAAAGAGTTAATGTACAGTGAAATGAAGATAGATCCAAACGGAAGATATTACTTCACTTGCTTGACAAATAGACATAAATCTTCCTTCGATGTTGGTAGATGTATCGCCCCGTTCTAATTCTGCCATGAACGCTCCAAATTATACACCCAGCCGAAAAGTAATTACGTTTCGCTATTGAATTAAGCAATATAACATTATTCAACCTAAATTAATGGAAATATGCGACCTTCATTACAATTATAATCTTCGGCATCAAACTCAAATCATTTTTTGTAAGAAATTTTGGATTTACGATCCAAGAGTAACTAAGAGATTTAGACACTCCAAAGCTTAGACGTTTCAAGAATCCAAAGAAATTTCTAAAATTCTAATTATTTACGGAATTATAGCCATTTTAGTGAGGCTCCAACTAAACCGATCTTTTTCAAAATTACTTTTTTCAACACGGTTGACATAATATCTCAAGTTATAATCAACAGATTTACTTCAAATTTAATATAAATATTTTTTATATATTATTCTATTGTTTGTACCAGTTTTATGTCAAAAATATATTTTTAACTATTAAAAAAAAAATTAAAACTGAAAAAATAAAAATAAAAAATGATTTTTTTTAAAACAGTCCCAATTTTGTGATTATAAAATTAATTTTAGTCATTGAGGTAGAGACGATAGCAACATTTTTACTCATTAAGAATATTTTTTTATTTTAAATAATTAAAAAGGTTTGAAATTATGTCAATCAGAATACGCTCATTTTTTACCCCATACACTTTACCAACATTTTAAAATTTAATTATTATTTTTTTGTATATTCTGAAAATGTCGTTAAACATCCCTATTTTTAAAACAATTTACAATAGCTATGGACATTCAGCAATTTGTATCAATTAATAGCATACAGTAAGTGCAATGATCCAAATATCAAACCTAATTAAAGCTTTTCGAGAGCTATAATGAATTGTTCCTCGTCGGTCTTCTTATTTAGCTGTCTCTTGGGAGTTCTGTGGCTAATTGCTTTGAATGATCTTGCAGTATTTATTCTATACATCTTGTTGCTATTTTAAAAGCAATCATCGACAGTGAACTTAAAATAATTATTATACACTATCAATATAACATCAGATTGCATTTATAATATCCAAACATACACAATATGTTCATGCTTTATCATATTAGGAATTATAAAAATTATGAAATTTATTTTATTTTGTTGGTTTTATTATAAAAATGAGCAAACATACAAACATTGATTTTTATAAATAAGATACCTATATTATTTGAGAAAATGCAAACAATAAGTTGGCAAAGTTTAATCGCAATCGAATGAACGGTATGGGAGCGCATTAAATACGGACAAACAAACATTTATTTTTATATATTAGACTATGCCTATGTTACTTGCAAAATTCTTAGCAATATGTGGACGAAGTTTTATTGCAATCCGATGAATGGTATGGCAGCGCATTTCGAACGAACAAAACCCAATTCATTTTTATAAATTAGATAAATAAAAAAATGAGTAGATATCCTAATAAGAAAATTCATATGTATAAATCAAGAATATTTAGACGTGTAGGGGTACCTTTACAGCACGACTGCCATCGATATACGAGCGTATGATGAGACGCAATACTGAATTTCAGTACGCAAACATACACATACCGCATTTATACGAGTAAATTTTATGAAAAATGAAACGTTGCTTTCTTCCAATGCAAAATTGCTCGTTTCAATAATTCAATTGAAGGGTTTTTCAATATTTTACCCATTCACAAATTGTGAATCAATATCATAAATATATATTAGGTATGGAAAGAATAAGTCAATTAAGGGTAAAATGTCCAACCCCTAAACTGACGCAGAATACATGAAAAATTATATGCTTTTATGATCAAGGCTGGATTACGAACAAGGTTACTAAGACCATATAAAAACGTACACGATAAGTTTTAACCATAAATAGATATCAATGGGGATTTTGAAAATTTACAGGATGTTCTTAAGATCAAGACGACGCTTAAAATTTTATGATGACCTATTGAAATCTTTTGAGGAATCGTTCAAGTGACTCATCTTCATGATCTGATAAATAAGTCTAAAAGGTTTGGTATTCGAAGAACCGGGTGCCGCACGAACTATCCTCAAATAATAAAAAAAAACAGCAACATGCGCATTTATTTGCTTACACAATATGAAGAGTCATAACCGCCGATGAGAAGTTTATAGTTTATGACAATGCTTTTCGCAAAATGAAACACCGGTTCCAAGTCCTAAGCTAGGATTAACACTTCGAAAGGTCCTCCTCTGCATCTGGTGGGATGTTTGCGCCACTTTGAATTATTACAACCAGGTGAAACGATTACTGCAGATATTTATTATCAACAATTGAATGGATTCAACCAGGAGCTGATAGAAAAACCTCCAATTTAAGAGAATAATTGGGATCACAATATTCAACATATGAACACTCAATGTTCAACACTCATTTCAATTTTTAATTCCGCGCGACTTTCACAAAAATGCTCATAACTTATTTTGTAGTAATGCAATTTTTATATTAATTTCACAAATAGAATATTATCGAAATCTTTAAAAATCATTTTATATGATGCCATGCGTTTAACATATCGAACGGCTTCCAAATTGTGGACAAGTTTGTATGAAATTCTTCCCAAAATACATTGCATCGCATTGCATTGCAGCGGCTCCCTGAGTGTTAAAACAGATAATACCAATATATTGAAAATCAAGTAAATCTTCAAATATTTCAGAGCCAATTTACAATGCAAAACGATGACGATTGCATTTCCAATTGGATTCAAACTGTTACAGCTCGGAAACTGAATTAGTCAGGATTCATATATAGATTTATTACATATCAAGATTATGTTTTTTATTTACAAAGCTCCATCGAAATATCCGCTAATCGATTTGGAGCATAAATAAAAAGAAACACGAAAGAAAGAAGGCGTCGTTCATCGATCCATTCGAAATACTTAAACAATGTACAAAGTCTTTCAATAATAACGCTCTATATTTGTTAGATTATAGCGACATTGTTGTTAAAGAAATATCTATCAAATGTATTGCGAATTATTTATTAGGATATGGCAAATTATTATGCAAAATTATAGCGCTGAAAAATATGTATAAATTATCAAAATTTATTTTCAAAATCAGTACTCCGTTTGAGATCGCCAAAAAAGTCATTTTGATATAAGCATCAATGAGGGGCGCTATAAATTGATGATGAGCATTTTTTTGGCCTAAACTGGATGATATAGATATCGACAATATGTGGTTCCAATATGATGGCGCCACATGTCGCACAGCGCGTGCCATGATGGACATTCCGCATGAGCGGTTTCGAGTCATCGAAAATTGGACCTCCCGAATACGTTATTTATTATAATTAATGCCATAAAATGTTCTTTCTCATAAAATAAAAATTGAGTGGAAACTTCACACACAACTCGTTTTATTTAGATTCAAAAATCAAGCGTCCTTATTTAAATTCGCTGCAAATTGATCGCGATTCATTACGCAAACAGTTTGCAAATTTGTAAGGCACACCGCTGATAAAACTTAAATTTTATGGGCCTTTATCAGAACTTAGACATTTTTAGGTGTGATTTTTATTAGTTTACGAGCGAAGATCCGCGCACTTAGGCTCACAATAATGAAATTACGGCTCTTTTAAGCGACGTAATGTGCTCCGAGCGAGGATGTTAAGAAACTTGTATTACTTTCAGCCCGGTGGTATTTTCCTTTGAGGATACCAGCTGGCCAGGATTCCACAACTTTCCTTATATCAAATCCTTTCTCTAAAATACCCACATCAATGGGCTTTGCGAAAAATTGCGTGAGCATTCCTCAAAACGGGATCCTTTCATATTTTTTGAACCGTTGAAGGTCAAAACCATTGGATGGAGCCTTTCTTTGTATCGAAATTGCTTAAACCCTTCTGTGCTGATGCTCCCGAATACAGCATCAGATTTTTTCGTACCATTAATACAACGGCGTTACACAATTTTTCTGAATTTGAGCTCATATCAGACATCTTTATCTTTTAATGCTTCTAACAAGAAGAAAAAAAACGATATTTTTAAGATCCTATGATTGTTTCAACCTTGGATCCGACAAAAAAGTAGGCGTAGGTTTAATTGAAAATGTGTTTTATAACATACATCATTTTATTGATATTCTTACATCAACAAGAACAAAAAATACACAAAGAATGAATTATTTATAATATAATTTGAATGCGTAAATTGGATCTCGTATCAAATTGGAGCATCGCCATATTTTTCCGCTGATATTTGCCAAATAAAAACTCCGCATTTTAATTTCGTCCAGAAAAAAAATAATATAAAAGAGTCTTCTTACGTCCAATTCCCGAGTCAATCCTGATCTAAATAATGTATATTATATAAATCCCAAAATACAAATTTATTACTACTTAAATAACGATTTTTGCTCGAAATTAATTTCGCGCGTTTTTCAAAATTTCTCACTCGAAATTTAAAATCGAAATAAAATGCGTTTTTATAAATATTTTGTTCGACGAAAAATTTATACAACGTACATGAAACGCTTATTTAATATTTTAGTAAAAATATAGACGTAAAAAAATTAATTTAAAGCGTTTTTTAAACGTTTCAATCTGACTAAATAAATTTCAAACGCATAATTTTAAAACTCTCCAAAAACACTATAGATTGATTTATTTTTAAGTTTTATTCATTGCAATATGATTAACATTATTGTATTTATATTTTGATATCAAATGCATTTGAATCATTAACAATAAAAAGGGAGAAATCTCATTCGGAAGATGATTAAATTTTCATCATCATTTGTAATACATTTTTAGTTAAAATGCGTATATATAAATGCAAAGATTTGTGCTTTTATAATAAAATATTATAGCATAAATTTGGCGACATACACGTGGAAGTCAAAATTCATTTGGCGACATTGTTCAGTTTATTTTGATCAGTTTTAGCTTCTTGATATGTAAAATTTTCGCATAAAAGCGCAGTTTTCAGCAGTAAAGAGGATAAAACCCTGGATAACGACGTTCTACGATATTTAATGGAGACAAATCTAGGTCTTTCTATTGATGGATTAGCTGAGAAATTCGTACAGAAGTCATCAATAAACACAACATTATCTTGTACCAGGATAACGCGAGATTCAGACAAAAATACCATTTAAAATGATAAGAGACTTTAAATGGGATTTATTATTGCATCCATCTTGTCCTACTAGTCTTGCTCCTTTGGATTTTAAATTGTTTCCCGTATTAAAGCAGTTTTGGGATATAAAAAAATACAAATTTGGAAGAATTTGATAAACTCCTATTCATCATTTTTTGCTTTTAAATCGAAGAATTTCTGCGTTCTTTCATTATATCTATTAAATTGATATAAAAATGGCACGTATTCTAGGCATTAATGATATTTTATGTTCAATAATCGTCTTTTTTAGTTGTCTTGCTTCAAATTCATCCTTATTTTGAATATGTTATATTCCTTATTGAATTTATTAGATGCATAAAACTTGAAAGCCTGCCGTTTAAATGCAAGAAAAATAAATATAGTCAGATACGACGAAGATAGAACCGAGTGCTGTCCCGAAGAGGTTCCACAATGGCACCCCGGAGATTTTAAAAGTCCTCAAAAACTCTTCAGCTTTTGTTGAGATCTAAAACATGAGACGTGGCTCGAAATTCTGGAATTTCGCAAAGATTTCTCAACCAATGGTGACCATTGAATTTAACAATTTGACAACAATATCATGCAATCCGACTTTTAAATGAGATATTCAAATTTTTACTGTAACAAGATAACATTTAGACACACGAGCCTCGGCAAAATTATTCCTGGAGGAGGCTGTCAAAAATAAGATTTCCCATTACATTTCAGTGACATTGAAAAATTGTCAGGCATAATACGCACTTCAAATTTTGACAGGGACATTTATTTGACTTCCTCGTTTCTGTATCTCGAGATTTAAACGTCTATTTGCATTCGATAGTGAAAGTTCCGGATGGACCGATACACTATTAGTTCTTTCTATTGAGTTTCTCTAAGGTTCTGTTAATTTCCGACGGAAGGAAGATAAAAGGAACTAATAAATCAATCCAGATTCAGCCCGTCGGAGATTTGAAGGAGGAATCCCGCGGCGGATAATTTCGCCCTGCGATCCCCGTATATTGTTTCCGGTCTTTAATTTGCCTGAAAAAATTAATTACAAGGGTTGTGCGAAGGCCTTTCGACCACCTGAGGGTATATTACGAAAAATTCCTCCCCGGAATGACCGTCGTTTCCTAGCATTCGGGACGACAATGAGGACTGGCCGTTCTAAAAATTTACGATTTAGGGGGGCGATTCCTGCACGTCATGGCGCCTAGGACCGGGAGATTTGGATGGGGATGTCGAGCCTCTACGAATTGAATAATCCATCGGGATATGTTTACATTGCGTTATAATTCATAATATGCTTGCGGAATTCGCTCCGTTCGTTCCCCGGCGCCGGGAATTTCGACTAAATCGTAAAATTTCCGGGACGTTTGTTTTAAATTAGGGATTGTTGCGAAATGCAGGACGTGCGAATGCCCCTTTTATTGACACCCGCGAAATATTCCTCCCTTACAAAATTATCCTCGATGCATAAAGACGAAATATTAATTAAATTTATATAATTAACATCAAACACATCCACATATATGATTGCATTCGATCAAATCAGTATTAATAACAGATAAATTATTTTTTAAAAATAAATAATGCGAGCGCGTCGATGACAACAATAAACAACGAGTTTGACACTTGCATTCATAAATTTGGCCATAAAAGCTCGAAATGCGACCTTTGAAATATTTTCACGCTCGCCGGTCGATGTCAAACGATTGTTTATTTAATATTTTTTTTAATAACGGATCGCGATTTAAATGCGTCCGAAAATTTTTGCAGGTGTAAATGAATATAGAAAAATATTACCTTCTCGCGTGATAACAAGAAAACACGGCACAAACACTAACAGGACGAAAACAAATCGGCGTTCGCGTTGACGTCGCGTTCGCGCACAGTCGGTGGAGCAAAGAGACCCGGGGTGGAAGCGGGCGAGGCGCAACCTCACGGCGCGACAGCCGAGCCACTACTGCTCTGCCAGCCGCCGAAATGCACTTCTGTTGTGGCCGATATGCGAGTGTGTGTGTGATGCGACACACACACGCACACATACACACCCTGTCCAAACGACTACCAGAGATCGTCAAATCAACCGCGGCGGGAAAATCTCCATTTTTGAACCAACACACAACCATAATACATCATCGACCATCAATATAAAAATACATTTATGGCACACATCTAAATCAATTTTATTATCAACCCGCTACACATTTTATACAGCATATAATAATAATAAAAGTATAAATGTTTATGTAGTATTGGGTGTGTGAATAAGTTCCTGCCGTTTCCAAATAAATCGTATTTGCTTGGAATATTATTACAATATTTTATTCGAAAGAAATCCGCAACTGAAACACATTGAACCCTCGCGGAGACATATGATGATCATGCTCTTGCGGAAATAACATTTAGATATCGATTTAATTGCTTTAAAAATAATTATTTTGATGGAAATACTAATACAGAATGATACAATATGAAAGATTTTAGATGGAATATCCATGGTTCCAAGCTCATGTTCTATGTTTGGTGAGATCAGCTGGTATTATGAATAGTTCCAACCCAACCAAAATATCACAGGAGATCTTTACCCAAAGAATTGATACGTTTGAGCTGGGTATTGAAGAAAAAGCGGCCACAATACGCCCAAAATCACAACAAGGTGATTTTGCAACATGACAACGATAGATTGTATGTAGCATCATCAATAAAAAGATTTACCCCATACATCGTACTCTACTGACATTGCTCCTTCTGATTACCACTTTTTCGATGGATGACTCTGACGATATCATATGTAAAAATAAAAAAATAAAGTAAATAAAAAAACTAAAAATAGTAAACAACTAGTGGAATGATTTAAAGTCAGCGTCTCCAATTATGTAATATGAACACTATCGTAAATGTTCATTTTGTGATTGAAAATGAACGTTCGCTGTACAAATTCTGATAATCAACCTAGTAGATTAAAAACTTTTTGAGGCCTCATAAAATTTATGAGGCTCCCTGAATTTTTTGAGGCCCGAGGGGCGCGCTTTTTGCGTTTATAGATAAATCGATTCTTCTAAATGCATTTCTATTTTTTTAATTGGTTCCCCAACCGCGAACTGCTTTTTAATTAATTTAACCATTATAGAATTTTAAAACAAACTATATTACAAATTTGGTTACAATACGTTGGCTTGTTAAAGTTAACTAAGTCATATAAATGTGAAGAATAATCTTCGAAATGAAAGTCTTTATGTTATATCTTTATATAGGAGAAATTCTGAAATATGCTACTCATGTTTTTTTTTAAAAACAATGCAGTTCCCGGGAATAGATATAAAAAATATTATACTGTGTATATTTAAATGTATTGTATATTTATTTAGTTAGCAACAAATTTTAAATGCAACAATTAGAACTAGTTTATGAAACACCACATTTTCCGAGAAAAAAGCTAAAAATTTTCAGTTGATGTTGCATAATAATGATTTGTAAAAATATGTTTAAGTACAACTGATGCAAAATAAAGACTGATCATTTAAGAGCAATATTTAATAATACTTTATGAACGTGTATAGGATGCATTACTTTATAAATAATCGTTAGAATACATACTCATTAAAGTGGTGAATATAAATTTGTTTTTGTGTTATAAATTTAAAAAAACAGCTTATCTTACATATTATTATTTATTTTTGGGATATATTAATAAAACATAATCATTTTTATATTTTTATCGAACACTCAATAGAGTGTTGCATATAAAGCGTTCGATTTAATAAGTGCAAGTTGCAAGGTGCAAGTTGATGCACTCGTGCTAAAAAGGTTGCGAGCGTCTGGCAATGGTTACTTACCCCGGCCGAGTACTGTACTATTCGCTGTAGGGAGGTTTGTACATATACCAACCAGGCGTTCACAATTGGCGGTTCGAGAGCCATTAAAAATATTTTTATTCTTATACATATGCGCTTTTAAATTGAAATATGCCGTGAAATATCGATGGAAAAAATCGCAATAAATTATTTTACAGTCGAATATTTTCTAGCGCATTTGTCGTTTATTTTACCAAGTTCAATGCTCACATAATACGCAATCTCGTATCGTTTTCCTGTACTGATATGATAAAAGCAAATATTGATTTGGCTGGAAACAGTTAAAAATTAACATCAATATTGACTTTGAATCATATGTAAATGATAACATAAAATCAATTGGGTAAATACGCTTTTAATTCAACAATTATTATGTTCCCGCATTTATCATTAGATTCATTCAAATCTTTCAAATATAATAGGTCAGCATCTCAAGTGACTGGCTGAAAATGCTGCAAATAGCTTCAATATATTTTTAAAATTTGAATTTCAAAATACTGTAAGCTAATGATATGTAACTAGCCTTCATTGAAAATGTATTCGCTTTTTGTAACAAAAATTGATTGCTCAACGCCAAAGAACGTATAATAGATTCAGACTTGCATGTGGAAATAAATTTCAGCATATAAGTTGCTTATTAAAATTTATAGAATTCGTTTTCAAACCAAATGTTAAATGCGTTCTCATAAAATGTGGAAATTAATTTTAGTTAAACGGAGTTAATTTTAAATTGATTTACACATAAATGCTATATTCGCATGAACACCACTTATCGTCCCCACAAATCTACTTTTCTTTCAAAAGCGCGCAGCGTGAGTGAAGCTTGTATATCAACAAATGAACCTTAACACTATTGATATTGTTGGTTTTTTGTATTAGTACACAATATTTGTTCATTTCTTCGGAAGATTTCGTTTATTTTGTCGTCATCTGTTGATGTTTGATGTGATGACTTTATTTTGTACTCTATGAAAAAAGGAAAATTGAAATCTTACTCTACAATCTAAATTTGTAGATAGTCATAGGTAAAATGTGTCGATCGAAAATGATAAGAAACCTACCCTCGAGCATAATAGGAAGAAAATAATTTAATTTTGCAATATATTCCTGGTTGAAGATGAAGTTATGCGCACGATGCAGGTGAATGAGAACTTCGCCTGTTTTATGGTCGGCGGCTTATTTTGGTATGGAAATGGAAGTGGTTTATATTCTCAGAAAGGAGCTGAACACGTTAGTAAGAAAAATAGTTGACGACTCGTGAATGAAACCGCTTTACATAACTGGGTATAAGTGAACGTGCAACCTTTGAGAGAGAGTTGCTGGAGAAGGGGGCCCTGGAGGGGGCCCAGGAGGGGGCCCTGCAGGGTGGAGGGGCGAGGGGTGAGGGTGAGTCTCGGCTTCGTGTAATCGCCCGATCAAAATAATATCACAGCAACGCCCCATCAGGGATCAATCCCCGACATCATCCAAGATCGAGCCATCGACCAGCAGCGCACATTCTCTCACAGATGACCACGTGTTAACTCCGCCTCCCATCCTAGATCCTCCATTCATAAATCAAATCAAAGTCGAACATTAGATCCTAATCTTCCGCTAAAAAAATTGATTTATTGCTTCGAGATGCTCATTGGATCATCTTCCAAAAATAGCCTCAGAGCAAAATCACCACATCATCCCGATCATATCCACAAAAGGACAAAGGCTCTTCGAGCATGCTTCCATTCATCCCAATCTAATTTATCTGATTTCATCAATACACCTGATTTCCATTGTTTGCTTCTGGATTCCATTTTCCATCCGTTTGCCTTGATATACGCCCTGGCATTACCATTAGAAACCAGTAGAAATATCACATATTAGAGATCTGTGCAAGAGATTGCATGCAATGTAATCAACTTCATTTTTTCATCTTCATCATCAATATAAATTGAAGAAAAATCTTCTTTAGCTTCTATATAAAAAAAAGACGTTCCACTAGACGTGATTAAGTACTTTGAATTTTCTTGAGGGCACGACTCAAAACTAGATCGGTGTTAAGCGGCGTGCAAGAACAGAACATGTTTGTTGACTTTATCCCTTTTTTTTAACAACAACGGTTTCACATTTTTTTTTCAAAAGGTCAGCATATGAAGCAACATCAATTATCGAACCTTTAGCAAAATATTCAGTCAATTGGATCAATTTAAGGCTCCAAGAAATCACCAATATTTGAGTTGATTTTATACTGTGAATTTATTTTAAACAATTTTTTATTTTCCTTCGTTTCCTACTGGAATAATTGGGTCCATTTTTAAAAAATACTATGTTTGAATACATTAAGTTCTATGTGTGCTTATGGAAATAATCTAAAACATTGTAATTCAATTAATGATCGCAATTATTTTCATTGATTTCAAATCATTTGATGTTAATTAAAATAGTCTGGAAATTCTTGTGTTATCCCACTCTTGAATAAAACCTTCTTTCATCGAAAAATATAATCAATGTCGCATTTTATGTATGTGAAATTGACTTATTATAATATTTTATACGTCAATTATTATTTAATATTAACAATTTACGGTTCGCAACCGCGTTTTCGCATTACACCATAAATAACCTTTTAACGACATTTTATACGGTTATGGCGCGAAAATGTGGTCATAGATCGTAAAGAGTTAATTTATAAGAATTTGCAGTGGAGGATCTACCTATATGCGCAGAAGGCGTACGCCTTGGGCCTCAAAATTCAGGGGGCCTTATGAGTTTTAAGGCGCCTTAAAAAGTTATAGCAAAGTTTAAAAACCAAATCTAGGTGTCTTGGGTACACGCTGCTCGCGAAATGCGAAGATATAATCAGAAGAGCAAAGAAATAACTCTCAGAAGCTGATCTGGAGCTCTCAGTCCACAAAACCGAAGCTATTTTATTTTCAAGACGCAGGAAACTAAAATTCTCTAGGTCGATCCGATACTTGGGGGTGCAAATTGATGACAAACTCCGAGTACACAGAAAAGGCGGCAGTGAAGACGATCCGGATCGCTAAGAGTCTGATCAGGCTGACGCGTAACATCAGAGGGCCGAAGACTACACAAAGAAAAATTGTGCAACGAAGTAGTGCACTCGGCACTATTGTATGATGCCCCAATATGGGCCTACGCATTACAAACTCAAAGGGCAAGGCTCAATATAGCCAGGGTACGGCGCAGAAGCAGAAGACGTTATTCTGGTACTGATTGCCATATCGCCAATTGACTTGTTCGCCCAAGAGAGACAGACTGTCTAAAAAGAAACAAAAAAGAAGGCTGTTAGATAAAGCATCATGGCGGTGTGGCAGTCCCGATGGAACAGCTCCACAAAATGTCGGTGGATATACCGATTGATCCCAGACTTGGAAGAGTGAAACAGAGGAAAACATGATCAGCTGTGTTACCATCTGACCCAGGTCCTTATCGGGCATGGATACTTTGGAGCGTATTTCCACAAAATAGCCGAAGATACAAGCCCGGATTGCCATAATTGTGGAATAAACAACGACGATTTCGCACATACCACGTTCGACTGCTCAGCATGGAAAACTGAAAGAAATGAGTTGACAGTAAATATATAGGCATGGAACGCGTGGAGCAAGCACACAACGTACGTTATGCAGAAAAAGGAAAAGACTGAGCGCGAAAGACGCAAAAAGGCAACGTAACCGATGAACCCAGGGGGCATATATGACTGCCACCCTAATCCAATGCTTAATTAGTAACCGGGTGGCAACTGAAGAGGAGAGGAGTTTTAGTGGGTAAAAATCCAACGCTGTCGCCAGAGTGGTGGTGTCTTTTGAAGATATCCCCCGTCCTTGGTGTGTGCTGCAGACTCCTTCAAACTTAGGTTGGACTTGTGGTGGCAGTGATGTACCTTTGGATGCACGTGGTCTGAAACCGGTCTTCTTGCGGGAACCTCGCCTGTTTTCGAGGGAGCAAAGTGAAATGGGTGGGTACCTGGACGTTCTGCGCGTAGCATTCCTCGTGGAGTTAATATAACGGTGGAAGACATACCCTATGTGGCTAGTTCGGGAACACGCGGAACAGTCGGCACAGCAGCACAATGTGCAAAGACTCTGTCATATAAGAGTCCAATATACCAATAAGACGCTTCTGTCTCCGTCTCGTTCTCGATGTTTCTGTGGTATCCATACTTCATCATTACGCCTAGGGCATCTCAAATATTGACTTCGCCACTGAGAATCTAACAAGAACATATACATACACAGCCCTATACGAGAACCCCAGCCACCCACAACATCTACCGCCCTTTCCATCCGTATTGGGCCTCATCCATCCAATTACCCAGGCCCAGACATGCGGCGTTTAAGTCTATCTGTCTTTAGTTATCATACTGAATGTACAAAGCATATCCCGAAAGTAAGTGTATTATGACAATAACGGACTATTCGTTTTTGTTTTTTAAAGATTGGCTATACTGAATGGTAAAAGGGCATTTCTTGATAAAACGAGCATAGCAGAAACACGGTAGTATGTAAATTCACGTTATAGTGTCCAATTGCGTGAAATATGTCGGTAAGAAATTCCGCCAAGCGCAAGCGTGAGTGAATTGAAAGGTGAGGATTTTCTGAGCTTTATTGTGACTGGAAATGAAAAGTGGGTAGTTCTTTACACGTCTTAGTCAAAAACATCCAGTGGTGTTATATTAATTTCCCATCTGCCAAAAAATTCAAAAACAAAATTTTGGGCAAAAAATCAGTGTTTTGGGACCGAAAATGTATCATTTTAGTCGAATTTCTGACTCAGGGAGAGATCATTAATGCACAAAGAAATTATAAAACCCTAAAAAAAACAAAAAAAGTATTTATCAAAAATAAAAGGAGGGGTATGCTGATGAGAGGAGTGTACTTGTTGCACGACAACGCTCGTCCTCACACAGCCTTAGCCACCAAGTCGTTCTTGGACTTATTTCGTTGGAGTGTTTTGAATCAGCCCCCGTATTCCTCTGACTTGGCGCCTTCAGATTATCATATTTTCATCTCTCTGAAAGAACATATGAGTGGAATAAAATTTTCAACCAACCAGCAGATGCAGAAAATGTTCTGAAGTGATGGAAGGAACTGGCGGGATAGTTCTTCGAGGAAAGCATAAAAAAGCTTGTACCACGGCTTATCAGATACATTGAACAAGATGGCTTCTATGTTGAAAAATAGTTAACAAGGGTATCAACAATATTCTGTTTTTTTAATACACTTTTTCTAAAAAATATATAAAAAATAGTACACTTACATTCAGGATATACCTCATAATATATCATCATGCACTCTATCGCAGATCAAATGCCTCTTCGATGTCTATTTTCAATATGAGTTCACAACGATATCATCCATAACACACATTCGCTCAAGAAACTTACCTCAAAATTTACATAATTAATTAAATATGTAGTTTTATTAAATAATATTTGTATCGCATGTATATATCGGTTGGGCACAATTTAAGCGGAAGGGCTCAACTCAATTCACAGAGGCCTCCGACCCCATTCAAGGCTCCCAATATTTTGACATTTTTGGAGGCCCTAATCACAGCTCGTCCTTGATTCACATTACAATATCAAGGCGACTGGACATTTCGAATTGGCTCGAATGCCGGCTTGACACTTTTATCATCTTGCCCTGGGGAATTCAGCCCCCTAATTCGGTCCGACACATATACTTCATAAAAAAATGCCAATTCCGAGAAGAGCGTTTCGAATTTGTCCCGATCCCGTGCGAGAGGTCCAGCTTCGGTATTTTTCATCCCGAAAAACAAAAACAAAGTATCGAACGGACGCGCTCGTCCTCGCTGATGGCAACTTGACAGACAAATTGAATAAGTCTATTGAGACTGTCACCGATCGAGTCCATTGTAACTTTAAAGTGATGACATGTCCGGCCTTTCCCAAATATCCGACGTCCAATAAACTTGATAAATGGAACAAATAAAATATAGTTCGATGGACCGCAAGTTCCATTTATGGGAAGCGAGTGCCAAAATGTAATAATAACATCATCCGGTTGGCCTCGCTCTCTGAAAATACTCGCAAACATTTAATCAATATCTCAAAGATTATCTCGACTATAACTATGTTTAAAGTTGGGAAATTGTTGGGCCCTTGAAAGAATTGAAGCGAAAATGATAGACGAACCTAATGACCCTAGTTTGTATTCAACATAATGTTAAGCATATCATAATCAAGATTACATTTTGATCAAACGAGTACTATATATTGCCATGGAATGTCTATATATCTTGTTACAATGCATTTGAAAGTTGATTGATATTCAATACGATGCGAATGATTTGTTAGCTTCAATTCGTGCGGCATTGATGATAAAATAATCCCCTTTTATTTTATTATTTGTATTGATTATACGATTGCACAAAATTAGATTAAATAAACTTTTTCTTGGATTGCGAGCCGCTCATTTGTCATATCAGCTATCCGAAATGCGGACCAATTGAGCATAAACGAACATTAATTTATAAAATATAATTTAACGATTTGCATATATTTTTCAAAGTAATAACATTGCATGATAATTTGCCATATACTAATAAATAATTCACAATAAATTTAATAGATATTGCTTTAATAACATGAGCGCTATAATCAAACAAATTTTGAGCGTTTCCATTGAAAGACGCTATAGATAAAATTCTTTTCAGGGCAAAAGGGATTTTTTATAGTTTATAAACACATCTCACATTAAATTATGCAGATTTGAAATAAAAATAATGTGTATATATACTCATGGAACGCGCTCTATGGAAATTATAAGAAAATCATTAAACAAAATTTAGAGACAAATCTGTCTTTTAGGAATAATTTAAGTATTATTAAATTCGATTCAAACTAGATTCAAATTGTATTTGAATCGTACAATGGCCATTAGGCTCATTTGATGTTTTTGCTGAAACGGAATTGAATTTGGTGGCATATTTTGCGCAAGTACCTCTCGAGTACACCTTTGATTCGCCTGCTTCTTAAAAAACGCCTAAAAATATTTCAATCGAAACTTTTTTGTGTACAAATGGCTCGAAGCATTCATTCGACGCTCACATCAAAGAGGAAATGTATATAAAAGATGAAAAAGAAGCAGAATAAATAGAATATCAGTAATACCGCCGAGTACTGAGCACTTCTTCAGGCCAGCATAGCGTACAAAATGAAACGTGAAATTTAAACGCCGTTCCATGAATTAGACTACATTTTTAATGTGTTTTTTCATTGAAAAATATTCGAAATTATATTTCAACTTGTTGTATTTATACGTCCTTATTTGCTCGAGGGCAGAGCCGGGATAATTTCTACTCATTAGCATCGATAGCATAATAAATAATATATCTTCGATCGACAAATCTATTCATTACTGTCTATAAAATTAAATTGGGGGAAATTTTCCATATCTGTATGATGACTAAAAAATATAGTATTTCGATTTCAGAAATGTTGGAATATTGAAATAAACAGGATTATGATGACAGTCACGCGCAATCGCGATTAGTTTTTCATAAGGTGAGATCACAGACTCCCGCGTACCGCATAAAATGTGTTAAAATAGGCGTTAATGAGCTACCAAAGTCATACATGAGTGAAATAAAATGATCGAAAATATATCGTATCGTTTGAATAACTCAGATAAGCCTTATTTTAAAACCATCCTCATTCTTTTTCGAATCTGAAAATAAAAAATAAATTAAAAAATAATTAAATAAATTAATTAAAATTAAAAAAGTTGTAGACTGGTAACGTATAAGGGTAAAAAAAGAGCGAGTCCTGGTGACACGATTTAAACTTTTTTACTCATCTAGAATAAAAAAAGATTCTTAATTAATAAAAATTTTGCTATAGTCTCTACCTCTAAGAATAAAAATAATTTTATATTCAAGTCATTTTTGGCCTTATTTTTTTTTAATAGCTAAAAGTGATTGGATTACACTTGTTTTTTTTATGCGATAGATTCGTTCCACGGGTAGTCGCATATAAAAAAATCGCATAAAAAAAACTTGTACTACATATAAAATTGAGGGATAGGTTCCATTATTTCTAAAAACCGCATAACTTCAAAATCGCATAAAAAAAACATCCCCAAAAAAACAGACCCAAATGTATATAGAAAAGTTTCGTATCGAATTTGAAGTAAATCATTTATTTAAAACTTGAAATATGTTTGTGAAAGACGTGTATTGAACCGAAAAAACCGATATTTTCGAACCGATTTAATTTTGGGTTCAGTTTCGGTTCGAAGCCCTGATTTTTAACAGCGGAAAGGATTAACATTGTAATATTTTTGTTAATAAAGATATATTTTTGCCTTGATAGGGTATCGGTGCAGCATTCTTCAGGGATATCATCAGGATATATCAGATAACGTTGAGCATGGCCATGGCCACGGCTTTCGGATGTCAAGTTGTCTGAAAAATATAAAGTTTTCAAGTTTTATGAATAATTTGTTTGTTATAATATAGATGTAAGTAGAAAGTGGTAGAATGCTGGGAGGAGTGTTTACCCATGATCTGACCGCTGTCAATCACTCTTAACCTCATTAGAGCCTCGGAGAAGGGTGCGGTGGGCGGCCAAAATGTCACTGCTGACACCATCCGCCTCTAGACATATAACCCGATTCTTCATTATGTCTCTGTGTTTTAGCATATCCACCAATCTATGCACACATGCTGTTTTTTAATGGTTATGTAGTTACTTCTAACAAGCAAGTGAATAAAGCACAATAGAGCATCCACAGCCAATCAATGATAATTTTGACATCGAAAAAGCCTTCTATTCAGTGCGTATAAACGGACAATCTTTGTAATCTATATAAGAAATACCGTATTCCGCTTTGCACCCAGCTTACTTACTTACTTAGGTGGCTTTCACAACCCTATAAGGTCGCTTGGTCGGGGACAACACTGTCCTTAGTCCTCCAATTGTCCAGGTTTTTTTATCTATCTGATCGTCCCAGCATAGATGAGCTTTCCTTATTGACACTCGGATTCGAATCTAATACGGTTCTAATCAGTTTCAATAGAAATGGCGATGACGGATGATTCTGACGATTGACGCTTCGTTGTACATGTCCATGACTTCCCGATTTGATCTCATTATTTTGGTATCTGAGGCTTCATCCTGGAAAGGTCTAAAATTTTAAACAAAAATTGTACAACGTACGTGCATTGCAAAATGTACGACACATTGCGTCTGAAAGAAAAAAAACCGATTGTATCTTGCGCGTGCACCGTTTGGCGGTGATGTGAAAGAGACTGGAGTCATTGGATAGGCTTGACTACGGGAGGACGTCCTTCCCGCAGCCAGAACTCTCACTCGTTCACCTCCATTCCATCCATCCGCCTACATAATAGCCCAAAAGCAGAACGAACTCGCGTGCGAGCATCTTCGCAACCATCTCGACGAGCACGTGAGAATAGGGCGCAGTCCGGGAACTCTACCCCGAGAGCGCTCCCACTCCTACGTTCCATTGGTGTCAGAAGTGGTTATCTTGAGTTATTTTTTGTTCCGGGAAAAATAATAGTTTTATCCGTTATTTATTATATTATTGACACAATAAATATTTATATGAAGCATTTGAAGACGAAATCATGCGTATTATTTCATAATAAATTAAATAAATATTATTAATTTCAATGATCATAGCATTCGTATAGCGTTTTAAGGCTTCCAATGTACACATACATATTTATGGGAATGGATTTTGAAGAATACTTCAGAGGAGTAGCTTGTAATTTTGCTATCCTTCCGACGTTCTTCTTGAACCCAATTTCCCAGGCTCCGCAAAGTTCTTAATGAGTTCCTCGTCTGACTGTATATTTTCGTAAATATCAGCTCGACGAATATTTTATTTTTTTATTCGTCCTTTTGAGATTCATCTCATTTCATTCCGACCCAAAAGTCATTGATAAACAGAAAATCTTATTTATACAATATTGGCATATCCTGTCAAATTAATTCAGTTATAAATACATACATAAAATTGACGAAAAGCTCTTATATCATCAATACTAATATAAATTTACTGAATATTTTATATTCTTGTGAAGTGTTCGGGCTTGTAAAATGCAATTTTATAGATCACGTACAAAAACGATGGTGCATGTAGAGAACGATGGCAGTTAAAAATACCCTCGGGGGTTTCAAACTTCTTGTTCCAATGCACGATATGTGTGTAGCTTTGGCAAATCTTCAACTTGCATATTACACACAAATACAATGAATATATAATGTAGAAGTGTAGGCATAAAACAATAAGTTTAAAATAAGTTTTCCCCTTTTCATTCAATATTGATTTAAAATATAATCAACCAATGAAAAATATAAATATTTGTTGCATACGAGGGGGCGCCGCGCTTCGCGAGCCCCCATCGCAGCACCAACGCCGCTGCCGCCACGGCTGCCAACCGCCGCGGCGTATCTCGGACGGCCCAGACGGCCGCGCCGCGGGCGCAAAGCGCCGGCCGCAACGCCGGCCGCCGGAGCCCGAACAGCGGCGGACGCGCCCCCTAACTAGGCGAGGGGGCGCAGAGTTCTTTGATCCGCTGGATCGACGACGGCTGTCAGGCTGTCGAGCGGCGACGAGGGGAAAACTCCATGACGGAATATGAGGATAATGAATGAAAGTCTTCAATTATTAACACGACTTCGAAGATTGCGAGGCACGTGGCCTCCATGCGGGGCGATGCGTGCGGGCCAAAATGTCCGTCGACCGCCTCCCAAGGCTACAACAACGATAAGACTTTTTGGTTGCCCGCCTAACGGTTAGTCCGCGGCGGGTCTTAATAGCAAAAAGTATGGCCAGCTTAAGGCCGACCAAACTGTTGACGACAGAACATTTTGGTCCACGCAACATATTTTATCTTTAATTTTAAACAAACACAATTAATATTACACGATTAATAAATTGCTTTAAATACATTAAAAAAATATATTTTTATTTTTTTCAATAATCAATTTAAATCAGTATTATTATATTAACGAAAAATAAATGCATAAATTCATATTATTTTTACTTTAATGCTTTTATAGTATACAATTTTATTTAATATTTAATGATACTGAGATTTGCGAACGTCAGTCGTTATTATATCCTCTGGCAACATTTATCGCTGTTGAAATATTTTTAACATATAGCAACACTTATATTGTTATTAGTCGAATTGTCAAATTCAACAAATTCAAAATGAAATACATTTCCAAGATATTTCAGCCTTTAATAGTCACTCCGAAGAATGCCCAAATTAAACATCAAGATATAACCTC
Source organism: Stenopsyche tienmushanensis (assembly GCA_008973525.1). Taxonomy (NCBI): domain Eukaryota; kingdom Metazoa; phylum Arthropoda; class Insecta; order Trichoptera; family Stenopsychidae; genus Stenopsyche; species Stenopsyche tienmushanensis. Next base: position 443,768 of record WACJ01000523.1, read on the forward strand.
AAAAAGTCAAAGAGTAAAATAAAATTAATTCTTAAACCATGTTAACCTCAAAATATGTTAAAATCAAAATGCTTATTTTTAAATATGTATATTAAATATTTTTTTAGTTGATGATGGAGCTTGGTGTAGTACGACCGACTGGGTCGCATGGTATGTTTGCATTTCTACCGATGGGAATAAGATCGCTGAATAAACTTGTGACGATAGTAGATAATGCATTAATGAAAGTAGGCGCTCAGAAAATTTCATTACCCATACTTGTGCCTGAAAATTTATGGAAAAAATCTGGTAGATTAGAATCGGCGGAACCAGAATTAATGAAAATGCGCGATAGACATGACAAGCGCTACATACTTGGACCTGTAAATAAATATATATTTTTAATGTAAAACCAATAAAATAATATATTTTTATATTCATTTGTATTGTATTTATTTGATAATATTTCAATTATGTATTTTTTCACTGTTGATAGTTAAATACGGTAATAAAAACATATTTTTCAGACGCACGAAGAAGCAATTACTGATCTCATATCGTCAATATCGCCGATCTCTTCCAAAAATTTACCATTGAGATTGTATCAAGTAAGTTATTTGTAAATATATTTAAAACATCAAAAACATATTTTCTAAGCGATTCTTCAGATTTTAATCTACAGTTTTAAAGTCACCCGATATGACTAATATGTGAAATTAATAAGAATACAGTGGGATTATAAGCATTTAAGAATCGAGCGTCCTTATTGTGAGACCCTATTTATTTAGATTAATATTGCAAATGTTATTTTATTAAGCTGTTAATATTTTAAGATTGGCAGCAAATTTCGAGATGAAATGCGGCCACGCTATGGTGTGATCAGGGCGAGAGAATTTGTTATGAAAGACTTGTACACATTTGACATCGATGAAGCGTCGTCTAAAAAGACTTATGACTTGATTAATGAAGCATACGATAAAATATTTGCAACCATTGGAGTGAAGTTTATAAAAGGTAATTTTTAGTCTTCTATTGTTTAGTATAAAATTCTGCGTTATGAGAGGAAATACAGCATTCACACGTCTTTTCAAAATTTTGTATTATACAACCATCTAATTAATAGATATTCATCTAAATTAATTTTAGTTGAGGGCGCAACTGGTAACATAGGCGGTTCTATTTCTCACGAGTACCATTTTCCCGCATTCGTTGGAGACGATTCACTTTTGGAGTGTAATAATTGTTCGTATAGGATGTCTCATAATTTGCTAGAAAATTTCAACGAAAAAAAGGATAAAGAAGAAAAAAATGAATGCGTCTGTCCTAAATGCGGAAAGAAAAGCTTTAAAAATACAATGGGAATCGAGGTAAATATTTTCGATAATTGAGCAATAAGATTTACATAATTTATAAACAATTCTTACATCGTAGGTGGGACACACGTTTCTATTAGGTACAAAATATTCATCTCCTCTCCAAGCGTATTCGGTGGCTCAACAACCGCTCCACATGGGTTGTTACGGCTTAGGACTCACGCGAATATTGGGTGCTGCAGTCGAGATGTTTTCATCGGACGTCGAGATGAGATGGCCGAATTCGCTAGCACCGTATACTGTCTGCATCATAGGACCAAAGGTCTACATCGTAATAAATAGTAATTTAACGTCTTAATATTATTGTTATTTAAACGGTCAAATATTTTAGGCCGGATCCAAAGAAGAACCAGTCGTCGGACATTTAGTAGAAGAAATTTACTCCAAGATCATTAAAAGATGTCAGTCGTTGAAGGACGATGTGATTATTGATGATAGAACAAATATGACCATCGGTAAAAGAGCTATCGAAGCTAAAAGGTAAGTAGCGTTTACATCAAGGATACTTTTATCTATGTGACTTTTTGATTGAACAATCGAAGCATTCTCGCAATAAGTTTTGACGGAGTTTTCGGCGTTATTGAGTTCCAAATTGATTTGAGATTGTTCTGCGTAATAGTAGCCGATTGCTGTTCTTCCCACGTGGGTTCAATTCGGCTTTAGGGAGGCAATTCCGTAGTTTTGATCGTCCTTTAAATGGCGAAGATAGCCTTTACATTATTTAGTTGAATGTATTGGTTGATTCTCCAAGATTTCTCGATCCAAGAGGAGCTATGAAAAATCAAATGGAGCATCATTGGACTCGCTGAAATTGAACAAGAGGGAGAAGGCTTGATTAAACTCAAATCAAGACATCTCCTATACCATAGAGAAGGGGACCAAACCTCTCAAGGTGCAGTTGGTTATCTAATACATAAAGAAATTTCGAACATCATCACCGAAATAAATAGTATATCCTCCAAAGTGTCATATCTGACATTAAAGTTATCAAACCGATACTCCTTACGGGTGGTACAGGCATATGCCCTGACATCCAGCCATTCCGACGAAGAAGTAGAGACGCTGTATGAAGATATTGAATAAGCCCTACTCTAAAAAGACTTACTACTCCTACATTTTATGACAACCCAGCTAAGCGTAGGTAGAGGATAGTATAATTAATCCCATGCATTGGGTGTTTTTGTAATTAAACCGAATACCAAAATAAAAATATTTTAGAATCTAGATTTATTACACTCAACTTTATTATTTAATAGCCATCTCAAAATTGCCTTTTTTTCTAGATTTGGCTTTCCGTTTGTCATCGTAATTGGACAAAAAGCATGTCAAGAGACTCCGGAATTTGAATTACTGGAATTGAACGGCGGCAATACATACATATTGGATCAAGAAGCGTTACTGCAAAAAGTTATGTATCTAACGGAAACACTCGAACACACGGACTACATGGAAAACTATAGCATTCACAGCGATGCGCTGGATAAAAACATTTTGAAATGATACGATTAATACGCAGCTTTAATATTACTCCGGGACAAAATCACTCTAATCATAATGTGTCGCTTTTTTTTTCAATTAAATCAATCAATCAGTACCCTCAAATCTGATTACAGAATAGCCGTAGTATAAACATATATTCGAAGATAATTGTGTGATATTTTAATGCGTATGTCTGACTGAGAATGCTTATCAGCATTATCGAATTTGAAATTATCAATAAGGACTTTGAAAATCTTTTACGTCATTTCGTGATAAAATGTAACTAATTAAAAGATTGTTTTAATGATATAAGAAACGATGTGATTTACTCGTGTTTTATATATATATAGGAAGAACATGAAGGACAGCATTTGTGTTCAATAAACCTTTTTAATCAATGTTATTTTATTGTCTATTCATTTAAAATGTATCCAAAATTTATTTCGTCATCATAATAAATTTATAAAAGTTAAATTTATTACTTAAACATAATTTTTCATTTAAATGCACAATCCCCTGATATAAACAACGGTCCCTCGTATGGTTTTTTCAGAAAATCAATAAAGAGGAATTTAACCGTAGCTGGAACATTTTTGTTCAATTGGGAATATAAAAAAAAAGTGATTTCAAAGAGAGAAAACACGCAATCCAAAGAATGAGAGGCCCTACTCCTGTAGAGGACTGTTTTTGACTGCTCTCTGCGCGTAAATAAAGCACAGGGGCCTTAAATATTAGTCAAATGTATGTTTGTCATATAAGAATATATCAAAATATATGCAACTTGAGTAGAAAAAATAGAATGTGCGTTTAGTTTTATAGAAAAAATATTTATTTTTAAAATCAAACACCTCTGAACCAGTATACAGATAATCTTCAATGATAATGATAAGGCGATACCTGCTCTTATGATCACTCAGTATAATTCAAACGCCTTATCATAGTCATATATTACCCACTGAGAGTGTAAAATAATTTCGTAAATTATTAACAGAAACTAATTTGAATTTCAACCATGTACAGATGTAAGTCTATTTTATCAGAATTTATTTTTAAAATAACGAACGATCTCCACAAACGACTTATTTTTCAGCTCTGATGGATTTGCTCATGACCGAGCACTATACGAGCTTGACGGCCGAATTGAAATGCGCATGCAATACGTTTTTGGAGCCGCCGATACTCTTATGCAAAAAGGGTCACGGTTCGTGTAAACGCTGCCGGCGAAGATATCAATGTTGCTCCACTTGCAAAGTAATTCCTCTATGATCTTAATAGTTATATAAATATACATTCAATATAATAATTTCGCTGTGTGATGCGGCAGGAATAAATAAATCCGTATTCGTAAAAAAAAGATCTTATTATGTAATCTTAATTTGAATAACGCGTTATTTAGGAACCGTTCACCGAGACGAGAAGTGTAGCGTTGGAAGCTCTGGTGGATAAATTGCAGTATCCGTGTGAAAATCCGGGTTGTAAAACGCGCATTCCAATCAGTCAAATTGAAGAACATAGCAGAGCGTGTCAATTCAGGGCTACGCCGTGTCTCATGGAGAGAATATACGGTAATCGGATTTAAGTCTGTATGCATGATTATTTGTCACGGGTATAATAATTTTCGGTTTATAAGGAGGCTGCAATTGGAAAGGATTGGCTTCGGAATGGCTCGACCATTGCTTGAAAGATCATTCGGATTCGGTTACGGATCTGCCGTTTGTAACGTTCAGCGAACCGTGGTCACCGAAACATCGGGATCCCGTGATGAAATATCACTTGCTCCGTTGCTATGAAAAAGTTTTCAACGTGTATCAAATATACGATTCCAAATCAGGTATAGCATCATTATTGTATTTATTATCGGCGACGAATTGCTATTTATAGGTATTAAATTTTTATCGTAGGAAAAATGATGTGGACGGTAATCGCAACAGGGGAAAGTACACCGGAATCAAAGACGTTTTACTTTGAAGTAGAATTTTTCAATCCTGAGAATCCTTTGAGGAAAATTTCATTCAGGTTTGTTGTTCGTTGTTGAACATTTTTAATCAACAATTACAACTTTTTAATCCTGCGTTATTAATTTTAGACAACCGTGCAAAACTGAAAACGATGCCGATATTTTGGAACCTTCTCAAAACGTATTGATTTCATTGGATCAAGTATTATTCATGCTAGATAGCCAAAAGCGGATTAATATTAATTTGGTTATTAACGAAACTTCTAAAGCAATTGCTACTGAAAGCTACGAAGAACTAGTTAAGGTAGATACAACTAGCTAGACGCTAAGGAGAAAAGAAGAATACCTCGAGCTTATTATTTTTTTGGTAAATAATCAACATAAGATTATTTTTATGCCGTTAATTATTCTAAATTTAAATTGTTTTTCTTTTGTATTAAAATTTATTTAAAATTACAATTATTGTGTTCTATTTGTTATATGCATTAAAATAAAATTTAACTTGTTATAATAATCTATTATTTTCTTACTGGATTTATACATTGCTTGTTTTTAATTTGCAATTCAAATACGCTACATAAGTACGATACAAATTATTGCTTATTGATGTTGACATTAACCTTAGATTACTAATCATCAGTCTCACAGACTACAGATTCGGAACGCATTCACCTGTCTTTTTAAATTAGTGATCCACATTGTCAATGTTTAGTTACAACGTGTGAAATGAGGACCATGATATATTGAGTTATTCTTACGTTTCATAAATTTCTCATGTAAAAATTCTAGCTCTAGATATCTTTATAATGCCACGCCATATTTGGGAAAAGTGACAAATATTTTTCTATAAAATAAACAGATAGACGTTGATCGTCTTTCTTTGTGGTATGATTATAATAGAATACGCTCTTTGAATTTATGTTTGTTTTATTTCTTACGGTTATAGTCTATTTATTATTCAATTATACACAAGATAACATTGAAAAACTAGTTTTCGTCTACTCGAGTGTCATAATTTTATCTCGTTTTTATCGATCACTTGACTATTTTGAATTTATTATTTCTGATATTGAAAAACAAATTATTTTACGATACATTCACGATGTCACTATTATATCTCCTAGCTGAAGCGATGTACAGAATCTATCTATTGTCAAGTAATATCTATTATCAAAACAGTTTCATCAACGTCTAGTTGGTCGTATTTAGAATTCATTATATGGTTTTCTCATATTTTTGATTCAAACTAAATACATAATAAGTTTGGGCCACTTTCCTTGCCGCTATATAAATGAAACAATCTTTTACTACAAAATTTCGCATTAAGTAGGATAATTTAAACGGCTCTAATAATTAAATAATACAAATAACAATAATAATCTCAAATTAACCCCTAATAATATAAAATGGTTCATTTATTAGCAACCAAAAATACTATAAATAAAAAAAATACAAATTAACAGTTTCCACAATAGTTACTTTACAAATTTTCAATGGTCAATATTTTCATCGGTTATCAACATTGTTATAATTAGATTATTATAACTTATAATCATCGGGATGATAGAGTTCAGTCAAGAGTCGATAAATATAAGAAGGAGCATTTCCGCCTCTGAAAATAAATGTTTTCGATATAAAAATCAACCGCACTTATTATCGTAACTATTTTTTTATGTTACAAACTTACAAATTGGTTATGAACAGAGTGACCAAATCGGGTGGAACATAATCGTAGAGTGGGCAATACACGTGCGTTCTGTGCGCAAGCGGCCCAATGCTAAAATAATACAAAAACAATAATAAATTTTATCACGAAGAAATCTAGCAATAAAAAATCACGCGTTTACCTGTAGGGCAAGGCTCCTTCTGGGCTGGCCAACACATTAAAATTCTCTTGTTCGTAATTGCATAAATGCTCCGGACAAAGTTTATACAGTGGACACAGAATAACAACCTGTACAATTTGCGCATTATTAATTTTTACGAATAGGAAATCACTATATGAATAAGAAAAAAATACATACTGGCACGCTGTAATGTTTAGCGGCGAGAGCGACTGTATGGCTTCCTACGGTAGCGCGAAGTCCTCCGCCTGCTAATACTGTTTGAGTTCCCAGAATCACCTTAAATGTATTTCATAATGTTATTACAAATTGCATCGTACATCAACGTGCCAATTAAGCCGCATACTTCGAAATTTGCCATACAAATAGATGATCAACTGATACAGCTAGAGATGTCTATTTAATTGTGTATGTTTATAAATTTATAAACTACATTAATATTATATCACTAATCATTAGTCTCACAGACTACAGACTTGGAACACATTCGACATGTATGTATATTCCTGAATCGTCCCCATCCTACCACACTCGGTATCTTTCTTAATAAGCAAATTAGTGATCAGAATAAGCAAAGTAGTGTAAGGTGTTTAGCGTATGCGCCAACATAGCGCTAAACATCTCACATAACAAACTGCATACACAAAAAATATTTTTACTATGCCAATGTTATTCCCATAAATCTAAAAAATAAGTTAACAAAGTTTTATTGGAATCGGATGAACGGTATAACAGCGCATTAAATACGAACAAACAAAAAATATTTTTTATATATTAGATCATGCCTGTTCAGTTGAAATTTTCAACCAGATTTACAAACATTTTAGCATTTATTATGTTGTTATCTATTGAACCTCTTTTTGAGGCAACGTAATACGGTGCAATCGATCACATTCTATGGGTGGTTTTCAAATTTTGTGTTAAACTTGGGAAAAGCACCACCGAAACGTTTCTATTAATTTAGCAGGCCTTTGGAAGCGATTGTTTGTTTGTATCACTGGTTCTCCGATGGCACAAATCTGAGAGGAAGTCGTTGACGAATCCTGCAGTGCATTAACCTTCTGAATAGATGAAAATATGACATGTGTGCATGATTATTTGAACTCTGACCAACGGTTGAGCCTTTAATAGATAGCAGAAACCCTAAACATAATAAAAACAACTGTTTATTGCTTTGTAACCGAAGATTTGAATACAAAGACGCATGGAAATTTCATCACGATAATGTGCCAAGTCACAACGCCTTCGTTATAAATGATTTCCTGGCTACGACCCGCGCCTCATTGGTTTCCCAGCCTCTCCAGCCACTCAGACCTAACTCCCTCAGACTATTTTTTGTCTTCTTGCTTAAAAGGAGTCCTAAAAAGGAACCATTGGAACACAATTGAAACCATCTAACCTCATGTTACATCAGCTCAAGGGAAAGACATCTAGAAGAAGACCTTCCAGGATGCCTTTCAACCCTGGTAACACTGCTTCCAGAAGTATATCAATGCAGGAGGGTACTAATTTGATTTCTAATTAGCCAGGGTTGTCATTTTGTATGTCGATGTATCTGTATTCTATGAGACTAATGATTAGTAATCACGGAAAAATAAAAACACATAAAAATAGACGGTAAGGAGGAATTTTTAGATAATTGCCATACGATACCTTATTAACACGAGACATGACGGCAAAAATAGCACTATCTGCTATGAGGGTGGTTTCAATTTTCTTATCGTTTGCTAACTTTGCTGCCATATGTTGACCCTGAATGTAAATATGAATATAATTAGTCTACAAATGCAGTTTGGCATCACTCCACAATTTAAAATTTGTGAAAATATCGCAACTAATTTCAACCTTTCCTCTCGGGGCACCTTCCGCTACAATCACATGAAATTTTCTATCCTTAGACGCTTGTTTGAGAAATCTTTCTACAAGCCGTGATGAACCGAGCGTTAAAATGATCTCGTTAGAATGGATATGTTCCGTCGCCTGTGATATGATATTATCGACGCTGCAAAATATAAAATATTCAAAAACACGCGATACTAAAAAAACAATACTTCACCCTGCATATTTTTAAACCAAACATACCAAGTATCTAGCTCAGCTTGAAATTCTGTAACGTGTTCTAGGACAGCAGCTCTTAAAACTGGTACATCGGGTGAATATGTCAGTTCTAATTCACTTCCGGGTCTTAATAGGCTCTGCAAAGATTCACCCGTCCCGGCTAACGTGTTCTAAACATAAAAATATACATATTTAAATGTGAAAATATTATTATTATTATAATTACAAATAATATACAAACTTTTCCTTCAGCATTGTCCTCTTCGCGAATAATTTTTAAAATTCTCCGAACCATGTTTGCCGTGACGGCCTCTTGAGGCAATCCATCCGAAATAAATCTCCCCGCCGCTTTTATTTTCTCCAATAAATTTCTATATATAAACATTTTATGCGTTTAGGTATTCCTGAATAATTAATTTTATAACGTCGATAACTTACTTTGTGTTATTGAATTCAACGCGTACGACAATTTCCTTCAGGAGAGCAACGGTTGTATTGGTGATATTAAACGAGCCTTCAATTTTTCTGCAATTTAAATTGATAGTTGTTAAAATACAGAATTTATGGAACATTCTATGTTAAATACAAAGACGAAGATGATATAAAATGTGGCATCCCACAAGACAGCGTACTTGTCCCAGTACTATACATTCTATATGCAGCAGCAACATGCCGACAACAGACGGCATCTTTTAATTTCGCATATTCGGTCTCTCAACTATTCCAACATGATTTCAATAATATTAAAAAATTACTCAAGACGTGGGACTTATTTTGCTGGCATGTGCAATTTATTAGAGTTGATCCATTCATTTCGCCACTTGCAGTCATCCCATATTTTCACACATATAAATATAAAATATATTAAATATTAGAAGAAAAATGTTTTTATTATTATTATTAGTTTTTAACAAATTTTAGCTTTGAGTTACGCGAATAAAAATTAAAACACATCAATTAATTACATTAAAATATCCTATTGAAGCGTATGGTACAATTATTACATGATACATATTGGATATAAAATTTGTAAGTAGTCGCGACATGTTTGTTATAGTGCATATGTTATAACCTGGATTTTACGTCAAATATGAATTTGACGATTGTTTCGTGACTTTTTTCGTCGATCTCAAGCTCTGGCATCTTGGCGATGGCGCACTCAAAATTTTAGAGGTTATGTTTTGTATTTGACATTTCCATGAACAAAATTCTGCTCATGGTCGATTTTTTTTTTATTCGGATTAGAATATATTTAAATTATATTATTTTATGCGGATAATTTAATAAAAATTGCATATTAAATACATTTTTAATTAAATTTTACAAATTCTGATTTTGGAAAAATATATCTGCAGCTACATTTTTTAATGCAAATAAGAATGGCAAAATGCCAATTTGTTTATTGCATTTGGAGAATGTGTTTCGTCTCATGATACATCGATGGCTAGGTCGTCTTGTACGCGTCCGTTACATGTCCAAATATTGCGAAAAGTGATCCTTAACCTCTTAGTCGCCGACGGTTTAATAAAACGGCAACTCACAGCGCCGCATGTTTTCAATGTGTAAAAAACGCACTTTTACTAATAAAAAATATATATAATGTTTTTCACTTACATTATTGATGAGCCACAATCAATTAGGATAAAATTTGCATAAAATACGACACTTGATTTTCACTAGGGTTGCCATATAAAAGATCAAATACTAAATATTAAAGAATTTTAAAAAGTTATATGCACGTTGGTTAAATTTAAAATGTTATAATTTTATAGTCTCAAATACACACGCCCTTTATTCTAGTTTAGATTTTTGAAAAAATTGATTTCGTTTTTTTCATTTTTCCAATGTTTCGATTTTTAAAAATACATTCTCCTAAGAAATCTCCAACTTTTTTGGAACTTTTGCAAATTTGCAACTTGGCCGGCCCTACCATAATAAAATATTTTAACGCGTCTTTCTCGAAACTACTTTTTTCAACACAGCTGGCATGATATTTCAAGTTTTAATTAATTTATTTATCTATTTACTTTAAGGCGTCTTCTCACTTTACAAATTTAAAAAAATCGATTTTAATTTTTTTTTTAATTTTGAAAGTTCATATCTTCAAAAATGTTATATCTAAATTTCATAAAGATCGGACGAGTCTAACTACATTTTTGGGCAACCGTTAGGTGACTACCTGAGAGCACCCGGCTGCACACGTATTGTTCAGACTCATGGTGCAAGTACAAGAAAGTGGTGAAAAACAATCAGATTGAAACTTTTAAACATCCTTCTGCTCTAGCTGAGGATGTTCACGAGGTTTTGAAACCGATTTATGAAGATCTTCGGAGGAAATACCCAAAATAACAACGAGTGTTTCAACAGCTGTGTCTGGGCATTTTTTCTGCAACCAAAACATTAAACGCGTTTATCTCAAAACAAGGTTTTTCGGTGGCTTGTTGATGAAATTTCGGAAACTATCCAGCCGATTGTCATGAAATTTGAATGACATATTCTTCATAGTTATGGCTATAGCGCATATCATCAGATTTTTGAAATTTTGATTTTAAGTAATTTTTTTTTACAAAAAACTGCAAAAAAAACCGCTTTTTTTTACTTTTTCGAAAAACGTGCGCCATTTTATTATTTTCGCGAATATCAAAAATTTGATGATATGCGCTATAGCCACTGATATACTGAATCTAAAACAGTTTTATTTTTTTGTTTCAAATGACCCATCACGGAGATACCATCAACAAGCCACGAGCATAACATTTCTACACGGGTTTTTCGATGCTACTGTTTTATTATAATAATTGTTCAAAAAAATAAAAATATTTTTTTTTTTCATGTACTTAAAAGATGTGTTTATTACATAAGATCCATTTTATTCCATAATTTTTAGCGAAAATCCTCGAAAAAAAATCCCGAAAATAGCCTATTTTTGAGGCGCCTAAAGTGAGAAGACGCCTTAAATTGAGTACGAATATTTTTTATATAACTCTCTATTATTCCTACCAAATTTATGTCAAAGTTTATTTTTTAACTTTTTTAAAAAAAAAATTAAAACTGGCAAAATAAGGCTAAAAATGACTTGACTGAATTTTTGTCTGAACAGTCGCTTTTACTACTAAATTAAAATCATATACATATATTATTCACAATAAAATTAATAATCATAATAAATAATGGGTGTTGTATACTTTGAAGCAAGTCGTTGATCAGAGTGGATTTTTACAGTTTCGCAGGCGAATTTTGTTTCCTGCTTTTTTTTCAAAGGAAGTCACAAAACGCATCTCTTCTTTTTTACATCGAACACTCTATCCACATAAGCTAAGAAATTGCTGTTTTGCCCTTCTAAGTAGGGGTCCCAATCGAATATTCGATATTCGAATATATTTGCCCATTTTCCAATATTCGGAAATTCGAATATAAATTCCAATTATTCGTTATTTATTAAGCGATTGAAAAAATTCATTGGTAATAAATACAATTAAATATAACGCGTGGGGTCGGCGCTCCCACACTTTTTTCTAGACGATTTGAAAATTTTGCATAATATAAATTGTACAAAATTTGTATGTTTTTAGGACCCAAAAATGTGTTCTCTTGAAAATATTGTTTATTTAAAACGTGCCATAAATTAAATAAAGGACACGATGGGATACATTTTTGACGTTTTTAATTGGTCGTGTCGTTGTTTATTGCGATTATTTGTTTACTTTGGTCGATCGGCCGGGAGAGTTTAGATGCATCATCATGGGGCTGTGATTGATGGGCGAGAGCTGCTTGTTCGTGCATTAGGACCCAAAAATGTGTTCTCTTGAAAATATTGTTTATTTAAAACGTGCCATAAATTAAATAAAGGACACGATGGGATAAATTATTACCCTTTTCTTTCCGGCACTTAATACTAATGAAAAAATGAAGCTCGACCCTCAAGCAATTCTGTGACCACATGGTCTCATAGATACTGCGAGTCTCTTTCTTCAAATTTGCAGAATAACATACGAAAGCAATAAATCAGGCTCATTTTACAGAACGCCAACTGAGAGGGTTTTTTCGACAGCAGGCTCAATAAAAACGAAATTACGATCAAGTTTAAAAGTAGAAACTTTCAATGCACTTTTATTTTTAAAATATGTATTTTTGAAATGTAAATAAAATTGTGATCTTTTTGATTTTGCTTGTTTGGTTTTTATTATATTTTTTTAAAAAATAAAATTGGTTTATGCTTTCTTTATGTTGTTATTATTTTTTAGTAATCCATTATGGTAATCTAGATAGCCCTGTAATTAAAACGCCGTAGTGGAGTATTATGTAGTAAAAAAAATAATTTTTTCACAAAAACATACATATAAATATTTTATTTCGCTAAAACATCCTTTTTTGTTTTTTAACATAGTAAACAGATGTCTAAATTTTTTTGTGTATATATAACTATATTATTACATGTAAATAAAATATAATAGATACTCAATATATCTGGGTATATATATAAAATATTCGAATGTTCGAATATTTTGCCAATGTCATATTTGTTATTCGAATAATTGATATTACGAATATTTGGGACCCCTACTTCTAAGCGAAAAGGTAAATCACTACTCTTGCATTTTCTTGTAGTTTTTGGATCATTTGGACAGTGTATTTGAATCATCTGTCGAATGCTTCCCTGTTTTCTCTCGGAATGCAAAGTATGCATTTAGGATGCATAAATTGACGAGATGGAAAAAAACTTTTTTGTACCATTTGATGGATTTTTTTTTAGACATTCTGATAGACTTTTAGATGTTATCACTTCTGTCAACGATACACATATTTCTCGTATTAAATTTCCTGCATGCATTGTGGATAGCATCGTCACTTCTCCCTTGTCTTTCCACATTTGTGCGAGCATTTTATTATTTTTGTGTGGTAAATTGCAATTTGCAATGCACTTTTTCAATCACACAAAACAAAAAACTAAATTCCAAAGCGGCTTCTTTTCGACAGAATGTACTGTTTGAAGATTAGTCTCCTTTTGAAGAGTAAAAACCTCTCATCGATGCACAATTTTTGGAAAGGATAAAATTTTTGAAATTACGTTTAATCATGTTTGTAATTTTATCTACTTTTCCCCTTTAACACATGTGACTTGTTAATTATTGTCCGAAAAATATAAACATTTCATAAGTATTTGAAACCTATTGCGTGACATCGTATTAGAATAAATAGACGAATGCAATAAAATATAAGTGAACCAATATTCTTCTTGGTAATTTTTCGAATTTCTTGTCGAAATTGACTTTTTTCATTCAAAAATATTAAGCTAGTTGTGATTGTTCATACTATACACTTTTTATCGATTAAAAACTAATAATTAATATTTTTGAATAAATTTCATATTTTTGACAATTTCTGTTTGTGCCAACCCTGACGAAAGATTTCGACTAAATAAAATTTTCGAGTAAGTAAAAGTAAATAAAAAATCGAAATGAATTTTCCCTTTTATTTAGGGAATAGGGATAGGCGCGCACCGGTGCACGCACGGCGATCAACCGGTTAAATATTAATATTTATTCAAATAATTTATGATCTTTTATTACGTTACAATTAAATTTCCAACAAAGAATAAATTATATTTCTATAAAGGAATACAATATTTGAACGATTTTTTTCATACAGTACAAAATAGTCATTACTAAGGATTCCTATTTGGATACCTGATATCCGGATATATTCGTCCTGATGTCAATCCCTATTCGGATATTTGGGGAATATCCGAATAGTTTTCGCAATACTTTTTGGTAGAATACTTTACAAAATCGACGAAAGATCGCAATTTTATTTAAAAAAACGACATTTTCATTCGGATTATCTAATAGTAAATTGTGTTAAATTTGAAGAAAAACATTTTCTTCAAATTTAACACAATTTACTATAGGCGCGAGGTTTAGGTTGAGCGAGGTTTATTTGCACTCATGTGCTGCAGCGACGAAGGGATTGACGATTTGCACGCAGTAAAGCGTTAACATTCCCAAGTGACGATAAGGACAGTTTCCAATCAAAGTAACGACGTATTTTGAAAGCAAGGCAAATGATCGAACGCTCTGTAAACATTCCTTCAGGTGATAAGAGCACGTTCACATCGTAATTAGCTTGAATTTCATATCAATTGGGCAATGAAATCGTCTTCCAGAAAGAATGCTGCATGAGAAGGGGAGCATTAAGCCGAGTATAAAAGAGGTACGTGTTACCATACGAAGCATTTTCTCCATCTTCATCTAGAGTATCAGTCCTCGCCGACGTTACGAGGACGCGGCAGCCGTGGGTCGTCGGAGGCTCACACCAGAGGGGCTGAAGAGGAAGAGAGACGAAGCTAAGTTCGCCCACGTTACAATTCATTTAGCGAAAACTAAGCAATCGAGACCAGTGTCTACTACCGAAAGCAGCTGCTAATTCCTTGTTTATTTAAATTTGTTAAAAATATTTTGTAGCCTGGAGGTAAGAAATCACGCGGCTTGGGGGGTGACGCGCGCCCGAGGCACAGTTTCTAGGGGCGGAGCCGACGCCGCCCGCTCGGGTAGATAACACATCTGGTGTCAGTCATGGAGATAAAAAAAGGGTGCTTGGCGTCGGTTGTCAAGTAAAAACGAGACCCTTTTGAGTCAAATCACTGACTCGGTAGTTGGTTCTTGACCGTCAACAGACCAACATCGCTTCGGGGACTCTGTCAATAAGGAGCCTCCGCTTGCACCGCCTTTCGCCGCCCAACGTTAGTTCACCGGCCCTAGTTTACCGGCGCCAACGTTACAAGCGTCAACGTTTCGAGTGACCTTTGGACGCGGGTTCCGCGATCTGGATAACGCGGCATCCGCCGCAGCTGCGAAAGGAACGCAGGGGTGCTTATAGATTTTATAAAATTTTAGCCATGTTAAGACGCTCGGAAGTGTGGACTCATTTTGTGAGAAAGGATAAAGATTCGCAGTCAGCAGTGTGTAATCAATGCGGGAAAACTATTGGATACAAAGGATCTACAACGAGTCCTATGATAAATCATCTGAAAATTCATAATATTTTTCTAAATAAGACTGTGAATGATGACACTACCGTAGAGAATGATCCAAAGAAAATAAAAACTGAAAAACCGACAACCAACACTATTTTGATTCATATTGAGAAAGAATCATTACAGGAAATTTTATCAAGAGTTGCTGCAGTCGATGGCATGCCTATTGTTGCTATACCAAAATCAAAAGCTATCAAGGGTTACGTGGAATCTAAAGGCTACACAATGCCCACAAGTGCTACGACGGTAACATCAAAAATTATTCAGTTTTACGAAGAAAAACGTGATAAACTGCGGATTACTTTTCAAAACTGCAAGAAGGAGAATCGCTCATTTTCTATGACAGTCGACGAGTGGACTGATTGTGCTATCACACGTTATTTAAATGTGACTGTTCACGTTTGTGGGACTGATGGTAAAACGTTTGAATCATACGTTTTAGGCTTATGTGAAATCAAAGACACGGGAAATGCTGAAAATATTGAAATGTTAGTTGTTAATAAATTAAAAGAATTTAATATTGATATCGAAAGTGATGTGATTGCTTCAACCAGTGATGGTGCAGCCGTTATGAAAAAGTACGGGACCAGCTTTAACGTTATTAATCAACTTTGTTTCAAACATGCTTTGCATTTGGCAGTAATGGATTGCCTATATCAAAAGAAAGACATTACTCATCGATGTAAGAAAGAAGAAAATGATGTCGACGATTCAGACGAGGACATGGTTGAAAATAATTACAAAGAAACAATACAAGACATATTACTGTATCATAACGTCGAAGTAGCCGAAGAAGAAAACTATTTGATGCAAAATAATATCGGAATTGTACTACAAAAGACTCGAAACATTATAAGAATCTTTAAAAAATCGCCCGAAAAAAATTCAATTTTACAAGAAAATATTTCTCAACATGAGAATAAGAAACTAAAGCTATTGTTGGATATAAAAATTCAGTGGAATTCGATGATCGTCATGATAAAACGATTTTTACAATTAGCTGATCCCATTAATAAAACGTTGGCGGATATGAATATGGATATTGTTTCCGAAAGCGAATTAACGATCTTAAGAAATCTACTTGATGTTCTGGTTCCAATGGAAGTTGCTATCAACGAACTGAGTGAAAATAATGCAACGTTAATAACAGCCGAGGGAGTCTATAAATTTATATTTAATAGGTTAGAAAAATTAGGAAATACGTTGAGTGAAGAATTATTACGTGCCGTAAAAAAGAGAATGAACGAACGCCGACATAAAAAAATAATCACACTCTTGATATATTTACAAAGCGGAAATGTTCCCAGTTCTAATGAACATTTCCGATACTCGACCAAATTCGAGGCTATTTCTTTGGCGCAGAGTATTATCGAGAGAATTCATCCAAATTTATTATCCAATGATGAATTTTTAAACAACTCCCCGGACTCTGTTCTGGAAATGATACCTCTTTCTCTTTCGATTTCCGAATTGCAACGTGACATGCAAAATTCAATTTTGTCTCTCACGAAATCGAACAACTACGACTGTACAAATGATCTGAAAGAAGATTTCAAATATTTAGATAGATATAAAAGAAGGACTGAAACGTTGGACGTGTTGTTTAATACACTTCTAACAATAAAACCAACGTCGACGGCTACCGAACGAGTATTTTCAACGGCAGGGCAAATTAAAACTAGAACAAATTTAAAACATGAATTATTTAATGCTCTGTTATTTTTGAAATATGAATTTTTAAAGTATGAATAAACGACCTATAATAAAATTGAGCTAGTTTTTAATGCATTACTTTAATAAATAAATATATATATGTAAAATGTTGAACGTTATATCTCCGTGATTGTCAATAATAAGGATATTGCAATATAATAACCTCTAGGATTCACCACGGTAATCAGTGATAACACTACACTGGGATAGACAGGTAGACTTAGATGCCGCACATCTGGGTCTGGACAATTGGAGGGATGAATCTTAGGAAATGGCGGCATGCATCATCAGTGGATAAGGCAGTGTGAGCCTCCCATGTGTGTACGCATGTAATATTATTTTGTAATTATCAGCCATTTGTGGAACCTGTTTAGGAGTCACGAAGCTAAAAATATCCCAACTGAAACATTATCACAAAAAAATTAAAGCGGGATGATTGAACGTCATCAGTATCATAACATTGCACATATTTTATTGATAATATACTTGGTGGCTACTACTGTACATTCTGAAAGCCTATTGATAAGATTGATTTTAACATCAGTCGGTACATTATTTGGTTCATTCTGTACGTCGCATTCAAATTTCAACCATTTTTATTTTATTACAAGACGTACTCTAAAAACAACATTATTTTATTAAAAATGCATATTAAATCTTTACAATATGTACCCGCATTTTTCTTTATATTGAACAAGATTTTTTTTAGGGGAAAGGTCGTTAAATATGACAATAAAAGTGAGAATTTATACAAACGTAAACATTTTATAAGATCTGGAAACAAATCAATGCGATTTGATTGTGAATTTGCATTTGACAGTTTGATACAATAATTAACTATATGTTTATCAATATTAATATTATTTGTATTAATATTACATGTATTGATTTACAATATTATCAGCAATAAAACCGAATTATACAATAAGTTAATGAAGCACTTTTTCCACTTCAAATTGAATCTTTTTCATTTCAAGTTAACGAAGAAGAAAAATGACAATTGCATGCTGTGATGCCAACCTGACAAATCTGTTGATCATAACACATTATTTATCAGGTTGGCAACACGTTGAAAAGCACTGTATTGCCATTAAAAATATCCTCGGGTAGTATATTTTTTATCTACCCCTTTTTAATTCCTTATCTATAAATAATGATTCAGTAATAATTGTCAAATAAATCTATCTATCATATTTAATTGCAAAAATTAATGATCAATTATTGGAGCACATGATATTCAAATTAAAAATATCAATTGATATTATTTTTAAACAGCTTCAACACAAGACACTCCGAGTATTTAAATATTATTAATAATTCAATTTTATCATAATGATCACAAATAAACTTTAACAATTAAAATCATTGATTGGTGCTTATATGACGCCTCGTGTACTGTTCTAAAGTGGCATCATTTTTATAAAAACCTCTTACACTTTCCCTATATTTTTTCTTTTTATGTTACACAACTGCTTTTTTAAAAAAAAACTCCATTTAGTTAGCAAACTTTCAATATTTTCTTATGCTTTTTATGGAATTTTGAATAGTCCCAGATGTAATTTTTACCAAATTTGCTCCATTAGCCTCGTTATTCATATCATTAAAGCCTTTCCTTTGTATGACCTTATCGAGGACTATTATCTTCGGTAGCTGATCATTTTTAAAGATTTCATTCGGATTCTACTTTTAAAAAGATCACTTTAAAAGAAAATCAATCACAGATTTGATAGTCGTAAATCTTGATTATCGTAAATTCTTTTCAAAAACACATACAATTATCAGCTTATATCGATACATAGTTAAATGTAAGTCTGATTATTATAACAATATAAATTTCCTTTATTAATTTACATGACAAAATAACTTTATCGGATGAAATCAAACAATAATTCAACAGTTTTAATAGGACTCAAATATTTATTTGTCATACAATATTTTTATATGTAATCTTTACACACACTAAATTAGATAAATTCTATATTGCAATAAAAAATTAAGTACTAAAATTAATAGTAAAATGTAGAATTAATGTTTCGAATGCATAAACAAAATACTATTTTAATTGAAGTCAAACTCTATATTAAAAAAATAATATATACAAAATATTCTTTGTTTGAATATATACGATTATCCAAATGCAATGCCTATATTTTCATTAGCCCAGATATAACAATTTTGCATTAAACATTTTACAGTGTTTACATCCAGTCGTCGCATTTAGATATGCCTATATTTCATCAACTGACCTGAGGGCATGAAAATATGAACGTATTGGTATCGTTAAAAGCATGATTATAAAAGTAGATTTAATTCAGACACAGGCCATGTAAAAATATATGCATTAAAACTCTATAAACAATTTCTTTCGAATTTGGCAGATATTTAAGTAAAGGTATAGTATAATTTCAACATTAATATGAATGAATATGTACAGTGTTTTAACATATCCACAACCGTATATAAACTAAAAAGCGTGCATAACGTTTTTGATCATTTAAATTATACAGTTATTAAATTATAAATTTATAAAATAAGTAACAATTCATTTTTGAACCAATTGTTAACAATTTTGCATACGAGGGTAGTTCCGGAAGTACGCGATCTGATGTATAATGCTTATGTTTAAAGTTTGATAATGCTATGTTGTTTAGTATTTGTTTGGCAGCCATCAATAGTGGATATTCTCGGTTGTCTCAGTCAACAAATTTAAAAGCCGAGCTAGATTTTATGCTGGGAAAGTCTGCTTATTCGTTGCAACGGTAGATTTGGGCATACGAGCCGCCAAGATGAACATCGTGTGGTCGACCAAAGTGTAGGATATTGACGAACGCGTGGGAGCAAAGCGCACCTCAGGAACTATGCCCCGTGAGCGCCCCCGCTCCTCCACCACAGTATGCACAAATGTTTGAATAAATTATGACCGCGGGACCATTACTTCACATCTGAGACAAAATAATACTCAAAACAATTAACTGAAAAGGGAGAATCGGCTCTAGAGAAGGCGAAAAGTCTTCTGCAGACAAGACCACGATTCTTTGTTAGAGCGGGTACTTCTGAGATTACCTCGTAATTCAAATTTACTGTCTTTTTTAATTTTTAAAACCAATTTATTTGATAACATTATTGTGGTGTTTTAACAGGGATTGCTTTCGATCCGTTGCCACTATCTTTACCTTCGACTATTGCAATTAATTCTTGTCTAGATTTCTTACTATCGCACGTGCAATTAACAAGTGCTGTTAAATGCTTGATTGAATATTCCCTGTGACTAGCGATAAACTCTTCTAACGATGCTTTCGTTAAATAATATGCTTTAACGTAGACATCAACGTATTCTTGATACGGCGCCGGTTTGATATCGGATATTTTTTCTAATTTCGAAAGCAATTGAGTATAATCCAACTGCATCAAGCCGCGTCCACTGTCTGAACATCTCGACACGTTAGAAAATCCTTCGACTAATGTATGCACGATAAATTTAGATATAGCAGACCATAGAGCCTGATGAACTTCCGTTGAAATAGGCACTTTTTGACCCACTTGTTCTAGACGCATTGCGAATAATTGAATATCTCTCACTACACGATCCACATACGAACTATGCTGCGACATTACATTTTTTACCTCCCAATTGACTTGAGACATTGCTATCAATATTGATCTAACATCGAACAGTTTAGAAGCGACGCACATATAAATAGGAACTCGTAAATCAGACGTGGCACTTACAGTCTGTTCGTAGAACGTCTGCAATATAATTTTCTGATGCGGTAACACAAGATTTTCTAAATATTGTCTTAGAAATTCTAATTGCTTCGATAAAAATATTAAACTTTCGACGGCGGTTATTCGTTCAGAGAGTCCGTGTAAATTCTCAGGATTTTTAATATCGATCAATTGCGACGGCTGAGGTTGTAAAAATTTCACAATCGTTTCTTGTTCCTCGTCGAGGGAAATATTACGATCGTCCGATTCATCCGACGTATAAATACTATTTCCTATTCGTTTGAGTATCCAATTGAGTTTAGTAGTATAAAGAGTAGTCGACGAGACGTTTAAATCTGTCGCAAAAAACAGATGAACGGCGTACAAATAATAATCGAACATTTGACTCATCAGCATGACGACTTCGAAGGAAACCGGCTTTAAAAATCTGCACATTTGTAAATACTGTCCGAAATCTCTCAAAACGGATATGGTCGTATTCGTTACTATCACAGGTTCGGGCATATTTTTTCTGCACATGGATTTATTGGCATTGGAAGACATTGAATAGGCGTCCGATGGAGTTTCATCGACGTAATCGCGCTTCAATTCCTCCGGTTCGTCGTCGTCGGATAGATCGGAGCTCTGTTCATCGGATTCGTTTTCGAAATCGTTTTCCATAATATCTTCGTCGATGATATTAGACGATCGGAAGACAGAGAACGGTGTATGTTTCGAACTCCCCGTAAAATATCGTCCGATGTAAAAACTATCGGATGGCGCCGACGAACCCGCGTCGGACGAACGAGTCTTTACCGAGACGGGCGTATCTCTATGTTTTGCCACGGAATTGTCTGAGTGTATGCTAGCTTTAATGTGTCGTTTCAGCTTATCGAATTCTTGAAGATGCATTACATTAAACGATGTTTTAACGGGGCACAATTCCCAGCCTTCGTTTTCAAGAAATATCCTCAATACTTCCATGCGGCTAGCGTGATAATTTTTTAAATAGGCGATGGTGTGAGTCTTAATGAAATTTTGAAGATTATCCGAAGTATCGCCGCAAAATTCTTCACCGATCGATATTAATCGTTTGAGGACGCCCAAGACGCGAATAAACTTTTCAAACGGATACTGCGGCAGATCCGATTCAACGAGGAACGTCGACACTTTCAAAAGAACATCATGCCAAATCCTCAATAAGCCGTTTTTTAACTTTTCTCGGACGTATTCTTTGTTAATATTGATCTCGAATTCGGACGTTTTCGAATATTCAAAACTTTCTATTAAACTTACGTCTTGTTTATCGTGCCAACTCACGACGCGATGATAACTCAGCATGATTGTCCATAGTCGGTCGCAGAGATCAAGAAGACACGTCAGGGCGGCACTGTCTTTGACCCTAGTGCAGAGTTCTTTAAACTTCAATTGCTCACCGTTATTCTCGAGCGAATCTTTTTGATGCGCCTTAACAGCCTCAAGCGCCGAATTATTTATAGCGGATGCGAAATGCATGTGGAGTTGATCCATCGCAACTTGTGTTTTATTCAGCAATAAATATGCGCGTTGCAGTTTTGTAAATGTTTCGCTATCGAAATTATAACAAATATTTGCCAAAACTACGTCTAATTGTTCTTCGGCAAGTTCGAGTGTATCTTGAAGTCTTTGCGATAAAGAGGCTACGCAGCGGAAATGTCTATGTTCGGCGGCGGCTCTCTGTCCGGCGAGAACTAATCGGACGGCAGATTCGTATTCTTTGTTCCTTATGAGATTCTGAACCTCATCTTCTGCTCTTCTGAGATCGTGTATCGTATTGAGCGCTTTTAAAAGACCTTGAACGATCTGCTTTTTTCTGAAATTTGCTAATATTGCAAAGGTTGATATCGTCAATTTAGATTTAGCAGATTTTAATTCTTGCCGCCCCGATCTGCATGTTTTTACCGTGTCTTCAAGCTGATTTTGAATGACAGTTATTTCCTTAAATTCTCTATCGCACGAATCCCTCTTCTGCGAGATTAAATGCAGCGCTTTACTGGAGACGACTTGCTGTTGTCGTTTCAATTTAACAATAGTTTCTTCTATTGCTGTACAATCCGGCGGCGAAGACGTCCTTTCCAAAATATATCTACCCGCATCGACGGTATCCGAATTCGAAAAATAAAATTCATCTATTTCTTTGAACACCTCCATATCGGCTGGGCAATTTTCGCCGACGGTTGTTCGGCTATTGATGGCGAGATAACCTGCATCATTTGGTCTCATCTGAGAATTTGGATTCATCTAAAATTAATAAAAACAATCGCATTTGAATACAAATTTGTATAATTAATGAATTTGACAATACATAAAAATACGAATATAATGACATATGTTGAAAATAAAAATAATAGCTTTAATATGGCAATATTAATTTAAATCCAATAATTTATTAAATGGATATAAATACAATAAATATGTCAATTATTTTAATTTAAACAACAAAACGTCCTTCATAATAGCAATTTAATGATATAAATGACGTCTTATAAATTGGGAATTCAACTATAAATTCATACGCGCACAGATAATAAATAGATGTAATTAAAACGGTACATTATTATAATGAATTATGCACGCTTTTAAGAGCTACAGTATGAAATCAGAACCTTAATCACAGGAACGAGGCAAAAATATTATTAAAATTGCTCATATCCTAGAACAGAGCTCAATATTATATATATGTCGTCAGAGACGCATTTCATTCGTGGCGAAATAATAAACACTCGGATACATTCTATCACGATTGACCATTTTGACAGCTGACAAATATATGGCCATAACATTGGTTATAATGTCTTGCCATGCGATGAAATCATCGAACAAATGTTTTAATCAGTTAGCTGCCCACACCGTATATATACGACAACGTTTGTATTAAACGGCTGGCTTTTTTTTAAGATTACGCTATTATAAAGGCGTTTGTATGGGATTTAAAAAAAATTAAAATACAACGCAACATAAAAAAATCATATGCGTTTAATATGCATTTCAATTTTTAAAAAAATAAATAAATTGGAATGCAGCAGTATGAAAATGATTTTATTATTTGAACAATTGTTTTAAATTTGTATTTATTAAATTCATATGCGCGCGTATATAAATATAAATTCATAGGCTATAAATAGGCTGAGCATGAATCATTATAAGGTGAAGGTTTTCGATAATAGCAACACTGTCCAGACGTTATGTCAGTTGGGCGCTATGCGGATGTCGCATTTTTGACGATTATTACCTTTTAGGCGTAGATCCGCGCGCGGTCTACATTCAACGAGCACTTTATCTCGCAAAAACAGTTTTCAAACATGGCGCAGACTCCCGTGTACAATCCAGTGAGTGTAATCCCACTTTTAAATTTAGCACAATCACACTATCAATGTAAACAAACCGGTTAACGAGCTACGCAGGAAAATATACCAATTAATGACTCATCCATTTGTTCGCGTGAAATAGTCTCATTTGTAAGATGGCGCGTGAAAAATTCGCAAGAATGCTGCATTCGCAGATCTGCAATGCTAAATGCGTCGTATGGCGGACTCACTGCAAAAAAATCCGCAGTAGGCGACCTTAATTAGCGTCTCTGCTATTTGGACAGGCTGATTTAATGCTCTTTGAATGAATATGACTTGTGGAATCCTTCGCGTGACAAGGACACAATGTATGGAAATCATGTTTTGTGGATAATCAAGGCTTGTCGTTAAATAGAGTCGTTTAATTGATCAATTATAAAAGCATTAAGTGTTTCGGTTGTGCTTTTTATGGTTGATTTGATTATTTTTTAATTGTATGTATTATTTGTTCAGCCTATTCCTTATCTGGGTCTCATTCCTGGTGGCTTAACTCCCGGAAAAATGATAACAGTTGATGGATTTGTTCCTCAACATTCACAGAGGTAAATTGACGTTTATTAATGATATTATATATTTTTAATTGTGTATTATAAAAATATAAATTGTTGCGGCTTAGGTTTGCCATCAATATTCAGTGCGGCCCTGGAGTGAATCCCCGAGATGACATAGCGTTCCATATTAATATAAGATTTCCAGAAATGTGCGTTGTGCGTAATAGTTTACAAGGCATGGCTTGGGGCGCCGAAGACTGCAGCGGTGGCATGCCGCTCGCACCGGGAAACGTTTTTCAGGCTATAATACTTTGCGACCAGCATTCTTTCAAGGTTTTTATTTATTATTTGGCAATTATCCATTGAAAATAGTGCGCGCGTTTCATAATTATTTTATTAATTACAGCTAGCATTGAACGGCTCTCATTTTTGTGAATTTCCCCATCGAATACCATTGCAGAGGGCTTCCCACATAACTATAGATGGGGACGTCACCGTCTCTATGATTCAATATCAGGGTGGAAGTCCGGGTTACCAGGTATTCTTATTGCACATTGTATTACCATATGTGAGACTAATGATTAGTGATCTAGTTTTTATACGGTGTTGGGGTCTAAAAACTAACAAATTGTATATAAATTTTATTTCTATTAGCCAAACGCGTGGGCAGCACCACCTGTTCCGCAAATGCAACCCGGAATGGGAATGCCGATGGCTGCGCCTCCTCCTTATGGACCACCTCCGCCCTATAGCGAACAAACAGGTAAGATTTACGACTAAATTCAAATTAAATATGCACCATTTTTTTACTTTGAAGGATTGATTCGTTGTTTTTATTCATTTATTTATTGCATGCCTTCGATCATAATCGGCAGAAAAGTCAATTTTTCCCGAAAGATTACCGGATACATGTTTATTCAGTGAATTATCAGATTTGTTCAAGCGTTAATTTTAATTTCAGCTTTTACACAAGCACCAGCTGCACTTAGCTATGCCCCTTCCCCTCACGCGGGGGGCTACCAGCCAATGCAGCAAGTTGCTGGATATCAACCGCAACCTATGGTTGGTGGATTTCAGCAAAATCCGCAGGTAATAAAAACCGCGGCCCTAATAAAGCCGATACGAATTTAAAACAAAATACGGTACGTTTCATAGACGGATTCGACGAAAGTAAATATGTTTCGAAGGAAGAATTGAAATCATTTATGCTTAAATTCATTCACAGTGCAAAAAAATTATTTTTTTCATTTCACATTGATTGCAATATTGACGTACGCAGCCAAAGCTATAAAAAATTTAGATTTACAATGCTTTTAAAATTATAGTAAATTTAGCATAATCAATCCTGGCTTTTTGTGGCGGCATTAATTATACTACATATTTAAAATATTTGGTGCTAATAATCTGTGAAAAAAATTAATCAAAAACGTAGAATTACCTAGGAACATTTTATCTGTATTTATCTATTTATTTAATCAGTGATGGATTTACGCATAGATATGCAAACCGTTTGCTTCAAGCACTGTACATTGATGGGCCCCCAAATAGATTAAAAAGAAGAAAATGATTCATTTATATTGGGTGTGTGAATAAGTTATCGCCGTTTTTGTTTACTTAAAAAAGATGTCAATTAAAGTATTGCCGGATTCCATGTCGACATGTCTTCTGAGGTGCTGCTTAGTTGAGTCATTGATCGACGCAATCAGAAGGAGCAATATCGGAAGAGTACAGTGATTGGAATAAAACGTCCCATTTCATCATTTCCAGGTAGGTTTTGACCGCCGATGCGACATGTGGTCCAGCATTGTCATGCTGCAAAATCAGCTTGTTGTGATTTTGGACGTATTGCAGCCGCTTTTCTTTCAATGCTCGGCTCAAACACATCGGTAGAGATCTCCTGTGATGGTTTGGTTGGGGAGGAGCAGCTCATAATACATTACGCCTAGTAGATCCCACCAAATACAAGACATCCGACAATGAAACGGCAGGGACTTATTCACACACACAATACCGTGGATACCGTGGACGTGACAAGACGGCGAAACGAAGCCTAAACATTGCACAACAGCAGCCACTACTAGGAATCACTGGAGCATACAGAACAACTGCTACAGACAGCCTCCCTGTCCTTGCAAGGATCATGCTACTAGACCTAAAAGTGCAAATAAAGGCAGTAAAATGGGATCACTGGACTTCCCAGTTCCTGACGGGGCACAGCCGTTTTGCGGCATACCTGGCAAGAATGAAAATAAAAGATAGTTTGGATTGTGTGTGCTGTGATCCTTTCATGGTTGCGGATCACGTTCTGTGGTCGTGTTTGGGCATGTCGACCGAGAGAGAGGCTCTCCTATGCTGTATCAGAGGTCCTTTTTCTGGACCCCTTGGCCACAGATACTTGGTAGCCAGTCTCGGTGCCTTTTCGGCGTTCAAGGCATTTTGCCATAGTTTCGGAGCTAAATGCACCTTGGACGGATATTTATATATATTTTTAGTATCTGTCCTCTATGTCACTACGGGTTGACCTTATATTAACCTAAGTGTGAATTAAAAAAAATAAAAAACACCCAATACCCGGGAGAAAATGTGAAGTTTGTCACTTGTAACGCATTCTTCAAACACAGTGCAATAGATTTTGTCTACAAATTGGAACATCAGACATAAGTTGAATCTCAATTTATACTTGAGCCTTTTTCCAGCCAAAAGACTCGTTTAGTGCACCGTTGGAGCGTACTACACTTACAGGTCCAGGCATGCACGTCCTCGTCGGCTTATCTCGGAATTCCCATCAATTTTCCAAACATTATAGTTTTAATAGCGGCAAGAGTTGGCACTGTGATGTCGCATTTATTAAAAAAAATGTATGAATCTATATCAAGATCTGTTAATGTATCCGATTCATTATTTTTAGATGCAGCTCCCTCGGAGCCAACTCGATGTAATTTATAGATGAATTTCAGCTGTCTTTTTAAAAATTCGTCCTAACTAAAACGCATTATTGAGTGAATTATGCGAATTGTATTTAATTAATGTTTTTTTACATTTTAGATGCCACAATATAATCCTGGAAGTGCCTTCAATCCTAACATGCCTCCTGGACAGGTTAATTTCAATTAAATATTTTTTTAGCACTAAAAAAATTTTCCTATTGTAGAAAGTATTCATAAAAAATATATTTCAAAAATACTGGATGTAAGATTAGCCTATTGTACAAAAAGTTTACTTTTTCTCGACAAATAAATAAAATTGGTGCAACATGTTTGTTCACTGAAGTAGACCCTTTTTAAATTGAAATATTTGCTTCATTTTTGCATACAATAAACTTGAAATTAAATTTTAACGAGTTTTCATTTGATTTTAACCAAAATTAATTGTTTGAATCCCTCCTTCGATATGATTTTTGGCGAATTTCTGTAAATAACACACAACAAATATTTGTGATCCCAAAAAATATATTTTTAAAAATTAAATAATACAGGAATCTTTTAAATTGAGTTAACCTGTACAGGTAACCCCGTTTGATCACGAGGGATACGTCTTTGAGAAGGTCATGATCAACGAGGGAATATTAATTAATCACTAGGTTTTACATTGTAAAAAAGACTGGTGTTTTTTTTGTGGAAATCTTCGAAAGACACCGCCGTGTCCAGCGGACGTGTGGGATTTTTACCCATTAAAATCCCCGTCTACAGCTGCCACTCGGTTACTAGTTAAGTATTGCTCAAGGATGATAGTCTTGTATGCCACCTGGGCTTATTTATTTATGGCTTTTGATCTTTTATCCTTGTGCATTCAATCTTTTTTTCCTGTTGCATTTGGCCTACACCGCCCATCCTCTAGCATCGAAAACGTGTGCATGTTTATCTCTACGTGCTTCATACTGGACAGACAAAGATTGTGTGTACGGCATCGTCTTATAGTGGTGACATTCTGGACTTGTCTCCTTGGCTATTTTATGGAGATATTTCCCTAAGCAGCCATATGTTGATAAGCATCTGGGTCAAGTGGAAGCAAAGCTGGTCATGCTTTCTGAGGCTCCGTGCCCTCAGATCTTTGATAAGTCGGTGTGTCCACTGACCCTTTACAGAGCTGTCCTCTCACATGTTTTTTGGTTTCATTTTTATGATGTGCCTCTCTTCTGCAAGGAGGTCTATTGGCGGCAATACAAGGATTTTGAATATCATTTTTATTGTACATATGTAAATAAAACGCCACGGAGCGCTGCCCGCAACATGTGTGTGCATACTCATCAAAGACATCTTATGTTTAATTGCTGATCATTTGTATATAAACCCAATAAAAATTACGGAAGAAATTTAAATAATGATTCCGTACTCGCTGGAGTTGCAATAAACTGGGGTTACCTGTACATGCGTCATGTTGGTCATATGTTTTATTTTATAATCGTTCATTAAAATAGAATTATTTCGAAGACAAGTTCTATTCATTTTGGTATATATATATTTTAAATTAATATAAAATAATATACGAAATCCACGTGGACCACTGAGCGGTAAAACGTCAATCTAATTATCAACGTCTAACTTCTCCAGACAAATATTTTGTGTGATTTAAGAGATGCCTGTATTTATTAATGAAATAAATGCACATATGAAAAACACAAACGCTATAAATTGTGAATATTTATTTATCTAGTACAAGAAAGAATCAAGTATGGGTGTTAAAGCGTTGAAGTATGGTCTTCCTTTAGCTGGTGTCGGTTTGGGTGCTTACGCTCTCGCAGGCGGCTTCTCTCGTTCGTCTTCTTCTTCTTCCGATGATGATTGGTTCGGATAAAAATAGATGTTGATTTTTTACGTCCGAGCGTGCGTTTCATGCGATAAATTGCGTGAAAATGCGGGTCCGGACATAAATTATTTATTCGCACCTTTGTGAAATTTGTTTTAACGATGAAAATTATATTTTATATACATATTTTGATTGTTATTATTTAAATAGATATATTAATTATTTTATCAGTTATAAAAGTTGTTAATCTTGTTTGCGTGAATTATTCTATTCTTTTTTTCTTTCTCTATGCTTTTCTCACCGCTGTTGTAATTATATAAAAGTATATGCACCTTTTTAAATCCACACGCCGTCATATCAAGATTATATCAATGAAGCAAATACGCATCGTTTTAAATTTACCGTGTGAAAAACGCTTTGTAAGGATTTAGCTTTTAAGAACTTTTCTAAAAAGCTTTATTATCGAATAGGCTTTAAAATTTATAAATACATTAGACATGGAAATATTTAATCTGCGTTATAATTGAGATGCCTTGATTATAAATATATTATTGTTTTATTAATTTATAATGTTAAATAAATGTTTATCTAAATTATATAAAGTTTAAAAATATATAGCATTTTGTTGAATAATATTTTTTTCTTTATTGGTACCTTTATTTATTGGTAAATGTTTTTCACAGCATCTTCGGAATTCGTCCATTTTTATAAACCTGTTAAATTATATAAAAAATACACTAAACTAATTTAGGGTACCCGAAAATATTCCCGTCAATTTCCGTCGCTCTGACAGTTCTTTAATCCTTTTTTCATAAAAATCTTTTAGGCTTAGAAGCATAAAACTTTGCAACAAAGCACTTCAGTTGCATTTTTAAAACTGAAATCTGTCAGGGTGTGCAGTATCTATCCTACCCCATAACACCCATCCTATTCGTTTTGTCGATGAGTTTTAAATATGTTTGCACAGTGGTCCATGGAAATTCCGTGTCTGCAATAATCTTCGACTGTCGTGGTGAATATTTTCGGACCCCCCTAATACATAAAAATCTGTATAATATTATTTAAGTTACATTTAAGCTTTAAGTACTCAACATCAACCATTAAAATAAAATAAAAACAATATATATATATCAAACCAGTTCAATCGAGAGAACAAGCAACGTGAAGAGCTAACAATAATTTGCTTTTTTAGATTGTAAATAAACACTTTTGATCATTTATAATATAATTTATGATAATTATTCAAATTATGAGTATATTAAAAGACATTATAATTGAGTGCTGTAATAAGAATTTTAAAAATTCCACTACCTATTGTTCTGTTAAAAGTAAAAATGTATAATAATAAAAAAACCTTTCCACTTGTTTTTTTTTTAGGTTAGGGATAGTTCCAGCTTATAGTTAATTTTGCGCGTTTTTCAGGTTTCATACTCGAAATTTAATAATAATTAAATAAATAATAATGAAGCGAAGGTGATATAAGACCAGGATAAAATTTAGTAAATAATTATACATTTAATTTATTAAAAATAGAACTCAAACTCCAGCTAAAAAATAAATCATACGCGGCACGGCCGTGCTACAAACTACAATATAACTTGTGATGAGATTTCTTATTTCAGATTTTGAAAGCCATATTATAAAAAAGCATGAGAAGCACTATTCTAATAAATAATATTCAAATGCATTACAATGTTGAAAATTTTCAATGAAAAATATTTTATAGTCGATAAAGCAGATTTCTACCGGCGTTTAGCTAGATAATTCTCACACTAGATGTCTCTGCAGTTCAAATGTTATGAATATTTATATTTAAAATTATTATTTTAACATATGAGGGCCATATAAAAATTCGGATTACCCTGCGGCCGGGTAATTTTTTTGGTTTTGAAGTTTGCGCATCTTGGCTTGTAGCGGCGGTCAATTTGTTTTTAATCACGCATGTTTGTCAGCCATTTTGTTCAGTAATAGTAAATACTTCCGATGGAGAGGTCGTCACGTGCTCCCACCACCACTTGGATTCTGGGGCGTAGTAACACATTTAAAAGACACACAAATACACAGAATTTATCATGACTGAACAAAATGGCCGACAAACATGCGGGACCAAAAAAATTGATCCGTCAGAATATTTGCACACTATTGAATATTATTTATTAATTACTATTAGCCAATACATATTAATGTCATAACGCCCTTTTAAAGACATCAAACAACGCTCATTTATAAAAATTACAAATATTTTGAATTAATTTCACTGTACAAACAAAGCTGTCTCGATTCGGTCTAAATTGTGATAATCAATCACGAACATCTATTAAATTATTGCAATAAACGAGTCATCGCATTAATTCCGAGATTAATGATTCAAATATGGACAGAATCCCAAACTAATCTAATTTTTCTTATTATTGCATTGAAAATGTATTTTTGATTTGCAGTCGTTTTGTATTTTAAACATCCATTGCAATTATTTGTATTGCATTGGTTTTCAATTCTGTCATTCAAATTTATTATAAAGTAAACATATGTTTTGCGAAATAAATGGAGAACAAATTAATTGCAATATTAATTAGAAATCATTAGAAAAAAATGTTGAAATAAATTTTATTTTAAATCGTATTTGCAAGTAATAAGAATTATATTTTAGACATGATTTGATATAGAACATGTGGTTTGAAGCATTTCGTAGAATTTATAATAAATAAATGCTGAAATTAAATAATTTAACACAAGAAAATGATAATCCCACCAACTACCCAAAACTAATTATTTGTGTAATTATTATCCTGATTATATTACAGCCACATATCCATTCATCTGGGCTATCCACCTCCTTTATTTTACCATTCTCTTAAATTAATTCCAGATTTATTGTCTTTAAAGCTTATTTTTGCTGCATTCCCTATCCAGTCGATGATACTAGTTAATATATTTCTATTTGAACATCGTGTATGCAATTGTGATTGCAATTATCTTGCGATACGATTAGTAAAATGCGTACACGACGATATATCGACGTTAAATCGGAATCGGATTTATTTTTGGCACGAGTTTATTCTCATATGGCTTGTCTGCGGCTTGGAGATTTACCGTCGGTTTAAGAGGTCTTCGCGCAAAAAAACTTTGAGAGGCGCTGATCGGGGCTGATTGTAGTCGTAGGGAACGTCGGGAGAGTGCGAGAGCTGAAGATTAAATTTTGTGTTAAATCTCGAAGGAATAGCGTATTATTACCTTGCCAGCTCACCGGAGGAATAACCCGTCCCGTTTTCCGTCGTCCCGTTTAATAACGTCGTCCATTGTTTTTGTGCAATGTGAAAATTGTGCGTGTAAATAGCGACTACTCTCAGTGATGATAGATCCAATAAGCAGCATTCGGCCCGAACACGCATTAGCAATCATTTGGCTAACTTGGTGATAATGGAGACCGAGAAGATCATCGCTAACTATCATAATTTCGGTGGAGTCCGTCAACAAAATGCCTATCGTCTTCAACATCCGAAACGTTGACCCGAATACTCGAAATTTCTCTCCACTCCATAATATCTACATTGCATAATCCCACCATTTTTCTTTGGGGCTTTAATTTTCAGAACATTTCAAACACACTATACAATCACTTAAATCCAATTACTATTTCATACTTACGCAGCGCACAAATATTGCACCATCGATTAATGCCATGATAATATTACATCACTGCGAATTTCTAGCAACAGATCCATTATAAATATATACGACCATAATGTTTTAAATACCCACTAAATGCATTTTGCGCAATAATCCAAAT
Organism: Stenopsyche tienmushanensis; assembly: GCA_008973525.1. Classification (NCBI taxonomy): domain Eukaryota; kingdom Metazoa; phylum Arthropoda; class Insecta; order Trichoptera; family Stenopsychidae; genus Stenopsyche; species Stenopsyche tienmushanensis. Next base: position 477,322 of record WACJ01000523.1, read on the forward strand.
TATGACCTGAACAAATGTTAGATGGGAAAGAAATTCAAAGTGCAATTGTGCAATTTGCACTGTCTTGGTGAAAGAGCACCTTTTTTTCTTTATTTGGTGTCGTTTTTTAGCAATTTCTTCCATCAAATGCACCAATAATGCCATATAATATTCATTGATGGATTTATGTTTCATCTACTGTCACATACCGTATGAAAAAATCCGTTTTATTACGATAAAACAGCGCTCCGAATTTTGGACGCGTTGTTTTTGTATAAGCAAATGCGATACCAACTTCGAACAAAGCTTTCTCATGGACAAATATTGATGCAAAATGGTAAATATATAGCCTCTTTAACTAAATATCAGATTGTTATGACATTTTGAAACGTATTGTTAGAAGATTGATACTTCCTAAAAATCGTCATGGATTTGTCAATAGTGGCGCCAATTGTATGTCATCCTACGAATTTATTAAGTGTTGTATTATATGATTTCAAGTGAAGCTTATCAGCAAATTCAAGCCATATTGTACCATTGATATAACAGGTAGTTCCAGAAGTACCAGATCTAACAAAGAAAACACAAAACAATTGGAACACAATATCTTTATTTCTCAACATAGTCTACTTTTAGCTCGAAACACTTTTTCCAGTGATGTTAAATTGTTTCGATACCTTGTTTATAGTGAGAACCGTCGAGCTCCTCAAAATAGCCATCAACTCATTGATTTTGGCCACCGTGATAACGAATGTGTGAACTGATGAATTGTCTTGGTGAAACAGCACTTTTTTTTAGCCAAATACGGATGTTGTTTCTTGATTTCATCACTCAAACGTTGTAATAATAAATTCGCAAAATACTCATCGTTGGTCCTCTTTTTGAAGATAATCAATGATTATTATCCCACGTGCATCCCAATAATTATGAATCGATGTAAAAACTCGATTTTATTGTTGAGAAACATCGCCAAATACTCGATTGAAACATCATCATGTCGCTGTTTTTGTTCCATTGTGGTGAGCAAAAGCGGCAGCCATCCTGTGCACAGCTTTCTCGTGTTCAAATTTTCAGTTAATATGTGATTTATACCAAATAATTAACAACGTAGCTTATTCAAACATGAACTTTAAGCTTTATAAGGTAGGTAATTTCTATCGCAGTATTTTTTTTAAACAATTAATACGACAGATAGGATATCGATATTTATATTTTCGAATAAAAATCCTTAAAAAATCGGCCCAAACTAATTTGGCAACACTTGACTTGGCGTCAATAAATCAATTTTTTGATGTTAAATACGTTAAAAAACATAAAAATAAGTATATGAACATCAAAAAATATCGATGGACGATCGAAACGATTTCGTCGTAAGATTGTCGTGCAAAAATTTTAAGCCCTTAAAATAATTTGGGCGATGTACAAGGATGGTTTCCTTGGGTCTACATCCCCCTCACCCGGCTCGCTACATAATATTCAATTATTAAACAATAATCCGGCGTTTAAGGCGCTCTTGGGATATTCAGGATACAGTGGAACTTCAAGCCTCGCCGAGGTATATCCACCCACTCCGCATATATTTTATACCTAATATACTTTAATAAAATTTTTAATTTATCAGATGAGCAGATTTTAGTGTAATGTATGGAATATTTATTATTCCGTCTGATGAGAGCACATCCCATTTCGGCCGAGGGTTTTTTAATTATGCTCATATTTAATTGGCGACAATAAAATCGGGAATTATTACATATGTTTGATGCATTTTAATATTATTTTTAATTGCCCTTTACATCTTTAATGTCAATATAAAACTCACCTTCGGTGTTTATCCATTTGATGATGCAAACATAATGATTCGATTTTAATTCCATCAGTCCTCCATGAGTCTTGACTGATTTAATCCATGTTTTCTTGATTTATTTTATATGGAATCCATATGTTTTATCGCCATTGATCAATCCATCATCAATTTCAAATACATTTTTTAAATCAAAATTCATAAATGATTCTTATAATCAGTAGCAATAATTGTATTCTTATGTAGTAGATTATGTTTTTCATATAAAATAAATATTATTACGATCCCACAGTTTAAAAATCTGCAGCAAATCCTTTATGAAGAAAAATAGATCCGATATTCAATAAGCAGATTAGACCGGTCAAGTTAGGGAGCGAGATTAATCTTCGTTATTGAAACATCATCATCAGCTCTCGTTATGTACCAATAAAGGGAATCCTTAAGGGTCAATATCAGCAAGGTCAAAAAGCCAAAATTTAAACTTCTACGAAGGTCCACTCGAACCGCATTTTACGCGAGCGGGCTTAATTTTCAATTAGCATTACCGGCTCTAAATTCGTACCTACAGCCGAAAAGGTTGGCAGTTTCTGTCTCGGATCTTTATTATGTTTATTAACAATATTAGTAGTGCATATTCATAGACACCATAGCCGCAAGAAAGTAGTGTTGGTTTAATAAATCGCGTTTATTGAGTCACATGATGGTGACGCTATGGTGCATGAGTGATCCGAGATAACCCTGACCAACCTTCCAAATATGATCTAATATTACTAAAAACTTGTTAATTAAGATCAAATACACTCAATGCCAATAATTGAACTCTCTAAATAATTCATTCTATTATTTCCATAAACATTCGGATATAAATTCTTAAAACAACACCGCTTCTAAAAGCCACAAAAGCGGAATAGATTTCTAAAAATCCTTAATTTAATTTGCAGCCTTGGAAAATATGGCCATTTGCGATAATTTATCGGATGAATTTCAATATTATTAGTGTGAATAATGAATATCATCAATGGGATTTCTTAAAATTCCAAGACTATAACGCAGGGAATTTAAATTTGAACGCTTGAAATTTGTTATATTATAGCGACCGTATAGAAGTTTATAGCATTGGATAATAAATGGAAATCATCAAATCTTCAAAATCAGTACTTTGTTCGAAAAACGTTTCGTAAAAAAATAAATCTTTAGCGACGAGAACCATTTTTTGATGAATGAAATTGAGGAATGAAATCTCACACACAATTTGTATAATATATTTAATAATCCAGATTATAGAAGATCCGGGTTTAGATTTGAAATTTTCTGTGTTTGAAACTATAACTATGATTGACTGGATTTGCAACAACAATTAAAATATAATTTTCTCATATTTATGAGATCCTATATCTTAAAGATTTAATAACTGTTAAAGTTTAATTTTATTTGAATTTAATTTTTTTTACCAGGTATTTATTGACATTTTCAGAATACACGAAAAAATAAAACTGAAAAAATTAAATAAGTGTTGCGTGCGGGGCCCGGATGACGGCGGGACCCGAGCAGCCTTCGTCGTCGCGACCCTCCGGAGTCGGAGCGCGCGGGCGACGGAGAATTGTTGGTCGAAGGTGACGGTGGAAAATCAGCCGGAAAGGAGTGCCGTGAGGAGGGTTGATTCAAATGCCAGTAGTTCTGGGTGCATTTCTATTTATTTATTACCCAATTCGGAGAACCGCTGGCAACTTGACGAGCGATCTTTCCCGCATCGGGAAAGGGGGTGCGGCGGCGGCGGCGTACAGCGAGGCGAACGAGGCGATGGCTAGATCTTCGATCGAAGGTTCAGCATGGCTGGTGTTCGGCGTCTATATCAGGTTTCCTCTTCTGGTCGTAGAGCTCTTCGAAAGACATCTCCAAGTTTCCGACGAGTCGAAGAGAGTAAGCGCCGTCCCAGTCGATGTGATCCTCCGGCGCCGAAGTCCGGATCTCCCCAATAAATACATCAATTGATTACCAGTATTAAGATGAAGCTAATGATGTATAAATCATGAAGAAATAATTAAGATTTCCAGAGCTATGGCCGATTATAGCCGATAAAACTAGGCCTGTTTGCCCTTCTGGCTGCTCCTCGAAGCCATTGCTCCGGAACCCGAACTATGAGTCTCGCAATTCCTTCGTAATTAATTGTAGCTGTATTATAGCTTCGTCTTGATGTATTTATCTCGCAGATCGCCCGTGAATTCGTCCAGATATCGCCGTTATAATGGCCCGGAGCAAGTACAAATTTACGCGCGGCCGGCCGCGGCCGCGCGCGGGCGCGCGAGCGTCCGTTCGGCGAGCTCCGTTCCTTTAGATATTCATCCGCACCGGACAAAATCTCTTCAAGACGGCGATCAACGACGATTTCCTTATTAACAACGATTTATGCTGAAAATGCCTCCGCGTTCACGCAACATAAGCTATAAGCTGATAAAGTGTAAGAGATAAAAAAGACTATTTAAAAAAAAGTTATTTTATTATTTTTTTTTCACTGTTTTAATATTTTTTTAAATAGTTGAAAATAAAATTTTGGCATACATTTGGTAGGAACATTAGAATAATATATAGAAAAAGTTTTTTACCAAATTTGAAGTAAATCATTTGATTAGAACTTGAGATATGATGTCAACCTCACTAAAATGGCTATAACTTCATAAATAATTGGAATTTTGTAAATTAATTCGGATGACATATTCTTAAAAGTCTAAACTTTGAAAATATACATAAAAAAAGAAACAAAAATATTTCAATAACTTTAGGAAATATTGAGCGTTTTCTAAAATCTCAATGTAATATCACCATCAAAATAAATCCACACAAATCGTAAGAAAATTTAAATACTTTTGAACCAGCTTGTTACCGTGCAAGGGACTGTTGTTATGGGGTTATTTAATTGGATTTCATCGGAATGTAGCACCAAATATAATTAAGTTATTTTGTTGTACACAGGGAATGTTTATCTATTATAAAAAATATATAATGAGCTTAAAAGTGATTAATACCAGAGGACTGACTGCTGTGAGGTTTAGACGCGGATTCCACGGAGGTACGCTTTTGCAGCGCTTGATAACTAAACTTATCATTTTAATTAACTCAATCTAAAGCAATTATATCGCTTTGATGACACATCAGGGAACTGTTTTTGGGCATTATAAAAGCGTTTTTAAACAGCTTACTGCTCTTATTTTTGGATGCATTAGGTAATTTACATTCTGAAACAAAGTGACTGATCGATTAGAGCTCGAATGACGGCAACGCAGCGATTACAAAAATAAATAGCGCATTTTTATAGGAAATTTTTCGTTATAAAAGCATTTTTTCATAATTGATGATAAACGAATCCTCGTTTTTTGGCTATTTTTCGAGCATCTAACAAAAGGCAATTGCGACTCGATGGCGTACTAATGGCCCAATGACGCAAATGGTATTTATTTGCCTTGAACAATTCACATTTCATTACGATATTGTTACGATCGAACTACATTTAGAAGTTAATTTATTTTGAAAACATATAGCAGGAGCTCGCCTTATGATTCTTAAAAAAAAAAAAAAACAAATATTGAAATTCCCCGATGCTCTAATCGACGGAGGGGGACGAAAATAGCCGTGGAAACTAGTCGCCCCTGTTTTTTTGTAATCCACTTAGAGTTCACTTAAAAAGTGTACATACATAAACACTAGCTAAATCCAAATTGGGGGGAGGAAGTGGGAAATTGTCGAGTTGGCGCCGTCACCGACTTGACCCTAGGAAGTGCTTAACGTGGTACATTTCTAATTGAGAGGATGCGGAAGTAGAAAACGATCCTCTTTATGGCGTCATTCGGCGCTCTTAATAGTTTTTAAGTGCTCACAGAAAAAAAGAAACGGTACCAACGCAATCAATCACGCATAACATTTTTTCCAATTACCCCGACATTATCTGAGTGGTTTTCACTAAAGCGACCGCAATATCTGGTGTTTAGAATTCCTCCGGGTTTATCTGTGGAATCAATTAGACAATGGGAGAAATTAGCTTTTTAGGGATTTGGAGTTTATTGGTGCATAGGCAAGTTTACAATCGCCGGCAAGGGCCGCTCAAAGGGTCTTTCTCATTGCCGTCGTCGAAATTTATGTCACTATTGTTATGACATGTCTTAGGACCTGTTAGCGGATTCTTTTGTCTTGGATTTGTCAGTGATGTCTGTATAATAGCATTTGCGGCAGCTGACTATTCGGTGGTCATCATAACGTTTCCCTTATATATTTCTGCCCAAAATATATTATTTTCTTATATATTAGTTGTTAATCTATTAAATTTATTGTGAATTATTTAATAATATATGGCAAATTATTATCAAAGGTAATAGTATTGAATAAAGCGTACAAATAATCAAATTTTATTTTCAAAATCAGGATTCCGTTCGAAAAACGTTTCATAATAACTATCAATGACGAGCGCTACAGATCGATGTTAAGCAATTTATTATGACCGAAACTAGATGATATGAGTATCAAAGACATGCAGTACCAATTGGACAGAGCTACGTGCCATACAGCGCATGCCATGATGGATATTCTGCACGTGTGATTCGAGGGCATATTGAACTGGACATCGAAATAATGCGATTTAATACCTTTAGACTTCTTCATTCGGGGCTACCTTAAATGGCAGATCTATGCGTATAAACCGCAATTGATTGATGCCTTTAAAGCCAATATAACGAACGCCAGATTGCAAATTCAACCAGATTTATGCAACAAAATCGTCGAAAATTGGACCGCCCGAATACGTTCAACCAAGCAAAGCTGCAGCGGACATATGAACTATGTTATATTTCATACTTAATGCCATAAAATATTCTTTCAAATAAAATTAAAATTGAGTAAATACCTCACTCACAACTTATTTTATTTGCATTTATAAATCGAGCGCCATGGCAAAAATGGCTAAAAATGTGTCTATATGGAAGTATTTCACCTAAAAATGTGTCACATATGAAAATGGACGTAAATTAAAAAGCATTTAAATTTCATGCATGAAACCTGAAAAACGCGCGAAATTAAATACGAGCTATCCTTCTCTTATCAAACGAGCTATTTGTTAAAAGCATCAAATAAAGCCGCAGATCTGTTAAAGTAATATTTAAAAGCAGGTTTAAAAATATATTCAGTCTAGATGATGGACTATATTTATACATGGTAAGTGGTTGACAGATTTGGATACACAGTCATAAAATTGGTCACGGAATCTACTACAATTATGGAGACATGAAGAAAAACTGCGTTATTTGCCTCGTCAAACAATAAACACCCTGTGTTTGTCAATTTTAACCATTCAATGAGCAATTGTGAGCATTTCTAAAATAGCATTTACCCTGCAATATAAACATAAATATTAGTCAAAAAAATGCTAATGGTGCTCCAGTAGTCTAATGGTAATTTTCTGACCGTTTCCAAATTCAAAGGAGCATAATGAGACCAAATTTTATTATTTATGACACGGCCAAACCGACGTTTTGTTCGATTCCAATGGTAGTATATCATTTTTTATATTTACATGCATAAAAAGCGCATTTTAAATATTGAAAACGGGATAATTTTATTAATTAAACATTTAGTTATACTTGGGTAATTAGAGCAAAATCTTCCCACAGAATGTTCGTTTATAAATGTAAATCGCATTTAAAGCTATAGATAAATCCATTGTATTAAAAAGGTTTAAACCCCTTTAGAAGATATTTACCGACTTTGCTTTGGAATTCTAATCCTCTTATCGAAATTAATATATTTATCATTACCTTGTTAAGGTTTCTTTGTGTTTATCGCTAATCCGTTTACCTGATGTTTATATTTCAAATAAACCGTTTTGCGAAAGGATGACTTTTTCGTCGCCGTTTATGGATGGAAGAATCGACGATAACCAAGATATTGAATGACAGTAAGAAATAAACAAAGCAAATTTAAGTCCAATAATTCATTAATTGTATCGCATCAAATTTATTTGGGGCTGCAGACACAAAAACGGCACCCGCCTTTTGATTAGACATTCCCGAAGTTGCGAAAATTTATTATTGCATTCAATTTAATTTTCCCGTTTTAGAGAACAGGTTTTCAAAGTTTAATGTAATTTTGTACAACCTTCTCGTTTACAGCCCTATTATTGCCTTTCAGCTGAATATATCGGGCGTCGCGCTCTCGCCCCTCGATCGGGTTCGCATCCGAAAAGGACGAAGCATAATTATCCTTATAATCCTTTGGTTAGCTCGTTCCGTTCTAGCGCACCGAATATAAATTATGCGAGAAAGGGACGAAGCCATATCTCAGATTTTTGGAGGCTTTTCGCGTTACTATGCCACTTTTTAAAAGCCCAATCGGGCTATATTACTATTTAAAAAAATGCATAAATCTGGCATTTCCATAAATAAAGTTAATCCTGCGATTACAATGTTTTTTTTTTTAAAACATTAATTTATATCGATATCAACATTTTTATTTCGACAAGTTTCCAAAGAAATGATTCATAGTATTTTCCAGTAAAATGATTAAATTTAAAACAGAGTTTATAAATAGTATAAAAAACGTCTAAGAATATCAAATAAAGCAAATCTGTCCATATTAAAAAAATATTTTTTTAATTTCATTCAATTCAATATCATACTGATTAGAATTATTACGATGAATTTAAGCCTTTCCAATCTTGTTTTTATAGGTTAGGGATAGTACCAGTTCGTATTTATTTTTGCGCGTTTTTCAGATTTCATGCTCGAAATTTAAAATGAAATGATAAGCAATATAACGTAATATATAATACAAGCACACGTTTAAAATTTTGGCATTATAATATCAAAATACGAATGGAAAAGCTTAAATTTGATAGTTCAGCTTCATTCAATAATTGAATCCAACTTAATTCAAATTTGTAATTTAATCACCTCCCGGATCATGCTAATTTTTCATTGTCATTCGTTTTTGTATCGATTGTTAATCGATTATAAAAACTTCTATATAATTAGCAAAATGTAATCATTTTTAGTTCAATGTGTTCAAAATACTCATTTAATCATATTCAGTATAATTTATAATTTTGTATGAAATTGATTTTAATTGTTTATTTAGCCATGTTTTCCGGCTTGCAGTTTTTATTTATGATGTTTTTGAATAGTGTGGGATGAAATTCATTTGGTATGGGCGTATAGTGTTGAATCGATCGTAATTAATAAATTGTGAACATAAGTATTTGGGTAGAAATAGTATAATATCCTTAAATACCGTGGAGCGGTGGGTATGGCGGTAGTAAAAGGCTATAATCTTATATTCCTCTTTATAGATTAAGTTAGAGGGAGAGCGAAAAGTAATAATGTGCGGGGGAGCGTTCCGCCGCGCGATTGGTCGAAATGTGCAAAGTGGGCGGAGCTCATCAGCGGGTCGGCTGCGAGTGTCGCTCGGCCGCGCCCATCGCTCGACTGAATCTTTGGCCTTCTGTGCTGGTTCAGTTTTGTAGCAGAGCTCGTGTCCATCGGGTCCTGCCGATATATCCTGGCTTTTAAGGACTCGCGTGAATTATCGTGATCGATAATATTCCCTCCGGGACTGTTTGGGACGATTAGATCGATTCCAATTGTTGTGTTTTAGTTGTGAACATTTGAACTTTTTGAAAAAATGCAAGGCTTCAGAAATTACGGTGTTGACGTCCATAAGGGCAATAGCAATTCTCAAGGACCCATCGTCGTTGATCTCCTCCCGCCGCAGTATGCCGGGATGGGAAGCCATTCGCCGCCGGAATCCCCAAAAAGCAAAGGTATATATATTTTATTGTTATCAATTATATAATCAATTATTAGATGAAAGATAATGATTAATAATTTTTTTATTAATCAGTGATAATAATGTTAATTTTGAATTAATTTAATATATGGATCATTTTATCAATTGATTAAAAAAAAACGTAGCACAATTGAAATGTCATTTTAATTACATTCATATCACTAACGGAATTGATTTCTCTAGTATTATGTTAATAGCTAATTTTTTTACTATGAAATTAAAAATGGGATTTTCCAATATTCCCAGTACTAAGGATAGCTTAAATACTTTATATAAAAAAAACCAACGATAGTATTATCAATGACCGTTTGTCGTTAAAAAAGCAATTTACCTGCAAAAATGATCTAATGATAAATGTTCCAAATGTCGCTAAATGCACCCCCCAAAAACGAATTGGCCGTTTATCCAAACGGGTAAAATGTCACGTTCATTATTCAATTGTCGGTCATTTAATTGTTGGTTTCGATCTGTTAATTCTGGTCATCCGAAGGAAATAAAGGGGGTGTCGATATGTGACAATTTATTTCGCACGAGGGGAAACAAAGCGCTTCCAAATTGGTGTCTTCCGAAGCTGATTTCGAAGAAGAAATTTTTGTAATTGTCCATCTGTTAAATGCGGTCAACATTAATTGCCGTCGATTTAGATCAAAATTGAATAAGGGTCGAGTGATAAATTACAGAGGGACGATTGATATGTCGACCGAAAGTACACCCACAATTTGCCCAGCACAAAAGATTACCGGTAATGGGATAAATGCGAGCAATTCGGTCCATCCGCTAAATCTAATCAGCGATTTTAGGGGCTCCGCTCGAATAACTGTAGCAGTAAAAGTTTGAAAGAGCCATCCCAAGCTGAGATAAAAATCTGCCGCTTTCAAAAGAACGCATTCGGCGCTAATTAGCCTCGGAGATATAAAATTATGATTTTCCAAAGGCGCACTCGAGATTTACAGCCTCTGGCCTTCCGAGAATAAACTTTTGTGTCAACAAAAAGGTGATATTTCTCATTATAAGGTGACTCTCGGCAAAAAGGCGCCGACGATCGGCTCTAAAAGTGTTTCCGTATTTTTTGCCCCCGACCATGTGTTTACCGACTTTTAGCCGATAATGAAAGACACACAAGACTGTTAACCCTTTCGGTCTTCGGATGCCCTAAAAGCATGATCGCATGACCTGCATGATCCATTTTGAAAAGGAGACTTCTCAATTAAACCGACGATATTTATTTTTATGGGATGCTAATCCATAAAAATTATTGCGCTCAATCCGCAAGCGATAAAGTTATTAAGATAATTGCGATTATGTTTAAATGCCTTTCGCAATTAACGCACATCATATGTTTTCCGTTCGGACGATAAAAGCTGCTTCAAATACCTTCCACGTCGATTCAAAGGACCGACAATAAAAATATAAAGGTTATGGTTTTCACAAGAGGCTACTAATGATCCATTAGGCATCCGAGCAATAAACTGCTCTTATGTTTTTTTATGACACATTTCCATAGATGTTCGCATATCTGAATAATTCTCATAATGAATTCGATTATTCGACGATCCAAGGACCGGACGTGATCCCCTGCACTTTTTAGTATCAAGTATGCTCCATTAGCATCCCGAGATTCGGTAGATTCCCGATGGATCCGGAGATCCACTTGTGACGTCTAGACAGTAATTAGTCTGAGATGTGCCGTATTAGGGCGGGGTGAAAAAGCCGCTGAAGATTTTTTCCTCCCGACGATTTGTCACTTCCTAATTGCTGTGTTTTGACAACGCCGCCGAATTAAGTCGTCCATAAATTCTAAAAAGATGCGTCCGTTCACAGATTGTACGAGTCCTGGTTTGGAACAGCATTCATCGAATCTGGGATCGTCCGCGTCTTCCTCGGACCCGAACATACGCCGCTACAGGACAGCCTTCACCCGAGAACAATTGGCTAGATTAGAAAAGGAATTCTTCAAAGAGAACTACGTATCCAGGCCGAGGAGATGCGAATTAGCTGCTCAATTGAATCTCCCAGAATCCACAATCAAGGTATATAATGTTTGATATTCAACAATTCTATATATAGTCAACTCTTTTATAGCGTCCACTTAATTTGTGGTGTATTTTACATAAGCAACAACAAGCAATTGCACTTGTTAACAAGCTATATATATATATAATATCGACGCTATAAAAGGGTTGATTGTATTTAATTATGTTTACTATTTCCTAAATGGCATCCAGTAATTTAAAAAATATGTTTAAGTTCAATCAGACGCATCCGAAGGGTTTATATTCGGCGCGGTTCACCTTTAATCTTGGAGTCCATTAGGAGCTTTTTCTCTTTTTATTTAAACGCTAATCAATAAAGTAAATTCGTCTTGTTGACATTTCGTCAAATGGCATCATCTCGTCGCTTCGGTGGAATTGTTGTGGAGCAGATCTCTTCACGAGCGAAAGAACCGGCTCGACAACGATGACCCACTCGTCTTTGGAAACAAATTAACAGATCTTCGATCATCGTCGTTAGCAATGATCTCAGCGACGGCGTCGTGCATCCGACCTCAAATTTGCATCTTCGGTAACAACGACCTCTCAAATGGCGTCCTTTTATCATGCAAATTTATATTAGCTCAATCAATTCAATGCCGATGAAATTGTGGAAGCATAAGACGATCAATGATTTTCGTAAAATTCCACATCTTTAACGGATCGAATATCATTCACCATGAGCACGTGTGCTAAAACTATCCTTTTAAAAGCGATTTTTCGACGAATAGACGTTAATGTCTCAACACAATTCAGTTTTAATTATGTATTCGACTTTTCGAAACCCTCGGATGCGTTAAAATTAACATTTACTGCCATGCTAAATAATTCATATCTTTTGTGCACGGAAATACACACATAAGTGCTAATCATCGCTTTGAATTTCATTGCTTCGCGAGCTTCCAATAAAAGCTCTCGCGTGATGATTCTCTTGCGATCATCATTAAATTTGTATTTTTAACAAAACAACGATTTTCGATGCGTTCAGTCCATCTGCGAAATTTTGCATCCAAGCTTTGAATATGAAATCAATAAATCAGAATGGTGGCTTTCGATCGATAACGACGTCTCGGGATGCGCGATTCCCGAAGCCGGGAAGCTCGCGCCATAATTCGGCGCATAATCGCCCGAGCCGCCATAAATACTCGTACAAAATTTATAGCCTTCGGTGTGATGTATAATAATAACCAGTAGCCGAAGTGATCATCGCGACCCGACACGAGTGGTCTACGGACGACTAAAAAATGCTTTAAAAAACTTTTGTACTCTTGCAATAAAGTTATAAAATCAACACCGGATATTTAACACACCTAATGAATAACGAAGACAGGCGCGCCCAAACGCAGCATCGCGGTCTCGTGACACCCGATACAAAAATAATGCATTTTATCAATGGAATAATGCATTATGATCGATTTAAAAATATTTTTAATTTAATTTCAAAAATGATTTCCTGCAAAATTGCGTTGAAAGGGTCAAATTTTTTTAGCTTGATGTCATCGAGTACATGTTGAAAATTATTTTTTTGTAGACCGGGGGTTCGCAAGTCCTCAGGTGGGCGCTTGAGAGTCTATGTTTCGGGTAGGTGGGAGCGTGTTACATGTATCGTGTAAGCGCTAAGTGACTGTCGGTCGGCCGCTTTGATCGCAAGAGCCGGTAGTCGTCGATAGTCGGTATTCGGTAGCCACTCGCTCCTCTATCAATCCACACCCATAAACAAACCATAAAACGTTGCTCAGCGAGCGGTCGCTTTGTACCCATTAAATGCTGAGGACGTTCGGCCTTTTTGGGTGCACGCGATTATGATTATATGGACTGCGATCGAAGCGTCCAATGACGATCTACATTCGAATCTCGACCTTCGATCACAGAATGCATTCGTGCGTCGGTCCGTTCTGGCCGAATCTCCCCTTTCGAATCGATGTCCAGTGATAATTGTCGCTCGAGACATTTTCAATTAAAAATATGTCTTTGTTTAGCAGCATCCATTTATTGATTCGATCTCAATGAGATTTCTCAACATTTCGCCTGAGTGCTGTTTGAGGATATAATGCAATCCACTTTTGTAGACGTCGAGTGTTAATTACACTCTATAACCGATGCTCCGCCCGTGAGATACCGACAAAGAGCCATCGGCCATGTGAAAAAAAAACATGCTTCTCTTCTACACATGTCGTACAATTTGGTTTTACAACGTTAGAAACGATTCATGAGTCTTCATCGTTAATGCCGTCGCTCGAAATAATTAGCACAGTTCCATAAATGGGCCATAAAATCCCAAAGATTTATATATATATATATTTCTCCTTGTGAACAAGAATTCAATTCAATTCATCGTATACTAATTGATTTTTTTTGTTCTTTCTCAGGTATGGTTCCAAAATAGAAGAATGAAGGACAAGAGACAGAGGATTGCCGTCGCTTGGCCGTATGCCGCTGTGTACAGCGATCCAGCTTTTGCAGCGTCGATCCTGCAAGCGGCGGCGACTTCTGTAGCGCTCCCGTATGCATATCCCGGATTGGGTCATCCCGGCTTGCCTAATCCGGCCCTGTTGGCTCATAATCCATCCCCGGCGTCCCACTTTCAAAATGCTCAATTGTTAAATCCTGCTGGAAATCTCTTAGCACATCCGGCGGCAAATCATTTCAATCCGTACACCCACTATGCGAGATATGCTCCTTATCCCATCCCAGCGAACACGGCCCTTTCTCAGAATGGCGTCAATCTATCCCAGAACCATTCATCGTCCAGTCCTCAATCTCCGAATCCGATCAGATCTTCGGGCGCTTACTCCAACAATCTTCTACATACGATCAATCTGACCCATCAGGCGTTGAATCCGCCGCACAGCGCTTATTTAAATCCGCTCGGATCTGGAAGGAGTCACAAGGAAGCTGAAGTCCCGAGGGGTTCGGTCTCACCCAACACCGTCTCTTCGAGCCACCGAGTGAAGAGCAACGCAAGTCCTTGCAACTCCGATATCAGCGTCAACTCCAATCTGAGCCTGTCGCCGGTGAGCCGCGTCGACCATCAGGATGATTCGGTCTCGAAGCCTCACGTCGAGAAGATCCTCAACCAGCTCAACCACAACAGACCTTATCATCAGCAATACAGCGAAGTGCTGCGCCATCACCAAGCCCAGCTCGAAGGCTACGGCCTACACTCTGCAGATCGAAACATGAACATCCAGAGTTCGATTTTGGAATTCGAGCACGGCGACGAACGCAAAATCGAAAACCAAACCGGCCTAGTTCAAGAAAAACCCAAACTATTCAAGCCTTACAAAAGCGAAGCTTAAAATAGATCAAACAAAGCATACAAGCATCCAGCATAGAAGATTACATTTACTTTAAGACTCGATCGAATTAAACTAAAAACAAAGTTATATTTAGCCAATTTCGCTTTATACCCGTGTAAATAATTATTTTATAGATAAATTTTATTTATTCCTGTAAATAAAAATAAACGAATAGATATCGAATGAATAGAGCAAACTATCTAGCCATTATTCTGTTGTACTAAATAATATATATTGATTTGTTGCGCAAATCCATACCAAAAATTATGAAAAATATCACCCAAATGAAATTATTTCCATATTATTTTATTAGATTGTTTTTAACTAATTTATATTTTATATGCAAATCTCATTATTTTATTGTTAATCATAAGTGAATATTGTCGTATTTTAGGCTTTTATATGTAAATATGATTAATAAAAAAATGGTTCCAAGGATTTTCATGCTATTTTATTTCATTTGTAAAACATCATTTATTTTTATTATCATCTACAATCAGTGGCACGGAATGTGGCCCAAATATAAACATAGCGATATGAAGCATTTATGTTTTATTTAGTTAATTGTTTAGTTAAAGGTATCTAAAAGAACTTTTTTATTCAAGCCAAATATTAAGTTAAGGCCAGTTTCCGTGCCGTTGATTATAGGCAGCGTAAAAAAGCTTAAACAAAACAATATTAGAGATAAATGTCATCTGAAGATGCTCACATCGAACTGATGATTGTGATATCATTTCTAAATTCCGCATTAAATTATCACATTACGAATAATAGATAGTTTTTAATTTAAACCCAAATAACGGTTAAAAATCTTTAGATTTAATCTTATTAGCACGTATTAAATTCATTAGCTTGAAAATATAATACATGTGTATATTAAAATGAAATAAAAATGCTTTTTATTGCTTAATTTCAATAACCACAATAAGAAATATTCAAAATAATCTCAACGGGACTAATATTGATCTGCGAAATATTGTTTTTTTCAATCTAAAACTATTGATGTTTTAGAATTAATTATACTCGCAGAATCAATATAAATGCAGAATTATAAGCTCCAAAGGATTAAATAGATATATTCGCCATTTTTATGTTATAATGCTTCTGTTTTAATAAAAAAATTAGAATATAGACAAATCGGAAAATACCTTTATGTGCTAACATAAAATACAGTAATACTCATTAAAATAAAGCCATGGATAATATTAAATTCATTGCATTTGGCAAGCCTTACTTTAAAAAAAATGGGTTAGCTTAAATTTTTCCAAGTAAAGTCTATCCTTATCCCGTATTTTAATGTTCAAAGTGGGTTTTTTACAGGGTATTAATCTATAAAAAGGCACTAAAAGCAATCGCCAAAAGGATGCATTGAAATTTTTAAGCCAATTGCTATTTAAATCGAATCGATGTACAAAAAAAATGGGTTTTTCTAAAAATTGATATGCAATAAAATGCAAATTATTTTTAAAATTTTTATATGAAATGTGGAATATAAAGACAATAATTTATAAAAAAATAAATAAAATTTATAGGCTGGTAAAGTGTAAGGAATAAAAAATGGCGTGTCCTGGTTGACACGATTTCAACCCTTTTTATTTTTACTGATAAAAATATTTTTTTAATCAGTAAAAATATCGCTATAGTTTCTACCTCAGAGAATAATAATAGTTTTATTTTCACAAAATGGCAATTATTAAAAAAAAGTAAATTTTTGGCTTTATAATTTAATTGTTATAAATAAAATTTTGACATAAATCTGGTAGAAAATTATGTAAAAAACGCTTATAGCAAATTTGAAGTAAATCAATTAATAAAAAGTTGAAATATCATGTCAACCGTGTTGATAAAAGTAATATCGGCTTAGTTGCCGCGTCACTAAAATAGCTATAACTCCGTAAAAATTGAAATTTTGGATTTATTTTATTATATTATTTTATTATATTTTATTATAATTTCAGACTAAAATAATACCCCTTTAAGATTATTTAATATTGTAACATAGTACAGCAGGGAAACTTCCTTATTTGAAATGCGTGTTCTAAAGTGACAGCTATTTCAAGAAAAATAAAGTGCCATTCATTTGAAAGAGTAGAGTTTAATGTTTTTTATAATAAAGATTTAATAACAATCATGCAGTCGAATACGGAGGAGCACGCATTCGCCTTAGAGGCGTACTTATCAAGAGGAAAAATAGAATCGGAAAGCGAAATCATGTCGCACTCGCAGATCGTGTTCTTGTTCGGGAATTGATTATTTTATGAATAGATAGCTTTAAGAAAACTGTGTACTTAAGTAATCAATTTTGCGATAACCTAGGCGATCTGCACGAGGAGGATCTGCAACATATCCGACAACATGTTGGAAAGAATGGAGAAAAGCGTCAAAATTTGAATATCTCAATGCATTGATCAGAATGGAGACCACATTAATAATGTGTTTTTTTAAACATTATAAATTAAAAGTTTAAATGCTTCTCTATAATATGAATGAAGAATTTAATAGATATTTCTTATATTGTTTGTGTTGTTTATTTTTAAAATAAGGTAGTTTCCTTGCTGCAGTCTGTATAAATTTGGTGCTTTGGCTGATAAGATAGATAAATTTGTTGTCTATTGCTTTGTTTGATTGAAGATAAATGTATCAATTTCTACTCTGAAATAATGAATTATTTAGTATTTAAATGATATATTTCTTATTCTTTTTATTTCGTATTTGGACCCAAGACTCCCTTACTAAGATTATTTTCCTCAAATACGATTTGTCAGCTTCCTTCATCATGTATTATTGGAAAATTTTCTCTGGTAATTATAAGACATAATGGCAATAAAAGACAATATTAATATTTAGTTTGTGTCTGCCTTTTAAAGAGATTGCAAGTCTTATGTGCGCGGTTAATGAAGGGCATAGAAAGGTGTCGATCGGGATTCGAACCTGCGTTAAATGGTTCGGCAGTCAATCACTTCATTCTGTGGCACAAAGCCGCCGTACAATGCAATAAATCCACACTAATTTATCGTTGGCTTCCTCTGCTTTATTGGAATAAAGCCTAATTTGATTCAACGACCGGTCGCAAAAGACCCAACCTCCAACCGAACCACCGCCAAAACTCAACCTTATCACCGAGTGCGGTCGGAACGTTCCCGCCTGCACAGCTTTCCAAAACCGAATCTCCGAATCCACCAAGATTCAACCCCTGCGGCCCGGGATCCAACGTCCCTTTTCGCCGAGCAAACGGGAGGAACATCCGGTTTTCTCGCCTCGCTGGAAAACATTTAATTTAGTTAACCGCGCCCAATAAAGATTTAGCTCGAGGTGTTGTCACAGTGTGTAAATTTATCCATGAAATTAACATGATATACCTGATTTCAGGGGTGAACGCATCAATGGAGGGCGAGAGTGACACCCTTAAATTTATCGCCGAACGCTCAAACTTCGCATCCTTCGATTGAAAAGCCCAATAAAAAGAAATTATTACATATTGAAGATAATATTTCTTAGTCGTCAGAATGCGGTGAGGTTGTAATTTAGTGTGAAAGAATTTCACAGAGGTGATTCACATCGAGGCAGACAATAAAGCTGAACCGGTGTTAAGTTTATTGACAGGATTTGAACCGTAGACTGACAGATGCTGGAATAGTGGCTGCACCACACACTTGTTAAAATCTATTATTGAAAATTATTCAAGATCGATTCAGAAAGCAATCGGCTTCGTTGGATTAATCAATTGCGAAATATTGAGAAGATTTTCATTTTAAAAAAAAATTAAAACATTCGGAAAATCTCAAAAGATTGATGATTCGCAAATGCAAAAATATCTACTATATTAACGGCTACAAATCAGTTTTTCATAATTTTCAAAATATTTACATATCACGCTTGATATTTTATTACATGTGGCATAAATTTTCGCCGAATTTAAGCGTTTAAACCATATGTTATATCGGGAAAATTGGCAATCATCGAGAGAGAAAAAATGTAAATGATGTCTTAAAATAATTGTGATTTTTATCAGGGTTGTCGAAATAGATTTTATTTCAACATTTTGATAAAATATCCAAAAATTCTGTAAACGAAAAACTAACAACTATTTAGAACTTAGTCTAGTTTTAAAAGTTTCTCTAGTTTATACCCTTTCCAACTATATGCTATATGTCATATAAATCATTCAATAAGTTGTTAAACTTGAAGAATTTCCAGTTTGCCAGGGTCTGCTTCGTATACACAACCAACACATTTTCCTTATTTCAATTGTAGTTATCTGAAGTAGAATTTATTTTTTTATTTTTGCAAAGGCGGCGATTATTCTTTTAATTAGAATTTCTTTTGTGGGTACCTCTAAATAAATAAATTATTTTGGCGGCCTTATTCCATGGCTCGCATGGTCTCAAGATCTGACACCACTGGATTTATTTGTCTGGTTTTTCCCAAAACAAATTTGTCGGTCCATGTGAAAAACAGCCTATATATACACTATCGATAACATTTTACAACAGAAGATCTCCGCAATTATATATGCATATTTTAAATAAAAATGTATTACATGTGAGGACGAAATTAAATTGTAAATTTTCTGTTTATATTAATCCTGAAAAACGCGCGAAAATAATTTCGAGCTAGCACTACTTCTACCAAAAAAAAGCGAATAGAAAGGATTAAATCATAACTGTTTGCATTGAATATGTCATACAATATTTTGGTACATTAAAAAAAAAATTTTAATACTAGCTGGTACCCGGCGCATTGCTGCCACATAAGTTGTTGCTCTAAAAATATCGTTTGAAATTTAAAAGAGTTATCTTGTTTAATTTTTATATATAAGATCTACTGTAAGTTAATTGTACTATATCTATATTATTTGAAAAAGTGCAAATAATAAGTTGGCAAAGTTTTATCGCAATCGAATGAACGGTACGGCAGCGCATTAAATACGAACAAACAAATATTATTTTTTTATATATTAAACTATGCTTATGTTACTTGTAAAACTTTTAGCAATAAGTGGATGAAGTTTTATTGCAATCTGATGAACGGTATGGCAGCGCATCGCAAACGAACAAAACCCAATTCATTTTTATATATTAGAAGAAGATGATAACACAGAGCTTAAAACAAAGACGTATGACAGCGATGAACAATATTTTATCAAATAAATATGAATGCAATCCATTAAATCTTCTTAAGCCGAAATATCTGTCACTTTATTTGAGATAATTTCACTTTTTTGCATATAAACAATCAAATTTATTTATAGTATGTCGATTATCAAAAATAGTTAAAAATCGTCATAATTTTCGTCACAACAGATATTTTTGTGGTCCAGCCAACAAGCTTAGAGAAAATCAGTTAAAAGTTTGTTTTTAGTTGGAGATTCACCGAGTCATTTGAGAGATAGTTTTTGTATATTTTTAATAAACTATTTCATCAAATCAATCAAAGAGCAGTTAATTTATGTGTCTGGTAAATTAAAGTTTAAGAAAAAACGTTTTTTCACTATTTTGTGTTAACGGTTACTTAATTATTTCAATAAATACCTCAAACATTTTTGATTTACCGCGTAATACAAGGGATTCAATTGGGTCTTTCTCTGTCCAGATGCCGCGTAATAGTGAAATCGTAATAGAAAACACCTTTTTTTATTTCGAATAAACTTTTTTTTTATTTTGACCCATGTTAGCTTTTGAGTTTGACTCCTCTGATTTATAAGATCAACTATTTATGCCTTTTAAACAATAAAGAAAATACTAACATAATTTAAAATATTCATAATCTTTTTGATCTGCAAATTTTTGTCCAAGGAGTTTTATGGATGTAAAAGTTCCTGATACTTTATTTTAAAGATAAATCTACTTTTTGATTTGAAACAATGCCTCTTTGACAAGTTCTATATTATTATTTCATAGACTTAGACGCATTATACTACATGTATAATCTAAAATTCGCAGTCAATTGATTTAATTTTGGAACAGACGTTAATAGAAAAAACAAATAGAGTTATGCTAACAAACATAAAAATATCTACATACCAGTTCTCAGTCATTTATTCATTTATTATTTCATTGTTCTTCTTATTATGGTATCATATTCGTTATTGAATGTAGGCGATAGAATATTTTTCTAGATCTTTCAAAATTATGAATTCCTATTGTCTTCCATATAGGGTTACATGAGGGACATCCAAAAAGTAAGATTATGACATTTGTGTAGGATCATTCATTCAATATTCTGGGCACCCATCCTTCGTACAACTTTTTATAACAAAGCTTTATGACCTTGTAATCAAAACGACTATCTCTCCATCGGAAGAATTTACTGTGACTGATAAAAATGGCGACAAACATGCGGGACCAAACAAACTGATTGTTAAACTGGCCTTTGAATCCTTATTTTCTAGATGACCCTCGTATATGGAAGACAATTTATGAGCGAGTTTCCAATGTATAAAGATTTTAAAAACGAATGGACATTTAGTTCAATGAATATGATGACACAGGTACGATCCAGAAAGTCTAAAAGATCAAAGTGGATCATGGATACTCTCTCAATATTTATATTTTACAATAGAACAATAAATAACATGTGTATATTTGTTATAAAATCAATAAAGCTCGCCTTGGATGAGTACAAGGGTCAAAAGATAATTCGAAGCGACTGGCTCTATTTTTCATAAATCAATTATTTCATAAAGTCACTGCAGCCAATTTGTTTTGACAGTGGCTTTACACTTGTCCCTTTCATAAAAATACAGCTTCCATACGAAACGATATTATTTATTCAATATAAAAAGGGGTTGGTAGGATTACACGAGATTACTGTCGCCACCTGAGACCGGGGGTTCGAACCCCCTGGGATGTCGAGTGATATGCGCTCAATGGATGGACAATATTGAGCACTGCAAAAAATAAAACGATGCATCGCACTTTAAAGCATCCCATACCGCTAATAATTAAATTTAGCAATCAAAGAGCTTTTCAAAAAAATCGCATCACGGCAACAACGAAGGCGATCCTCGTCGGAACATATCTGTGCGGCAATAAACGGTATGATCATAAATAAATAATCGTATAAACGGAACGGCACGTGACCGAACAATCGGTAGCTCGATGGCTATTTGGCAGGATTACAGGGCCGCGCCACAATAGGAAGACTAAATCGATGAATTGATGGGGTGCATGGCGAATTAAGCGATCGGATATGACAATTGATTGTTCGACTATGAAAACATGGGGCTGAATCTGCTCGTCCTGTGGGTCCCATTAAGATCCTGCGAATAATGGCATTATATTACTACACTAAGCATTGCATGCAATACAATAAATGCACTTAAATTCAATCAAATTCTTCGCTTTATGAAGCAAAATAAGACTCAACTCTGTTATAACGAGCATCAAGTCGCTGACGCAAATTATTCATAGTAATTGATGATGAATACATATAGCTTTATACGACTTTATCACATAAATCTGGAAAATTGTTGAATGGCTTTCATTGTGTTGACTCAATTGTTTGCGGTTTATGCGAAAGTTTGAAGTCTAAAGGCGTTAAATCGCAAGATCTTGGTGGCCCCTCAAATTGCTCATGCAGAATGTCCACCATGGCATGCGCTGTGTAGCACGTAGCGCCGTCTTATTGGAACTGCACGTCATCGGTATCCATATAATTCAAAAATGGGCCTTGTTGCTTGCTAAATATGGTTTTTTTGCGAAACGTTTTTCGAAGGGAGCACTGATTTTTTGGTAATTTACGTATGATATTCAATATTGCACTATAATTTGCCATACACTATTGAATAATTCACAATAAAATAGCAACATGGTCGTTATAAACTAATAAATTTGAAGCGTCCCTATTAAAATACCCCTTTTGAATGTATAAATGATCGATTTAAGACAATATGTACTGGGTCATCTAGAAAGTAAGGTTACAAAGCCTGAGACTGAGGCAGCACGCGACGACCTTTCCATCGGAAGAATTTACTGTGACTGAACAAAATGGTCGACAAACACGTTAGACCAAATAAATCAACACTACACGCTAGGTGTGTGAATTTTTAAAAAAAATCCCCCGGCTTCAAGAGCATTTGTAACCCAACTTTCTAGATGATCCACGTATATGAATATTAAATAAAATCATTTTATGATAAGATTTAAAAAAAAAAACGCTTGTGTATATTTAAAAAATAAATACTTGCTTGAAATTAAATACGTAATATTGTCCTATTTATTGTCGTTATCAGCCGGTCATTGTTTGGGGGTGGATTATCCCGATAACAACATCAATTTCAACTAAATCAGCAGGGTCAGACTTACTTTTAGTCACGCTCAGTTGGGGTGCGACTGAACGAGCGACCCCCCGACTACACTGGGGGGATCAATCTTTTCACGGTTTACAAACAATTAACACCATTTGCATAGGCTTGTAATAGATCCCCAATTATATAGTCGACAATTTTGTTTTGATTTCATGATAATAATTTAATACGTTGGGGTGGAACTTTGCGCAAAAATGAAGGGGAGCAATTTTTGTACTATTCAAATGATGCAATTGAACTGCATCATGCAATCCTTTGCGCGTATGATTTTAATGAGAAAATTGGGCTAAAAATGGAAGGTTTTTAAGAGTTTTTGCGATCACGCTGTATATGCGAGATGAGTACGTCGACTCGTATGGATGTGTACTGATAAAGAACAATTTGGGTGCGTTTAAATGTTCATTGGGCGTCATCAGTCTTTGTATAGTTCTGAGATAATTGGGCTGTCAGGGTGTATCCAGCAGCTTTACGGAGCATTTATTATGCTCCATTCATTAACTGGTTACAGCCTGATGATGTACCACACTCCACCTCGCCACCGCACGCCTTCCTTTCTTCCCTTTCTGCCACCATCCCCGAGATCGATAACTAAGGAAATTAAACCCGAATCTCATCTGAGGATTATTAAAATTAAATTATAAATCCAACACAAAAATTCACAATTTTTAAATACAGCAACTACAATTTTACAATTTAAAAAAAAAGCTCTAAATACAATTAATCTGCAAGACATTCGATTATAAAAATCTCACTTAAAATATATTATTATTCCTATTGTAATGTATTTATATAAACACGGAGCATTAAATTAATTCAAAAATTCTTTTATTAAAAGCAATTTTATTGGTAATAATTCGCAAATTAAATATGGCGTCATGATGTGTACGCTTATACGTATAGGGCAGAAATATATGCATACCCTCGAACCGCTTCTCCTTCGTCCTTATCTCCTATGATTCTGTTTCCAATTTGGACCGCTGCCAAGAAAATAATAGTAAGCTATTTAACCCCCACCCCGAAATCTCCATCTTCCACCTTCCTTTCATCCCGCGACTCCCACCACCTCCCTCGCTCGGCTGCTGTATGAGAGATTGGGCTGCACACTTCTACAGAGCGACTCTCATCACACAAAGAGCTCAATTATCCAATCATCACAATAAGACACTTCGTCAAAAAATGAAAAAATATCATCCATACATCATTCATATTCATTATAGAAAAACAGCCTCTTGTAAATGCTAATATTCTTAAGATAATATTTACAATTGCATCTGAGCATTAAGCAATTAGCGTTTTGTCTAATGTAACCTTGTCTTATTTATCAGCCATTTCTAACACTATAAATATCTTCGTTTTAATATTAAAAAAGTCGATAAATACATAGTTATTATACATAAATAATTCATTTAATTCTCTATTTTAGCTCCATCCAAGTTATCCCAAAGACTGGGATCCCCATTGACTACTGTGCAAACACATTTAAAACTCATCGAAAAAAACGAATAGGATGGGTGTTTTTGGGTAGGATGGTTACACACATGCCAAAATACCCAAAAATTTTCATCTTTTTAGATTCGTTATTAACAAATTTGAACTTTTTTCATTAAATTTTCGAATACTTTCGGGTTACCCTAATACAAGGGTCATCTAGAAAGTCAGATTACAAAGGCGTTTGAGGCTAAGATATTTATTTTTGTTACGAAATTGGCACACCTGGTATGTAGGGGAACTTATTGATTAGTTTGTTTTATGTCGCGTGTTTGTCAGCCATTTTGTTCAGGCACAGTAAATTCTTCCAATGGAGAAATCATCACGCACTCCTGCTACCTCTTTTTTTTAAATTGTATTTTGATTTCAGAAGTATAGTGACACTTCCAGATCTCACCCCCCGTCACGATAGAATCCAGAAACGCTTCTCCCTCCTGTGCAAAATTATTCAAAAATTTATGTGTAGTGGTCACGTGATTTTGAGCATTCTAGGGAACTATCTCGTACATAAATTCTCACAATAAAGTTTTTTTCGAATTTGACATGCCTGACGTGTATAAAGAGTTCTAAAGATCAGTTTGTTTGGTGCCGCGTGTTTGTCAGCTATTTTGTCTAATTACTGTAAATTCTTCCGATGGAGAGGTCGTCGCGCACTCCCGCCACCTTCTGTCGGTGTGAGATTTGCGTGGTCGTCCGCTTTTTGACTTTGTAGAATAATACCGCCGCGAATATCCATTGAAAGGTCGTACTGATACTCATGACGAAGCAAGGAGGGAAAAACCATCAGAATAATTATTTGATAATATGAATAATTTAGTGACATTTTTCGAAGTCTCCTTGGTGATTATGTCGAAAAAATTTGGTTACAAGAAGTTGTGTGCACGATGGGTGCCCAGAATGCTCACAAAATATATTTTTATACCGAAGGAGAAGCTTTTATGGACTCTATCGTGGCGGTAGCGCGCGATGACCTCTCCATCGGAAGAATTTATTGTGACTGAACAAAATGGTCGACAAACACGCGGGACCAAAAAAAAAAAACAATCTGTTTTTACTTTAATCTACTTTTTAGGTGATCCTATTATATGGTGTTTAGTTTTTCGTATATATTTAGATTTTCTTTAAATTAAACTTTAAAAAAGTAATAGTGAGATGAATGCATTCATTAAAGATCTTTTAAAAAAATTCTCCTATTTTTTGAATAATATCTATTGAATTTAATAAGGAAATGTACCTTGATAGCAACATTTCATCATCTTTA
The DNA here is from genome assembly GCA_008973525.1 of Stenopsyche tienmushanensis. Taxonomy (NCBI): domain Eukaryota; kingdom Metazoa; phylum Arthropoda; class Insecta; order Trichoptera; family Stenopsychidae; genus Stenopsyche; species Stenopsyche tienmushanensis. The sequence continues at coordinate 503,312 of WACJ01000523.1, forward strand.
TTGCATCTAATAATATCGCTCATAAAGTTTTAACATCATTTTTTATTGTTCAAAAGCTTTATTGCCTTTATAGATGGATTTTAGACTTAACTTTTAGCATATCAGAGAAAATTGCATTAAAAATTGCTGTATTTATGGTAGTTGTGTGTTTCTACAATATAATAATTGATCAATGTGAGTCTACGTCTGCGTCGAATTGAATTAACAGTCCATTGTGTCAAAATTACTAGAGGACGCACATTTTTTTCAGACATCAACATAAAACTAAGCATCCATTATTTATGGAAGCTCTCGATGTAGTTTGGCCAGAGCACATTTATACCCGAATTGTGGATTGTAACGACCGTAAAATAAATTGCTCTGTTTTTTTCCTCTCTCCCGCTTCTGCTCCACCATTTTCCACAATCCGGGGAAATCGTTTTATTTAGCGGTTGTTTATCGGCAAACCGAATAAATAAAAACGAAATGAATTGTTTGCCCCTTTTTCATTGTTTTTCAACCCCACACCGCCCTGTCGCCCCGCCCCACCCACCGACGGCTATAAATAATAAAAAGAAATAAAGAACAAAAAGTCTTAATCAACTGTACATATACGTAGAAATTGAAACAAAAAATGGCGGCCACAGATTTCATTTTTTGCATCGTCATTTTTTTAAATAAAATTTAGAATTCTGTACGCCTCCTGATAGACTGGAATTATCATGCGAAATATAAATATCGTTCGGTAGAATTAAGCTGAGAATCGGACGAAATTCGAGTCACGTCCCACATCTCGGCCGCCATCTTGTCGAATATCGTTAAATAGCGTTTATTAGGAAAACTATTGTCTGTAATTTGTGAGTTCTTCGTACGAAACCCCGGCGAAGATCCTTATCGAGGGCAATAAAATAAAAATATACACCGCATTAGATAATATCAAATAAATTGGTTCCTCATATGGAAGCGGGGCGGAATAACGACACTGAGGCCGTACACGCTCCACATTTTTTCTTCGAGCGAAAGTTAATCCATTGTTTCAAGATTACGTTATAAATAACATTTTCCTCATGACGCAAACGTGCTAATTGCCGTTTTCATACAACATAATTGAGAGTATTTGGTTGTTTGCATTTGCATAAACAGGATAATGCGGCCTGCTAATTTTTTTAATGCTCCGCGTCTTTGTAATAAAGACTAAAATCTCATTGAGAATACAAAAAAGCGCGTTTTTAACAAACAACTTATCTGATTTTGAAAACACACACGAGGAAAATCCATCGCTAATGGTCGTTCCATAAGTTCGTGCGAGTTTTCGCAACATTGCTATTATGCATATTTACACTTTTCATCAACGATTTAAAATTAAGCTTTTGTATTATGTGTATTTTTAGCTTTTAATGTTCATCATCGTTTAAAAGTCTGGAATGCATGACTCTTATTATGCTCTCTTTATGGAAGACCCTTAAAATTTATGCTGGTTTCCAAGACGTTTACTATTAAAAAAAGCCATGATATAAATTCACAGGATACTATTTAAACTATTTTTAAACAAAATCGCTGTCAAAACCGATACATTTATGGTATCAATTAGGTTCTGGGGTATAGTGACACACCCATATCTCATCTTCCATCACGATAGAGTCCAGAAAAGCTTCGTTCTGTGCAAAACTATTCAAAAATTCACACATGAGCATTCTGGGCACCCATCTCACTCAAAACTTTTCGTAATCAAGTTTTTCCGACACAATATTACTGAGGAGACCCTGAAAAATATCAGGAAAATCTTCCTGAAGGTCATTCAGCATCAAATGGCGATCATTTCGCACATATTTTTTCATTATTCCCACAAGTTCGTCAGAAATGATTGATGGTTTTCCACTTTTTGCCTCGTCGTGAGTATCAGTACAGTCTTCTCTGAACAATCTAACCCACTACGTGGTATGTTATCGACTCATCGCGTTACTACGATTAACTTCCACGAGCTTCCGATGGATATTTGCGGTGATAGTAAAAAAAATGAACGATAGGATGTGGCGAGAGCGTGCGACGACCTATCCATCGCAAGAATTTACTGTGACTGAATAAAATGACCGACAAACACGTGGGACCAAAAAAAAAAAATCTGTTAGGATAACCCCTAAAAGGCAATAAATATAAAAATACTATAAAATGTGCATTTGACCTGTTATAAAACCATTGAATGGCAGTCCTTTGCTTTTAATCCGATTCATTATTGACCTTTGAAAATACTAAAATATTAGCAAGATTGGAAATAAAAATAAGCTTCACAGTTTTATATAATCGATGTGTCTTGAATAAACACTTTTAATCTGTGCAGATTTAATTCGCTGTTCGGTTTGGTGGTGACGCGTATGGGATGGGAGTCACGGGAGTTTTTTGATAGCCTTGGCTGCGGGAAGATGTTCTTCTCGCGGCCAGATCTTTATCACGTAATCAATAAAGAAATTAGTAAAACTAGAGTGTTTTTATTCGACACCCGGTCACTTCGACCCGCTCCGATGGAAGAACGTAATATTGGTGTCAGAAGTGATCATATCTGGAACTTTGACTATCTTTGACATTCATTTGATTGGTTGATGTATTATTTCTATTTTAACACGAAATCAAACACAATTTTCTTATGCTTGCGAATAAACCGGTTAACATAAGTTACGGTTTTCGGTTCAGTTCCGATTATACGCTGTGCTTATAATACATTTGAAAACGTATTTTATTGATGTGTATGTTCGTGTAGTTACATTATATATAAATTGAATATAATATTAGTTTAGTATTTAAAGTGTTTGGGTCTAGAGTGGGAGGAATTCGTAAAAAGAAGAATGATGAGAGAGATAAAACGTTTCGGTTCTGAACACTGTCACCGGAAACAATTCAAATTTTCCCCTCACGCGAAAGCAATTTGTTTGGACCAATCGGAGCGCCGGGATTTTTTCCTCGCCAATCGCCATATCGGGACGACGCTGGCTCGCGACGCGACGTGGAAAAGTCGCGCTCGGACTTAACGCAATTGATTATATCGTCGACGCCGAAAGTCCCTGACCGCTCTCCACGCCGAGTCGTACGGACGCCGAACAAGAGACTTACGGTCCGAGCCGCATCATCGCGGGCGGAAAGTCCGTGAGAGTTCGTCGGTGCGCGTCTATGACAATTTGACCGGCGATTTTTCGTCAACGATATATTTGGAGATATTCGGTGACACGAAGTGCTTGATCGTTGGCGATGCGCTTGCGAATGCGCGCCGATGCAAGCACTTAATGTCCGCCGCGCGCCGAAAGTGCGGGAGCAATTCGCCGAACATTCGGCAGCGAAATGCGATCAAGGAGTTTGTGGCCGCCTTGTATTATCAGCTATCATGAAAGGCGAGAGCAATTCATGAAAGCGCTTCAGCGCCACAAGGGCGCAAGCGATGCGCGATCGCCTGCGAGAGGGACAGAGAGGGATGATTCGAGCGAGGCGAGCGCGAGAGGGACGAAGCTGCGAATATGATAATGCGTTTCGGTAGCGAGGACGCGTCCAAACATTTCCCCGCTTTATTCGGGAAAACGTTGCCTTTATTTAGGTGTTTATTTTGTTTTTTTATGAATCCCGTAAAACGTTCAAATAGCTTTTCTCCCTTTTTGATTATTTCAACGTATAATGATGTCTCCATTTCACTTCTAATGGCCCGCCATCTTTCATTACAACGCCAAGGTATCCTTCCACTCAAACCTCAACATTTACACAAACAATGCATCAATTTTAATATCCTTCTACCGAATAAATTCTATCAATATAAAAACAGCATATAAAACGTGATAGTTTTGATTTAGAAAAAAACCTCCACAAGAGGCTTAAAACACTATAAAAAATACTGTAAATTGGTTTAAAAATACAATGAGAAATATCTGAAGAATTTACCGTATAATCTCATTTTATGAGACATCAATGGAACGAAATACCGCATTTAACACTAGATTTCCCAGTTTTTTTAAATCAAATTGACAAGTTACAAAAAAAAAATCAATTTGGTTATGTCAATAAAATCAATAAATACATGATAAAGTAGATATAAGAAAGAAAAAACGTTTTGTCTTCATTTTGACATATTGAAATTCAAGTGCATTCGTAAAAACTGATAAATACACTCAAACCTTTTTTTGTGCGAATTCGGAGTTATGCGTTTTTTTTTTTAATTTAATAGAGTACGTATCGAGATAGACCGATATTAGGAAAGAAAATATAATTTGGGACTGTGTAAATTATATTGCATCTGGTATCGCTGAATATACGACCGTGCCCTTTATTCTAATTTAGAATTTGTTTTTTTGTATTTTTCCAATGTTTCGACTTTTAAAAATACATTCTTTCAAACACAAATACAAATTTCCAAAATTCCAAATGCGGTTTTTAAAATCCATGAAACGCATCTTCATTTCTACTATGTAAGTCATAGCTTTTTTTGTGCGATATTTTTTTGTGCCATTTTCCACGGAACGCATCTACCGCACAAATAAGGTTTAATTTTATATTACATGTAAGACATAAACCCACCCAACAACAAGCAACCCTCCCGAACAGTCTTCTTCGGACAACTTCGTTTTGTAATGAGAGTTCGTAATCGTGCTGTAGACATGTTCGGGTATGGCATCCGATCGCGAGACGTTCATTCGTCATGTCAGCGATCCGAAAAGCGGACCGGTTGGACGCAGACCTTGTGGTCACTCCGTTCTCTTTTAGGGTTTTATGCAGCATTTTCGGGGATAAATGTGTAGATAAAGATGCGTGCGATAAACAGCTCAGGTCAGTGGGAGGTTCCTATGTTCCTTTGTCTCAGATGTAAATTGATGGACGCATATTTCATCCTGAAATCCAAAAACTACTATATTAGGCCTGATCCACACTATGGTGCCAGTAACGGTTCGATCACGCTCCGGTCTCGGTCCGATCAAATATTCTTACACAAGAAACAATCAGAGTGTTCACACTATCGGATCGTTCCAATCCCGTTTTTTGTATGAGAATATTTGACCGGACCGAGACCGAGAGCGAGATCGAACCGTTACCGGCACCATAGTGTGGATCAGGCCTTAGTGTACTAATAATGGGAATATCGATATGAAATATAATAGATATGCGGCTCAAAATTTCATATGGTGTACCAAATACATATCACAGTAGCGCGCAGGTGTTTTTTTAAAACAACAACCACCGATTCAATTCCCTACCTCGTATTTCTCGGATAATATTAATGATGTTTGAATTTATCCAGTTTTAAAAACAGTATAATTACAAATAGCAACTTAATTTATATTTTTCATGCCGACAAATTTGGGAAATCGAAAGATTTAAGATTTCCTGAACCTGAAAAAGTAAATGCTGATATCTATATAAGGGTAATAAATATTTATAGGGTCATTCAAATGTTTACATATGATGTCTTTTTAAAGCCATTTAAGTACATTGCAGCAACGCTTTTACATTATTATTGAACAACGAACGAAAGATCCATTGTTTTCAAGCAAAATTTTTGTTTAGCGATGATTTCACAATGGATGGATTCGCCAATAGGCAAAATAATCGTATCTGAGCTGATGAAAATCCTCGCGTTTTTTTAAGCAAAGATGTCTACATCTCAAAAAATTAGATTATTTGGTGTACATTTTGAGCCAATCAATTTTGAGTGACTTTTTATGGACGCATTTGAATCATATTCAAATCTATTTGATCTATTTATAGGCATTGCATTTGGTTTTTATATCATATACCGATTTCCCATATCATCCGATAACAGATATACTAGTTTAAAGATGAATAGAAAAATATTTCAAATGCGCCAGTAATAAGCGCTCAATTTCTAGTCTTGCGGGCAAAATAAACGAATCAATTTGGATGTTGCAACAAAAAAGCAGCATTGTCTCTCAGATGTTAATTCGTCTCATTAGAAAAGACCGGTAGCATTCCACGGAGGTGATAATAAAGACTTTCGGCTCGATGATGATTTATAAGTTGTCATCATGAAGAATGAACCTCATTGAAATGTCGAAACAATGGAGTCCATTCGAAGAATGGGGCAGTATGTGTGTGAACCATATTTGGTCACGCAAAATATTTGTGGCCAAACAAAGCGTCTTCGGCGTCAAAACACGACAATAGCATTGGTCATGGGCCATCGGGAACCGTCCATTTTCTGAGCCACTTCTCGACATATCTTCGTCTAAATCGATAGTCACCCATATGGATCCGCATTTGTTAACATGCTAAAACCATAAGACGTGCAATTTAACATGGCTTCTTTCGGGGATGTTTTTTTAGGCGACAATAATGTGGCAAAACATGTCAATCCCTGCTGAGTCTAGTGGTCCGGAAGACCACATGATTAATAGCTTTTTTTTTTGGATGGATTCCTTGACGAATGTGGGAAAAGACAACGTATTTCAGTAGCAATGTTGTCATAAACACGATTCGATACAATTGTCATTGACTTGTTGAAACTTCTACTTGAAAAAAGATCCTCAAAATGTAATTTCTATTAAGATATATTAAAGGTCTTTCATTAGAGACGCTCCAATTTTATTGAGTTATAGCGGCCATATTATTAAAGCAAAATCTATAAAATTTATTGTAAATTATTAAGTAATATATGGCAAATTATTATAAAATATTTATTTGCACGATCTCATGTGCAACTTTTAACTGGGTCGATATTCTGCGTTTTGCGCGGCGGGTGTCTGCTTTGGCACCCCCTTGTTATGGCCCTGGATATTATATCTCCTTTATAATATCTCATCTTGAGATAACTCCCTAAATAATAGGATTATTATTAACAGATAGATCTAAATATATAGGATAAATAACCAAAATATTTATTTGCAAAATACAAAGAAAAAGTGACCTTCAACAATTTTTGCGATTTCAATTATGATCTGATAAGGTCCTTAATTCTTTACGGCCATTCTCTGTCTGAAATAATTTGCACAATTTATCAATTCAATAAATAGTTTAGCCTTTCATTTTTAAATTAGTCTTTATGTTAAATATGTAATATTTGGTTCATTTTATTGATAGTATCCAGAGGCAAAATGCAATTTAAAGTTGAATACATTTTTAAATGGAACCATGATTTTAAATATGATGCGTTCCACGGTATTTGCATTGGTGGCAGATTTATGTGGCTGATAATTTTCAAATTTTGTATAGATAAAGACGAATAATGAAATGCTTTCATCTCGTACCAAACAAAGCAAATCCAAGTCGAAACAACGCGCCGTTGTTCTGCAAAGAAATGCAAGAATTCAAACGCAACTTTCTAAATTATTGCTACCTAATGTTTTTTGTCCATATTCAAAATGGAGCAGTCCTCAAACTAATTTGTCATGATCCTCGGTCCATTGTCGAGAACCACCTAGATTATGACAAAAGAGTTTGTCTGAGACAATTGTTGCGGAGCTAATCGGTAGCAGAAGGCATTCATCCTCGGCAACGAAATGCGAAATATTTTCAAAATATTTATTGACACATCCCAGCATGACACGCTGACAAACGACCATTCCGTAGGCTTTGACGGTTTTATTACGTATTGGAAAAAAAGGGACGGATCGAGCGCTTCTAAAACTGTGCTCATTTGACGACAATTTATTTAGACATATCCAGGATTTGATTAAATCCTGGTCCAATGGCAGCTGGGCCGTTACAACAATGTCACTGTTAATAATGTAAGCGGTGGAAATTTTTCGCTAATAAAAGCTTTATTGAATTAAGCGTGTATTTTTATAGTGCTAGTTAATAAGTAAATAGATAGAAGGGTAAGCAGAATAGACAGTAAAGGGTGAAGTGTAGGTGTAGATGTTTATTGAAGAAGAACATACTACCTAGCGCCCTGGAATTAAAAGGAATCGCAAACTAATGGTCGATGATCGACAATGCTATTTTTAAATTGCAATCATTTCGTCGATTAAAGTGATTAAATCCTGGTCTCTTATTATAATGGTATATTCCCAAATCTACACAATCAACACAATATTAATATAACCGATTGATCGTTTTGATCTAGCCATAGATCGTTTCGTAGTTCAGCCTAAATTCTTGGATCTGAAATAGTAAACTACCTAATGTTAAAATTCAAACAATTCACACGTCCGATCACGAGGCACTTATTCGGTATGTCAGCGGTCCGAAAAGCGGACCGGTTGGACACACAGACCTTGTGTCATTGACAAAATTAAAAATTTGACAAACATCAACATAGAAAATGATTTGGTAAAGTTCCTAATGAAGGCCTAAATAAAAAAATCCATGACTTTCAGGTCAGAATGATTATCAAGTGTCAATAAAGCGAATGAGTTCCTAGAATCATATAGAGTTTAAATCAGAGTTTCGAACCGTTATTTTTTTGATTTCGGTTTTTTACGTTCCAAACATTTATATTGGTTCGGTTACGGGTTTTGTTCCGACAAATTGAAAATAATTATCTAGCATAATTTAGAACATTTTATTCCTTCTTGGTGGATTAAATAATATTACTCCATCAATCGCGATCCCCCGTTAATCGCGTCCTTCCCCCGGACAAACCATCCGTGTCAAACTGAGGTCATCTGTGACAACATGTATTTGAAAGAACAAATATTATACTGGCAAATGAGATAAATAACAATGAATACTTCAATCGAACATTCCTATGAGCGATGCGCAATTGGGAGTGGAAGTGTTGGAAAAAGCAATATGTTCGAATCGTTTTCGCTTGAAAATAACGGTTATCGGTTTTTGATTTCGTTCCGGTTCCTGAAGACCTGACTGGTTCAAACCCAGACTGCGGAAAAATTCCAGTATCTACAATCGAACGTTTAGGTTTTAATATAATATTATGGGTTCTAAAAAGTAAATACTTAAAGTCTAGGAATTATTTATTTGTAAAACGAATTTAAATTTTAATATCTATTCAACACAGATATCTGGGGATAATTGTTTTACTCTTCCAATTTAGACAGAAATATTTTATTATTTATATTTAGTTTATCTTTTATAAATAACAGAAGACAAGAGGTTGTTAACAAGATAGACTTTTAACCTTCTGAGGAGTTCAATCGCGTATTTGCGATCGAATTCCAGTGATTCAGAAAGGCATTCTTACTGTAAGAAAGCGTTTAATATGTGTGTACTCCAAGTCGGTACATTGCAAAAATCAAATTATTTATCTTATTTAGAGAAATTTAGGAGTTTTTAAGCCACTAAAGTTTGTTTTCATTTTTATGAGTTTCGTCGATGTGAGATAAGATTTGAAGTGTCAGCGAAGACTGTATGCATGGACTTATCTGGCGTAATAAGTAGGTATTATCTGCGGATGCATGACGGTAACTGTGCGTCAATGGGTTAAATGACATAGTCTCGAAACTGCATTTCATCAAAAACGGCCTAAGTTGGTGCTCAAACATTTTTTTAAATGTGATGAAACATTACTTTCACCTGTAAAAAAATATGGAAAATGTGGGGGGGGGGGGCGCAATTTAGAGAAGGGGAATCATTTGTAGTGTGTCTGTGTCCGTTGCATACATCATAGATGCTATGCGCATGCGCTGCTTCGCCTCTACTGTCTATACGTATCATAAAGCAGTCACCACACCACTAGCAAGCATATTTTATTATATATTACACAATTATCAACGTTAATTACTTTAATTTTCATTGCATTCATGAGCATAAATAATATATTTATTTGCGATTGTGCAACATTTGGTTGAGTGTGCGACCCCTGGATGGAGCCAAAATGTTTATTGCGCGTGCCGGTCCCGGCGCGGTCATGAAAATAAAATCATGGCGGCCTCCCGTTCGCGACAAATTGAAAAAAAGAACCCAGCCAGAAAAGGTAGAATAATGGCTGCCGAGCTTGTGATGTCGCTCAACTACCTTCCCAGCACACTGACACCAAATTGGCTACCGAATATCTTACACGAAAGGGTATACACGGAATATATGCGCTCACATAATTAAAAAACAAATACATTCATACTAAAGCATGACTTACAATGACAAAACCTTTATAAAATCAAAGCTCAATTGTACAACACTAAATTAAGCACCGTCAATTAAAATCCATTAATATTACTTATGCAAACATAATAGCCGGAGTAAATCGGTGCGATTCGTCGTTTGATATTTTGGCCGCAGTCATGGCGGGCGGCAGCACTGTTGTTACATCCTGTAGTTATTTCGCTAAGGGCTTACTCCGTACATGAAAATTTTCAATCGTGTACTGTCGACCCTTCCTCTACTAAAAGCCCCAATAAAATATATCCGACACGATTTTTTCGGGTAGGGTCGCCATAACGTCACATTTACCTTTCAGTCCGCTGAGATTAACAATTCAAAAATTTATCGTATCATAAATTTTCAATTTCTTCCATATTGATCATGTACCCGCGCACACTAACACGAATTTATTTTATTTACTTAAAAAATGACAATCTATTGTAATCCAATGGCATCAACGGACAGACATAAAACCCTCATGTGCGCTGCCATTTAAAAAAATATACATATAACAAGCCTTTCGACAATAAAAACTGAAGAACATATCATATTTTTATGATAATGATGACGCATTTATAGTTTTAACACATAATTAACTGCAATAATATAACAAGAAAAGGTCATGTAAGACAAAGATAAGCATTTAAAACGGCATATTGTGTGTCAATGTGTATGGATGATGACTAAAATCAATTATAATGTTGTTATAATGTTGAATAACGTATGCAAATGATCAAGTTCGGTTCGAAAAACGCGTTCAAATCTCTTTTTGTGCGATTTCGAAGTTATGCGGTTTGTTTAAAGTATTTTTTCTTTTTTTCAAGTTTCATAAAGAGTTTCAAAATTTTAACTACTTACGGAGTTATAGCTATTTTAGTAAAGCGGCAACTTGGCCGGTCCTACCCTAACTTCTCGTAACTACTTTTTTCAATACGGTTGACATCATATCTCAAGTTTTAATCAATTAATTTACTTCAAATTTGGTACAATTTTTTTTTATATATATTCTTCTATTATTTCTACCAGATTTATATCAAAATTTTATAACTATTTTTAAAAAAATTGTGAAAAAAAGATTTTATTAATCAATTGTCATTTTGTGATTTATTTATTTTTTGAGTGAAGAACTATAGTGACATCTTTACTAATTATGAGTTATATTGTTGGAAAGAGAAAATCTACATGGAACAATTATGACATTAATAAAGGGTATACTATTTCTTCCGAAGAAGTAAGCGATTTTGAGTTATATCGAAAATCGCAATGAAAATGTTCATACAGCGATAACAATTTATAATTAAAAAAATAGTATTTCTCTAGTGGATTTTATTCTCATTTCTTAATTGCCTTTCTTAATTGTTTTTATGTTTTCTTATTAACTTTTTTTATGCGATTTTGGGTATATTTTATATAGCTATTTCAAAGTTATGCGGTTTTTAAAATCCACGGAACGCATCTCTACTTTTTCTATGTAAGTCATGGGTTATTTTGTGCGATTTTCCGCGGAACGTATCTACCGCATAAAAAAAGTTTTAAGCGTAATTCAACCATATAAAGGTCCAACCAAAGCCGCACGAATTATTGCAAGAATTTTTAGTAGCAAATGACGAACATCAGTAGTTCCCCATTTGTTTGCTATTTGGGGATCCCCCGCTTAGTTGATGCGCGTTAAAAACTTTCATTGATGTATTAAAATGACCCTGCAATAAAAAATAAAAATTCAATGTTGAAGAGCACATCGCTTTGATGGCACTACTGAAAATGAAGACTTTCAATTGAGCTTCACACACTTCACTTGCCACATATTTTATGACTATTATCGGCTTTTGAGCATCCGGATTTCTTCATTGATCAAAAATATGAACTCGAGACGACGTTGATATAATTAGAATCATTTTTTGCATTGCAAATATTAAATATGCAATGCAAATAAGTCTAATAAGTTATGAATAACACAGCATTTTACAATACGGTGTGAGGATTTTGATTGAAATGCAATAGGATTAGATATTTATCATATAGATAAAATGAATGCATGCTCAAATAAAGTCCCGGACTTGGCCGAAAAATTGGAGTTATATTTTAAAACTCTTAAAGGTCCTTCTGTTAAAATAAGTACGGAACTGTAGAAAGAATTTTGCAAAGGCTTAGTTCCATATAAGTAATTTATTAATATCTAAAATATTGGATTATAAAAATTTTCTTAAGAAAATAAAGCTTATTTTCATATAAATCTGGACCTCGTATAACACTAATATTATACAACGCGGTTTTGATATAATACGATTTCAAAAAGATATTGAAAATCCAAAGAGAAATTGCGTCAGCTGACATAGATTCTGCAAAAAAAAAAAAATTAGAGTTCGCCGAAATTATAAAAAATAAGGGCTATATAACAGACCAGATATAAATGTTTCACATTTTAAATTATAGATGACGGCTTGGGATTAGCTAATAAATTAGAATACAGTCAGCCCTCCTATAGCGTCTACTACATTCGCGGCTTAAACGGAGACAATCGCTCATTAAAACAATTTTTAGGACGAGATCCAAAAATATTCCTGAGCCTATTGCTCACTATTTTGACATGGTTTTTCATAGTGAATATGTTTTAAAAATATGATCGCCGAGCTTAAAAGTTAAACAATACTATTATAAATACAATATATTATAATGTTTATTTTAAGAAAAAAATATACGAAGATAGTCCCAAAAGACCTAACGTATATAGTGGAACCTCGGCTTACGAGTATTCCTTACGAGCAAAATTTCGGGTTACGAGTCGCATGAGCGAGCATCAGCTCCCGTCAGACCAAGTTACCAGGCCATAAACCGATGAAAGAAGGTCATTGTGCGAATGCGAGTGGCGACAAGAAGATAAAGTGTCTTCTTGTTTATTCTTCGGAGAACCCGCGAGCATTCAAGAGGTGCAAAGTGCGAAAGAACAGGTTGCCTGTTATGTGGAGGTCAAACAGCAGGATATGAACCGACGAAAAGCTGTTTACCGAATGGATAAACTCTCCTGCTGGTCCTGACATAAATACCAACTGGATAATAATCTTCCTCTGAAAGTCATGCTAATTATAGATAATATTTTGGAGGAGCTCATCATACAGCTTGTTCTTTTTTTCTGCTCCTTTCCATAGTAATATTTTTGGGGATCCAGAATGAATTAATTGCATTTCTATTATTTCTTATGGGAAACTCGTATCGGGTTACGAGTTTTTCCATTTTATGCGTTTTCATGATCGTGCAGATCTTAGAAGGCCCCAAAAACGTCGCCAAAAAGTCCTAAAAGAGGAGGCCAGAAGATCTGATGTCTTACTGGTCCACTTTTCGGATTGCTGACATGACAAAAAAAAGTTTTTATAGAACCGTATGACCATAATTTGTAATAATTTCTATGGATCTGTGGATTTAAAAACTGGATCTACTGATGTTCAACGTTCTTATTATTCTTAAGAGATTTTAAACCAATTTAAATAATAGAATATGAAATTCAAATTTAATTCATGTCAAATAATTTGCAAAAAAATGTTCGGGCTTAAATCTAGATTGTAGAAAAAATATTCAATAAATTGAAAGACTGTGTTATATATTAAAAACAACTATAATTTCATAATGTTCTTGTTGATCGTCCTCTCAAAAAAATCCAATTAAAATAACTTCTTATCCTAATTTTTTAATAAAGCAATGCATTTTAAATCAAAATATTTGTTGAAAAACATTAAATCCTTTATATTAAATCTCCAAATAATGAATAAATGTATGTTATTGAAGCCTTTTAGCGTCCTTGTTTTAGTGATTTAAATAAATATAACAACAGAAAATTTATATCAAAGTATATAGCTTGGTGCGTTGTCTTTAAGTGCTAAAAAGTTTATAAATGCATTTTAAACTGATGAATACTTTCATATTTGAATTTTTAAACTCTACTCTAGACATTCATCTTTCAATTAAAGGATATTTTCATACAAAATACCACAAATGTGACATAAAAATCGATTTAAATCGTTGATATAGAAACTTTCAATACAAACGCTCGAAGTTTATTAAATTATAACGTCCATTTTATTAAAGAAACATCTATTAAATATATTGAGATTTATTAAATAGTATATGGCAAATTATTATAGTATAGAATGACGTGTGTAAATTAAAAAAAAATATTTTAAAAATCAGTACTGCGTTCGAGAAACGTTTCGCCAAAAAATCATCTTTAGCGATTTTTGGATGAATGGATGTGTGAATAAGCAAAATGATCAGATTTGGAATGCCATGAACGCCATCCACCAAATTCATTTATAGTACAAAATCATCGAAAATTATCCCGAATACGCGCCACCGAGCAAAACCGCAGCGGACATTTGAACGATGCTATATTTCATATTTAATGCCATAAAATATTCTTTCGATTAAAAAATAAATTGAGTAGATATCTCACACACAGCTTGTATTATTTATATTAGAAAATCGGGCGTCCTTATAGAAATATCCTATAAAATCATTTGCTGAATTTTTGAATTGTTAATCTCTCGCCGAATAAAATAGTCGGTTCAAACTTCGCAGCATTTTACAGTTCGGTTATTTTCAAGTGTTTAGGATGGCGACCTTATGAACAGATCCGCAGTTTTATTGTGTTTTGTCACACGTAAGTATATTTATTGTCTTTGGGATTTTTCACTCATGAATATGCAATTTCCAATCACCCCGATCCTCGAATCTGGGTCCTCCCCGAGGAAAAGATTCCGATTAATTATTCAAAACCGGCGACATTTCTACGTGCTCTATCCAAACACGTAACGGGTTTAATCTTGATACATATACATTTCCAGGACGCGTATACATTATTCGATACACGTGGGATACAACAGGACAATGGATACAACTGGAAATATCCACGGCGACCCATATTTGCGATCATATGATAGATTACAACGCTCATTTGGAATGTCAGACGATGACAAAAATGATTTTTTTTAACAAGACATTGCTATGAAGAAATGGGAAAGATCACAACCAAATTATTACTTTATATTTATAATACAAAAAAATCGGTTTTATTGCATTTCCCATTAAGTATTTTAAGATAAATAACACACAATTGCGGGCAATAAAATAGAAAGTCCCAAATGCATCAAAGAAATTCCCAAAAATCATTGTTCCAGGCAATAAAACATAGCAAGACTAAAAGAAATACTAAATTGTACTGATGGTCTTTATTTAAAATGCATAGTACGTTTGAAATATATTAGTAAATGTCCAAAAACAGTATATATATCAAATGCAATTGAACGTGTTTGCTTTTGAACGCTGAACGGACCATACTTTTTGTTATAAATACCCAACCCTCATTACTTTATTGCGGTCAAAATATTTTAGCATCCCCCATAAAAAATGCTACAGATTTCTAAAGACAGCCGAGGGTGACTTTTATTACTCGGAAATCATCAGGTATAATTTACAAGCCGACGAAGACAATGACAAATCCTGAGAATCGCGTAAACGGCAGGACATGACGAATTCCAATTATCCATGGCAATATTTTATAGTTCTCTTAACATTATTAAAGAAGGGAATTTCGATAAATTCAATAATCATTTAATACATATTTGCGTTAAAACAAAATGAAATCACACAACTTGACATGTCAAGTTAAATGAATCCCCACGTCAGGTTGTATGATTTCATGTATTTTTCCGTCAATTAAATGAGTTCATTTCAGAATGATCCTTGGGAAGCAATGCATCCTGTATTGAATATTTGTCTTCCTTCTCACGGACGTTATGCGAAACAATAAGTAGCAATTCGAGTCGCCTCCACAGTTTTCATTATTTATGACTCTCTGCATTTATATTTTTATCTCCAACCGAGTCGGCATCCACAGTCAAGCAATAAAGCCATTAAGGACGGCGGCAATTGTTATCCTGTCGTTGGGCTTGTCAACAAGGATATATTTCTTGTCCTCCAAGGTTGCAATGTACATGCAAACATGTGTTTTTTTGCTCTAACAACAATTGGTTGCCCCGATTGTTACAAAGTTCTTGTTTTGCTACCACAACAAATTCAAATCCCTGTTCCCTGGTGTGTCACAAAAGCGATGCATAGTTGCTCTGGATTAAATCGATTAAAACAATAGCTTCAGAAATTAATGCCTTAGCATTTTGTGTACAGTCCCCCGTCCATATTTTAAATTACGCGCCATAAATTGCGTTAAATTTATATCTCAGATATTTTTTGTTTGTTATAATGTGTACACAGCAAAATAACAATTATATTTTAAGTTACATTCTTATGAATTCCAATTAAATCATCTCCTGGCAACAGTCCCCATGCACCATAACATGCCAAATATGGAATATAAGTGTGTGGCGTAATAAATACAATGTAGCAGATATTAACAATTGACCAAATAAAAATCCCTAATCCAAATACACTTTTAAAATAGTAAAATACTATTTTTACTTTATTTATTTGAGTAATAACTATTTTTTTTTATTGGTGGATGGAAATACTTTTTAATTATTTAGTAACCACTTTCTTAGGCCGACTTTCCCAGTTTACAGAGAAACGCCTTAATGTATTTTTTTTAAGGACTTCGGAATAAATAAGGATGGATAAGAATAAAACCTGACGGCGCAGGTCAATTAAAAACGACGATGGTGTTTACGGTTTTATTTTAAAACATGGCAACAAGTTTGTACAGTAGTACCTACGGTGAACCCATTTGGACCTAACAACGCCAGATGAACGGCTTCCAGTAACAAATATTGTTTTACAGCGCATGTACAATGCAGAAATTACGCTATGCTTAATTTATATTTATTGTACAACCTTCGGAATATGCAAAAAGCTGTTATTTGTATGCATAGCAATAATTTTTTTTAAAAAAACCAAACTATACGAGTGCATCAGAATATATGAATCAAACAACAAAATTATTTTACGGTGATTATAAATAAATATCATACCGAGTGAAACGTTGCGTATTAACGACAAATTTATAGGGAGAAAAGTTTAAATGCAAAAATATTTAAGCGTGCATTATAAATCAATTATGTATTAATTTATAAAATAAGCATAATTTGGAAAATATTGAATTCCAAGCGCTAAAAAAATATATTGTTACATAGTTACATATAGATAAGGCGGTCCATGACTATTATCCGAAATGCTAATAGTTTTGAATCGGTATTGAATAAATATTTTTATTGATACATTCATTAGGCTATTTTATAATAATAGAACTATCTGCAATGATGATAAATAATGACTATTAAAAATATATATTGGAAGTATTACGACGTGGAATTCTGTCATAATAAATCTGCGTCTTATCCTGCAAATTTGTTATATCATATATTGAAAGAATAACGTCAGTTTTTTTAAAAATTTGTTTCAGCACCGTTTTAATCTACAAATGAATGTAGAAATAAATATAAAAATGTACAAAAATATTTACATTTTAAATTCTGCAAAACGGCATACAAAGCTTCCCCGCGCCATTGCCGATTTAACACGTTTATATAAGGCTCATAATATCAAGCGTTTATTTGAATTGACGGTATTATTATAACAGAATCCCACAATAAATGTATATAATTTTTTTTTTAAATTAAAGGACACGTTAAAAATATACAAATTCTTACTCATGTTTATAAAATAACCAACTCAATTAAACCCTTTTCACCCGTATTTATTATTATTTTTTTTTTGGTTAGGGATAGTATTAGTTCGTATTTAATTTCGAACGTTTTTCAGGTTTTATATTCGAACTTTAAAATGAATACAACAGCGTCACGATGTCGATGTACGAGCGGAAAGGGTTTTAAATCTTGCATTAATCAAACATGATAAAATTATAATTACATAATTAATACGTACACGCTAATTGACGCCAAAACCCAATATTATAGATTAAACATTTTTAATCCGTGAGAATTTTCATAGTAAAAAGAATATCTTTATAATTATAATATACGAAAAACATCTGTATACGTTGAGACAACAAACACATTCGTACGTTTTAAATAAATTCGAAAAAAAATATAATACTGCAATGAATTTGAAAGATACACATGTGCGAGCACTTTACATATAATATAACATTAAGATAACTACTAATCAATAAATTATGTATTTTATTGGAGAGAATTAGAAGATTACGAAATACAATTGCCGACTAATCTGCAACGATTATTAAAATAACATTTTAAATCAAATAAGATCGTATCTATACGTGGAAAGATAAGCAAATTAAAACTAGCATTATAATCGACGCACAATATAACAATGCATGCGTCTTCACTATATCATCGAAATTCGCATATTTATCGATCCCGGATTGAAATAATGGCGCAAAATCAAAATTTTATTTGACGCATGCACCATGCTATTGAATCCCAAATCAACGAAGCATCGGTGCTTCGATATAATCCCAAAATAACATAGCTTGTTGATGTATTGGATCACACACAGTGGTAGATTACGCATTGATAAGGCGCGGATGGTTCGGTAACATGCATACATGCTTGATATGCTGGAGTTAAGAAACGGGACGCGATTGTGAGGCCGCCTCCCTGGAGGAGTGGCCGAAAACAATGGGACGTTTCAGAGAAGGGCAGGTGGATGCACGCATTACTGTCTGACATAAGAAAGTGCTTCAGAACCTATCTGAAATGGATAGACAAAGAGGTGACCACTCAATGCGCCTGAGGACGGTGCGTGCCTGACGGTTGGGCCGGACCCGACAAGGGATGACCAAGGAGGGGTTTTAGTGAGTAAATGATTAAATCTGTGATCCCACACTACTGCCGGACGCGGACTCAGTAGTGTGTATAAAACATTTCCCCAACAGCGGATCATTCTGCTTCTTCTCCGTATTGATTTTATACATTTATTCAGTTTCGACGCTATCGATAATTTGTATTTAATCATAAATGTCTTTGCAATAAACTACCACTGCTCAGGCTATCATTCTGAGTGATTAAATATAAAATAAAATGTGTTAACACTAAAATAATCAAATAAAAAATCACAAATCTATCCATCATAAAATATGAATATTAATATGGAACTTTCAAGTCATTGTGTCGGTTGATATTTTGAATATTTATAAAAGGATCATGGCTGAAATATTCCATAGGCCTATTGATATCACATAAATATTTGTAAAGGCGCTCAAATCCGAAAATAACATTAACCGTTCAACCGCCGGCAGTTTTTTAGATTCACTTATATTTGTTTTTATATGAAATAGGGACTCATTGACGAGTCGCTGTCGGTTAAACGATTAATTAGCATTCATAACAAAATAAGCAATAATACGAACATATTTCAAAGGAATTATTAATCGTGGAAATTTTAATAAAACAACTATTTAAGCTCAGTGTAAATTTATAGCATTATCTGGATTGCTATATTAAATTTCTAATTAAGAGCAGATTTAGTGTAATAGATAACAATCAAAATCATCATTACAACGCGTCTCATTACATTTAAAAGGCTCTGTTGCCTAAGTAGTTCATTTTGTCCTTAGAATAAACATCTTAATTAATTCATAATAAACAATTGCAGCTTAAGCTGCATATTTTTCCTTTTTTTTTTAATCAATAACAGTCGCAGTATTGAACCACAAATAATTGGCTTCTAACGATATCCTAAAATGTATCAAAAATCAGATTTGCAAAAATACGAGAAAGAGAAATTAAATAATACGGCATTTTTTGCTTTTAAACAGATCAAAAAGAGAAATATAAAAATGCACATAACTGAGAGGTTGTGACTAAAATTTGAACAAAAAAAACATAATTTTTTATCGAAATTTTTTTCAGATCATAAAGCATAAATAAGCTTTTAAAAAGTTACAGATAATTACAATTATACAACACTTGACATAGCTATGATTGAATAGGGAGAAAAAATTGACAATCCGGCATTATACAAGGGCCGTCTAGAAAGTAGGGTTACAAGGGTATGTAGGGGAACATTTTGTTTGGCTCCACATGTTTGTCAGCCATTTTGTTCAGTCATAATAAAATAAATCTGCTGTTAACTTTGCAGAACAATACTGCCGTGAATATCCAACGGAAGCTCATGGACGCTTATGGTAGTGATGTGATGAGTCGAGGATATGTCACAAAGTGGGACCATCAGTCATTTATGATGAACTTGTGTAAAAAATTGAAGAACAAGTGCGAAATGTCCACCGTCTGACGTTTAACGACCTTCATGAAGATTTTCCTGTTTCTTAAAATCTCGTTGGTGATATTGTTGCAAGATGGATGCCCAGAATGCTCGTACAGGAGCACCGTCAGAATTTTTAGATTGTTTTGCACAGGAAGAAGAAGCTTTGCTGGATTCTTACGGCGATTGCATTGAAAAAATTTAATATACTTGTGAAGTATCTTATGAATTTCAATTAAATACGTTGTAACCTTATTTTCTGGATGACCATTGTAGTGTACAAAGTAAAACGAGGGACAAATCCAAAAAGGCTATTCATTTTCAAATCGTCCAGATCTATAAAAAAATATTTGAAGTAACGCTATGAAAATAAAATATCCTTAAATAAAAAAAGTATCATGATTTCATCATGAACATTTTATATTAACCAGTTGTGTTCAATGCATTTATTGTAACTTCACGTGTATAAAATTTACAATTTGTTACGTATATAAATATTTTTCCATAACAAACGTCTGTGAAAAAAACTGCATTGTGTATTATTTCACAAGTGGCACACAATTGGTTAAATAAAAAAAATATATATGTAATTTTACGCACTGTTATTTGAAACTTTCTCAGTGCGTAAACTATTCATTATAAATCTAATTAATATCGGTAGTAGTTGGGTTTGAATGGTCCAACTTTGTTAAGGCCTAAATATTTAGCTTGTTCGTCCGTCAATTCTGTAAGATGAGCGTCAAACGTCGGTAAATGTAAACTGGCAACGTATTCATCCATTTTCTTTGGGAGTAGATAAACATCAGCCTGAAAATAAATAAAACATACATTAAGCGTATTGATTCAATTGCTTAAAATAAAAATTGAAGAACAATCTCCATACCTTATATCGATTGGGCGGAGCGTTGAAAAGCTCAATAAGGGCGAGAGCTTGAGTGGCAGCAGTGATGGATACGACGAATGATGGCAAAGATGAACAAGATAAATTGGCCAACCGTCCTTCAGCTAGCAAAACTATACGTTTTCCATTTTCCCATATAACATGATCGACCTAAAAAAAAAAAATATTTTAAATTGTATAAAATCAATAACATATTATTGCAATACAAATATATTTAATATATAAAAGATTACCTGTGAACGAACCCTTTCCCAAACAAGATCAGGAGTTCGTAGACTATGAACATCTATTTCGGTATTAGAGTGACCCATATTACAAACAACACACCCATTCTTCATCCTCTCCATATGTTCTCTAGTGACGACGCCTTTATTTCCAGTAGCCGTAATTACAAGATCTACATTACGGATAACCTATAAAAGCAACACTGCATATTTGGCCTTCAAAACGTTACAGCAAACAGTACATACAAACTACTTCATTATGACTTCTTTGACATTCAATAAAAATGCGCATGTTGATTTATACCTCATTTAATTTTACGACCCGACATCCGTCCATAGACGCTTGCAGCGCGCAAATTGGATCGATCTCCGTGACGTAAACCTAGATAAAGAGGACTTGACGTGAGTGAAAAGATTATAGAGCAAAATCTCAAAATAAAAAATAAAATAAAATGAGCACATACAACACATCCGAGAGCTTTGAGAGCCTGACAGCACCCTTTTCCGACCTCTCCATAGCCACAAACTACGGCTTGTTTACCACCAAACATAAGATCTGTACTCCGTTTTAATGCATCAATTATACTTTCTCTAAATAAAACAAATAAATGATTTAATATTACACAAATCAATGTTAATTGTATCGTCATTACATTAACCCTTTCAGACCCTGTGCACATTGTAATGTATAATAATTTTTAATGTTTTTTGTGGGCTATGTATTATTGTGTTTATGATTAAGATTTATGACAATTTATTCCTTTTAAGACTCCATCATGAGTTATAATGCATTGCAACGTAATTCGTGATTAAAATTTGTGCACATTGAAATGTACATACGGTCTCTAAGAATCAGATGTCATTAAATAAAGATATTTGGTACAACATTTTTGATCCACGCTTGGAGCGATACAGAGAGTAGTGGAGATAATCCGAAATGCGTGGAGAGGCTCAGTCAAGAGAAGTAGAGACGTTGTGATGATCACATTGGATATCAAGAATGCGTTTAACACTGCCAGCTGGGAATAGATCGTTGGGTCACACAGGAAAAACTACCCAGTTCCTGAGTACACTGTCAAGCTTGTCAATGACTACTTCAGAGAACCATGTGTCCATCACAACGAGACTAATACGACGAAGAAATTGGAGATGGGCGTTGTTGTGACAGCAAAACGCTGAGATACATCGGGATTCTCATGAATAACAAGCTGACTTTCAGTAAACACATTGAAGTAGCTAAGCAGAAGGTAGCCAGCGAGCCCAGATTTCCCAGAGCCCAATATTTCGGTGCATACCTGAAGCGGATTGGCAAGGAAGCATCTGCAGGTCGATGATGCTGAACACACCATCACTGACTGTGAGGCTTGGACACCCCAGAGAAACATGCTGAAACAAGCACTCAGGGTAGCCGAGCTCAACGTTGACAACATGGTCCACAGCATGATGGCAAGCAAGAAGAACTGGGACCTTTGGCGCAATTACATTGAAGAAATTCTGAGCGCTAAAGAAGGCATCGAGAGTAATTGTCCTCCTGAAGCAATGTGGAAAACAATACCAGGGGGGTAGAGAAGGACAAGGGAAGGGTTTAGTCAGTAAAAATCTGACACTACCCTGGGATCAAACCCAGGGTGTCTTATGCAAAATTCTTCTCCCACAGGAATAAAAAAAAGCCTCCCTACAACCCTGACCTGGCTCCCCATGATTTGTTTCCTCACTTAAAAAGAATTCTGAACGAGAAACATTGGGACATGATTGAAACCATCCAAGCTCATGTTACATCAACTAAATAACATCTCGGAGATCTTCCAGGATGCTTTCCAGACCTGGCAACACCGCCTCCGAAGTGTATTAATGCAGGAGGGTTCAAACACAGACGGAGTGGACTTACTAGGCCAAATGATAAATTGCCATAGGATATTTATTACATCCAAGAAATGGACTTTGAGATTGATATTCCATGATGTTGACCTAGCTTTAGTGAACAGCTAGTACAAATATAAAAAATACTGTGAAATACATGGAACACAATAAACAAAATCTTTGATTTGCTATATTTTCGCTGCAAGATGGTATATGATCTAATAGCAGTAGGTAAACCAATCTTCTCCTTTTCATCCAAATCGCAAAGTACGCTCGCATGTATACAGCCATAAGTGCAATATGCACTTATACTTACGCAAATAATAATTTTGTAATGTGTTTATAAACTGATTTGGCAATTCAATAATTATTTTACATCATTTCAGCCCATTTGTACATTACAATGTACACACTGTATTTTCTTGGAAAATGAACTTAGAAAGAAAAAAAAAATTGGTGCATGCTTCCAGATAGCATTTCTTTTAAATGAAAACAGTCGGGGTCTGAAAGGGTCAAATTTAATTTGAAGCATTACAACAAACGTCAGATAAATTTGGTACACTCTCATTCATGCAAAAATTATTTGCTCCAATTAATTCAATAATAAATCAAAAATAAAACCGGAATTTAAAAATTACAGCATTACCTGCACGAATATAAATTATCAAACTTCGTCTTTGTTACAGAATCATTGACGTTCATGGCAGGTACGCACAATTTTCCCGCCTTGCTTAGTTGATAAAGCCTATGTACGCCGGTGACGCTCTCCTCAACGATTCCTAAAATGGAAGAATATAAATAAATATTAATTAATACAATGAAATCGTGATGATAGAACGTTTTTGTTTGGATCAAACCTTTTATTGCTTTGAAAGCAGCGGGATGTTTTTTAAGCATTAAATGTGTAGCGTCACCTCCGTCGTCTAATATCATATTTGGTTGCCATCCCTCGGCGGCGATACATCGATCAATACACCACCAGAAATCTTCCTCGGTTTCGCCGCGCCATGCAAATATACTGTAGCCTGAAATTTAAATAATAATATTTTTTTATGTATTGCATATTGCAATAAATAAAATTAAATTTATAATAACACTAACCGGCTTCTGCCAAAGCGGCTGCAACTTCATTTTGTGTGGAATATATATTACATGCGGCCCAACGAACTTGTGCTCCCAACGCAACAAGCGTTTCGATCAAAACGGCAGTCTGCGCGTTGATATGAGTGCACCCAACTATCTATAATTTGAATATTAATCATAAATATGTAAGTCTTGAGTGATTAGTGTTCAATTTTATAACGACGAAATACCTTGGCATTCTTCAAAGGTTTATCTTCGCTGGCTCTAGTTCTCAAAGCGACGATGCCGGGCATTTCTTGTTCGGCGATTTCGATTTCGCGTCTACCGAAAGCATGTTGATTTATATTACGAACACAAAAATCGCTGAAGTCTTTTGAGGACTTTTGTTGTTTTTCACGCGGCGATATTTCATCTTCGGACGAACTCGACCCTGATAAAAAAAACAACAACGTATTAAATGCAATAATATTGTAATTCAAATGAACGACGATATTTAAAAAACACCAAATAATTCAACGCGTTAATAAAACGTTGACATGTGTAATTTTTATGCGATTATGCGAGTAGTTTACGCACTGTTGACTTTCAAATGAATGTTTTAAGTACGTGTACAATAATACAATTAAGGCTTAATTTTGTGTACGCTCTGATAACTTTTTGTTGTCGTTGTATTATATTAAAAAATATAGGACAAATCGCCTGTTGACAAAAATGCTAACAGGTTTACAAATTTAAAATATTCAGGATAGACGACTATTTACAACGAGTTTTATAGAAATATCAGCAAGTCAATATTAAAATAAGAGGACCAGAATTCTTGCATAAGACTGTAACAAAAATTATAATTGCAAATCGTTACTTGTTCAGTTTGTTTAGTCTGGTAGTTTAAATAAAAAATTAACAGATGAATAAATAAGCAATTGAAAATAAAGTACAAAGTAATATCCATAGAAAAATATATTATGGTAACACCTTAATTGTTAAAAAGAAATTGATTTGATAATCCAGAAATATGAGCATCCTATTGAGATCCTACATAAAAGAAACCTTGACATTATACAGAGATTCAACTTTCTCGCACACGCTTCATATTTTTTTCAACTATACAGGATACAAATCATGTGATTTTAGTTTTAAATTAACATAAATTCCAACGCATTTAATTTTGAACACAAAAAGGATACGATAAATTAAACGAGATACTCAGCGACAATCACACAATTTGACAATTTATTCGGAAGAAGATATTTTACTGTAATACATCATTTTTCATATTTATCGAAAGCTCGTTATATCGTATATTTATATTGAATACCGTATACATAACTGAATTTTCATTCATTCATTAATTTCCATCTCCTAAATAGAGCCGCTATCAACGTATTGAATCCTAATCAATAATCCTATAATGAAAACTAATCCAACGATTAAAAGATATATTTCATATCAGCCGACACTCCACAGCAACCCTTATTCATATTTGAACGCCGTCTGCACATTGTTATAGCGTCACAAATGACGATAATTTATTTTAAGGCCGCATATCATTATATGTTATTTAACGGCGCGTTATCACTAATAAAATATAACGTTCATACATTTTCCTCCTGAAATAGAACGGAGTGCAATTATCATATTTTATACTGCGTCTCTATGCCATTATTTGGGCATTTCAAATTAGATCACAGTCAATGTGATACGGGGAGATCTGATTTGAACGATTTGATCCATACGTAGAGCCGCAATTAGAGCATCATTATACACGGTCAAGAGTGACAAATGTAGGAAAATATATATACGCAATGGTAATCATATATGTAATAATTAATGGGGCGACCTTCTCAATCGCATTGTTATTTTCTAGAAGCGAAACGGCCATAAAAATAGCTATTAGATCCGTTGATGCATATAATCATTGTTTATTAGCATCACGGGACTTGTAAATATTGTTGCTAAAAGACCATGACTATATATTTTACAAGCGATGCAGTTTATTGCATCGTTAAAGGAATATAAAAAAGATTGCAACATTCATCTTACTTATAAAACTTGAGTCCCTTGTGTTTTATAACTTTTAATTAAACAAATCAAACTAGAAATGGATGCATTTGGGACCCATAATAGCATCTCAAATAGGATCACTTTTGGTACTTATCATATAAGAAATAGAAGCAAGGCATTGAGAGCTGCACGCCACATGTGCGTTCATACTCTCTCTGGATCGCTCGAATGCGTACTCAGCATGTGAGTGCATACTCATCAAAGGGTCAACGAAGGCCAAATTTTTTTTCCGAATAAATTTTTGTGACAGACAAACCAGTATAATTTTCATCGAAACCGAATTGTCCCCGGAAAACGAGGACGAATGGTCACCTCTCGCTGCATTAGGACTTTTATCAGTCTATGCTAAAAAAAAATTGTAACGAAAGACGACCATTATTAAGTGGGTCATGGAGAGTTTGTGTGAATGTGAATGTAGGTTCTGCCACTGGTTATAAAACATTTGAGCTAACAAGAATTCAAAACTATTCCGATATATCGCATTTTTATTTATGAACTGGTTAAAATTCATCGTCCAATTAGTGAAGCTTGCAGAATTTTAAACAGAAGCATCGAGCATGTAAACATACAAAAGGATAAAATACACTCTATAATGTTGCAATGTTTTATTCAGATTTGCAAACAAAATATTTTACATTACTACATTCGTATGTGCACTGATTTTCTCTCAGGACCGCGCAGCGTGAGTCAAGCTTGTATATCAATAAATGATTTAACATCCGCGCGCAACGGCGCTGTTGATCTGAGCAGATTTAATTCGCCAAATTAACAGCGACATCTTCCGTCTCTCTTTAGATGCAATGTGCTATTTTAGCAGCGCTTCTTTGATCGCTTCTTGCGCATGCATCGTTGCCGGTTGGGGAAGGCGGGAGTCTAGGAGTCGGCGGTTGGCCTTGGCTGCGGGAGGACGTCCTTTCCGCAGCCAAATCCCTCTCTCTCGTGCCGAATAAAAAGTTACATAGAGAAGAGTCTTTCTACTATTTATTATGATTCTAAGAAGATCACTAACTATCTGTAGCGTGGATAAAACATCATCCTCATATAATAGCGCTGTTATGTAGATTTAACTCTTTGCGGTCCTATGTCGAGTCTGGCTCGACATTTTGTTTCTACATTTTTTCCACACTCAGATTTAAAATCATGTGATTTTATTTTGCATATCGTGTTCAGGAAAGTATTTGGAAAGGAATATTGGAGTGGGAGTGGGGCGCGGTCCGGAGATTCCTTCCCGAGAGCGCTCCCGCTCCACGCAAGCTACGCAACAATGGTGTCAGAAGTGGGATAGATCCCAAAAGACTCACCTGATGGTTTTCAAATCAGATACGGACAAATTCCATTATAAATTTAATGTTTATTTTGTCGTCATCTATTGATGATTGATGTGACGACTCTTTATTATGTACTCTAAGAAAAAAAAACGTTCAAATATTGCATTTCTTCATAGAAGCAAAAAATATCATTATCTTTATATAAACGAATTATGGACGTCATGGACATGGATACAATTTCTTCGATGTTAAACGGAGTCTACTGCTTTTGATGCATTTGATTGAATGACGCGAGCATGAATGACATTTACCATGATATATCATTCTTATCAGCATTAGAACGCCATTTAAAATAATTTAGCAAGCGATCGCCGAATAGATTTATTCCATTGAATCCTGCTTTTGTTGATTAATTTAAAAAAATTATATATCACCATAACTAGCCGGGTCGATCGAAGGCCGACTACTTTTTGAAAGATCTTCACGTGATAGATCGCAGATGGTAAAATTAACAGTAGGGACAATAAATGGATCATTTATCAATGCTGGGGATTATTTGAGATGGCAGCCAGCATTTTTCAATGGAAAAACAGGAAAACTCTAACAAAATGCATACTTACATCGGTGCGACATGATGGTGATGTTACCTCGCTCCTATTTTTTCTTTGAACAACCACTCACAAATCACAGTGTCTGTCTGAACATTAAATCACATGATTTAGATGGCTAATAAAATTGATCCAACCGAAAGCTATCTGCTTCCAGAAATGCCGTTTTGTTTTTATCAAGTTACTTGATAAGACGTCAGCGAGCTGAATGCGAGATAAAAAGAGCAACAAAGCTCATGGTAAACATTTTATAAGCTGTTACTGTGTATGCACGTGGAAAAAGTAAACCAGTTATTTTTATTAACGACATACGTCGGAATGACGAGATCAAAACGTCTCGACAGATCGACGAGCTTGAGATATCTAGATTCTCGACCGAAGGTTTTAATCCTCGTCTCTTAGGACGATTCAGTGCAAATCGACGAAAGAAGAATACAATTGCAATCGGCAATGCTGAATAACTTGATGGTGGTAATTATGATACATCATCATACATTGGCACAACGAAAAATAATCAAAATTAGTATGACGTACATGGGATTCGCCTTCTTGGAAAAATGAACAGTACCAGAATTAAGATGAATTGCTGAATGAACGAACACCTATTGTAATTCAAGCCGCGAAGTACATATCAATTAGAATGCTAAGTTGTACGCTTTGAAACTGCATAAACCGCAGCTAAGACCAAATCAGCATCTCAATCGATATTTTAATAAACACAGAGATTCGAAGCATTAATAACTGAAAAGTCTCATTTCGACCTCTGAGCGAATAAAATCATAATGTTCCGTCGTTCATCGCAGCCGACTCGTGGGTCGAGACCATCATTACCAATCAATTGCGGATTCGCTTGCGAATAACACAACGACGAATGCCGCAAAAAGCCCTGAAAGGGGACAGAGTGGCCATAAGGTCTGTATGCTCAATTGGTCCGCTTTTCGGACCGCTGAATGAACGGCTCGCGATCGGATGCCATACCTGAACATAACGATAATGAAGAAAAGAGGGATTAGACAACTTAGTGTGTATTATAAAAACGGACAGAGTCAATCAGCGTTGATGCATGTAAAGTAGAATGCTTGAGTAAAATAAAAACCATGTGCCACTCTCGACTGGGTCGGTATTCTGCGTTTTGCGCCCCAAATCTAGTTGCGCCCGTGGCGGGCGCCTGTTTTGCCACGCCCATGTTACGACCCTGCGTGTACGCTACAGATACTTTATGTTTGAGCTCAATTTGTATCCGATTATTATTGTGCAAAAAAATTGCGTTGGAAAGCTACAAAAGCCAATAAATCAACATCAAATTAAATCGGGCAATAGGAGCTTAATTCTTTGATTGGTGAGTTAATTTTTGTAGCGCACACGTTCCGGTAGTGAGTTATTTTTTTCGATTGATTCTTTGTGTCAGATAAAACTTCGTTGCAAATTTAATTGAAACGTGACAAAACAATAAAACCGATCGTAAATTGAATGTTTGACGACATCATAATATGAGTAAATCTTGTAATATTCCACTAGAAATACAAGCATTTGCGGGCATACTCATCAAAGGGATAGGGGTGAATCGAGAATTTTGATAAATATGCACTAAAATTCTTGATCGATTCATATCCACGATAAACAAACGATGAATCATCGCAAAGACTGGGATCACCTTTTTAGTTCCATGGAGTTTGAGAGAAAAACTGTTCAAAAATGCAGCTGAATAATGTATTTAAAATCGTTTTTTGCTTGAGTCGGAAAGTGTTTACAAAAAAAGGGATCAAAGGACTACCAAAGCGATGGGAAGATATCTTGAATAATGTGTTAATGCATTTGAACCACTTTTACTAAATACGCAGATACTTTTCGGTCCCCCTAATTCTAATTCTAACAAAACTAGTTAAATTGACGGGTAATACGAAGAATTACACACATCTGTATGTTAAAGATGAAAACTGCACTTATTTTCCGCCTAAAAACGCTTCACAAATCACAATCTCCACGCGACAAGAACGAAAATGGATCTTGCAAGAAATTTAGAAATACACTAGGCACATTTATTGCACGTTGATAACGAAAGATCGCCTCTTGAACGTTTAATCCGATTGTTTACCATTTTAATCTCGTCATCTAATTCTGTCAGGCGGTTGCTATATAAAATGGTAAAAATAACCAGACATCTTGATCATAAATTTCTTCGGAAGGCACTCCGTATCATCATCTTTTTTATTGCAATAAATCCTTTTATAACGCATGTAACGAGCAGTGATATTCAAATTGTTACATTCAAACGTCCGATTAAATTCACCACTTCAAAAATATATCCCGAGGGTGCAAAATCTTCAGAGTGGAATCGCTAGGCGAGATCCCCAATTTTAATTACTATAAAATTCTAGCACGATGTCGGGTCATGATGATTTAGTCAATTGATCATTTCAAGGGCGCGAAAATCCGGTAATTTCCAGATGCAATCGGGATGAAATGAACGACACAAAACTGGATACAAACGACACTAATGATTGACTGACCAACTACTTACATAACATACGTATGTTCTGTTATAATAAATTTTAATGCAGAGAATGTCAAAGCTGGCTGACGAGCTCCTCGATATGATTTTGAACTATTTTAACAACAATTAAAAACAATAAATGTATCAAAAAGCAGACATTTATTAAATCTTACTTATTTTACAAAAATAAATTGTGACATGGAAAAGTCAAGGTTTCCGATTTTCTTCTAAAGAAAATACATTTTCATAAAAATTGGCGAAACTCGGCTAAATACGACATTGGAAACCTAGCAAGTGCCACCGATCGGATGATGATTCTCGAAGAATCGAAACATATTGCAGTGGATGCGATGGCAGAAACGATACTTATCAAAGCAATACGGAAATCGCTGCGGATGTAAAGCTTCGAGAAGCATCCGAAAAATAGTAGGGAGGTCGGATACGAGTAGGAAATTCAATCCCGGGATCCCGGACAATTTTAGATGCTCATGAATCCTGGGATTAGTAAACTTAATCCCGAAAAATTCGGGATTGAATTTTTTATCTAACAGAAATCGTACACCTCACCAGCACGACGAATGGTACTAAATCGAGACATTCCCGTCGAAATCTGGACGCTTGGAAACATATAGAGTATATTAACCTTTTTTAACGGTGATGTATTTACTACACCTCGACTCTAATAATGGGAATATCGATATGAAATATAATAGATACGGGGTTTAAATTTTTGGTATTCCTCCGTAATATTCCTACGAATCACATCAAAGTATTATAGTATATAAGTATTAATCTGCAGCGACGGAAAAAAAATGCTTTGTCGGGAAATCGGGAATTATGCGAGTTTTAGTCCGTGTCTCAGCAGAAAGGAATTTTATCAGTCACATTGATGGTGTTATACGAAAATGGGGGATCACGCGGTCATCAATTCGAACTAGCGTCAAAATATATAATGACGATATCTCTAACGCGTGTGGGGGCTGAGCGTGCATTTTCAGTAGCAAGTTGTCTGGCTTCCAAAATCAGATCCAGACTAAATGAGGAAACACTCGATGCTGATTTATGTGAGAAACTCGACCACCGGTGATGATATGCCTGAACTATATAATATAAACGCCAAAAAATATAAATAGAAAAAAATTGATTTGAGATGAATATGAACGTTTTTATTTATTACCATAGACCTCGATAAAGCATTTGATATTGTACATTAGTACAGACTGTCACAAATTCACACCAACAGCGTTATGCCACATACGATTAAAATAATTTGATGGCAATCAACACGAAGCAACGAAGGCGGATATCTTTGGCGTAGGATCATCCAATGGGATGAATAGATGTAACATTTTCTCGAGTCGTGTGACAAATAGCGTGCTGTCTTGCTGGAAATAGACATCAGACACATCAATACGATTCAATTGCGGCCATAAAAAGTCATTCAATATTGATTGGTATCACATAGCGACAGCATTTCCATCGCCATCTTCGAAGAAATGTGGCCCGAACACATTCAACATTTGCCTAAAATGATGGATTTATTACACATGATCGAATAATTAACAACATCTGATACACCGATGACACTTTGTCAATATGACAATCCACCTGTGAAGAGTGCATAAAGGCAATACGTCATTCAAATAATTTAATATTATCAATGAAGACAATCAACGCCATTTTGCATCGAAACATTTAAAATGTTACTTTCGTTTTAAAATTATTTATTTCCGTCGCTGCAGATGAATACTTATATACTATAATACGTTGATGTGATTCGTAATTATATTACGGAGGAATACAAAAATTTTGAAGCCCATATCTATTATATTTCATGTCGATATTCCCCTTTATTAGAGTCGAGGTGTAGTAAATACATCACCGGTGTGGAAAGTTAAATATAACAATTTGAAAAACATGTATGAATTTTTCGGGATAACGTTTACTAATCCCGCGATTCATGATCGGATTGGATTTTCTAGACGAAAGGGCTAGACAAAACGAATCATATGATGTTGAATTGGTAGCGCCTGTCATCTTATCAGTTGATTTGTATGAGCAGCCTGAAGCAAAAGATGAAAAGCTGGGGATTTTGTAATTTAGCACACAAAGGCGACAGGAACAAAAATAGATTCGTAATCAAACGAGGACTTTCCAATCTTTATGAAACTGTTTGACGACTGGGAAGCACTGGAATTGATCATTAAATTTATCATTGCGATTACACGTTCGATAGTTTCAGTCAAACGAGTGTCGTTAAATCATAAAACTAAACAATCAAGTAATTATACATATAAATCGTAAAAATAGTAGAGATTGTCAAACACATTTACGTTGGCGATTAATTTTTTATTGCCATTTTAATAAAGACGTCGGACACACAAGATTAATGGACGTATAACGGTGCAGATTTTAGCTGGAGAATCGTGTTTTTTGGGCCTTGAACTTAATGAACGGAACGATGATCGTCAATAAATAAAAATCGAGAAACTTAGCCGGGTCGTTAATAATTATCGCGAAAAAAATTTACACAACCGAAAATAGCGATAGTGATTCCGACTAAAACGCTCGTTTATAAGTATTTAAGCCAATCATCAGAGTCATGGACAAATTTAGTTCGGAACGTAAAGAAAATGGGTTAAAATACAAACACATAGGAATGATTACCTCTCTTCTTCGGCATTTCATACGTTTGCTTGCACAGCATGCAATGAGTGCACCAATTTCCAGGAATACACTGAGATGAACAGTCTCGATCTTAACCTCGAGCAGTACGACGTTTCATGTTTATTTTGGGAATAGCATATCTTTCAGGAATAGTTAATGGATCGTCAACTTCGACAAAACAGGCAATGATATCCAATCGAACCATCAGATAGTGCGAAGATCGAAACACTAATCGCCGAAGTATTCGCCGCCTTCTAAAGATTCCAGATGATGCTATTTTCAGCAAATTACATTAATCCCCTGCTTAAATCTATTAAAAAACTTCATTCCATTTATCCTCAGCACATCTTTGCGGTAAATACATTTATTTTATGCCTTTCTAAGCCATATATTTTAACGATGTCATGGAAACAAGGTCGCATGCATAATAAAAATGAAGATCAACGATTTGGAGAGTGATGACTCAAATTTAATCAACGGTTCGGAGCGTCGAGTGACCATAAGAAAGCGATGACCCAATCAGATCATGATTTCGTTGAAAATCAAAGTGAGTCTGTCTGAAAATTAAGGCACAAATGACGGTTTTAAAAAATGAATTTGTATCGTGTGCACGTACGAAATATGGTTGCAGGCCTTGAACGATCCGATAAGGCTTTCGCATGCACCAGATCCCATGGGACTTCTAATATTTTGCAGGCCAAGGTGTTCATTAGCTTCTTGGCCTACAATATCGTTATGTGCTCGTTCAAACACGAAATCGAGCTAAAGCTGAGAAGTATTAACGGCCTTAATACGTTAAAAATAATAATCGCAAACGTTTCAAACAAAACAAAAACATATAAACAAAAAAGTGACCTGGATAACTTTCTTAGTACGACATGCCCAGTTTACTGAGAAACGTCCATATGACAGTGTAACTCGAAAATATTATTAATTATCTAGGGTTAAATCAAAGAGCAAGAGGTTTAAAACAGCAGAATATAAATGAATCACTGGAATTCGATCGCAAATATGCGACTGTACTGCTCAAAAGGATACAAATATTTTTTTGTAGTCATTGACGTTCAACGACCATATCGGCTCATAAATTAGCATATTGATAAATTGTATTCGGCTCGGATGAAGCGTCTTTTTGAAAAAATATTTTCAAAAACTGGTTTTTTCATGGGCCAAAACGCCAGAAAATTAAAAAACAAATATTATGCACGGTCGATCGGTCGTGCATAATTTTTCAGGAGACGGTCTCGATAAATCAAGACGAAATGTCAACCGGGATGGAGCACATAATGGCATTCGTTACCAAATTAAAGGCTTCGCCGTAATGAATAGGCCATCCAGCAATCCGTGAAAAAGAAATTTATACAAGAAGCCACACTTAATTTAGGCGGACGCAAATTACACGTCGAGGTTCGCGGCGCAAACATTTAGGGATTCCGCGAAAGCCACGAGAATTACATTTTTCGGAACGCCAAGAACAAAAGAGACCCTCGATGGCACTTCAAACGCGAACACGGAGGACTGTTATCTAATGCATCGCACACGGAATCGATAAAAACTGCGCTAGGACGATAGCAATAAGTTCATCAGCGACGAATGCTCCGTGTGTTGAATTTCGCAAGACGGTCGTATCTCCATGGCGAAGACGACTATAAAAATTTAAATGGGTCAGGTGCTCTCACAATATAATATGCTCGCCTTGCAATCTGATGAAAAAATACAAGTACGATGCATGGATAAGCCATATTTGGCACACATCACATGCAGCAATATGATTCATGCAGAACTACAGATTTTCCGGGGGCAACACAAAATAATTTTAAGCTAAAAGATGTGTGTTGTGTAATATATAATAAAATGGACTTGCTGGTTGTGTAGTGGTTGCTTTATGCTACGCATACCCACAAATACACACTAGAAGGCGCAAACGAGCAGTCTATATGTACGTATGTGTACGATAAAGACGGAGAGAGTATAAAAGATTCTCCCTTTCTTTCTGATTGCCTACCGCTTGGAGTTTCATTTTTCGTGACGTTCAGTCCATTAAACCCTACCGCGCGAAACATTAATGCATTTAATATTAAATCTATATTCTCTACACTTCTATCTTTTTTACTGAATCCCATATATTAGATGTACCCATAGTTAATGTCGTTTTTTCGATCACACCATTTTCAGTGTGCAAAATAATCTTCAGTGTATAGACCAGTTCAGTCCAACAATCCAAAGCTGACTATCGAAAAAATATCAGAATTTATCAACACATCCTGATTCGATACTCAGAAGATCCTGAAGAAGTTGGACAAGATGTAAAAATAAGGTGTTTTGGTCCTACACGCATTGATCGACCGCAATATGACTCAACATCAGCAGATTCTTGCAAGAAAAATAATTATTAAGCCCATTTCTTCGTGATTTAGTGACTGCTGATGAGAAATAGGGTTTCCATTTAAAGAATTGTGACCAAAGACTATTTCAACCTCTAAACGGTCAGTGCATTTAAAACAGTATTATTGTGTATATGGTGAGATTCTAAAGGCAGAGCCGTAACAAGGGTATGAAGCCCTCGTGGCATGTATCTAACATCCGCCCCTCCCCACGGAAATCTATTAAATATATAAAAATATTAAATTAATACTATTATAAATGTAATAAATTAAATACTATTATAATGTATATTTTAAAATAATATACAAACATAGGCCACAAAGATTGCATGTCCAATCGGTCCGCTTTTCGGACGGCTGATATGACGAATGAGCGCCTCGCGATCGGATGCCATACCTGAATATGTCTACAGTATGATTACAAACTCTCATTATGAAACGAAGTTGTCCGAAGAAGGCCGAACTTAAGCGATAACGAAGAAAAGAGGAATTAGACAACTGACAGAGTCGGTCAGTGTTGGTTCATATAAAGTTATATGGTCGAGTAAAATAATTCTGCGTTTTGCGCCCCAAGTCCAGTTGCGTTCGTGGCGGACACCTGCTTTGCCACGCCCTTGTTAAGACCCTGTCTGAAGGATTTAATGGAACATTTTTTTAAGAGATTAAAATTTCAGTTCTATAGAAGGGATGAAAACCGACCTTACAGACAATTTTCAGTCAAAGCCCGCTGGATTTTACGAGAAGGGCATGGCTGTTTTAAAAGAAAGGTAGTAGAAAGTGATAGATAATGTAGGTTCCCTTCAATTAGGCAACGCCTGAAATGTTTCTGAGTCGTTCCGGACCACTGGACATCCTAGTTCCTCACAGGACATGGGCGGTTTAGGGCCTCTTTGCTTAGGTTTGGACTTTCACCGACTTCGGAAAGTTCGTGTGGAGATCTGTTTATGCACGCAGACTATGATCCATGGACATGTTCGGAATGGCGTCTGATCGCGAGGCGTTTTTTCGATGTGTCAATGGTCCGAAATTCGGACCGGTTGAACACGGAAATCTTATGGCCACTTTTTCCAATATTATTAGCCGACACGAAAAAATATCTCCGTCGAATTATGATTTACATTGATTATTTAAGTTTTGATCAGTTTTAAATTTGTTACCGGAGTGTTAAAAAGCAATGTCGTTGCAAATTTAAACTTATAACACAGTCCAATAACAGCGTTTGACATTCAATTCGGTCAATCAACATCGACGCTATGCCATAGTGGCGTGACCTGCGCTAATAAACCTCATTTCTCGGATGAACGAGTCGATTTGCTTATGAAAATGCGCTTGGCGTAAAAGGACGACCCAATTATCAAGACGTGCCATATATGGCACGAGCTGCACATCGGGACGATCAAAACGAGGAAGCAAAAATAATAAAGCAGTCGTTGTTGCCCAACACCCAATTTGAGCTGCCAATTATGTATCGTACGCGTGGAAACGATGCCAAAGGGTGCCTGAGCTGAATTAGAGCAATTAAAAGCGAATGCCACAAATCGGTCAGCGTGTCATGGCAAAAAAGCGAAAACACCACCGACGAAGGCGCAGATCCTCGATGATCACGTTCCGAAAAACGTGCCAATCTCCCCCGCAACGGTGGGCGCAGACCGCAAGAGCCTTAAACAACTCGATCGATATTCGCGCGGAGGTAAAGCGAACTCGATTATTTTTGCGGTCGCGGCGATACGCATTGCCAAAACACAATTATTTCAAAAGGAACGGCCTCTCAAAATGGCAGAAAACAAATCAGATCATGGACAGATTGCGATATATCCCATCGTGGATCGTCGTCGAAGTCGAATTCGAACGATCCAAGAGGGAATATCGTCGGAACGCAGCCCTCGGGAGTCGCAAAGCGCTCGGACTTAATTGTATGAATATGTGAATCAAATACCATGATTGCGCGTGCTTCGAAGCCTACTCCGACCAGTTCGACCGTCCATCGACAGCACCGATGAGATTGCAAGAGACGATACTGAGAATGGAGCATGAGAGCGTTGAGCGATGCAGTCATTTGCCAAATAATCACGCACGACACGCTCGTCAATGGAAATCTCCAAGAAAATGATTTACAAAAGCGACATATTGCCGGTGACTAATCTCATTAGAAGCGATCTTGTGATATTTTTGCCTCTTTTCGCTTTGGTATAAAAATAGACTAATGTAGGAGGACGAATCGATGGAAAACCACTGAAAGATATTACATAAAGAACGCAAATTTGACGATCATGAAACATAAGCAAACCCAATGGACCCAATGGAGAAGATATTGACAAAATACATATTATCCCAATTATACGAAGATTTATTTCAGGATAAGAGTAAAGTCTGCAAATTCAATTTAAAAGTAAGTTCAGGCGTTAAGAATCAATTTTAATCTATCAAGGATCGGATATAAACATCCCTATTTAAATTTAAACACGAAGAGTATAAAAATGTTTAACCTTTAAAGTGCAAGGTAATGTTATATCTTTGCAAGGAATTTCCGCTAAAAGTGCGATGTGACGATATATTGACGCTTAACTACAGCCAGAAATAGTTTTCTATAATGTCGTCTGTGATGAAAAAAAAAATGATGTCTCGACGAGTTTGACATAGGACCCATCGGAACAAGATCAATGTCATAACACGTGAGACATGAGTCATCGCTATGTGATACTATACTTTTACAGTCAACCCTTCTATAGCGTCGAGATAGGGACTTCTATAGAAGGACCCGGATACGCATTTATAACCGAAAATGCCGCAAAAAGGCCTAAAACAGTGGCTAAAAAGTTTGTGTGCTCAACCGGTCCAGCTTTCGGACCGCTGATACGACGAATTAACGTTTCGCGATCGGACGCCATGTACACAGAACATGATCTGCGTCCATGAATAAATCTCCAGGCAAGAGCTATTGATTTAGCTGATAAATTTAGATGCAAGAACGTTTTATAACTCGTCGTTTTCCTTCTTTTCGGCTCAATAAAACACGCATCGAAGATAATCCAATAAAACCCATACGGAAAAATAGAAAATACGAACGTTCAATGGCGTCAATAACAATGGAATTAAGCGACGACTTCCTCGAACGTCGATATTATTCGTCTTGTTCACATCAATTTGACATTATTCACACATGTTTAATCTCCCAAAACCAGAACAATAAGACTAGGAAGTCGCGGTAGACCGATTTATGTGATTTACATCATCCGACTAAACGCAATTTAACACAAAGTCGAAAGAAACACTTCACCGCAGCGTCATAGAGACATTTGAGACTTTCACTTTCGAACAATCGAAGATGTTACGTAGTCTATGCCGATGTGCTTATGCAGTTGTTGCACCATTATGATCGATGGCTTTTTTCTCCCTGCTCTTTGAATGCATACGAATTGAAAACTGATAAAGATCTCACTTTGGTCCAAGTGGTAGTAATTGTATGAGGGCGATGTAATTGACGTTGGTGTCGATTAACAGTAGCACCAGTGCTAAATACCAGCTCTAAAATTTAATCGAACTTGTAGCTAAACATACATTTTGGGCATATTGGTTCGGTTCAAATGACGCATGTACATTTGTCAGCATCAAATTCGTCGAATCTCCAATTAAAGACAATTCAAACGCTTTTTTGAGATGTAACAAACACCAAAGCTCGACTACGTCATGAGAATCTTGTTTCGCTGGATTGAAAAAATCTTTATTTATAATCATCATGCAACAACAAGACCTTCAGGGTCAATTCTCAGATTTTTTAAATTAAAAAAAAAAACAAGAAGAATGATCTCAGGCTATTTTACATATTTGTCGTATGTTAATTAATTTAAATATTTTTATAGCGGCGAGTAATAAATATTTAGAAACGTGGACGTACGTTACAACGATGCACATAGCGTCCTAAAAATATCCATGTAAATTTATAGAAGGAATCTATATAAAATCGAATCCGTTTAGAATGACAATGGCGGGCTGAGAACGCTCGGAGAAGAATATGAGAACCTTTTATGATAATTCGTCCACACGGGGGCCATACAAAATATGAAACCATGAGGAATTGAATATATTCAAATGAGATCTCCGAAGGAGGTACGCATCAATTATGCATGCAGATTACAGAACGCTCCCAATCATTAGCTAAATCGAGGGCGAAAACTTAAAATTATCATAGGACGTCCTCTTTAAAACGCCACAACGACAAATAAAGACGCGTTTATATAATATTTGCCTTCGCGTTTAAATAATATATTTCTGTTGTCCTGTTTAGCTCGATAAATATTTAAATTTATACACTGTTACCGCTTTAATATCGCCGTCAAAATACAGTTTTCATTAAAGATATATTCAATATCGTTATTTTAACCGTATATATCAATTATAAAAGCTTTGTTTTATACTAAATAAGTGTCGTAAATGAATGACACAATTAAAACACTTCACCGGTCGTACGATATCAATCAATTTAGAATACAAATACTTGAAATATATAAAACGTTTATGATAAATGACACGATATTTATAATATTATATAAATGACTCACCGGTATACGAAGCCGAGCTGTAAGAATCGGCCGATGATGCCGATAGAGAGCGACTGCGATATCTGGCAGACTTTTTCAGCGCGCCCGATTTCGTGTCCATTTTGCTGCGACCCGAGTAAGCCGCCGCGCTGTCTATAGTTTTCACGGTGGAACCTGGATCCGTCACTGGACTATCGCAGACTGACGATAGGTTGTTTGTATTCTTTTCGTGGTTTATGTTTGGCTCGGAAGCTTCAGCCATGTTTTGAAGAAAATCTCCTAATGGTGCTAAATGAGTATCAATTTACTTGGTACCGCTACCCGCTCGTGCATAGGCTGAAAAATATATTTGAATTTTAATATTCATTCATATTTATAAATTTAAAAAAAACGTTTTTCATTAATAAACATTGTGAACGTCGCGAACGTAAAACATGCCAATATTAAAACAAGCCTGAATTATAGCCTCAATCTAAATATTCATCAGAATCATAGATATAAGCGTTGATGTCGTGAAATAATTCACGTCTACAAAGCTCTTCTCGATTTAAATCTGTAGCGTAAGCATACGTTAAAAGCCATTTACACGGAAATAACGTATCTTTAAGCATTTAAATTTATCCTGCGCCGTCGCATTATGTAAATTATCGTTTATTTGCTTCAAAATGTACCTTCATAAGTGTCCGATGTTCGTATAAATCTACATTTCATGCGGCAGTATTTCAAAAAATATAAATTCTCACATTGCAGGGTTATACAATTAAGCCTCTACGATACTAATCTCAAATATCTATTTAGCATCACAGCACTAATATCCTAATGTCGTCGGCTAAGAGTGAATGATGTCGGATTTTATTATGATGCTTATTAATGGAAACAATTGTGCAGAAAATTAACACGATGCAAATAGCAATCAATGTACGGTATTATATAATTGTATTATAAATGAGCTGTGGAATAAAATTGTTCAATATTCATACGGTTCTCAAAGATATGAAATTTGATGTAATCGAAATATGCAATTTTTAATGTAATAAAACATGTTTTTAACTCTAGATTACTAATCATTAGTCTCATAGACTACATATTTGGAATAAATTCAATATTTATGCAGTTTCCTGTTCTGCAGCTCTCCAAATAAGCAAATTAGTGACCCGAGTGTATTCACTGCGTGTACAGGTCGTCACGTAATATGTAGTGACGGTATAAATTGAAATTATGATTAGCGATCTAAGGTTAAAAAGAATATTCAACAGTTTCAATACCAATATTCTGCTAATGAAATGTTTTATTATAATAAATCATAATTGTGGGGATTCCCCAAATGCTAGAATGACAAATTGCTTAACTTGCGAAGGTCAAAGCATAAATATATTTAAAAAATATAATAAAACATTGAATTGATTATTCATAACGTTAAATAAACTCGTTCATGTAATGACTTATCCGATGTCTTTACATCCGGAGACGGTTCAATGCTAACACACGAGGAAAGAACACTCACCTGTAATGTTTATCATTTTATTTCTAAACACTAATATTTATGATAGTCTATTCTATTAACTAAATATATCAGGTTCTATAACAAAAATGGCTTATATTTATTTTGTAGCATCCATTAAAAATAGTCTCGTAGAGATTCCCGTTATTTTAAAATGGGA
Source organism: Stenopsyche tienmushanensis (assembly GCA_008973525.1). NCBI lineage: Eukaryota > Metazoa > Arthropoda > Insecta > Trichoptera > Stenopsychidae > Stenopsyche > Stenopsyche tienmushanensis. Next base: position 545,248 of record WACJ01000523.1, read on the forward strand.
AATCATTCAAAATGCGTCTGAGCAGCTTTAAAATTTAAATCTTATTAATAAACAGCTGAAATAATATAACTTATTAAAACTACAAGTATACGAGCTAAAAAAATTTAATAAACAGAGAAAAAAAATGATTTAGGTGGAGATTGAAAATAATATATTATAAAAGTGCTAAATGAATTATTTCAAAATAAAATAATTCTAGTAAAAATAAAGCTAATTTTTCACAAAATAAAAAAAATCACAGACGATTCATTTAAGCTGAATACTTTACCATACTTGATTAACTGATATTGAGCAGCCTATTCAAAGGAAAAAAAAGAAAAACTCTTTAATATATGATTTGTGGCATTGAGACGGATAGTTCCCAGCATGTTTAATGATGAAATGAAATAATACAAAATTTCATTGGATCAAATATATAAATCAGCTGACAGTTGTTCAGTTTTATATTTAATCTTTGAGTTGAGAAGTAAATATATTGTGGTTGATCAAACGTTTTGCGAATTACCAAATTGAATTTGGGATTTAAATTGTGGCTGCTTAAAAAAACAGCTGAATATTGGGCCCAGTCAGAAATATTTGGCAAGTTTCAATCAGAAAACAACAAGATTGGCGATTATATTATAAATCGATATGGTATTATGTATTTGCTACGTAAAAAATTGATAGATAGGGCCGAATGGAGATCGCCGAGGAGCTGCTGCACAGGATGGGCGATCGAGACGCTTCGCAGTCCGTTGAAGATCGCAAGTGACTCGTTTTTTTATAAACGTAAACACGAAACTGAATCGCTTTTTATTAACGTGCAAATAAATATAACGGTGGAGAGTGTGTTTCCATTACCTAGTATGCGAAAATGGGGACCGCTTTTGACGGGTCGATCGTGAAAGCTGTCCACTGCAAAAGCGCACAAACGTCCGCAATCGACAGACGCACTGACGTCACCGGCCGCTGGCCACTGCACCCACCGCTCTAATGTCAACCTACTGACTGTGCGTCCTTAACGTCGGCAAAGCGCGCCATCACCGAAACGATCGAAACAAACGATCATTTTTATTAAACGAGATAAAACTAACTTTAGTAAACTTTAATAAAACGCAAATAAAAACGATAACGTTTAACACGTACAATAATTAAAATACAACAGCAAATTTAAACAATTTTAATATTTGATTAAAATTAAAAATATTTTTATTTCACATTAAATTAACTTTAAAATATCTGATGTAAACAAACTTTGATTTTAAATATAATAAAATAAATTTTATATTTAAAATAAAGCTTATTTTGATAATATTATAATTGGCATAAAATAAATTTAATATTTTTTTAAATTACACAATAATACAAATTTATTATCAAGATGATTTCTATAATAAAAAATTAAATTGGCAGTCGATGATAATATAGATCTTTGATAGAGAGTTATTTTCTGGCGGTTTATTTCGCAGGGCGTTCAATCGACGATGCTCGTATTTTATCGTGTTATGCCATAAAAAAAAACCAAACGTTCTTCAATAGTTGCCAGACCGACGCGTAACCTTTTTGCGGGTTTGACGTTTGAATTCTGTCACAAGATAGTTTTGCTTTTGTCTTTTGTGGTAGATCAGCCCCCTTTTCGCCCAGGAATGAATTGTACGCCACGCAAATATCCATATTTTCCATTGTGCGTCATCTCGATTAACGATCGATCTATTCGTTTGTAAAATGTCTTTAAAACTATTGCAACGTTTCGCTCGGTCGCAAGTCCAAATTCTAATATCTAGCGGTCGATTTTGCATCTGAGGAATAAATCCGACGATATTGTGATATTCTCGCTGCGGATGCGTTTGTTTACATTAACCTTCTCAGTGACCGCGTTATCACTAAAGCGAATTTACTCGAAGATCAAAATCTAATTAAAAAATTCCATTTCAGGTATTGAGCATGTCTCAGAGTATAGACGTTGATGGTTTGGCGAATTCCCAAGGTTTATTTTTCCCTCCGATCTAATTACAATTTTATTATGGAGATAAATATATGATAACATTTTTTTTATTCCACTTCAGCCTTAATCCTGTCCCGAGAGCAGTTTAAAAAGATCATAGCCATGAACGCTGTAAATAAAAGATCAATCCTCGCTTCTAGCGACGACGATAACATTAGTTCATCCACTAATCGTGCAGAACTGGAGTTAAAAATAAGCGAGCTTGTAAAGCATTCACAACTCGGACCGGACGAGGTAATCACATATTTATTTGAATGATCTACATTTGAGCTTTAATCGTCATTACTAATATTGTTTTTTTATTTTTAAATATCTTCCGTAGCATCATTATATCGAAATTGTTAACGATGAACACGGTAGAGTTTCTACAAGACTATTGGATGCCAGTGCGGTGACTGGAAATACAGAAACGACGATAGTACAAGCAGATCAAGTTGTCGGATTGGATTTAATGAACTTTAGAGTTATAAGGTATGTTTTGACTATTGAAAATTTAATTGCTATATTTTTTCTGTTATTAAAATTAAATATGAGCATTGCGTTGTGTTTATTTTTTGAAGCTGCGATGACGACGTTATTACCCAAGAAATCACGGAAGATGATGGTGAAGTGGATGTTGGCAGTGTCGTAATGCAAGTTGAAGACGGACAACAGACCCAATATGTTGTGCATCACTCATCTGAGGTATGTTTTCATTTTAATTTAAGCGTTAATTATATGATTATTTTAAAAATATGCAGATCCATATTACCTCTGGATCACTAATCATATTTTCTATCATTATTATCCTATTTACTAGCTACCTTGTTAGTTACATTATGTCAGTGTATATTTATTATATGTCAATAAAATTAAAATATTTCATAACAAAAAACAGCTTTATAGGAATCAAAACAACTTTAATGTTTTAAGTTGACCTGTGATATAATAATTTCAAAATTTTTAATAACCCTACGAACTTATTGAATGATGTGTTAAGTAAATTTAAATAAAAAAATTGAAATTTTTGCAGCTTTCCGAAGATGAAAATGCAATTATAACCGTGCCGAGCGAGCTTCAGCCTTCAAATTCACAAGGTAAATACAATATTTAAGTATATTAATCATATACACAAACAAAAAGTTCCATTCACAAAACAGTTATTGGGTATGTGAATCGCCGCTGATGTGATGACACCTCATGGGAAGTTGGGAGTGGCGTCATCATCCAAGTATCACTAGCGAGGGAGCACTTGCCAAAATTTACATAACATATGTAACACTCATGGTTTTATATATACTTTGAATAACCATCACAGTATTTATAATACATTTTATAGTGTTTATTATTCTAACGGTTATTTAATTCATTCAAAAACCATTGATTTAATTTATAGGTACCCAATATATGCATGTCGTCGAACAAGATTCTGTACCATTGGTGTTCTTCACAGACAAACCAAATACTCTGCAACAGCCAAAACAAGAACCTAGCGAAAAACCAACGTATATATATATTTTATTTAAATAATCTATTATTATTATTCCGTAGTATAATTTTAAATATTTACACTTTATTTTAGAATGCGACGAAAAGGAAAATTTGTAATAACTGAAAAATTGATGAAATCGCCAAATTTTAAATTCTATCTATATTCATGCAAACAATGTGATTTTAAATGTAACGCAATTAAAGAATTGACGGCCCATCGGGTATATATATATAATATAATTTATTTAATTCACGTTGAATAAAATTTAATTTATCGCACAATTTTAATTGCGATTTTATAAACAGTTAAAACATCACTCTACCAATGGAATAATGGGAAGATTTCGACAAGTTGTGAGACCAAATTCATCGGCCAATCAATCCTCACTCGTTCTTCCTCAAACTGCATTTGCTGAAAGTTCTCCGGCTGATGTAATATATGGACTAAATATGAGCTTTTGTTCGGCCTGCAGTTATTCTTCAATATCTTCCCAGCAGGTAAATAATTAAACATATTGATAAATTCTCTCCTCTCTCGAATGTTGACTGCAAGTAACGTTACTTTAACAATTTTGCAAATCACTCGTGTCGTAAATCATCGCTTGTGCTTTCTACTATAGTAATCTCATTTTATAGAGATCCCATTTATTTTTCCAATATTATCTCTTATTTAATAAACACTTATCATTTCAGATTAAGAGACACATATTGAAAGCACACAATCCCAGTAAAAACATACAGAATGAAGATCTCGAAGGAAATGGTAAATACCAATATTTATATTTCTTAAATGCTTATAAATTTAAACTTAGATTGCTCTTTTATAGGATTTATAGTAATCAAAATTTTAGCAAATGCTTGTATTGCACTTTATTTAAAAAGTTTCTATGATTTATCATATTTTTTCTACGTCCACTTGACGACAGGTTCATATCCCAAAAGTCATGAAATATATATTTTTTTGAATGATTTATTGATAATACCGGTATAAAATGTTAATATTCTTTAACGTACTCTCCATGATCATATACACATTTTTCCGCTGACTCTCTTATGCCCGGTACACCCTCGTCGTCATCAATGCTGTCAAAATGGTGTCCTTTGAGTGCAGTTTTGACCCTCGAAGAAAAATACTGTCGACCGGAACTAGGTTGGGAATGTAGGGTTGCCACGCTGTTTCCCTCAGGAGCTCATGAACGCACAGAGATGTGTGGCTGGGTGTAATATCATGACCAGTATTTCATGACTTTTGGGACACATCCTATATATGACACTATGAAATATATTCTAATACAAATAATAAATAAGGTACAACTCTTCTCTCTATTCTATGAGTGATTAAAAATTATTTTGCTATGCAAAAACAACTTGCCTAATATTGATCCAGATAAAAATACATTGTTGTCTTCATAATTATTGCATATAAAATCTATTTTTAGCTTAATTAATTTTCCTCGATATAAGGCGAGTGTATTTGTTGCGTAACAGAGGAGACGTAACGCTGTTGATCCTTTTTGAAGATAATCAATGAAAATTATCACATGCGTATCCCAAAAAACGGATGGCATAACCTTGCCTGTTGATAGAACTGTCTTCGCCTTCTTTGGAGCAGATTCTCCCCTTTCCGTGTTAAGGAGATGGCGGTAGATAGCTGACAGGAGAGGTGCTCCACGTTGACTGTCGGCCACCACCTCTTCAATTTTTCCCCTTGGTTAGGAACCGCTTGAGATGTCACTGGTTCACGGGCGGTTTAGGGCTTCGCTTTTTAGGTTTAGACTTTCCCCAACTTCGAAATGTATTCATGTGGAGATTCATTCATGGACACAGACCATGTTCTGTGGACATATCCGTGCATGGTGTCAAACGGTGAGGCGCTCATTTGAAGTGTCAGCGGTCTGAAAGGCGGACCGGTTGGACATACAAACCTTGTGGGCCACTCTCTCATCATTTAGAGCTTTTTTTTATCTTTACGATACCGTTTTTGTTCCATTGTGAGCAAACGCAGTGCCCATTTTGCGCACAGTTTTTTCATGGTCAAATTCTTTGACTATCCTTGTATAAAATACACGTGAAAAATACAATGTGTTACCAACGTCCTTATTCTTTGTTTTGATTGCTGCATTTTGATTACGTTGTGGATGGTCAAGGTCTTGAATCGCTTCAGATTAAAAATGTGTATGTAACACATCACTCAATAAGTTCATAGGATGAGTAATGATACAAAAACATTTTTTAATGGACAATGATTTTATTCATAATCTTTGTAGAACGAATTATTTTTGGTTTCAAAGTAGGCTTCAGTTTCGGCAATCACTGGGAGCCAGATCAGGAGAATACGATAGATGGGGAGGCAATTCATGAAATTTAGGTACATTGTGCAACATTGTCTTGGTGAAAGAGCACTATTTTCTTCTTTGTTTGGGATCGTTTTTTCGCAATGCCTTCCGTCAGTCGCGCTAATAATGCCATATAATATTCGCTATTGATGGTTCTGCCTTTCTCAAGGTAATCGATGAATAAAATACCGCGCGCATTCTGAAATACAGAGACCAATACCTTCCTACGGACTTATTGAGTGATATGGTACGCGTCAACCTACGAAATTATTGAGTGATGTTATATCGGATTGGTTATATTGGAAGTTTTAGGTGGAGCAAAACGATCTAGGATAGCGAATATTTTGCTCGCCAAGAAATGTTAGAAGACGCATTAAGAACAAAAGATTGAGATTAACCCCGAATTTTGGCAAGTTTAAAGATATACTGTCAGCATGGAACACCTTAATCCTTTGGTCACAGAAAATCGCAAAATCACAGTTTGTCTTGCGGCTTAATTTATAGTCTTATTGCTAACACAAGATAATTGGAAGATTTAATACTTTAATATTGGAGAGAATAATTAATGAACTGATAATTTCGTAGGAATTCAAAATGAGATTTTATAGTAACGAAGTAAAAATTGTATTAAGCGTTTATTAGTTGTTCCCATTTATTTAACGGTAATTGATCCATGAAATTATTAACGTTTGTTTTAAATTATTTATTAATATGTCTTGAGTGTTATATTGAATTTGTTGTGTTTTATTCTTAAATTTATATTAAACGACTATATACAATATATTCTCTGTTTAAGGATTTTTTTTGGGGTCCTGTTATATATCATCTGTATTAATATTTTTCAAAACTATTAAATATTTATTCTAGTTGTACATAGAAATAACATTTTTTTTTATTAATACACATACTGTCAATACTTCAATAGCGATATTTGATATTGTAGAAATTGTTAAATTATTTTCCAAATGCATTACTATATTTCAATATAAATCCCCAAAATAGAGATTATAATGTATGTTTTTTTATCATATAAAATTTTATTATTTGTATTACAATGTACCATGTTTTTTATATGGGTTTAAATTTTAAATAAACCACTTTACAAAATTATAGTGCTTTATTATTTTCATCATAGAGATCTTTTATAAACATACTTTCATTTACTATTTATAATCCATTGCGTACACAAAATAGAATGCGATGAAGATGGTAGAAATTTATTAATCATTGCATGTTTAAATTCAACCACCAAGCATTTATGCAAGGTATTTAATGCTCTTCTGCAAATTAAAATTATTAGGTCGATGAATGCAATTATATAATTTTATTACTTAGGGTTAAATGATTCATCACATTTACAATACAGCATTATTTTAAACGCATATGAAATATAGTTTTTTAAAATGAATTACGCCGTGTTCATGCTTCAAGTTTTATTTTTCCAGTGAAAGAATCCAAAATCCACCGCTACTCCAAGTCGTACGATCGCGGCAACGACGAGAGCCAACTCTCCATGCACCACTTCTTCTGCGAAGACTGCGGATACGAAACGGGCAGCAAGCATCTGTTCAAGCGGCACAATTGCAACAGGTCGGCCAATCAAGCCAGTGCGGCCCGTTGAGACTGAGAATTTCAGACTCGGAATTCTAGCGTCATACGCGCGCTTATAAATATATATATATATATATATTAATATTAATTTGTTCGTGAACTTTACTATACAAAAACAAAATTAATTTTCATATCTATTTTGATAAGGATTCATAGTAAAATGTCAGTTTTATTTATTGAATCACCAAACAGTACAAAAGAAAAACAAGCAATGACGTTAATGTAAGGAAAAATGAATATTTGAGCAGTGCGATATTTTATTACATTTTTACAAACACTGCATGACGAAATCCTTACTGACGATCATCGTTTCATTTCTTAACGTGTTGGCGGACACGTCTGCATTTTGCAGTCATTTTTAATACAAATAATGCAGACACATGCGTTTTAAGCGTTAAGACAACTTTACCCTTTAATCTATCATTTGTTATAACATCACTGGTTTATTTTTATAATAAACGATAAATTTTTGTCATTTTCCTATTCTCAAATTTTGTCATCGACTGCCGATTTTTAAAATGCTGTATAATAAAGCCTCGCTTTCGGCTTAATGTAATTTATCTTCACTATTTCTAATATTTACATTCGTTCATTCACCTACTCTCATAGACATGATGCCGTTCCCTATAATAAATATTCCTCGATTTATATTAATTAATATTCGAGCCTACGATTAGTATTTTTTTAAAATTATTCCTCACCTCTCAAATATATATATATATATACATAATTTGAATACAATAACATTAAAAATCTGTCAGGAATATCAAAATTTCATGTTTGTATGAATAAAAATTTGTAAAAAAACTTGGATGTAAACATTTTTAGATCGAAATATGATGTAAAACGTGTTATATAAATTATTGGTGATTTTAAATCAATGTTGGAATTAAAAACACAACGTGCGTTCGTTTAAGTTGTCGACGCATATTTGTGTTTTTTAAAACCCACATTATCAATAATTTTTTAAATAAAATATGTTCAGAATCTCTTTCGCAACGGGAGTCTCATATGCGAGTCTTTTTAATTCGCTCTCTCTTAAGAGCACCGTAAGCCTGTGAGTCTTCCCTCGTCATGCGTTGGAAATTAAACGACTTGCATATGAGTCGCCCGTCGCAAAAGAGTTTAAATGTATGTAAGTTTATTCTTTGAAATTCTTAATTTTGGTACCATTGGACGATTTTATTTTTATTCTTAACACATTGTGTGCGGGTCCGGTTTAATGTGTGATGACGCCTATCTATTGATCAGTCGGCTTAAATATATTTTTGTGTGAAAAGATTTCCACTTAAAATAGCAATAGATATCTCTAGTCGGATCACAGTCGCCTGCACCCCGTCAAGAGTTTTTCATCAACTGAGATTATAGTCTCCCGCTCACAACAAGTGGCGCGCCGAGGACTGTAATCATCATTTCCCGCATACAAAGTGTTAAGGTAGATGTACCATAAATTTGTATAAAAAAATATCTTTATTTTAGATTAAATAAAATAATAAGTTGGAATCAACAATTCATAGTTTTATTTTTTAGTTCTATTAAATTCTAGTAAAACCCACCAGATAACTTCGTTTTGTAATGAGAGTTCGTAGTCGTACTGTAGACATGTTCTGGTATTGCGTCCCATCGCGAGCCACTCATTCGTTGTGTCAGTGGTCCTAAAAGCGGACCGGTTGGACACAGACTTTGTGGCCACTCCGTCCTCTTTTAGGACTTGCAGCATTTTCGGGGATACATGTGTCCTCGGGTCCTACTATGATCTGTACGATCACTGAAGCCCCCTAAGAATTTAATTTAATATTTTGCATTCACAATAGTACTTTAACTTTAATAAAATGGATTTGGGAAAAAAAAATGGGCAAGTTAGATACTTGCCCCAAGCATTTCATACCTTCGTTACGGCTCTGCTAAAATGTATAAAACAGACCTAAAAGAATCTTACCAGATGACAAGACTATGCAGATGGAGTTGTTCACCGGAAGCTAAAAGCTTACCTTTACACTGACAATGACAAAGCTTGGCTATTTATCCACTCAAGCAAGGCATCGTTTACTACATCAGCTGGATAGTCGTCTATGCTTGCTTTCTTGACCTGAGCGAGGAATTCAATAGCGTTGACCAGACCCTACTCTGGAACAAGCTGAGGAAGAGAGACGTCCTCTCTACTCCGGTCGACCTGTTAACTTGTTGAACCACATCCTGTATGCAGATGGCATGGTGCATCAAGACTCTGAGTATGCTTTTGGATGTTTGCATGGATGGAAACGCTTCTATAAATGCAGTCAAGCGTCAGCTTTTCCTGACTTACCGTACGTCCCTTTATACAGGGGAGCTACGGACACATTTCCATCAGAGCAGCATGCTCCGGGTGCAGAGTATTCTGTACAAAAGGCGATACCACCTTTTGTACAGAATACTCTGTATCATTAACAAACTATTTCCAGTCATCTCATAGCTACCGTCGATCCAAATTGAACTAAATAAGTATGTAAAGGTTGAGATCTCATCTTTGAAATTCACAGTGTGAGTGCGAGATCAGTGAAATCTTGCCCTAAAGGTGCCGTCGCCTATAAGAGGGACTGGGAGAGTGCAGCTCGTAGCATCTATCATCGTCGGGGATACAAACTGGTACAAGTGAAAATGATATTTATTCATGTATTTAAATAATTAAATTTATTTCAGTTTGCATTACATTCCTGAACAATATGAAAACTATTTCAATTTCGGCACACACAAAAAACAATGATATTGTTGAGTATTATTCATTAATATACATTTTCATATCTACATATAAAATATCACAGTGCAGCGTTTTTAAGCTGAACAATGATAAGTACACAATTTCCTTTTAAAACAATAAAAAAATGTACGCACGTGGTAAAAAAAACAATTTGCAAAATTCTGATAAAACAACTAAAATCTCAAACAATATTATAGTATTTACATACATTAGGTATAAATCACAGGATAAATAATTTGACTATGCTTTACAATTGAATGATAACTAACAATCAATCAAATAAACCATTTCTGATTATGTATACACAATAAACTCGTAAAATCACATAATATCAACGTGTTCACCTCACTCGCACAAGTGAAATATACACACACAAGCATAACACATTTTGAGCCATAACTTATATTTAAAAACATTCAAAAACAATCAAATTCAATTTATAATGGTATTATAGAATAATAAAAGTAATGGTATTTGTACAAAAAAAAAATTAGATTAGTAATCCGGAATTTGATCATTGATTTTGAAGTTTTAGTTGTATTCGTTAAAAAATATGTACATTTTTCATGTCTTGAAAATCTGATTTTTTATCAAAAGTCTCCAATTGATACTTGGGCGTTTCTCAACAAACTTGACAAATCGTAGTCTCTATACCTAATCTTCATGTGCTATCAATATTTTCTAATTTATCTGTAGTTTTTATTTTAACCAGGTAGATATATATCCCTTTAATTTAAGATTTGATCAATATATTAGCAAAAAACGTGTCCGGGACGATTTGTACCGTTTACTGAGAAACGCTCAATCATTTAATAATCCACATTAGACAGATTTATATTTAAGCTTCTTTGCTATAAAAAAATATCAAACCGAAAAACCTAATTATAACCAATCTCAAAAGTTTTTATTCTAATTTTAGCACATATCACCTCAACAAGATATTTGTAAAAAAAATAATAATTGTACTTCACGTTTGAAAACCTAAATGTAACAACACATTGCCCGGTGTTGTGGGAATTTTCACTCGAAAGTAACATCGCAACGCACCAAAATATTCAAATTAAAGCTGTCTTTTTCGTCTCAAAGTCGCGACAATTTGATTAGCTACAATTGGCCACAATATTAGGAATGCAACTAGTGCGGGACTCACGCCTGGGATCGGCCACCATTCGGGTTTCGACCATAGAAGACTCTGTAAAAAATATATGCACGATAAAATAACGCTTATTAAAATACGACAATATAAATCTTTAAAATTGTATTTGTAATACCTTCTCACGGTTGTATTTTTCTTTCTCCATTGAATTTACTTTTACCTTTAATGACGACATATCTTTTTCTAAGCAAGCTATAGTTCTTCTCAGTTCGTCTAAGACGCGGATATCTAGAAATGCAAATCATTTGTTAATCCAATAATACATTGTCATGGATAAAGAAACAAATTTATTAATATAGACTTACTAAGCTCGTTGGTTTTAATACAGACGGCAGATTCGATTGAATTACGGTGACGTGACACGTGACCGTTTGGAATATGACCGTTTTCATGTACGTGCATGGTGGGAATTTCAGAATCTTCGCTCTGAAATACGTAAACGATTTGATTAAATTTAAATTTACTTATATTTAAATATATATGCATATATATTTACGCACGTCGACTGTATCAGCAAATTCGTCTTCGGAGTCACATTGGCCGTTTTGTAGCGATTCTTGAGTTATTCTCGAGTCGTCCGAATCGTTGTGTCCATTCGTCATTGGCACACTTTTAACGGGAGTATTTTCCGATGAGCCTAAAACGTAATTCAGTATTAATATAAAATATAAATAGCATTTAACGATTGGAAATTTGTGAATTTACTTTCGGTAGACGAATTGGGCGATCTTGCTCGTTTGAGAATATCTCCGGCGACAAGTTCTAAGTCGCCTCTCGGTATTGGCGGATAGATTGATTCATCGTCGACGGTGTCAAAAAATGCAGCAACGTTATCTGTGTACGCCATCGTTTCTACAATCTAAAAAAATAATGATGTTTTTAATAAAATAACTAGAATTATTACGCAGATAAATATTAAAATTTAAATTATATCCAACCTTTTGAAGATCGGTAACGTAAAGTTCCATAGCTTTTTCAGACGGCATATCACCTAATTTATTCCATGCGTCCCATTTTACTCTAAAAATAAATTATAATGTTAATTGGATGATCGTTTATTAGCTAAAAAATAAATATGATGAATATCGACGAAGATCAACCTTGGATACTCGTCGCAGACGTAAAATTGCATGGTAAAAAATACATTTAAATACAAAAACATCCCAACGCTTGTGGTTGTGATAGACAGACTTATACTTGATGCTTATATTTTTTGCTAAATTATTATAGCCTCAAGATACACTCGTATTAACGAAATTGCTGATCATCTCTTCAGGAAAGAAAGTTGCTTTTGAATAGTCCATTGGCAATTTTACCGTTAAGAAATTAACACTTAACAATCATTTAGACGGCATATTTATAATTCGAGGACACATTAAATATGAATGATTTTTTATAGAATTTATATTAAAAAAATCATATTATAAAATCATAAAAAATATATACTGTAGGAGGGAAAAGTTCTCATTGATAAATGACATAGATAACACAGTCCCCTGTATCGATTTTTCAGAAAATACTCATTATTTCCTAAAGCAATGGAAATATTTTTAGTTTATCTGTGTTTTTTTATTAATCTGGTAGATATGTATTAGAAAAATACAAAAGAGAAGCAATAAAAGGGATGATATAAATACCTAGCAACTGGGTTCCATACTCCGGGTCTTCCACCTTTACATTTGCCTTCGGTTGCTTGTTTAAAATATGAATAAAACTTCAGCATAACATCGTAGCTCGGTTGATAAGAGCCTATAATAAAAACGATAAAAGCATACAATAATCAAATGCAGTGAGCGTTCATATTTTATTCCCAGTTATAAAAACACATAAACATGCAAACACATTGGAAATTGTTCATGGAAGAAAAAAAACCAATCGAATAAGAGTCAATGTGCGAATCAGATTTGTGTTATAAAAATCGATTTTCTATTATTACAAAATAGATACTGACTGATTATTTATGTATTAAATACAATTATATTTTAAAAATTCAATCTATCTGGGGACAAAGTCCACTAAATACTTAAAACAATCAATCAATCAAATCGTTTTTCCGTTTTATATAACAATAAGATTCGTATTTTTATTAAATAAAAACGAATTCATCAATGATAAGCACATTTATAATTGAATCAAAATGTTGACATCATTGATTGTATGTAAAAAAAAAAAGAAGGCGATTGCTCCGAAAATCAGTTGCGCACGCATTGTTTGACCGCAGCGTAAGCTTGAAATCGTTGCCCTCCTAATGTCTCTATAAACATGTGGTAATCACACGAGACCGAGTCTGGAATATAAAATGGGTGTTCTTAGTATAATTGGACGACTTTATCACGAGAAGGACAGCTTAAATTGGTTTCCTTAGTCTTTTAGCAGCCTCAGCGTCATCTAGCAGCTGGTAATAGTAGTAGTCTGACTGTCGTGTAGAAAGTCAATCAATAAAAATATATAAACAAAATGAATTCTGCTTATGTTTGTTATTATCCCTTGGAAGAGTATGCACGCACATTTGGCGTGCAGCGTTTCATAGTGTTTTATTTTCATCGGTATGATCCAAAATCTGTTGTAAACAAGATGACAAATTGTAATAGATTCAGAGCAATAATATATTATTGATTGAATTCGTGTTTTAATTTAAATTCGGCACTATTGATATATTAGGGGTATCGATAAGTCCTTGCCGATTTTGATAAACGTCCGTTTGAGCTCAGTTTCGACAGTAAAGACAGCATCTGCGTAAGATTTTTTTAAATAACCATTGTTCAATAATATTAACGAGTAAAAAAAAAATGTTATTTTTATTAAGGATAAAATGTCAAAGCCCAAAAATGACCAAAGTCACATTCGGTATTATTTATACATTATATTTTTCGACCAGGGGTTGAACACCACCAAGGCCACAAAAGCCATAAATTAAATTTACGGTGAACCCCTAGACCTGCTGAATCCTTGAATTTTAATGACGACATATTTGAGAGCCATAATGGGAACAAATCATCGATTAAGTATTGAAGAATTATCGCAGAGGATGCATTCTTATTATTAACCCCTTAAGTGGATATGACGTATATATCCGTCAAGACCAAAATCCATGCAAAGTGGGTATGACGAATATATCCGCACTATGAAAGTTAAGCAAACCTCAATGGAAAATGACGAATATGTCCGATTGCAGTGTTGTGTACGTTAAATGTAAGAATGATTCATACGGATGACATTTTTAACAGTGAAACATAACGCTAAACAGGTTAAAACGTATTGGGAAGACGAATCGTATGGGGGTTTGGATGCCGCACGAACTGTCCGCAGATAACAAAGGAGAGCGACGAAACACGTGCAAAGTTTTGTTGTCAAGACAAAATCTGCACCGAATTGTGACTGGGGATGAAAAACGGATTGTTTATGACAATATAAGTCGTGAGCGTTAACGGCTTTGGGTGAGATAACAATTTCCGACTCCAAAAACCCGGATTATACCCGGAAATAGTAAGTAGTAATGAAGGAAATTGGATTTTGTAAGATTTTATAAATAAAAATGAATAAATTATTTCATCGTTAAACAATCGGCAAAGACTTTTCAATACATCTAATATAAATACAAACTACCAATTTAACTCGCCCGTCAAAGAGTTAAATTTGAAGCAATTTGCATAAGAATTTTGCTTTATTGTTGGTTCAAATTAGTGTCATCAAAAGTGAAAATCTCGGATGCAATAGCCGAGATGTAGATGTTATTATAAAGTTAAATTGTGACACAATTGCATCAGCTTTACGAAACTGTTCAGAGCTCGACTATGCGGAGACCAGGCGATTAAACCTGATGTTAGTAATATTGTGATTTGCTTCTCTGCGATTGGACGAATCTCGCTATAGTTTAGGACGAAGACCATGTGGAAACGTCCAATGATCACAGTTCAAGGACTCCCAGTCGTGCACATCGTTTGTTTCTCATCAAAGTCATGCTGATTTAGTTACAACTACAAAACGTGATGCATGAGCTGGATTCACGGTTGATGAATATTCACCTGTGTGATACTTTCACCACTTTGATGACTATAGAATAACAAAATAGAGATCCCACGAATGCTTCAATTAGTTTCTAAACAATCACGCGTATTGTCATAAAAATGATTAACATCCAAATTTGAATAGATATAATCCCATTGTAGGACGAGGAACCAGGGATTTGAATCGGAAACCGATAACCGGTAAAACCATCATTTTTCCCGAAATTAAAATAGTAATCCAGGAGACTCATCGTGCAATGAAAAAATGGTTATAATTAGCATTTGTAATGAAATATTTCAGAAAATAAGCATGTCTACAAAGCATGAAAAGCGACTGGGTGCAGCATTTCAAAACACCCTTATTATATACACATATTACAAATAGAAATCATGCAAATCCAGTTTTAAAAATAAACAATATAATCCGCAGTTATTTTAATATAACCAACTGGTTATTTAGTACAAGCAGAAGATTAATATCCGATCCAAGGAGAACGGCATTCGCAGTCCTATAGGTTCATAGAATTTAAGCACAACTTTCTCTCGTTCCAAATGTATATGTACCATTAATAATTCGCATAATTATATCATTCAAACCAGAAGCTAATTCACCCCCATTGCGTATGCATTACATTCCAATAGTCGCATAATTACACCCAGCCAATCATTATGCGAACGCTTTGAAACGATTAAAAGTGTGCCGTACGCGTTTAGCTATAAATTTGAATGCGCGCGCATGAGGCGTTCGAATATATTCAGAAAATCAAATAAAATTATCCATATACTGATGAAAGACAGCATTGCGAACACAAAACATGCATTTATCGGCAATAATCAATAAAAAATGCCTCATGCGGATGAAGGATGAAAGGATAGGATAGGAATAGGATAGGAAAGGATGAATGATCATACATCTTGTATGCAATAAAATAAAATTGTTCCCATTATAATGCGATGAAAAATATGAGAATTTGCCATGTAGATTTATGTTATGGGGCGCATGGCTTCACTGGACGCTCGTTTGAGAGCGCGTCACGCCATTTTGATCATAAGCATCCATCGCCTGCAACGGCTTTTACGTTTTAATATTCGCATGACTACCGTCGTAATTTAATCTTATTATCAACATGTATAAATAGACAAAATCTTGGCATAGTTGAACATTTTCTTGGACTCATTTCAGAACCAAATTTTACAGATCATACATCACGGCGCTTATTACTTCAATTGGGATTTCTTTAGTGAGCATCTTTGTCGTGTAAATGAATTATTTTGGCGGCCCTATTCCGTGGCTCGCGCGGTCTCCAGACCTGACACCACTGGATTTTTTTGCCTGGGGACGTACCCTATTCCGTGGCTCGCACGGTCTCTAGATCTGACACCACTGGATTTCTTTGTCTAGGGACATGCAAAATAATTAATTTACACGATAGAGGTGCCCACAAAAGAAATCCTAATTGAAAGAATAATTGCCGTCTTTTCAAAAATGAAAAAGGAAATGCTACTTCTGACAATTACACTTAAAATAAGGAAAACGTGTCGTGCATACATACGAAGCAAAGGTGGCCAATTTGAACAAATTTTGTAAATCAATTTAATGAAAACATCTTAACCCTGACCCTGACAAACCGGTACCTCCTCAAGTTTAACGACTTATTGAATGGTTTGTACGGCATGTAGCATATCGTTGGAAAGGATATAATCTAGAGACCCTATTAAACTAAGTTCAAAATAGTTGTTAGTTTTTTATTTATAGGATTAAGAAGTTGTCATTCATTTGCACATTTTATTTGACTTTGGAAGCACAGAAGTAATTTTCTTTAAACCAATTGTCTAAAATAACGATTTGAATGAGTTATGAAGATTTAAAGATGACATTTTGGATATTTTTTCAAAATATTGAGAGAAAAAATCTATTTCGCCAATTCTGACATTTAAGACATAGGGACTATGTGTGATTCGTAGCAACAGACCCTGTATTTTGTTACTTAAAACTAGATAAAATGAATCAGTAAAATATTTAGATATATAGATTTATGGGTGGGGGGAAGTCGAGTCTCGTTCGCGACCTCATTTGGTGCAAGCCATTTAAATCATAGAATGCCCCAGGTACGCATTTCTTACAAAAAATGCTTCAAAAAGCTTTAAAAGGGTGGCCACAAGGTATGTGTGTCCAACCGGTCCGTTTTTCAGATCGCTGATACGACGAGTGAGTGCCTCGCGATCGTACGCCATGCTCAAACGTGTCCACAGAATATGGTCTGCGTCCTAGACAAAGGAATAATCAAAGCAATGGACTGAAAGAGGAGAATCGGCTCCAAAGAAGGCAGAGATAGTTCCTCCTATTCTGGGATAAAAAAGCTAGGAGCTGTTCAGGTCGCAATTGAAATTGCAGAATTTCTAACAACAAGTTCAAATATAGACAAATTTGTACAATCGTGTTTCGAAAAAAAAAACACAGATCGTGCCTCATGTCTTCATCGATGGATGCAAGATCGTCTTCAAAATTGTACTGAGTTTGCTGGTATCGCAAGTATGGCGGAAGGCATAACGATCTTTTTTTGCTAGATCGAAATTACTTTCACTTTGTTATTATTGCAATCCATTAGTTCCGACCAGGCGGAGTAGAATGTCCACGACGGTGATCCAAGTAGACCAGTTTTTACTTTGTGAAAGAAATATATGGACATGTCGTCGGCTAAAGGTATATAGATAGTGAATTGCTTTATAAATTCTTAATAGGCATCGGATATTCTATCGATTGGCAATTAAAGACAATTATGGACGGAAGGCAAAATGAATGGATGGACGATTGTTCTAATACCGAATTTATTGAATGTAAAAAAATGTATGGATTTCATTGTATGACGTCGATATTATACCGACATTCGATGGACGTTTCCAACACAAGTCAGGTCAAAAGTCCAGCTCGAAGCATGGCAATTGAGGATTGACCGACCGAATTAAATATTCACGAGGGAACAGAAGTCTGCAAGGCAACGAGAATTTCAATCGAATATTGCTTTTGAAGTGAAGAGCTGCGAAGAAAATACATGGACAGAATCCAATTTCCAGGGTAATCAACTTGAATCAATGATGAAGACATCAATAAGAAGTGAAGAAGTGATCTGATGCATAACAGAAGTGGACTGTTTGAAGATTTCCATGTCTGCGAAATACAGATGCGGTAGGAAAACCTAGCATAACGATCATGCAGTGGGCTATCTTTAATCCTATATCACTAATCATTAGTCTCTCAGACTAATGTTTAGTTACTGTACTATTTGTGTTATTCATTTTTTAAATATGGCAGTTTCTTTACCGCACCCTGTACTTGCAAATTTGCATATTATTTATTCTTGTTCATGGTTACCACTCTTCTACGAAGGTTGCCAATCGTAACAGCTATCTTGATCTTGAAGGCAGCATTTCTGAACAACACTTTTTTGAAGCAATGAAACCACTCATGCAAGTTTTTTTATCCACAGAATAAATAATTAGGCATTACTTTTGCAAGACCAAATTCTTTCGAAAAAAATAAACAGGCAATTATTATACTGTTCGTGCGAATCATTCATGACTTTGATCATCATCCTGGAAACTCACAAAAGCTTCTAATTCTTTTGAAGTGGCTTATTAGTATAGATTTTATTGACTCCGTTCAACAAGCTCCAATGTCCACAGACTTAATGATAAAACAATTTTTATACAGACGGATTGCTAAAAACAACCAATGATAATGGCCTTGTATCAGCCAATTATCTCAGTGAAAAACATAAGCCGACTGATATCTTGTGAAGAAAAAATGCTCATTCCAGCTGACAAAAATTAATGAATCCAAAAATACTTGACATTCAATATATTTTAATTGAGTGCCTCACAAACAGTTTCTTCTAGCAACGTTTATTGCATCCAAGTAATGCAAAGATGTGAGCAAATTACTAAAACGAGCAACGATGTGGAAGATCATAGTCCAGCGAGTTACATGAATGCATGTAGTTGCATTCCTTTCATGTTGCACTGCAAATGAAATGCATCATATTTATCTATTTCATAATCTCTAAAACCGGTAGTTCGTGTCATGTACCAGACCAAGTGTAACTGTTTGAAAGTTCTCAGTCCAACCGATATCAAAAACGAGCTAGATTTTATTCTTAGGGAGTCTGCTTCTTCGTTTACAACACTAAAATATTGGATGGCAGAATTTAAACGAGGCTGTCCAAGCATTTCATATTGACTGAAAATTTGGACATGAGAAAGCTGTGCGTGAGATGGGTGCCGCGTTTGCTCACAATGGAACAATGGAGACTGTTGAGAAATAAAGATATTTTTTTTCCAAATTGTTTTATTTTCTTTATTAGGTCGGATACTTCTGGGTACTCCCTTGTAGTTTTCTTATAATAGGATAACTTCTACGAAAATTATTGTGAGCATGATGATTCGAATATGATTGAAATTAATAAGCAATAAGTGCCCATAAAAAACGAGGACCTATCATTATAAGATATTATAACTTCACTTCTGACACTAATGAAACGTAGGATAACGTGATGGAGCGGGAGTCCCCGGACCACGCGCCGCTCCCACGTGTTCGCCGAGATCGCCGTGTTTGCACGCGGGTACGTTCTGCTCTCGAGCTGCTGTTATGCAGCCGGGCGGATGGGATTGAGATGAACTTCTTTATTAACAGCGAGAAAGCGATCTGGCTGCGGGAAGAACGTCCTCCCACAGCCAAGGCCATCCGACGACTACCGACGACAACATTGCACGCGGAAGAAGCGATCATTCCTTCAGACGCAATGTGTCCGCAACGCCACAGAAGATGGCGCTGTTAAATTGACACACTGCGCCTAAAGAGAGACGGAAGATATCTGCACAGATTAACAGCGTCATTGCACGGGGATGAAAATTCGCCCATGTTTCGCCAATTTATATCCATATCAAACAATAGCGCAATTGAATCAGCAATTTCCTGTTATGTGGTGATCTGATAACAACTTCAAAGGACGTGAAGTAATCAATCAAAAACGTTTCTGCTGAACACGATGCTGAAATCTGAATTTATTACATTAATGCAAAATAAAACTGCATACATTCGTCGTTTTCATCGTCGTTGTTCTTTGGCTTCCAAAATATTGCTTTCAAATTTGATATCATCAATCGGATGACAGGACATTGAACATCGAGGAAGTGAGCATTCAATCTATCACGCAGTTCATTGACATGAACAAGAGCTTTGATCCGCTGATCATCTTCAAGGAAGAGATTTATAAT
Source organism: Stenopsyche tienmushanensis (assembly GCA_008973525.1). Taxonomy (NCBI): domain Eukaryota; kingdom Metazoa; phylum Arthropoda; class Insecta; order Trichoptera; family Stenopsychidae; genus Stenopsyche; species Stenopsyche tienmushanensis. Next base: position 565,823 of record WACJ01000523.1, read on the forward strand.
TTCTGTTTCGTTTTTTGCAGAAGTGACAATTTACAGAAATAAATGTCGAAGAATGATGTTATTGGTTCAAGTTGTATGAAACAAGATTTATTAGATAAAGCGGAAAGAAATGTCATTTTTTTTGGTTGCGTCTTTGCCGTCAGTTTGCCTCGGGTTGCTGCCGAGTGAATACGTCAAGGTTGGTGTCATTTTGAAGCTCTGTTATTTGTGAAAATTATTTAATTGAGTAAAATTGTATAGCTTTTATTAAAATATTTTTTTTCTTCAAATAACAAAAAATGACATTTCTTTCCGCTTTACCTAATATTTTGTTTTTTGTTGCTTCTTAGTCAAAAGTCAAGAGCGAATTTGTCAATGTTACCTGATTTATCTTATGCAATTGCCCTTGATCGATGGTATGTAATTTGAAGATTTATTGCAGTTGTATACATCATAACCAGAAGTAAAGTCGCTGCAGTAATAACGACAACTTAGGGCTTGTCCTCGACGATGACCCAGTTTTTCTAGTAATCGATACATTTCAAAATCAACAGATTTCATATGCATTGTGCAATGGACGATAGATCTTCCACGGCGTCCGTATTTGCATATTTACAAGTGGATGAGATTAACCGAAAGTAAAACTGCTTTGAGTGAACAAATTGGTCCCAACCGCCCACTAGTGGACGTTCAAGTTTTCATGGTGAGTGATAGGGATTTTGCCATGTTGTTAAATATATAAAATATGATGTAACTCCAGAAGAGATTGATAGATTCAATAGCCGTTTGAATATATTTTGAACTTGAAGGTATACGAGGATAGTACCAGAATTATCCAACCTGATGAATAGATGGGGGTTGTTGTTTAAAAAAATAATACTATGATAGAAAGTATCTACTTTATAAAGCATCAGACATGGTGAGCATTTAAAAAAGTGATCTATATCGCATATTGACTGAAAATTTGGACATGAGAAAGCTGTGCGCAAGATGGGTGCCGCTTTTGCTCACAATGGAACAAAAACAGCGTTTTGCATCAATTTAATGAAACATTTCCATACCTTATATCATATAGAATGAGGCTTTAGTGCTGTTAATCATATTGCGACAATCGCGATGAACGCGTGTGCTTGGGAACTCGAGAGCGTCCCAGCTCTACCACGTAACATTGGTGTCAGAAGTGGGAAGCCAACGCTACATCACCAAGCAGATAACACATCTGAATATTCCCGTTTAAGACCTATGTTTGTTCCTTGTTTTACCTACTTTATGAGTACAGTTGCATTATGAATTAAGTAACTGTGGAATCGTTAGGCAGTAATAAAATTTTACTCTTGGTGAAAAACGAGGCACAGCTGATCATTCTATGATACATGTGTCGTGTCATTGATCATTATGCTAATTATGTTTTGATGATCAAAATTTTGTCATCACCGATAGTTATTCGACATATTTGTTACAAACCGGATTTTTAAAGAATTTGTAAAATGGTGCAATTTCAACGATGCTTAACAGAAATTATGGGTAAAGCGAGTTTAATGAACGATTATTATTAAAAAAAATTATATGACGTTCTTTATATACTTTGGAACGTGGTTATTTTAATATTATAAAAAAATCTATCAAGTCCAAATTGTATTTTTTGTGCTCGAGATGTGTACTTCGTGCTTCAAGTCTTCTTGCATTGACCTCAAGCTCAAAAGAATCCGATTATTACGTTCAGTGTCAGACGTAACATTTATCTTCGCATATTTTCTTCTTTTTTACATCGATGCTAAATTTTGAACGCAAACAAAGATGCGTTCTCTCGCTCGCGCGCGTTCAGTTTGAATGCGTGCGATAAGGAAAGCGCATCGGCGATGATTCGTAACGTGCACCCAAACTTAAATCTAACCATCCCAAGACAGAAAATGGACAAATGACACACAATTGGAATAGGACGCTAAAGGTCGTGAAGCGAAACATCCCCAATATTTTAACGAGCAGACCCCATAAAAAATATTGTTGATCATTATCACTTACTCCATGGTCCTTTCGGTATTTTCGCCGCTGTTGTAAAATAAAAACATATTAAAAACATTTTATAAAAAAATGATTTTGTTATGAATGGGAATGAATGAAATCATTAGGGCGAAAATCGATTTGTTGAAATAATCAGAATAACGCATAGTAATTTATGAAATCGATAATTGTTGCGAAATATTTCGTAAGTATTATAAATCTAACGCAAGAATTAATAACATTTATTACATAATTTATTGCCAATAAACACTTTCTTGAGACTTGAAAGTCATACAGCAATTAAATTGCATGAAACACTCGAAATATCCGAGGTACTTGGATCCGTACAAATTACTCAAATAGCACGTAAAAATCCGCCCCATGGGGAGCTTTTATTCTTAGAAAATTCAAATAAATCAAATTTAGACCAAATATTAGACACATATTTAGGAGTCTTTCATTATGGACTATAAATGACCATGGACTCTCAAATAGCAAATTAAAATAACTGTTATATCTCAAATTGCGTATTACTAGTCGCGATAATCATATGCCTTTATTGCTTTTTGTGCAAGAGCAAAAAATATAAACGGAGATAAAAAAGGACTGCTAATCATCATAGCATACATTTTTTTAAAATACCAGATCTAAAAAGACTGCGACGTCGACTGAAGGCCGTATTCCGGTTCGATAATGACTCAATCGGGTCCGCTCTAAAGCTGAAAGGGAGCCCAACTGCGAGACTTTAAAGACGAACCCTCTAGATTTCTTAACAAATCGATTTTGTTTTTTGTGCATATTTTCAAAGTTTAGACTTTTAAAAATATAAACTCCAAAGAAATTTCGAAAATTCCAATTATTTACGGAGTTATAGCTATTTTAGTGACGCGGCAACTAAGCCGAAACTGCTTATTTACTTTTTTTTATTTTTTAAATTTTAAATGACTAAAAGGCTTGAAATCGTGTCAACCAGGACACGCTCTTTTTATACCCCTTACATTTTACCAGCCTATAACTTTTTTCGAACTTGAAAAAACACCCAAAATTTGTGCCTCTAAACTAGAATACTTCCATAAATCCATCATAAATATTCAATGACTATGTGTTTTCTATCTCAAAAGGTCGATTTTTTACATGATTATAAATAAATGATCATATCAATATCAGAGCTTCGAAACCGGAATGAAACCGTTCCAAAAAATATCGGTTTTTTTTTCTTCTTCTTAATGCCTTCTAGATTGCTCTTGAAGTTTTTGAATTATGCATCAATCGATTGAATTCATCCTCAAGAAGTATGAACAGGACCTTAACCCTTTAAGTGGGTATGACGTACATATCCGTCAAGACCAAAGTCCATGCATAGTGGGTATGACGGATATATCCGCATTGTGAAATTTAAGCAAACCTCAATAGAAAATGACGGACAAACACGGTTAAAACACGGGCGCAACTGGATTTGGGGCGCAAAACGCAGAACACATACCCAGTCGAGAGTTGCGCATGGTTTTTATTTTACTTGACCATGTCAACAATATTTTCAAACGATTGTAAAATTTAGACAACCCACCCGATCAGTCTTCGTTTTGTAATGAGAGTTCGTAATATAGACATGTTCGGGCGTCTAGTCGCGAGGCACTCATTCGTCATGTCAGCGGTCCGAAAAGCGGACCGGTTGAACACAAAGACCCTGTGGCCACTCCGTCCTCTTTTAGCGGCATTTTCTATGATCTGTATGATTATGGAAATTCTATCAGAGGCTAACTTACATAAGTGAGATCGCGAACAAATTTAGATTTTCTGCTCACTCATGAAAACTATACATTTATCTATCTTACTAATTTATGCTGCTATCTTAGCTAGATTTTTTTAGGTCTAAGTCACAAAATTTAACTAATTTCTCCCTCGCATTCAGAGCGCAAGTAGCCATTGGAAGCCAAGAATGAGCGTATCCTTGTGGACATGGATATTAAATGCCGGTTTTGCAGCTTGCTTTGCACTTTTTGTTAAACGGGTTAGCATTATCCTCAATACTACTAATAAAAAGCTCGGGTAAGTGGAGGGTCCCCATGTTCCTTAGAGGTGAAGTGATGGACCCGTGTTTTATCCTGAATTGATGCAAAAACTCGGCCTTATTGATGTCCAAAATTTTTGTCAACATGTCTACCATTGTCTGATGCTTTATAAGGTAGGTAATTTCTGCTACAGAAGCTTCATATACTCGTTACGACTCCAAGTATGACGTGCATTGCGTGACCTAATTATAATCAAGCTAGATCGGGAAATCCCTCGATCAATGCGCTATTCATCTGTCTCATAGACAACGAACCGAATATTTGGCTGTGCGCATACACGTCCATAAGGTATGAGAGAGTGCGATTTCCGCGTCTGAACAACGTGGCCCCGGCTGGGCTCAAATCAGTTTTCTTCGTCTTTTAGCAGCCTCAGCATCATCTAGCATTAGTAGTAATTTGTCTGTCATGTAGAAACTCAATCAATAAAAAGAAAATTAAAAAAAAGCGTATAATTACGCGTTGCGCAACAGAAGATTCTACATCTTGCCTTTTTTCTTCAGTGACGGGATCAAGAAGCTTTTTATTCGATGGAATAAATGTATTTCTAATGAAGGGAACTATGTAGAAAAATAATATACTCCATTTGTATTTTTAAGCATTACAAATAAATTTTTACATCAAAATTCCGGGTTATATTTGAATCTGGCTCAGACGGATTTAAGCAATCATATTTACACCTCGTCCTGAACAATTTAAATTAGCATTTCTTGCATCCATATTTGCATTTAATGAAATATGCATACTTCAAATCTATAAGTGGAACTCTTATTGGAGTTACTCAATGGATACCATCATAAATTCGCAGATAGAATCCGACGCAACTTTTACTTTCTAGATTTATATAAATATTGATGCGTCGTTTTGTCAGGTGAAAGTTCTTTGTGAGATAATAATGACATGAAATATTTGCTATTGCTATCTTAAAAATATTTGTTGAAGTCTGCTTATGATAAGCAAAAACAGTATCAAAACAAAATAACTGTTATTGTGTACCGATTAATGTATGTATATTTAAAATGCTATACAATAAAGTATAGAATATGTCTAAAACTAGTGGTAGCATTAATATTAGAACTAAGCTAAAAGCATAAATATTCTATGAACACTACGTTACTATTCTGATCTTATTATGTAGACGTTGGGTCATTTTCATTTTTTATTAAGAACAATATATTATATATTTACAAGACGTCCATTTATTCAATGGATAGCAACTCAAATACTGCTTATATTTATCAAATTAAATATATATAAATTTAGCTTAAAGTATGGAAACACTATTATAGTTATTAAATAATCAAGAGCAAAATAATATAAGAGTAGATGATCTTATTCATACATCTGGTATGATATAAATCAGCTAACTTTTAACAATGATAATTAACCGCTGAAAATAATGATTCTAACGTGTCATATTTACAACATGATTGATAAAAATTATGGATTATAATATTTTTTTACTCATATATCAACTTTTAAAACAATTAAATTACCGTTAGATATAATCATTAGATAACATTTATTCCTAGGTCATTCGTCCAAAAGACAAACCTGTCTCAAGCAAATTGAATACAGAAAAAAATTATAAATCGGTTTAAAAGGAGGAAAATCCTTCAAAAATTTGATATGGTAGAGAAGATAAATATCTCTTAATGTGATAAGATATTAGCAAAATAAAGAAATCTCACAAAACAATGTTATTTGATACAAATACAGTGATAATAAATCTAAATTTAGAGATCAAGGTTTAATTAATTGGTTAAAAAGACAGCATTAAAGCGTCGATAATTGTTTTAAATAATAAATAGCAGCGTTATGATTCAATAACAATAAACAATAAAAATATTTAGCATAGCGAATGACCATCTCTGACATCATACCCTATTTACATATTTATCATACTAATTTACATAGATAAAACCAGATATTAAATACACATGCGTTTGAATCTAGAACTAAATTATATGCATATTTGTATCAAAATATAGCACTTGCCAAAAAAATAATTGCCTAGAATAAAATTAAGCGATTCGATGAAATTATGCACAAATTTATAATATATGCTAATGAAATCAAATCAGTGCTAATTAAAATGTTATAGCATTTCTAGCGTTACAGTAAACGATATCAAATCTAAAAAAATACAGTACGAATTAAAGTTTTAATTATATTTTATCCTGTCAAAATATAAGATTTTTTTGCTCTGATGGAATTCAATGGGATAATTTTATTATGAAACATGTTGGAATAAATTGTAAATAAGCCAACAAAGGAATTTTATCTCATATCACAAGCAGTTATCTGAGTTAATTGATGTTAATGGTCAACGGGTGATACAATTGAGGATGTACACAAGATGGGTAGTTTGACATTACCACTCTTCGGTAAGCTTTTGATGACATTAACCGCTGCTCGAAATTTTTCCTCCGTCGACATGATGTTATGGAGGCGCAAATGCGCTTCTTCCTTCGATAATTCGAACCAACTGACACAAAAAACAAGCGAACACAAAACAACCACCTCACATAAACGTCAATACCATACTGACTGACTGACAACTGAATACAAAGCCAGACAGTGCTGCCATACGCAAAAATGAATACCAATACCAACTGTCATGCTTCGATTAAAATTAATCGACGTAATAATAAACGGCCAAATATTATAATTATTAATTCAAAATATATAAACACATTTTTATTGTACTAAATTAAATAGGTATGATAATTTTTATTAATAAGAAAAATCATAGCATCGATTATTATATCGACGTGTAAATTTTAAGCCTACATATTATGCACATTTAGTCTTTATTAAATTATTTAAGAATAATAACATCAAGTTCATTGTAAAGTATTTATTTCACATCAAATACAATAAAAATCTGAGGCCTTAAACATTAAAATAATTTAAAACAATACATCAATATGCAAACACAGATCTAAATTCACATTGAATAAAATTGAATAGTCAAACGAGAAACGTAACAAAACAACATGTTATAAAATGTCGATCGAATCATTTTAGGACCTTTTAATGACCGATGCATAATCGAATCGTTTCACTTGATTGTTGGAAACGTTTTCACATTCGATCGTCTCCGACGACTTAGACCGACGGGGTGAAAATGAATCGATATTTGCGAAATCGTTGTTCGTAACGGGGTCTTCGATTTTATCTCGGTCGTCTATAATCGGTGTGCCTTTAATGGCCGTCTTTCGTTTCAACGCAGCTTCCTCTTGCGTTATTCGTTTGATTACGACTTTCGTCGAAGGCGCTTTTATGCAGTTCAGAAAAAGATTTTTGGCTTCGTTATTTTCAGTTTTTGTCTTGTCGTCTGTTGAAACTATTTTGGCGGTGTTTGAAGATTCAGACGTTGAAGGAATCGGTACGCTTTTAACATAATTGGCCTTTAAGACTAAAAAAGCACTCTCCGCTGGATCAACGACTACTATACAATCGTCGTTTAAAGGATCTATTTCGGAGTTTTTATCTGCGTTGGTGATTTTATTGATCTTTGACTTGTATATAGGTTTTGCAATGTTTATGCTCGTACAATTTTTCTTGTGGATCTCGATTTCGGCAACGGTTTTGCATTTTACGCCACAAATGCATAGTTTATCATCGTTTTTAAAATGCTCTTTGGTGTGGAAATTAAGCTTTATTTTTGATCGAAACGATAACGGACAGAGATGGCAACGAAATTTATTTATTTTTTTATGGATCAAAGAATGATTTTTGAGGGATCGTCTTTTTAAAGTCAATCCACATACGACACATTCTACGGTGTTATTATTTTTGTTCTTTTTACAAGTGATGTTATGCGTCTGAGGTGCGTCTGTTAATAGATTATCTGATTTCGGCATCGTTTGATTTCCATCATTGCATATTGAATTTTTATCGCCATTAGATTCTTTAGATGTCTCATTTTTATTACAGTCTAAATTATCAATATTTATATTGAAGCTTTCGAGATTATCAGAGTTCAAATTAATGTATTTCGGTTGATCAACATCTTGCGTATCTAATTTTGGAGCGATTTTTCTATGCGAAGTTTCATCATAAACAATCAGATTGTCTTCGTTGAATCTTATTCGGCCAAATTTCTTATGTTGATACTTAACATGCTGAGAAAAAGCTTGTTGCTTATCGAACGATAGCTCACAAGGTAAGCATTTAAATGGATATTCATTTTTATGACTTTTTCTAAAATGACGAAAAAGCATTGTTGGATGCAAAAACCTTTTCTGACAATATTTACAAATGTATTTCTTCAAATTTTCTTTGCGGATATGACAATCGACATGATTCTTGAACTTGTTTTTATTTTCGAATAAAAATCCACAGTATTTGCATTGAAACAAATTCAAAACTGAAGACTTTTCGGCGTTTATAGACACGTTACACACGTTCGATGTCTCTATTGAATCCTTGCGTGGATACTTTTCCCTTTTCTTTTCATGTGTCAATCGATGGAGTTCCAAAGACGATTTCTTTTTAAACGATTTAGAGCATAATTCACACGTGAAAGTGTTTTCGAAACCGAAATATTCATCCTGATGGCTTGGAAGTATAACACTTTGTACGTACTCGATTTCGAGACAAAATCCACTATCGGCTCTATCTAATCCGTGCTTATTTTCATGATTGACGAGCTTCGTCTTGTTGAAAAATGCTCGCGGACATAACGAACATTTCAATACGTTGCTCTTTCTAGTTATATGCTTATTAAAATGCATAGACAATAACTTTACATTTATGAAAGATATCTGACAATATTTACATGTTTTGATTTTCTTCTTGTGCTTTATAAACATATGGTGATTTAACATTATTTTAGAATCACAGGATTTTTGGCAAAAGTAACACATATGAATTGCTAGCTCGTCTTTCAAATCTACTGTTGATAATGCTTCTGAACATATTTTTGTTTGATCGTCTTCCAAATCAGATTTAGTGAAAACCTCCATTTAATACTCTGATTCTAAAAATAAGAAGCATGTTATTTAAAGCTATTTTCAATATTAAAAAAAACATTTTTAACATGACACAAATAATATTAAATTTAAATGCGTTCTTCCATTCAAATGAATGCAACAAATAGCATGAAAAGCAAACCTTTTTCCATCAAATAGACGATATTTGATCAATAAAACTCAGATTATTTTTTCTTCTCAATTACTTTTATAGATAATCGACAGATATCTATTTTTTTCCACGTTTAATACAAAAATATTTAATTTTCAATAACAAATACAAGTAATGGAGTCAAACGTCAAATAAATTCTACTTTTTTTGGTCTTAGCAAACATATTGCAGACCATTAAATATAAACGAATCAAAATAATGCGGCCGTTTATTTGGCATCGATATTCGTTTAAATTTGGATTATCTTATAAATTTAACAAGATCGCATAATTTTCCATGTGTGTATAATTTATAAGCAATTGATTATCAAAAGATGGATATGCTTTGTTTATTTTGAGTGACGAGCTATAAATCATAGTATGTATTTTGAAGAAATCTGTATTAAATTTAAAAACTTGAAAAAGAAACAAGATTATTTGTAGTCATGATTTTTTATTTATTTTAAGTGAATATCACCAAGAAAAGAAATAGTTTGTATTTTCAATATTTTATTGCATAAAATATTTATGTCGAGGATAATGAGAAGTTACATTTGTGACTTTTCACATATGTTGATAACAAACCTATTCAGTGCATCAGTGGCACTTGAACTACATATTAAAAAAAAGTAAAAAAAACAAGGGTCAGAAGTAATGTGACATAAAAAAATGTTCACGCATTAATTTTTAAGTCATAGGTGTAATTAAAAGTGTATAGAGATTAATGCAGTTATGCAATCCAATTTTATTCTTAAATCATAGTCTTTAAGGGAAATTATAATTAAAATACAGACACAAGAGATTTAAAATACAACTTTATTAACATATTAATCCTATTATTACTTATGATTAAAAAAAATTCAAATCAAATCACTTGATATTAGCATGTTTAGAATTTACACATTTTATTAATTGATCTCATGTTAATGCTTACTATTCGGCACCTACAAAAGTAATTAAAAACCAATTCTATATATATATCACATGTTTGATTTAGAATTGGTGAATAATACCAGTCTCAATTATTACATGTAATATCCCTTACTATTTTTGATTACGTTTTTTTATTGTATACAACTAAATATACAAAATATTAGATCACTATTGACATTGATTTATAAATAGATTTTAATTAGGCCTCTTAAATATGTTATTGTGACATAATTAACCAAAGAGCTTCATCAGTTCATGTTCGTACATAGCTATTAACAACATTATTCCTATACCGGTAGAAAAACCTGCAAACTGTATTAAATATTGGCAGAAGGAGCCTTTGTTTGAATGAGACGACGTCAATTCTGGAATCTGCAATTGAATAAAATACACGATATAAAATATGATATTGAATATAAACACTTTTACAAATTTATTGGGAACGTGAATAAGTTCCTGCCAGCATCATCACAGCAGATTTCTACCGAATACCAAAAAAAAGAGCCGATTTTTGGATAGCCTCAAAAGACATGTCATTTTTTCGTTGTGGAATTCAAATGCTGCCAGAAAGATGTGCAAAAGTAGTGGCTAGCTAATGGGCAATACTTTAAATTGCAAGTATTTATTGTCATAAAAAACGGCAGGAACTTATTCACACACCCAATATAATAATTAATTTGAATTACCATATCAACAAGTGCAATGTAAAGGAACATTCCTGCGGCGGCGGCAAATATCCAAGCTGTTGCATCAGGCGCATGGCCTACGAAAACTCCTAATATCATACCAAAAAGGCAAAGAATTGATGATAGCAAATTATAAAAAATTGCCCGCTTTGTTGACATTCCCGCCTTCAGTAACACAGCAAAATCACCTAAAATAAAACACACCAATTAAGTCATGATGTAAATGAAAAAATAAAAATTGATCATTAACGCTTTGGCATTGGAAGAAGTTTCGCAAATTATTGTTAAAAGGGCACGAGGCAAATTTGCTAATTTTTTAAGACTTAAAATTAGTTAGAATTTGTGATTTAAAAGATGTATTGAATTTATTTTTGCTACACATTAAGAAATACAGTGTCCCAAAAGTCATGAAATAAATTTTTTGTCACATCCCTACTGGTCATAATGTATTAAAATTAGTTAGGTGAGGTGTGGAAGATCCTTAGCTTTACAGCACACTAAAGTTCAGTCCGCTGCAAGCATCAGTAGCACCTTGTTTTGCGAACATGTCACGACGCGTAATGGCGGATACTTCAGAACAACATTGGGTGATCAAATTTTGTAAAAATCCAACTTGAATTATTCAAGCAAGCCTATGAAGTGCCAGAGTGCCACACAGACATACAGTTTCCGAAACTGAAGAAGATCACGATGAGCAAATCTAAAGTGAAAACAATGTTGATTTTCTTTTTCAAAACTGAGGGTGTGATTCATAAAGAGTTTGTACATCAAGGACGGACTGTGAACGCTGCCTATTGCGTGGATGTTCTGGAAATATTGAGGAAGAGGAGAAATGGTCATCTGCGTGCGGGAAAAATATCACCACTACCAGGGTGCTTCCTCATGATAAAGCTCCCAATGTAGCAAGCGCTACTGTAATCCCCCTGCAGTCCTGACATAGCTCTGGCTGATTTGTTTTTGTTCTCGAGGATCAAAACTGCACTCAAACACCGTTTTGACAGCATTGACGCTATCCATGGCAGCCGTGAATGGCAACTCTGAAGAAGGTTCCCGTCGAGATCTTCGAGGGCGTGGGAGAGTTGGTGGAAAAAAATGGGTAGATGCTCTTTGGTGGAAAGTACTTTGAAGAATATGATCATATTTTACCAGTATTGTCAATAAATATTAAAAAAAATATATATTTCATGACTTTTGGGACCACTGGTATACTTGCTATTAAAGTGGTAAAACATCAAAGACTTGTTTATAAAAAAAATTGATAAACGTGAAAAACAGCGTCTGGCGAAAGTACACTGAAGTAACAATGCATCCAAATTCAAAGATTTGTTATCCACATGTTTCGCGTGACTCATTTTTTTATGCAAATATCTTTTGAGAAACATGTGTACAACAACATAGGGACTCAATTTTTGACACGAAAATGAAGCAAGAAAATGAAAAATGTCGATGGTTTTGTTTGAAAAAATTGATTATATCAGTCATATTATCTTCTATACATATAAAAATGAATGTTTGTGGTTTGTTTGTCCCGTATACACTCCTATACCATTCATCCGATTGCAATGAAACGTTGGCGAGTTATTGGGCACATATCCAGGAAGGTTTTTGAATTAACGCAAATATTATTTGTGTATGGAATTTGTTTTGAGAGATGTTTAGTGGACTGTGAGTCAAGACCTGATGCCAAAGGGTTGATATTTATATTTAAATAAGCAAACCGATTTCATGCGGAAGTTCATGACAGAGTACAGCAATCGCAGTTGAAAAGCCTCCAGCAATATTACTTGAAAATGCAGCTCCTAAAATAAATAAAGGAAATAATTATTAACTCACATAATTTTGCTATAAAAGTATAATAAAAAGATTAATGTTTTAAATAAAATTCGAGTAATTCAGACGCTATTATTTCCACAGTACATTAACTATGGAAATAACTCATAAATAAAATTACCAATAGCCATGCCGTCTGTGAAGTTATGCAAACCGTCTCCCATAATCACCATCCAGGCAACCGAACTGAAGCTGGACGGTGGCGAATGAACATGCCCGTGGAAATGCGAATGGCCGTGATGACTTTGCGAATGTTCTCTGAAATTGACACAAACAATTTGATAAAATATAATAATTTATAAATGAAACAATGTAAAAATCAAAATATAAAATTCACCTCAAAATAACAGTATAGCTATCCCTATCGGGAGCAGCGCCTTTGGCTGCTTCCGAATCATCGTGTTCGGGAATGACATCGCTGTCCGTTTTCTTTTCCCCGTCTGCAATTTTTGAACACGGCAATTTTTCATCTTCCACGTTGTTGACGTTGTTACCGGCCGGAAAATATCTCGCCTGGCAATTTTTATGCGGATAACCATCGTTCATATTTTCTTCGTAGTTATGAACTATCAACGAATCGTTTGCACTCGGTTCATGATAAGTTACGCGGCCGTCGTTTTCATTTCCATTGCTAATAGATACTACGCTCAACTGGCTGTCTTCAGTTTTTTCGAGGGTTGCCGGCTTTTTAGGCGTCGCTATTGCGTTTTTGCTGTTTTTACTATCGGACGGATGACGTCCGTCCCTGACGTGATGATCGTCGTGCGTATCCGTGGCTATTTCGTCGTAGCAATAAGGATATTCCGAATATTTATGTTTGCAAATTTTACCGGAGCTAACGGAATTAACTTCGTTTGTCTGCTTGGAGCATTTCGAATTTCCTTTCAATATTGCTGTTGGGAATTTAAAGAAACTAGAACAGCTAGCCCTGGGATTGGATGCGTTCGATCCTTTTAAATAGCCGGAACTATCGTTTCTCATCACTCGGACGCGAGGAGGAAGTTTGTTTTCTAAATCGAATCTTAATTTCCTCTTGCGCCACTCTGCTACTAACGTCAATCCCTTTTCGGTAAAATAAAAGATCACTATTCCTAAAACTGCAACAAATCCTTTCCACATGCTGTCGTTATGCGAACGAGTTTCATGACTCCCGTCATTATGCTTAGAGTGTTCGTGAGGAGACATAGCGTGAGGGAGTAAGTGAAGAGTAGCATCTCCGCATAGCGTACCGACAGCTAAAGCCACGAGGAATTGAAGAATTTGTTGATAATATACGTGGTCCATTATTGGTATCACTGCGACTCCGAGGAGGCCGCACGCACTGATGGCTAATATACAAAGGCATGAATATATCCAAACTGCAGTTCTATTGTTATCGAACGAAGCATCATGATCGTGATCGTCGTCGATTGCATGATTATCGTGCAAGCCTTTTTTTGGATATTCTCTTTCTACGATGCATCCATGTCGTTCATACGACGTTTGTGCAACTTTTTGATAAAGCAAAATTGGACAGACTTTTTCAAAAACTTTGGAATTAACGTGTATATTATTTTTCAAAGATTTAAGACTGTTATTCGTATTAATTTCTAAATTTTGATTCGACAATCTACTGGGTACGCTATTATCCAATTGATTATTATACGAATGAGGATTATGTTGAGCATTGAGGCTGCTTATCAAATCTACGCTATTTACACACTGCAAAAAAAAAAATGCACATTAGACCGAGACATTTTCAATAAAAACAAATTTAAAGAGTACGACTTACTGTTACGTTAGTAGAATTAGATCTGACTCCGTTTATAACAGATTCAACCGGTGGATTAACTAATTGACCGGTTCCTCCCTGAAGTAGCACGTCTTCCAAAATCATCCTATCTAAATCGAGTTTCCGAAGCATTTTTTCAAAGCCGGTGAGGTTCATAGTCATAGTTTCCCTGTCGCCGAATTGCGTAAATATCTTCTTAATATAAAAATCTACATCGATTGTTTTTAAAACAGCTTTGTATTGATCGTCGTCGTTATGAATGTATTCATATTTTAACTTAGTCGTTTCGCTTTCGGGCAAATGAGCGTCTCTCTTCCGCTTTTCATTTCTGTGTTTTAAGATCCTTTTGTCTTCGGACGATTCAGAATATTTCGAAGTTTTCAATTGGTTTAAATTGTCGAGGTGTTTATTGTCAATACTGTTATAAAATATCGATTGAAACTCGTCCGTATTGTTACTTACAACTAAATCTTCACTTTCTTTTAAAAAGGAATTGTTATCGCTATCTATTCCAACTCTCGGCTTTAAATTATTTCCTAGGGCAATATCTTCTAAATCACTTTCTCGCCGAATTCCTATCGTATCACCAGGCACTTCTACCGATTTATCGAGTCTTATTAAAGTTTTAACGTCACTATTCAAATTCAGACTCTTAATATTTTTAAACTTTTCATGCTTCAAGTCTTGAAAGTGTCTCAGGCTCCGTTGCGACAGATCGACGTGAGCCGTACACGAATGCGTAGCACAGAGCAAACAGAACATGCACACGGTGACGAGATGATGTGAAGCCATATTCGCGTTATTCAAATACGATCGAGATTCACAAGCGTCGAACAGTTTTAATACATTTCATAATAGAACTAAGTTTTCCACGCAGTAAATTTTAAGTACTTCGAAAATAAATTTTAACAAACAACAAAATCGTTCAAAAAAGCATCCGATTAAAATTTCAAAGCAAAATTATCAAAAATAATTTTAAGAAAATTGGCACTTAAGTTTTTTTAAAACTTCCACATCAATTATTAATTAATAATACTTAATAATTTGGTATAGAATTAAAGTATTTTTAAGTAGACGTTAAATAAGATTAAAAATAACAGGAACCACTAGTATTTATTTTCGCTTGTGCTGAATGAGCCGTGTAATTAATTAGGTCATCGATAGTGTTGATGATGACAATGGTCTCGCATTAAGCAGTCAAATTTCTTGCAATGTGACTTGTCCAACAATTCACCACCTCGCTGCGAACAAACAAAAAATTGCATTTTACAACCGAATCAATGTGAATATTCTTATACTATTATTTTGGTAATTGCCATTAAATGAAGCACAAATTTACTATTTTGACAACGTACCAGTAAGTAAAAGTTGTTTTGATCCATTGAATCACGTTCCAATATTCTTCAATGAAATACTGAAACAATTAAAAAGACATTAATGACATCTTTCTTCTTGATTTATATTACATTTACATTTAACAAAAAGTCAAATTATATAATTTGTGCATCATTACATTAATTGCGACAATTATTCCGTTATATTTCCTAGTAATTTGAATTGACCCAATGCTTTTAATTGGTACGGATCTCAATATTTACTGACCTGAAGAAGTCGAATTCTTAAAATCTAATAGTAATGTGTATCAGATTAATAAGAACAAGGTTTGGATGTTACAGTTGCTCAAACTAGCGGGAAAACGGACAAAGTTGATTGGGTAAATATTAGCGGGAATGCTTCAAAGGCAGTTCATTCCGTGTCATTTATCCCCTGGACTTTGAGAGGAAAGCCGCAGATCATATGATCATTGATACTATCGTATAAAAGTTTATAGTTTGAATATTAATTCCCTAAATGCGTTTGCATTAATTACAAATAACATCAGCTAATTGAGTGAGCACGTTTTTAATGTCATTAGATAAGATTACATTAAACATTAGAAAATACTGCTCAAAAAGCGGACGTCAGCAGGTGTGTGCTTTATAATTATGAAGCGATTACTGGTTCTATATGCGGGCTCCGACAATTTAAAGGTATTTTTAATAAGATTGGGTTACAATAACGACACGGCGATATTACACAATCAGCTTTTTGTACGAGAAAATTAGCAATGCGAAACTTGTTTTTGAAATTTATTCACATATAGGGCTCGTTGCAAAACAACAAGACAAGTTAAACAATTTATAATGATCGACGACATACGATTTAAATGTGGGACAGTATTTTACAACCTCGACGATTTTGAAAAACGGCATGACAAGCATAATGAAAGCACATCAATAATACAAATTTACGTAAACATCTATGTAAAAAATAGACTACGTACAAATTATATTTGATCCATATGATCCAATTACTTTTGGAAAACGTCCTATTTATATGGTCTCTATTTGAAATACGTATCCGATGAAAACTTAAAATGGTAAAACAATCAATTAAAAATTATTCGACGAAGCATAGACACTACCATCGTGGAAACATATGTCGAATAGAGTAATAATTTGATTTGCATTTAAAAACAGCTAAGCTCGGACGGGTTTCATCAAACTGCCTTCAATTAGAAGAATTTAAATTGATAGCAATTAAAGCGATGAATGCTCTCGATTGCGACTGCAGCTAAGTATATGAGCGGAAACGAATTCCTCGCTTTGAATGATATTCGAACACAAACTTCAGATGCATCTTTAGAGATGCGAATTGAATGAAAATAAAACAAATCCGAAAGCTACAATAATATATGATTTTCACCTGTCCAGCAAAAATACCGAACGCACCGGAGAGTGCCAACACAAAAGGTGTCACCGGTGGTAATACCACTATACAACTGCCAGAAACCAAACCGTCAAACGATGCAAAGTCCAGTGGTTCTCAATTTCATCAGTCACACGAACCTTTGGATCGATCGTAAATTCTATCGGCTGACAAACGAAGGCTCAATATATACGAACAATTCTCATTGGTAAATGCAAATGACGGAATGATTGATATCACGTGATCGTTTGGATACGCGGAACGATAAATACTTAACACAATCAGTCAAGTAACTTATCAACGAAGCCTCGTAAAATCATATAACTTATTATTGACACCTCCACGTTAGCAATTGATGTTTATATGACGTGTCGACGAAACTATGTTCCGTCGATTGAAACATTCAAAGAAGAGACAAACGAGTAAAATAAACATTATCAAATGATGGGGGTAAAATTTAATTAGAATGCGTTTTTACTAGTCAAAACTAGTTTATATTGAATGTGTTTGTTATAAATAAAATTTACTTCTGATAAAAAATGAATTTGGGTTAAAACTAGTTTTAGCTAGACAAAACGCTAAGTATTTCGACTGATTGGTCGAGCGAAGTCATGTGTAATACTTTTATTTGAATGGTCTCAGCCCAGTCTAGTTTTATCTAAATTCCAAACATGCACAATAGTAAATTCTAGTTATAACTAGGTAATTCTAGATGCAACAAAGTCGTCCAGTATAAACTAGTTTCAACTAGTAAAAACGCGTTCTAACTGAATACGGGCTTTGATCGTAACAAATTGCATTTCAATGCATATTTTGCTTCTGAATCGAAAAGTATTTTAAGCCATTCATAGATTTATATCGAATCGAAACGGCAACAAAAAATCCCCAGACGGTCTTGGCTAATATTACATCTCGAATATCCACCGCCCAAATTGAAAACCTTCCAACGCTGTTAAACCATTATGGAAGACGATGACGAACGATTTTGACCATAAAAATATAACGAACAATGGAATACCACCACGTATCCAATAAAAGTATAATTCTAAAAAACGAGCCGTCCGACAATTTCAATTCGTAGAATTCGAGAGCCGACCAAACAAAAAAGAGCACAACAATCAAAAGTATAGGAATGCAAAATTCCCAAATAGGATAATTCACCTTGAGACCGTTTTTTTCGGATCGAATTCGAAATCTGAAAGAGCAACCGCGGTTGGGTGAGACAAAAAAGGGAATCGTACCATTATCGGGCAATTGGATATAGCCACACCATGATTGATGACAATTGAAACGTTGACCGGCACGGAGAAGGTTGAAGGTTCAACATCCACCGTCGATCTGGTATCGTATATGTTCTATCGGCCAAAAAAACGAAGCTAACGATACAAAATCTCGGCCCAGCCGAAATTAAATTGGGGCCATTCCATTTAAACTTTTGTGGTCAATCATCGATGATTGATCCAGATGAGGAAAAACATCATTTAATGAACGCCTTTGGAGGTTATATTGCGAAACTGACTCAATGCAAATGTATCCTAGTTCATCTCTAATATTTTTAGCCATATTGTGTCGTGTAGCTCCCGGCTGCCGTTGCTCACATGTCGGCCAATCTTTTAGAATGAATGGCAATTGTTTCCAAAAGAAAAATCACCATTTTCAAATTAATATGTCAAAATTAAACCATTGATACACAAGACCCGCATAGACGACTCACGTTGAAAATCTCATACAAATCTGTAAAAATGGCATAATTAGATAATTTATGCAATGGATTAATAATTATCATATCGCCATATCTAAGGAATCCAATCCGGGATTCCGGACATTTTTAGGTGCTCATGAATCCCGGGATTAGTAAACGGAAAATTCGGGATTGAAATTTTTATCTAAGAAAAATCGTACATCACACCAGCACGTTAAATCAAGATACTCTCGCCGAAATCTGGACGCTTGGAAACAGTGGCGTAACTACTAATTGGTGAACTTATGCGACGCCTAGGGGCAGTAACTGTCTAATATATGTATACATATTTACAGTGCATATATATTTTTCAAATTGTTATATTAACCTTTCCTACCGGTGATGTATTTACTACACATCGACTTTAATAATGGGAATATCGATATGAAATATAATAGATACGGGCTTCAAAATTTTTGTATTCTTCCGTAATATGATTACGAATTGCATAAAAGTATTATGGTGTATAAGTATTCATCTGCAGCGACGGAAATAAATAATTTATCTTTAGATTTTATCTCTTTAATTTTTTTTTTAAATAAATAAAATTCTTACGCTTTCAAGTTATTTTTTTATATCAAACCAAAGGACTTATTATATGTAAATTCTTAAACTATTGAAAATCCCGGTCCCGGGATTCCGGGACTGGTCCCGGGATGGTCTAATGCAATCCCGAAATCGAAATTTTGGCTCGGGATTAGATTCCCTAGTCATATCGAATTCGATGCATAATGGCAGACATGGGAGCGACGGCAACCAAAAATTGTGATCTTCTATGGCGCTCTTCGACAATAACGTGTGTGATGGACATTCTTGAGACTTGAGCGAATATAAATTTTGAGCATTCTCACATACCCAAGAGGAAAAGTCACAACATTTAATAGGCATGGAGTCGTTTAATACGCGAGGCAAAAATATGTAGGACGCGTTGGTATATACCCACACATGCCCTCTGCCCACAAGCGAACGTCATTGTGTGCACACAGAAATCGAACGATGCGATTGCATATAGAAGAGTGTGGCGTCCGAAGCGCGATTTGGTGGATGATGATGGTTGAAAAATTTGCAGGACTGAATGTGAATTTAAATGACAAAAGCGATGTATGAAGTTGACGAACGACGCGCTAACTTTAGTCGACGACGATCGATAACATCTGACCCGTCCTAAGATATGATCGATGAAGTCTTCGCGTCGAGAATTGTATGGAAATTTAAATGAACTGTAAAGAAAACGGCGCGAGAAGAATCGGGATCGCTCGTCGACGTTGCGGAGCGAGGCGCGGCCAACTGACGCATAATGCCTTGTAGCGATAGAAGCATCCGTCGGTGCTGCGATACGGACGTGCGGCGTTTGACCGCATGCGGGGAGTGCCACGGTGCTCTCGATACGAAATACAATGAAAACCGACTTGAAATGCTTTTCTTCGAATATCGTTTGTCGATTATAAATAGGAATACCTTCGTTGCGATAAGGCGATAAAAGTCAATCAGGGTCGGGGTTCGAATGTCAGACCTTCGACGCCGAGCCACTTGACGACCGAAGATAGGATTCTCGGAAAAGCGCGTTGCACGAGTCTCCGATGCGGCTAGCGTGTGGTCGATTGCGAATTTGAATGAATTTAGATGTTTGGTTATACCCGTATAGAGTTGCGGGTCCCGACGTTGAGCGGGACAGGAGGAGCAAGGAGAGTGATGAATCACGGGCGGACGTCTGCAGCGAGTCGGCGGCTTCGCCGAGTAAGAGTCGCATACGAAAATAAATCCAGAAGCGACCCACGCGCCCGTCTCCCGACGAACGCCAGAAAAGTACAAATTTTCAATCCGCCGCGATTTGCGGAAGTCCGATCCGGAGATGTCCCGTCTGACGGAACGGGTCATCGGAGACCAACGCGACGAGTCAGCCGACTCACGAAGCTCGATTCCATCGAGGAACAACCTTCCCGAGACGATGCAACAGGATTGATCGGTTAAATTGAATGAATTTGTTCAGGAGGAAGGCAGACAGGCAGCAGCTGCAACGATCGTTCGCCGCCTACTCATCCGTTGTAGCGGAATTGGGCGCGTGTGCAAACAGTAAGGCCTGATCCACACTATGGTGCCAGTAACGGTTCGATCTCGCTCCGGTCTCGGTCCGATCAAATATTCTTACACAAGAAACAATCAGAGTATTCACACTATCGGATCGTTCCAATCCCGTTTTTTGTATGAGAATATTTGACCGGACCGAGACCGAGAGCGAGATCGAACCGTTACCGGCACCATAGTGTGGATCAGGCCTAAATAGACACCCTTCGACACATCAAAAGCCGTACATTACATCAACCAAATACAAATCTCAGTACCTGATTGAAGATACACCGCACATCAACATTCAGTCAGCACCATTTTATTGTTTCTCCAGTTTCAAAATATTGTGACCTATTTGTGACTTGTCTAGATTTAAGCTTTTACGAATCTCAATTCGATCGATGAATGGACGAATTTAACGCGTTGGCGGACACATCTGCATTATGCAGTCATTTTATGAATGATGTCGCATAATGCAGACCTGTCTGCCAATGCGTTAAGGCTAGCATGATCACCAAACTAACCCACATCTAAAACTGCTGCTGGCTTATTATTAGTCCTTTTATAACAGTCACAACATCGATCATAATAAATAGCTAAAAATCTAATATTAATTTTAAAATTTATATTCCCAGATAATAAAGATAAATAAATAAGGCCGGATGCCTTGGAGCAGAAAAGAACCAGTTTGCGAAGATTAATCGCAAAATTAAATTCATTCTTATCTCAAAGATAATATAAATAAAGCTTTAATTAGCATTTCGACCGGTTTATTGCAATATCTTGCATTATGTAACTCCCATCTGCAATTCTGCTTTTAGTTTTGAGACATCCTCGAATAAGATCAGGGGTAGACCAATCTTTTACATAACATGCGCTATTATTTTCATATACAATTTCAGACGCGCCGGACAATTAGAGCATCTTTTCTACCTACATCACTCATTAAGTTGGTAGGATGAAAAAAAAACGTGAGATAGACACTTCAAAGAGTATTCACCATTTTGCATCAACGTTTGTCCATAAGAAAGCTGTGTTCGAAGCGAGTATCGCGTTTGTTCGTATCGATCGATCAAAGACAACAACGCGTACAAAATTCAGAGCGCTGTTTGGAGCTGTTACGGCGCAATAAAAGGGATCTTTTCATACGATATTTTCGCGAAATCTTGACAACTTGCTTTAGCAAATTAATTTTGTCTTCTTCCGATTTTTTCCCTTTTCTTAATCACATTTTTATAGCTCAAACCCAAGAACGAGCTTCATTTTTCCTTGTATGTCAGCCTGATGCTTTTCAATCTGGGTTTTTATAGGGTCTATTAACATCATGTCGTGAAGGCAACGGTCGTACAAAAAATGGACGACTGAGTGCTCGATATATTTTTATAGACATAGATCACTCTAATTTATTAAGGAATTAATACCAAAGAATCTATTATCTTCCAACACGCCACATCTGAAACATGCGTCATAGATTGGCCACCCCTATATTATATTCTGTTTCAGGAGTGTTTAGAGGTACGTTTTTAAGTAAAAATTCACTGATTTAAATTTTCTAATACTTTCCAACATTCCAGCATCATAACCATTGGAGAAAACGTTCTCATTTCGTTTAAGCATCATTATATAAAATCGATTGCAAGAAATTGTGTCATCGACCCATTGTGTTAACTTTCCTATTGATTAACATATGCAGCCAACAATTTATTACATTGCGTTAAGAATACAGCTGTTTAATGCATAATGTTTTTTTCTTTCTTTCTAGAAAGATGCAATACATCTTCAAAGCTTTCATTCAATATCATGGAAGCAATCGATGGATTCAAAAAAGACCATCGTCGTTCAAATAGATAAACATGCACGTTTCTATATCTATAATCGACGGCTTATTTTTATCAGCATCATAAAGATGCCTAAAACTACATCATATCCAGCTATATAAGTCGTTTTACTTAGAAGCACTCCAAACGTCTAAACTTATTTGTGCCAAATACAAAGCCTAAAATAAATATGAGGCTCTGCCAAGTGTAAATACCAGAAAAATAACGCCGATGAATATTGTGGTACCACAATGGTAAAAGTTATTGAAGAAGACTCTTCAAAACAACTATATAAAGCGGATTAAACTGGTGTTTTTCGAAGTGAAGTGCCAAAAAATACCATTTAGCAAGAAGGGACTAAAAA
This sequence comes from Stenopsyche tienmushanensis, assembly GCA_008973525.1. Taxonomy (NCBI): domain Eukaryota; kingdom Metazoa; phylum Arthropoda; class Insecta; order Trichoptera; family Stenopsychidae; genus Stenopsyche; species Stenopsyche tienmushanensis. The sequence goes on from WACJ01000523.1 coordinate 588,958, forward strand.
TTCTAATTTAACGCATCTGAATTTGGCATTCACCCGATGGGCCATCAAGGTGAGCGTGTCAAACGTCGCTTTTTGGAATTATGCCATGTTATCTACGTTTCATTGGTGTCAGAAGTGGGATAACAATTCGCCAACATATGCATATATTCAATATCATTCTCTACAGATTATAACAGCAACTAAATGAATTTGATATGATTGAATGGATGAATAATCTTATCAAAATTGGCTTGCCATGAAAGATGAAGAATATTTAAGATGAAAGTTCCTTGCAACGGTTGCGGATTTTAAATAAATGAAAGACTTAAAAGCACCATCGATTGGAAGGCTTTCGCAATAGATGGAATTGGCCGACATTGTCAGTATATACAGAACAACATGGATGTATCGATCAGACAGAGAGTACACCAACGAGAGTAGACTAATGAAATGTCTGAAGCACATGAGGCTCGAAAGGCAACAACTACTTAAATGTGGACGTAAATTGCAGAAAGAGAAATCCTTCTTCGACATTAGCATGATCGATTTTTATGGAAAGACAAAATTACGTTTCTCATGAAGGCCTCGGTTAGCGATCAAAACCGCAAACAACAGTCATTCGAAGAATAAAAAAAAGGACAAAAGTCAACATATAATAGAACGGTGAAGAAAGGGAGAGAAGCCCGCTTTTATACATGTACAATAATAATGGAATATGAAATGTAATCCAGGCAACCTTACAAAGCGTATCAATTGTATTGGGAATTCAAAAGATTACGTTCATTTAATTGGCTCGCGACAAAATTAGGATATTATACAACCCCATGAATTTCCCAAACATCAAAGAACCCTGTTTTGTAATCCGCTTGGAATTGCTTCAAAAAGACATACAAACAGCTACGTGGTTTATCCATATGAATTATTATAAAAATGTGGAAGAAAATATTGTTCAAATTTATAGTCACTGTGGGATCATTTGACACGGTTTTCATAGTGTATATATGTTTTAAAATATGTGATCACCAGCCACACCTCCTGCAAACTCAAACCCAACCGCTAAATAACGGGTATGCGGTTTTTAGACATGTGTGCTGAAACCTCTTCTTCCTTGTTATTTTTAGAACACAGACTGGATATTTAGAAAAGGTAGAGTATAAAAATGATCAACTGATTTGACTGTTTTTGTGGAAAGAAACTTCTGGTAAAAGTGTGGCGTGGCGTCCAATCAGCGGTCCGAAAAGCGGACCCTGTGGCCACTCCGTTCTCGTTTGGGGTTTTTTGCGACATTTTCGGGGATAAATGCATACCCGGGGCCTTCTATCAAAATCCTCTCAGAGGCTAACTTACTCGACCCTAATAATATGAATATTGATATGAAATATAATAGATACGGGGTTCAGAATTTTTCAAAATTTCATATAGTGTACCAAATACATATCATGGTAGCGCGCGGATGCATACCCTAGTTACGGCTCTGGGTCTGTATATATCAGTGGAACATAAGACCAATTGGAACAAATTCGACATCTCAACAGGTGAGACATAGGACTGGAAAGATGTAAATGTTCTTCCGTCGACAATTCGATCGTGCAGAATATATTGCTTTATTTAGCATTAATTGTTCGCGTCTCGCCCAAATGCGTCGACTGGAACGAATCGCAATGTCAATGTGCAGTCCCGGCATGCAATTGGCGTTATGCAATACGAAACGAACCTTGAATTGTCACACAGCGTGGAAATCGATTACGGCGCAAAAATAAAAGCATGGCGCAGTTCGTTAAAACTGCAAGATAAGCGATCTTTCACACTTAAATCTGTTCGACGATCAGAGAGCAACAACGTTCGATTTACCACCCCCAACGCAATCGATGGCGCGATAAATAAGAAAAAATATAGAAGAAGAGCAATAAAAAAGCGCAGGTGTATAATTTTGAATGGCCTAATAATACATAAGCGAAATTGTATCCACTCGTTCATAATTGCCCTGCCAAGAATGCTAAGGAAAGATGCGGACGAGATTTAGAAGAAGAAAAAATGATGTCAGTTAATTTTGCCATCTCGCAAAGTGGCGACCCGTTATTCGGACGGTTGCAGCGGAAGACGAGGAGATCGTGGATATTTTTACAGTTGCAGAAATCGTCATTCGCAAATATTTCGTATGCTAAAATAGACAGCAATGCAAAAAAAGAAATGAGACGTATCCATTTACAATGCGTTACAATTGGGAAGCGGTGGGCGGAATGTGTCATGGCGCTGTTTGAGCTGTTCAAAAAAGGAAGTGCCCCCACCACTGCGCAGTGCCACTCCAAAGCGCGAGCGAGATGCAAACATATTAGCACATTACTTGCGGGAAGTGATTAAGTGAATAATCTACTTGTATTTATAAACAACAAAACATCCCGCTTGTTGTTCCGGAAACAACTTCCAAACCTAACCCAAATAAACACTTTTGAGTCATAAATTATGAAGCGGAAGAGTGCAAAAAGAGATGCATATTATTATGTGCAGTATTTTTTAAATCCCTTCCAAGAGCAAAGCAAAAAAGCGCGATAGAAGCGAAACTTCTACATGAGCGGTAGGACAAATTGGCCTTAACGTCACGAAAAGTGAAACTCCAAGCGCCAATCGGTTTGAAAGAGAAGAACCAGTCAGTTAAAAGATGTGTTTGTGTAATGTTTTTTTTTATGTTTAATAATCCCTTTTACGGGACTATTACCAACCATATTGACATGGTTTTTTATAGATGTTATAAAAATGTGATCGCCAGCAACTCTTCCTGTAGATTTAAACCCATGACGGTTGATTTACTAGTCCAACCGCTTAATTGCGGGACTATCTACATGTATATCTAGCTGTGTATTATGTAATATATACATCTAAAAATGAATGTTTATAAGTTAATTTATAAATTTGTTTGCGGGGTATACGTTCCTATACCGTTCATCAGATTGCGATGAAACTTTGGTGTGTTATTGGGCGTGTATCCAAGAAGGTTTTTAAATTAGCACAACCATTGTTTGTATGAGGAGTTTGTTTTGCTAGACGTTTAACGGATGCACCATGTTGGCACATATGTAGTCTGAAGCAATAAACCACGTAGCTGTATTATTGTATTTATTTTCGAAAATAATCACTAAGCATTTGTAGCATTGCAACGCATGCCGGATATTCGCTAGTATATAACAAAATAGGTTTGCTGGCGGTGTAGTGGTTGCTTTATGCTACATATAGACACACTACGAACGATTCACCCTATCTTTCCGACCAACTGCCGCTTTGAGTTACATTATTCGTGACGTTTGAACCAATTTGCTCTACCGCACCTATTAGCTATTGTCTTGTTATTCCCCCTGAATTGTTCTGGAGTGGTGTCATTAGCAGAGTATCACGACTTCTTTGCAAAATCTACTCCTTCAGAAGTGCACGATAACTCTGTCCTTTTATTTTTGCAACACATTAATACGCAGCTGAACAACAGAAAGCAGATACCATGCAAGTTGAGCATTAATAAATATTCCCGACGCTGTGAGAGAATCAGCAGTTAGGAGTTCAGAGAGGGGATACCTACACACACAGCCCTAACATATACGGTGATGCTATTCTAAGTAAGACCTGATTGTTTTATTGGATGCAAAAGTCTCGTGAAGGTCTGAAAGTCGAGAAATAGTCTGCTGAAAATGCGATGGCTGCGGTATTTTGGCACTCGAAAGTTATTTTATTGATTGATTTTCTACATGAGAGACTTCTACTACTACCAACTGCTAGAGGACGTTCATCGTAACAAAAGACGAAGAAAACCGATCCAGTTGTCCTTTTTCTGTATGATAACTGTCTCAATTATACTGGGAATACCCACTTTACAGTCCAGACTTGGTCGTCCCGTGTGATTACCATGTTTATAGAGGCATTGGGAGGGCAACGATTTCGAGATAACACTGCGGTCGAATAATACGTGCACAACTGCTTTCTTCAGTGATGGAATCAAAAAAATAATTTCTAATGAAGGGAACTATGTAGCAAAATAAGATACTCCATTTGTATTTTTATATATCACTAATGAATTTGTACAGCAAAATTTCAGATTATATTTGAATTCCTAACGCAGATGATGATGATAGAGGTCCCAGCTGCGAGACTTTCCAATGACGAGCCTTCCCATTAAATTCGCAGCTGCGCGCGCATCGTCCGCCATTAATCCGTTGCGATTCATGCAATATTTATGTGTAGACGCTCACTGTGCGGCAGGGCCATCGGAGTGAACGTGTACAAACTCTAAAATTAATGCGAGATTCGAGCAATCCAATTCGATAATAAATTATCGACGAGCGTTTGATGGTATGGCGCAGGACGGCTTAATTGACAAGTATCAAAAAGATAATTGATTTGTTTGCTTTTATATTGGACGCGTGTATGGACACGTGCAATTGTGACGGATCTGAATAAACACTCGATAAGCTAATAAATTTTAATACATAATTGGAGCAATCATCGACACGGAAAAGACGATGACGATGGCAGCAGTGGAAGCCTACTCTAAAAAAAGATCCGGGCGGCGGAAGTGGCTCCGTCCATCGATTCGTCCACGTAAATCTATAAAACGTATAAATTTGCTATTTTTAGGGAAACGTCTGACGGATAGAGCCTTTCGTACCGCGCTCCTGCGGTCGCCGCGTCGCAGACCCTAGGGAATGCAACAGATTACGAAAAGCACGCTCGTCGGCCGCGTTCTATTTTTGAAATCGACTCTCGCAAAAAATGACACTCGCGACATATGACCGCATATTATTTTGAAAAGATCGATTTCCGCACGGAGTCGACCGAATCGCGAATTCGAGTTTGATTCGGATGAAAATTTTTGTTCGAAACCTTCGAAAAGTTATAAATAAATTCGATCAAATGCGAGACGTCCGTCGGGCGACGTCTCGTATCGGTTTAAAGTTCGCGGGAAGAAATTATGAAGGGTTATTTTTTTAATTTTCGATCATAATAAAAGCAGACGCTACCATGTACGGCGTATTTTATTGTTATGGTCGCGAAATGTGATTCTGCGGAGGGAATTTGCGAAGAGCGCACGGGCGAGGCGGTCGTCGGCGCCTCCCGCGTTCGACATGGCGGAGCCTTTCGGGCCCCGGCCGCGACCCACGAGGGCGTCCGAAGGCCGCGTCGGCTTCGCCGGAGGCGCGCGTGTCACACGCCGCGCTTTACCTTATGGAAGATGATCTCTCGCGCCGATTCCGCCGGTCGGGCATAGGTGGCCACTTTCGGACTGGCGACGGGGCGAAGGCTCTCGTCGCAGTCAGGTGCGGCCGAGTCCTGACCCCCCCCTCTCCCCCTGCAGCGAGCTGGGTTGCCCTCGCTCAAAACCGACGACGAAATCCAAAAAGTCAGCCGACACCCGCCGCACACATACAAAACACGACACGGAACTGCCGGCTGACAAACCACTCACCCCTCGACCGACCGCGAGGGAAGATTCAGTGTTGCCATCCTCTCCCTGTTATCGATATCGGCGTCTATTTTTTACAACAATAGGACATAAATCAACACGGCGATAAAAAATACTTCCGTTACAAATCACACAAGATAAAATAATATCCGACCAGATTTATTACAACAATAAATTGATTTTATTTCACGTCAATCGGATGATCATTTAACGAGTCAATTTAAAAATTAAGCATTTAATATAACGCAATAAATTCATTCAAAATTAAACTGCCATAATTTATCAACTCAATAAAACAAAACAATCATTTTTTAATGAATAAAAATATTTCCATGCATTTTATCAACAGTTAAAAATTTAATATTAAAATAAATACACAAATTTTCCCGATGCAATATAAAATATGAAAATAAGCGACGCACAAATAATGAGGTGCTCATTTTAATCGGCTATTAAATTATTAATAAAAAATAATTTGCGCCAATTGTTGAACGGCCAAATATCGCGCATCGGAGATGGCCGCATTTTGCGCTTTTTAGTTGAGTGTTTCTTAAGTGCGAGTCGTTGCGGTTCAAACAGAAACGGGCCGGTTTGGACACGGACGTCGGATGTTCGTTTTGTACAACGACGAGGGATTTACGCCGAAGCATCATGAAGCCAATGTGAGCGTCCGTTTTCTATATTTAAAAGCATCGCGCTTGCTTATCCGCGATCTTAACGCCGACCGTTCATCTACCTACCTCATCCTTCCGTTGAAAATGTCGTTTGTCATATCAGCCGTTATTTAAAAGTTTTGACGTTACGTTGTACAATGCCTTTGATGATCATTCAATTCTTATTCTACTCAATCGAAGTCTCGGGATGAGCACGCCGAAGGCGTATTTCACGTATTCCATCGTAACGACTTTTGGACGTTAAATTGATTTTTTTTTAAATTTGAAAAAAATTAATATGATAACGTTAATGGATATAAATATTTATATATAGTTTTGATCGAATTATATTTTTAATTATGAATAATTATATTTATATATATGTATTTATAGACGAACAAAAACTCCAGGGAAGCTTATTAAAGTAAATTCTAAAGATAGCCTAAACAAAGATCCAGTTCAAGTGTTTTGCAGAATACGTAAAACTCGAGATATAGATATTGACACGTGTATGCATGTCCTTTCACCGACGTGTGTCAGTCTAAGCCCTCCTGATAATTATAGAGGCAATAATTATAAACCTATCAATTATACGTTCAAAGAAGTTTTTGATCAAGATGTTTCACAAAATGAGGTAAGTCGAAATTATAATTTATAACGTAAATCACAAATGGTATCCGATCAATATTTGTTCGTTTTTTTAGGTGTTTACGAGGGTCGGCTTACCTTTGGTGGAAAATCTCATCAAAGGAAAGAGTGGATTGCTTGTTTACGTACGGCGTGACGGGCAGTGGAAAAACTTTCACTATGACAGGTACGAGCGGTTTTTTTAAATCTGGTCTCATTTTTAGCGTTTATTATAATCTGTGTTTAAATTCTCAGGTGAACCTCAAAACTGCGGAATTATGCCTCGATGTCTCGATTCGATATTCAAGACTATCGAACAAGTTCAAGCTCGTCGATTCGTCTTCCGTCCGGACAGAATGAATATGTTCGAAGCGCAAAGTGATGCAGAAGCGGCTCTGCAACGTCAACAGTACTTGTACAAGATGCCTCCTCGCTCGGCAAGAAAGTACGATGATTTCTTCAATGATACAATATTAATTATATCGGGTGTGTGAATAAGTTCTCGCCATTTGAATTGCACGTCGAAAAATGACACGTCTTTTGAGGCTTTCGAAGAATCGACTCATTTTTGATATCTTCATAAGAAGTAAAATACTGCCCAGCCTGGCCATGAGTCATCAATCAAAAACACGTACAGTGGAAGGGATAAAACTTGCCATTTCATCGTTTCCAGGTAGGTTTTGACCGCCGATGTGACATGCAGCCTAGCATCATGCTGCAAAATCATTTTGCCGTGTCTTTTGGCATATTGTGGCCGCTTTTCCTTCAATGCTTGGCTCAAATGCTTTTGGCAGAGATCTCCTGTGATGATTTGGTTGGGTTGAAGCAGCTCAATCCCACCAAACACAGAACATAAGCTTGGAAGCATATTCCGCTTTGGCAATTTCCAATTTTTAAAGCAATTCAATCTCTGCATGTTCTTTCCACCAAAGCATGATCACCACGCAGAAAATATTTATACTTTAATGGAATGACGCGCACTGCTTAAATATAGATGCATCACCACTTAAGCCAGACGCATACTTATTCATATACAGCGACATGGCAGGAACTTATTCACACACCCAATAACAATATTCAATATCAATATTGGTTCGATTTCTCCTTTCAGAAATAATTCTAATCCAGATTTAGCTTTGAGTAATTCTGATGTTACGAAAATTGAAGGCGTTGACGAAGATAGTCAGTATGCAGTTTTCGTTACATATATTGAAATATATAACAACAGCGTATATGATCTTCTTGAAGAAGGAACTTTGGGAAGAAAGTGAGTTTAGACACTTATATATAACATTATTACTAATTCTTTGTATTATTTGAATAAATTTATTTGGCATTCAATTGCAGAAGCCCACAGACGAAAATCGTGAGAGAAGATGCTCAGCACAATATGTATGTCCATGGTGTTACAGAAGTGGAAGTTAAGGTGATATATTTTAGAGATGAGAAATTAAAAATCACATTTATTTGTCATATTATGTCAACGTTTGTTGCTCTATTCATTTATATTTTGCACAAGTTGATGTAATTTGTTCACTGATTGAGCTCTGAAACAGTTGGAAGTTGACCCAAATTTTGCAATCTTTAGCAACGAAGCCCATTTTTTAATGAACGGACGTGTCAATAAGCAAATTTGGAATGATAACAATCCACATGAGATAAACCAGTACCAAAGACTGTTTCCTTTGGGGCTATCCTCATGTTCGTTCATTTAATTTATGTTGCTTTTTTAGACAAGAGAAGAGGCATTAGAAGCATTTTATAAAGGACTGAAAAGAAAAAGAATGGCACATACGACTCTCAATGCTGAATCTAGTAGGAGTCATTCGGTCTTCACCATCAGGCTCGTCCAAGCTCCAGTTGATAGCATGGGAGAGAGTGTTGTCCAAGATAAAAAATTCATATCTATTCGGCAGTTGAGTTTGGTGGATTTAGCCGGCAGTGAAAGGACAAGTCGTACAAATAACACAGGTATTTTACTGTCGATAAATTATGTTGATGTAATTCATAGTACTTCCGATTAATATTATTCTGCCTTTCTTCCCTTATCCAGGTCAGCGTTTGAGAGAAGCAGGCAATATAAACAATTCGCTGATGACATTACGAGCTTGTTTGGAGGCTCTTCGTGAAAATCAGCAAACTGGTGGTAATACAAGGATTGTTCCTTATCGTGATGCAAAAATTACACACCTTTTTAAGAATTTCTTTGATGGAGAAGGTCACGTTAGAATGATAGTGTGTGTTAATCCGAGCTGCGATGACTATGATGAAACCTTGGTAAGTTACGCATAAGCACAAATATATTTAGACATGAAAATATTTATTTAAATATGTTTTAATTTTTTTTAAATCTTCATTAGCAAGTTATGAGATTTGCCGAAGTTGCGATGGAGGTGGAGGTTTCTAGACCACGTCCTGTGATGGATATTGGAGCTGGAATGACACCAGGGCGACGAAAGGCTAATTTATTATTTAAACAAGCCAGAGAAAAAATACTCGCAGACGGACGGTTAGATGATCTTGCTCGTTATAAATCTGTGTTTAATTAAATGATATAAGCAAGATAATGTAAATATTTATTTTTTTATAGGGGTGAGGCCAATCAGCTCGAGCTGGATCTCGCTTTGGTTTATAGTCTCGGAGGAGATTTCCCAAGCTTAGAACTTGGTAGCTCTCAAGCAGAGGATACAGTCAGACAGCTTATAACACATTTGGAAATGCGACTTCAAAGAAGACAAGCTCTTATTAGGGACAAAACAACTCGGGGTAAAATATTGCAATAAATTCATAATACGTAGGATGGAATAATTTTTATTTATATGCACATTTTGTTTGCAGATGAAAGATTCCGCTTAAAGTTGGATGAATTAGTAAAAGGAAATATGATGATCAATACTGAAGCGGCTGCTGTTAAAGCTCAATTGCAACAAGAACGTCAACGAGGGCGAGCCTTGGAATCTAGACTAATGGCTGCCGAGGATAATGCTGCAGAATTGCGCAGGCAATTGTCTGATGCTCAACGAGCCCGGGATGCACTTCAGCAAGAAGTTTGTATTTTAAGATCTGTACATTACGAGTGCATATTTATAATTTAAATATCTAATATGATGATCATATTTTCAGCTAAACGATAAAGAGATGATGTTAAGTCAAAAAGACATGGAAAAAGAAAATCAAAAGAAAAGATATTCACACAAAATAGCCACGGAAAAAGACAGAATGAAGTTTGAGATGCAAATAAAATTATGGGAAGAGAAAAATAGAATGCAGGTAATTATGTCGTATATATTTCTGTATAGTTTGCATATTAATTTTTATAATTCTTTGAACGATTTATTCCATTTTTAGCAAGTTGTACAGGATAAAGAAGATAAAATTCAGACCGTTAAAAGGATTTTATCAGAAGAGAGTACGCAGTTATCGGACAACGTAGACGGAAAGCCTATGTATGCCTCTCAAGAGACTACAGTACAGCCGTCGACGCCTGCTGCAGCGCACACCACGCGACGAGTATGAAAATTCATTTTGTAGTATGTTTTATTCGTTCCGAAACTTGTAATAGAGATCCTGTTTTATTTTTTAGGGACCGGCCGTATCTAATCCTCGACATAGACGCTCCCTGTCTGCGGATGCTCCCTGCGTTTCAGATAGATGGATACAACACGTTCCCAGAAAAATGGTACCAATGGGAACTGGTTTTCAGCCTCATTTACCTCGAAGGAAGTCCATTTCAAAATTGGCCGTTAAGGTAATATTTATATAAATATGCATATTGATTGTATAAAAATGAATGATTACATAATGCTATTTTTATTCTTTGTTATAGGATATCACAAACACAAAAGCTTCAAACTATTGCCTTCTAGCGCAAGAACAAGATACTGATGGTGAGCTCGAAACTAAATTGTACAAGGTAAGAAATATGCATTTTTTAAATTTGCTTTAAAGATGTGTAGTTGATATTATCACAAAGATAAGAAAAGTTTCGTTTGTGTTGTCTTGAGAGCAGGGGTTTGTTTTGATAATTAAGATACTCGCATCATTCTTACCGTTGATTAATTTGGTTATTCCTTCTTAACTGTTCTGGAGTGGCAGTCATTAGCCGAGTATAACGACTCCTTTTCAAAATCTACTCCTTCAGAAGTAAACTGGCAGGCTTGCACGGTAACCCTGTCCTTTTATTTTCGTAACATTAATAGGCAAAAATAGCTGAACAACTCTGTCAGATGATGCCTTATCTTAATGACCATAACAAACACCTGCTCTCATATCTTAGCTGCCTTGTATCACAAAGAGTCAGATTACAAAAAGGACTCCAGCTTAGTGACTAAAAACATTAAGCTGGGGGAAGAGAGGTACAGAGAGCAAGTAAGTCAGTTGGGAGTTAGCATTAGTTCAGTTGGAGTATTGAATTGGTCTCGAGTTTAGAGTCGGACCTTGTTTGTCCACGTTACAAGTGGCGCAGCAGCAGCAGGTCATTAGAAGCTCGCCGAGGATATCATTACTCACTGAAGAGTCGACTGGAGGATCGTTTTGTTGTTATTTTACTTGGAAATGGTTTGACCCATGATTGCATATTTATATTTGTGTTGATGATATTTTGATGCCTTTAAAGTTTTCTTCCATTACTCCGCAGGGAAGCCTAACCGTAAATATGATTTTGGATTATTTGTACATTTCTAGGGTAACATTGTGCCCACGTGCGGTGGCGGCGCTCAGGTGATACTCAGCGATGTAGAGATGCTCAAACAAATGGGAGCGGGATCTATGCCAGCCTGGGAAAAAGCGAGAGGGTCCCGAAACACCCATGAAGAGACCGCACGGTGAAAACCAATGGAAAAAACCGAGAGTTTAATTACCCCCTTGTGATATAAAATAATATTATATAGGTTTGGATGTAATATTTATGACTAAAATATTTTTTGTGACTATTTTATATTGGCAGTACTTAATTAACATTCCATTTCTCATATAGTTGTAATGGGATTTTATTCAATATTACCTTGATCATTTTTCATACTCTCTTCGATACGTTTACTTTCATTAGATTATTTCTTACATTTGTAATATATCCAGTGAGGCTAAATTCAATATTATGTTGGCATGTATAAGCTATCATTTCCATAAAAAGTTAGTTATCATATTATATATCCACCTTAGTAGTTAAATAGTTTTCTTTGCACTGAATATGTGGTTATTTTCATTATTTGATATTTAACGTGTTAAACTATAAACAATAATTTACAATATCTTTTATAAGAATAGGTATATGAAATTTCTTCTTATTATTTTACTTATAAAGTCGTATTTCTTCTATACGTTTTCCTCATATATTCATATAATTTGTACCTATTTATAAAATATTTATATCATTATATAAAAGACTTATATAGTTCTTGGAAGTTATTTGAATGAAAGTCTATGTTTTAAAAATACGACTACATCCATCTTTCAATTGTTTTCTTTTTGTATTATGTTTGTACAAACTTCTTTATTTATGTACATATATTCTTTAATAAAAGTGATTAAAAAAACATATAGAATAATTTTTTGAGCAAATAATATATTCAATTATAAAAAAAAGGGAACAATCAGAATTTTACATTACGTAAAAAAATACATTTTTCTTTTTCATTCATGGATGTGCTTGTAAAATATTGCAAAAAGTGTTTTTACTATTTCTTATTTTCAAGTCCATGAAAGTCAAAAATTAATGTACTTGTTAATGTACTTGTATTAAAAAGATTATGTTAAAAAATTAAAATATTCTTTTATTACGATTATATGTATATGAAATTTAATCTTGGCATTTAAGGAGTGATCCTCTTTGGGTCTCTTGGGAACATGCTAGTTTTTCTGATATTGTCCAAGCCGAGATACAACATGACAACGCGTTCAAGACCAATTCCTCCACCTGTAACAGATACGTTCAGTTCAAAATGATCTTTTAAAACGCAAACGCGTTATAGTAATTTGATTTAGAGCCGTAACGAGGGTATGAAGCGCCTGTGGCAAGTATCTAACTTGCGTACAGATCATAAAAAATGTCGCTAAAAGAGGACGGAGTAGCCGCAAAGTTTATGTGTCCAATCGGTCCGCTTTTCAGATCGCTGAAATGTTTGAGCACCTCGCAATCTGATACCATACCTGAACATATCTACAGAACGATTACAAAAGAGAATGATCCCAAGCCCAGATGCGCCCATGGCGGGCATCTGCTTTGCCACGCCCTCGTTACGGCCCTGCTTCAATTCGTTAAATTGTTATGCCGTCAACTGACGGTGAAACGGCAGGAACTTATTCACACATCCAATTAAATTAAATAAATTTTACCTGCATGCGGTGGACATCCAAAACGGAATGACTCGATATAAGCGGCAATTTTTGAAATATCTATAAATAACGAAAGTATTTAATCAGATAAAGTTTAATAAATCGGAATGAACATTCATCGGTAATGAACATTGCCTTACCAATTTTATGATGCAAAGCTCTCTCCGTCAAAAATTCAGGATCGTGTATTCTTTGAGCACCAGATAAGATCTCTTCGCCGCGCATAAACATATCGTATGAGTTAGAAGCAATCTAAAATAAAGGGTTTATTAAAATCGTACAGATTAAAGCCTATGTGGTATCAAATATGAAAATCAATTAAATCTCGCCTTGTTATTGGGATCCGGCATCGTGTAGAATGGACGTATGGCCAATGGATATTTATCAAGCATATAAAAGTCAGTGTCGTATTTTGCTTTGACCAATTTTCCCAACAGTTTTTCATCGGGAGTAGATAAATCGTCTTCCGCACCGAGAGTGACGCCTACTTCTTTCAACATTTCGATAGCTTGCGGAAATTCGAGTCTCAAAGGCGGGTCGAGGAATTTGAACGGTTCCACATTGTATTGTTGACCGACTGCTGCAATATCGGCCGCATAGCTTTAAAAATAATACTATTTAGATCGAATATATATTTTTTAATCTAAAGAGACGTGTTATAACGAATAATCTTACTTATCGCGCAATCCTTTGAACATTTCAGTAAAGGTTTGTCCAATCAAATCCATGACTTCATGATAATGAAATTTAAATGCCATTTCAAGATCCAATCCTACGTATTCGGTAAGATGACGATGCGTGTTAGAGTCTTCTGCCCTAAATACGGCGCCTATTGTATAAACCTATAATTATAATAAAAATTATGCACAAAGATAAAGATAATAAATACAGGATCGTTCAATAAGAATGCTCGATTTTTAAATGTAAATAAAATAAATTGTGTGAGATATTCTGCGTCCATGAACGGATCTTTGCATGAAAACTGGATTGTTGGTATGCAACGAAATGGTCACGTCCCGTCAGAAACGTGCAGAATATTTATCGTGGTACCCACTGTGTGGTATATAGTGCCATCCTGCTGGAACCACATGTCGTCAGTATCTGTATCATCCAGTTTAGGCCATAAGAAGTTGCTTATCATCAATCTGTAGCACTCGCAGTTGATGGTAATGGCAATATTGGTCTCGTTTTGGAAAAAATACAGAGCGATGATTCCGCCAAATTAATATCCTCACAAAACAGTGACTTTCTCGGGATGCATTTGGTGCTAGTGTAATTTCATGTTGTTCAGCACTATAATCTTCCATGGTGATTTGCCATACACTACTGAACAATTCACAAAAAATTTGAGACGTTACCTTAACGAAATGGCGGCTATAGCCTAATAAACTTCAAGCGTCCCTATTGAAAGACCCCGTAGAATAAAACGAATAATTCAATTACTTTTTCAAAATCGGCAGCAATCGCCATTTGCTTGTATAGTTGTGGACTTTGCGCTAAATATGCTGAACCTTTGAAATAGCTCACGGTGAAAACATTGGCTCCGCCCTCCGATGCCGCAGATATAATTTTGGGTGTGTGTATTTCGACAAAGCCTTAAAAAATAATATCGTCGCTTAATTTTATGGCATTTCTTATCGCCTTTAATTATCATCCGAATAAATGCATTTATTACCTTTCGAATCTAAAATGTCTCTGAAAAGTTTACAAACTCCGGCTTCCAAGCGGAAAATGGCCTGATTAGCTGGTGTTCTTAAATCCAAAACTCTATTATCGAGACGCGTGTCTTGATTGACGCGAATCTTTAACGCTTCGGGATCCTGAAATATTGAATACGCTATATAAAAATATCATAACTGAATGAAAGCGCGTTCTATTTGATCGATACTAACATCGGACTTTTCAGGACGAGAAGCGTCTTCGATTTGAAGTGGAAGCTGATTTTTCGCCGAGGAAATAACGAATATTTGCGTGGCATGGAGTTCAACTAATTTTTGCGTACATGAATCAATCGGAACCGTCACTTTAACCACTTGAGCTTCAATGTCAACGATGGATTCTTTGGAAATGCTGTTATCAAAAGTAGTATTAAATTGATAAATCATACGACTGATACGTAATAAAACGCATATATTGCATCGATAATAAGATTTTACCTTCCGGCAAATTTGATCATTTGTTTACTTATTCCACCCTCTGGGGAGACGTGAATAAGGCATTGTATGGTGGACGATTGCTGTCTTACGACAATGAAGCACTGTTTACCCTTTGCACGTGACGTATGAAGTCGACCTGAAATATAATCAATTTGCATTATATAGCATTTTAAATGAGTAACAAATACGCATTTATCAAAGATATATTTATTACCTCTGACCCAAATGGTTTTTCCAGCGAATGAAGCATCGATGTCTTTGACTTTTATTATAACGCGATCGCGGTTTTCTCCAGACGACGTAATAAGTTTCATTATTCCATATTTTCCTTCTGAATAGTCAGCCTCATCGGTGGTTGTTTCGTCTGTACCTTGTGTTTGAGATGCGGCCTTAAATAAAATTTTAAAAAATCAGTTGCATCATACACGTTATAATTTATTCATAAACATACATGATGCAATGGTGAGAAATTGTCATACTTTATGTTCAGCCTTTTTTTGTTTTCTTTCCGCTTCCTTGGCGGCTTTCTTCGCAGCCTTTTTACTCTGGGCGCTGTCGCCTTCTGCTGGGACGGGTTTATTTTCATCCACAACCATTTTGATCTGATGAAATTTAAACGATTAGAATCATATGGGATCAATCAAATACAAAACATGATTTAAAATTGTGCAATATATTTGAATGGACGATTACTTATATTAATATGATATGCCATTAATGATAAAGTATAATAAATGGATTTAAATTGGCCTTGGCTGATAATATATTTGAGTAAACATATTTTTTTATGTTATAAATAACTAAGGTTAACCTCTAAAGTTGACATTAAGTTCATATGCAAAACAATATGATTGACGTTAAAGCTCTTTGATAGCATTTATACAAAGTTATAATTGATGTTAAGACAGTGTTAATAACAAAAATATGTTAAAGAGACAACTTACCCGGCTTACAGATCCACAGTAAATAATGACACGTTCGAGCAGTTATTTTCGAGACAGGAAAGGCCCTAACGAGATTTAATATGGTCATATATTGGATTTGTTATACATTATGTCATACATACTTTGCTCCAACTTCTAATGTCAATATAAATAGAAAGAAATATTTTGACGAACAAATAAAATACAATATTATTCATTATGAAATTAATTGATAAAAAATGATTATTTAATTATTTTTAATTCAAATTTCAATTTTTTTATTTTTATTAATGACATCAGTTAAGGATTTAAATAATTTGAATTGGATCCATTTATTACAATTATTTGAATTGATTTTTAAATGTTTAATATAAATATTTCGTTACTATAAAAAATAATATTATCGATAATATAGAAATATTTTTTAATGTTTAATTTTTTTAATAAAAAATGCACTGAAAAGTGCCAATAATTCTAAAAAATATCTCCACTTAAAGCGAATTTCATTGCGCAAAAATGGTGCAATAATTTAAAATCGCGTTAATTTAAAAAGAAAATCCATTAAGACCATTCGCATGGCGTCCGTAAAGTTCGATAGAATTTTTTGGGGTTGAAATTTGACGGGTCGCTTCGACGACCCCCGGGTTCGTAATTAAAAAGAGGAAATTTACGCAGAGGATGGAAAAAAAGGGATGACGTACTAGTAAAAAACGTAGTTAAGGAGGAGAGGCAATTTAAGAGAACTAATTAAAAATAATAAAAAAAAGAGAAGAAACACTAGATGGCGTTGTAAACTTAACGACCGGTTAAATTAACAATTCACCCTTAAAGTGCTTTTCTTTTAGATATTTTAGCCCACACCTCATTCGAAAATAGAGAGCGTCGAAAGTCTTGCGATAAAAATATATAAATTGTATTTAAACAAATAGATATTCATATGAAATAACTATAATAAAATAATATCAGGGTTTCGAACCAGAATGAAACCAATAACCGGTAAAACCGTTATTTTTATCGAATGAAAACCGTAACCGAAATAAAAAACGTTAACGATTCGAAGCCTTGAATAATATATTTTATTTAAACACAACATTGTATATTTTTAGCAATTCATTAGGTGAAATATTATTTGGTTTTAATATGTAAATATGTAATTTTTACTTGATTTTTGGACTATCTTTATAAAGCAGCGAGAACAACTTAACTTTAAAAAACGCTTTGGATCCACTTTTATTCGTATTCTACACTTTTATTTGCATTCTCCACTTGGCTGAAGAAAAAACCTGAGAGTCATTGCCTCTAAGAAATACCCTCAATTTATTCCTGCAGGGTTTTTCAATCACATGCATTTAAAAATACGATCCAAAAAAATATTTTTTAATAACATATCATAGTGAATATATATATTGATATATTGTATTATTTTTAATAGTCTATACAAAGTTTTAATTGCGCGTTCTACATCAGAATTTGCACCATTTTGCTTGTTTGAAAGATTTATCTGCAATCGTAAAGCATTTCATTAAGTTCATTAAGCGTGAATTCCTACATTGTTGATTCAATTTCATTTTAATATTCCTTCAGATCGTCGAACATATAATCATGTTATGAATAAAAAAAATATAAATCATCAGCAATATGAAAGCATAATTGGAGAAAACTGCAATATATTAATTTACGGGGTTATTCTAGTCTAGAATTTTGAAAAAATCGATGTTGTTTTTCTTTGCATTTTTTTAATGTTTCGACTTTTAAAAATACACCCCCTAAAGACATTTCTAAAATTCTAATTATTTACGGAGTTATAGCTATTTTAGTCTGGCGGCGACTAAGTTTCTACCAGATTTCATTCAAAATTTAATTTTTTAAACAGTCGTCATTTTGTGAAAATAAATTTATTTTTATTCTTTGAGGTGGGGACTATAGCGACATTTTTACTAATTATAAATTATATTGTTGGAAAGAGAAAATCTACACAAAACAATGATGATATTGACACTGGGTATACTATTTCTCCCGAAGAAGAGAGCGATTCTGAGTCATATCGAAAACTTTTTTTTGTGCGATTTTGGGTAAATTTTATATAGCTGTTTCAAAGTTGTGCGGTTTTTAAAATCCATGGAACGCATCTTTTTACTTTTTCTATACGAGTCATAGCTTTTTTTTGTGGGATTTTTCGCGGAACGCATCTACCGCACAAAAAAAGGTTTAAGTGTATATAGGGTTTTTCAATAGGGACACTTAAGATTTATCAAGCTATAATGTCCATATTAATAAAGCAATATCTATCAAATTTATTGTAAATTTTTCAGTACTATATGACAAATTATCATGAAAGGTTATAGTGTTATAATGCCGACGATTTGTGATTCCAATAGGATGGCATTACACACAACGCATGCCACGATGGACATTCTGCACGAGTTATTTAAGAGCAACTTCCTATTTTAAGGCTATTTTAAATCGTAGATCTATGCGTATAAATTGCAAACAATTGATGCCCTCAAAGTCAACACAACGAACACCATCCTGCAAAATCAGTCAGATTTATGCGACAAATTTGATTGAAAATTGTACCACCTGAATACGTATCATAGAGCAAAGCTGTAGTGGACATTTGAACGATTTTATATTTTATACTTAATGCCATAAAATATAATTTTAAATAAAAAATAATTCGAATAAATATCTTAAACACAACTTGTTTTATTTATATTTAAAAATTGATCATTTATCAAATCATCAATATTCAAATTTAATTGTAAAAATCAAAATCTTTTCACACATTTTATTCACAGGGGGTCTGCAAACATTTAGATAGTTTATAGGGGATCTGTGACATCGAAAAGATTGACTGCGCTAAATCACAGCAGGTATTAAACTAGATCAATTTGCATATCGGGATGATTTATTAAATTGATTTAAATTATGCGAATTGAATTTATTAGATTAACAAAGCGTTTATAATTGGGTTTAGGAAGACTTCAGTTTAAAATATCTGGCTCCGGATTTTTTCCAAGATAAAGTGAGGAATACTTCAACGATAATTTGTTTAATTCTTTCCCTTTGAAACGAGTTCGCTTGGGGAAGATTGAGCGCAGAACAAAGTAGGGAGGAAGAAGAACGTCGGTGACACCGTCATAAGTAGGAGCAAGGGGTTCCGAAGCAACTTTAAATTAATTTTTACACCTACATCTCGAGAGGTAGCAAATTGCCCCCCGAAAGAATGAGCAAGCTGTTTGAGATTCTAAAGCAAAAAAATCGAACTTCATGATGTTATGTTCATATCCGTAATTTATTAAATGAAATTTTATTAAATATAACTGTCGATTTAAAAATAATTGTTTTCGTCGCTCAAATCATTCGGCGAAGGGGTGGAATCCGGTTGGGAAAGTTTAAATTCGTCGAGAGCAGGGTGACCGATCGCGGTGCCACATTCCGAAGATGTACAGATCCAATTCTGAAATTCGAATTTAAAAAAGGTTTTAAAACGTCGGGGTTTGGGGAGGGGGCGTCAATCAAGCGTGGAGAAAATTGTGATTTGTCTGGGGGGGTGGCGACAAGCGCGAAAGGGTGGTTATGCACAGCTTAGAGAAGATATCTCGTATCAGTGATCGTCAATCGACGAAATTCAATTATCAAAATGGATTACAAAGACACTTTATCAAAAAACAATTTTATCATCATCATCTTCTGATTTATCGTTCAATTTTGTAAAAAAATATTATAGATGATCACGAGGGAAATACACTTGGGTCTGTTTTTATGCGATTTTGAAGTTATGCGATTTTCAAATGTAATGGAACCTATGCATCATTTTAGTATGTAGTTCAAATCTTTTTTATGCGAATGCGCATAAAATAGACGTCTATGATGAAGTGTTAACAGTCCGCAGATGTTAATATTGATTCCAGAAATTTAAATCGGACAACAGAAGCTTAAGGGATGAATGAAGAACGTGAAGACCTTCGAATTTTGAAAACAATGCATTAAAATTCCTAATCGAATCAAATCTATGGCAAATCTATATTCATTTTTTGTTTTTAATAAATTTGACCTTTTTATACTAAATACACGAATTCTTTTCGATACCCCTAATAGTATGATCAATAAATTGTGAATTCAGTTGAAAATTTGTCAACAAAATATATTTTTGACCGTAATGTAAATGCAAATATAACCAGCAACGCTTTCGTGTTCACATATTATGTAAGATTAGATCCATAGGGCGTTTGTTGTCGACCCCATCCGAACGAGGGTAGAAATAGCCAACTATTAATTAGTTTGGGACGAAATTCCGCAACTTGAATTGGCTTTAATTTAGTAAGATATGAAGCAATTAAATCTGATTGTTTGCGCTTGCCTTTAATTAAAATCACATAAACCGCCGATATATCTCACTCCTAATAAGTTCAAACTACCCCTAACCGAATCCTATGATTATTTTTTATTAATAAACTATCAAACAAAGCAATCAAAAGACTCGAGATAGTTTTTCAATCGGATTGTATACGGTAACGATTAATAAATCCTGCGTTTTTTGGATCGAAAATCAATCATGAAATGCTTGACGACGTGATATTGTCTCAAAAAAATCACTTTTCTTGAAAATATTTAGATATGCTTTTGATTTTATGCTTTTGAAAAGATGATGAATTTATAATAAATGTAACAGATGCTGCTTTAATAACACGCCCGCTATAATTTAACAAATACCCTATAGATTCAAATAACCTCATCTACAATGTCATAGTAGGAGTTTCAAACCCAAAGTAATTAAGATTATTTTAAATACATTCATAAACTTTTGCATTTTTCTGGGTGTTTTTTTTCGTCTGCATTGTTTTAATATTAAATCAAAGGTATTTCACGGTATGTTGATATAATGGGGTAGTTCTTCGACATGGGCAAATCTAGATTATATTAAAAAAAAAACAATACAAATGATCCTCTTTTTGCACGGCTTTGAAATAACACGGCCAAACAATAATACAGTTTTTTTCGCTTATACACAGTTGAAAAAATATATATATTGTGTCATAAATGATGTGTGGCAGCCCAAAAATATAAACTCAAAACTCTTTTTGAGTGACTTTTTTTGTGCGATTTCGAAGTTATGCGGTTTTTCTTAAAAAGCATTTTTTTAAATTTCATAAAGTGTACGTATCGAGATATTCTGGATAAAATATATAATAAATTATCGACACTAACCAATTTTTTTTGTTGTTTTTGAATTAGGGACTATAGTGACATCTTTACTAATTATGAATTATACTGTTGGAAAGAGAAAATCTACACAGAACAATGATGATATTGACACTAGGTATACTATTTCTTCCAAAGAAAAGAGCGATTTTGAATTATATCGAAAATCGCAAGGAATATTATCATACAGCGATGATAGTTTATAATTAAAATAATTAATATTTCTCTGGTGGATGTCTGGCATTACAAATGCCAGATGTCAGACATCCTCAAAATTTTACCAATGTTGCAAGACGTCCTTTAAATGTTACTAGAAATGTTATTTGTAATTGCTTTATTGTTTTTCTGTTTTTTTATTAACTTTTTTTATGCGTTTTTGGATATACTTTGTATAGCTGTTTCAAAGTTATGCGGTTTTTAAATTCCATGGTACACATCTTCACTTTTCTATGTGTATCATAGCCTTTTTTTGTGCGATTTTGATAATACTGATTTTATTAGTACCGTCAAGAATGTTATAAAAAAATATGTACGATGGAGAAATATAAACAAAATATTTAGATTTGATAATAATTATTGCTTAATGCAAAAAAACTATTGATTGAGATTTTGATTAATTGTAAATCTATTATTACGTTGTGCAGAAATCGGATTTTATCCATTTATTTCGAATATAATATCGAAATATCAATGAAAAATCCTTCTTATATTTTCTGCACGTTTGATAAGGGTAATTTTAACACTTTCGTGTCAAAATTACATACATGTTTATGTTACCCGTTAGGTCACAATTAAGGCCGCGATATAATAATGTAGCCAACGATAAAACCTAACGAATAGGTCGCACACATAATACAAAGTGCTCATAAACACATTGGCTGCTCAGCCGATGTGCTTTAAAATTATACTTAACGAGATCGTAAATCGCACTTTTTACTCTAACAGCAAACAGACGCTTAAATATGAATTCGATTTAATTCGGTCCGTCGAAAGTCATATCTCAATGCTTTTCGTATTTACGGTCGAAATCGTTGGAAGAGTACATTTTTCAGGGGTTGAAAAAGGCACGTCGACTCGGCTCTTTATGGCGGTCACGTGTAGTTATTTCTATTTTAAATATGGTATATGGTATGGTGGCGTGGATGTAATTAACGGTCGTTATCGCCGAGCGTTAGCGGCTGTAATGAACGGGCGTTGGACAGCCCTGGCGTGGTGTGTAGAGGTGTAGAGATGTAGAGATTTAAAGGTGTAGAGGTTAGAGCCTTCCCTCACACTTGGGCTACACCCCTGGCGAGCTGGCTGCAGAGATAAGCCAATTGTTTATTGTCTTAACTGCTGCGCTAATTTATTAATGGCGCCCACAAATTATATGCGAATCTATTACCCGGGGGCTAACGGCCCTGTGTCTATTCTCCAAACAATTATTCTATTAATGTTGCCTTCAAAATTTATGGGGACTAACATGTCACTCAATAAGTTCATAGGGTTGTTTTCTTCTTCATTTGGGGTCGTTTTTACGTAATTTCTGAAAAAAAAAAACCCTACGAACTTATTGAATAAAACTTAAAATATATTATTTTAGCACCTATCTGACTGTCATATATTATTTAAATGCATTTTCAGCATTTGAAATTGCGTAACAACAGTTCTTCATTATAAACGATCAATTTCATAATAAGGGTTGATGATTATTCTTTATTTTTTTCATAGAGTGCAGCAGGGAAACTACCTTATTTAAAAAAATAATAACATAAACAGCAATGTAGATATTGGTTTAATTCTATTTTTCATATTATAGAGAGACATTTAATGTTTTTATTTATTATATTTTACGGACGGAGTGACGGAGTGGTCGCAAGGTCCAACCGTGTGTGTCCAACCGGTCCGCTTATCGGACTGCTACATGATGAATGAGCGCCTCGCGATTGGACACAATACCCGAACGAACAGTAGATGTCTACAAAACAATTACGAACTCCAATTACAAAACGAAGTTGTCGTACGTAGTTTGATCTTTGATATTCATTTATGAACGCTCACCCAGCAAGCTACTCAGGTGAATGAATCCAAAAATGACCTTCTCGATAGAGAATTGGATTGAATTTCACGCAGCTAAGGCAAAGAACGAAGCCAATTGTAAATCACAGTCAACCCTCCAATAGTGTCCTTTTCGTTGCGGCGTTTTTTACGTAAGTAATGGATAATGTACGTTATTCAATTAATATATTTCGTTTATTTGTCATGCATAAAGATTGCTCGATAGTGGTCCATAAAAATGTTTACCCGTCGTTGCCCTTCCGTAAAAATATAATGTTATTCTGCGACCTTAAAAAGACACGGTTTTGAGGTCTCAGACTGGATAATTATGTTCGTTGTCGAAATTTGCAAATATAATACGATATTTGTATAACAAGAGCGCAACCGCGTTAACGCGTCCGCTTCGCTTTACAACGATAATTATCTCGCCGACGTTCTTTATTAATACAAATAATCTTTATTGAAATTACATGTAATTTTCGCAGGCGCGGATCACAGTTGCATTGTTGATTCGTAATTGCATAGCGGAGGAATGTTGCGTGAAGATAATGAGGTGTAGCACACTTTGTATTCGGAGATACGATCGAGAGACAAGTCAATTCGAGTATGCTCAATTTACATGCGATGATGTGTGTTGGCGACAATTGGCAGATACTGCTGCAGATACCACCTGCCCAGGAGGTGTCACTCCTCAACAACTTCCATGAAAAACTCGTCTTTCCTTCGTGCTCAACCTTTTATCGATATATCTCACATGACAGCATCACACGAAGCCTTTCATGCTGCTACTCTCCGAGCAAATCCTCCATTATATAGGGCGTATCACATGAGCGTTCGGATTTCGTAATTGAGTGTCAAAACGCCATAACTTTAATAAAAACATAATTTATTCAATCAAACTAATCTACATTAACTTCAATGACAATGTTGATCCAAATCCAATTTATTCGGAAAGTAGAGGCCCAAAATCTGGTGCTTATTCTAAGCTATTCTTGCACATTCCATCCTCCGACTATCAGTCATTGAACAAATCTTCAAGACAATGACCTAAATTGTTTTCATTTTGCATTATTATCATGTGGTTTAATGATTCATCTCAATATTTACACGATTGTTATGTATCCATACAAAATTATGAGTGCGCAACGGATGGATGACATCGAATTAAACGCAATGATTTGTGAGTTTGTTTCCAAATTCTGAAAGCGAACGGATGCAACCAGGCGTGAAATGGAAAGAGTTTTGGATGTATCGGCCAGATTATGATTCAATCAAATGCCTTCCGTTTTGTGTGCAGCGCTCAGCCATTGTTTCTGGCTGCTTCATGAGCTTCTTGCGTGCAACTTTTAGCAAGGCTCATTAAGCAGCACTTACACCATAAAGCACGAAGCAATTTAGACTAAATTCACTAATGTCAACTCCGCACAATCAATTTCCTATTAGATGAAGCGTAAATTATTGAAAAAACGAAACGAAAAAGACTACAAAGACGCAGGACTTTGCTATGGACGCTTTGAGGCCATTCAAGGGTGATATTATAAAAATAAATATATATATTTTGTAAATAAAAGATTTATCATCAAAATAATGGATGAATTCATACATTTTTATTTATTTATTAATGTTTTATACGATTTAATGCATTAAATAAGACCTGAGAATAAAAATGGATAGATGTGGAAAAAAGTCCAGAATCACTTTACATAAATGTTAGGGCATATCACATGAACGTTCGGAGTTAGCAGTTGAGTAATAAATGTCATAACTTTTACAAAACATAATAAATTCAATTAAAATAATCTCCATTAGCTTCAATAGTCTTTTGCTAATGAGGAATTAAATTAATTTTGGTAAATGTCCACACTTTTAGAATCGATAAATTCTTCAAACCCTTGAATTGCCTTGTCTCAATTCCATTCGAATACTGTCCAGATATTTTTCTCTGTTTTTGGCTTTCTATTGACGTTTCTTATTAGAGCGAGATGACAAAAAATAGATTCAGACTAACGTACATCATTTTTGAATTATTCTCTCACAAATCGATTCTTCTCTAAAAAAAACTGTGCTAATATATCTGCTTGTTTTAGCTGAGTTATTTGCGATTTGAACTCTTATCATCAATATAACAGTTATCTGGTACAATAGTTTGACTCTATGTATATGAGTATATTTGTAAAAAAATCCAAATAAAGATCATTTTGTTTGGTACCGCGTGTTTGTCGGCCATATTGTTCAGTCACAATAAATTCTTTTTTATTGTGACTGAACAATATTCTCTTTATCAGCGGTTCGAAAAGCGGACCGGTTGAACACACAGACCTTGTGGCCACTCCGTTCTCTTTTAGGGCTTTTTGCGGCATTTTCGGGAATAAATCCGTACCCGGGGCCTTCTCTGATATGTACGATCACGGAAGCTCCCTCATAAGGCTAATTTACATAGGCGGTTCGTGCCAAATGCATGACCCTAGGCATTTGGGTTGATAACAATATTATCTAAAGTATTGTTTTAACAAGACAATTAACAGGATGAACAAAGAACAAAAGGGTTATCTAGAAAGTAAGTTTATAAGGGTGAGGTCAAGGGAATATTTTTGTTTCGAAGTTGGTGCATTTGGCATGTAAGGGAGATCCTAACGGTAAGTTTGTTTGGTGGCGCATGTTTGTCAGCCATTTTGTTCAGTCACAGTAAATTCTTCCGAAGGAGGGGTCATCGCGCGCTTCCGCCACATATTTCGCGTTGTTTCGTTTCGTCACGCTTCATTCAAGCGAGATTCGCGCCGTTTTTTGACTTTGTAGAACAACACCGCCACATATATTCATCGGAAACTCGTAGCATGTCACGAAATGGGTCAGATTTTTCAAATAAGGTCGTACTGATACTCACGATGAGGCAAACAGTGGGAAACCATTAGTCATTTCTGAAAAACATGTGAAAAAAAAAGTCTTACAGTAGATAGAAAAATGTCGCATTCAAAAAAAGTTCTCCACTGATAGTTTATTTTTCTGAGTTTGTTAAAATAATTAGACGATAGCCCAGATTCATCTTCCCAAGAATGAGCGTTAGACGTGAGATGTCCAGAGGCAGAGCGTTGGTGACCGCTGGCGTGCGTGATAGAGTGACCAGTGATCAAGCAGGAGTTGTCAACAGTGGTTAAGTGATATTTTTAACACGCGAAGTGTCGATGGTCTGAAAATTGTATACATTACACATACACAGGGCCGACATCTGTTCCGCATAAAGTCGGCCATAAAACGAAACCGGCTTAGCAATAATCGTACCGCCATTTTGTTTCGCGGCCATGTAAGTACGTCGGCAGACGTATCATTACGTCTTTCGTACGCACAAATTAAATATTTACTGGCTCCGAGCAAGCGTGAAATAATCTATTAAATATCCCACGTGTTTTGCATATTGGCACGATTTCAATCAATCTTGCTACACTCTTTCTCACCCAAATTAATTGCACCATGTTGCAGGATGTGCGCGTTTAAAATCTAATTTATATAAGTCACTTTGAGTGCTCCGCAAATACACATTACGGCCCGGCTGATGCTGTTTTCCGATCATCGGGTCGGATCATTTTATTACTATGATTTAGCGACGGAGGAGTGCCCAACGTTTGGTCTCGGAAATGTCATTCAAAACATACTTCATACCCGACAAATAACAGCTATTTCAAATGTGCCAATTGACACGCGAAAAGGCACCGCATTTTTTTTTAATTCATAATTAATACCAATTATTCCAGAATAATCATATTGAACAATGCAGGGAATTTTCAAGAACATTTAGGTTTTTTTGAATAAATATTTACATAACACGGATTCTATAATATATAATGCGATTCAAAAACTTTTACAAAACACTTTGGTCTGTTCTAAGCATTTATATCGGTTCGGATACGGTTTTCGTTTCTAGAAAAAACGGTTTTTATTTGTATATTTTCTAGCACGATTAAAAACATTTACATAGCACTAGAAAACAAATTCAAATCTAGGAGTCTCAGTCTGGGTATTTAGTAAATATACAAGAAGAGATAAGCTATACAAAATACATGATAATATCTAATGATTAAAAGCTTTGATTTAACAGGATAATTAACAGAAGAAAAAAAATACAGTAGGTCTTATACTAAAACCGACATTCTTCAAAACCTATTTTTGGTTTTCAAATGAAACTGGTTTCCACCGGTTTTCGGTTTTAAGAAATACATGAAATATAAAATTAAAATAACAATTGAATACATGAAAACAACAATGTCTATTTGCATTAAAATATTATTAAATATAATATAATAAACAGAAAAATAAAATAATTGGCAGATGCAATGAAACATTTTTAAGCCAAATTCAAAATTATCAGAACAATCAATAATCATAAATATGTAGGTATTATTGTAAAAAAAAACAGCAATCAAAATCTGTTATTATTTCTATTCGTCATTTGGAAAAGGTAATTTATACATTAATTCTAATGTATTCTACTTGATTTAGGAAATACGTTTTCAGAAAACATAATACGTCAACTGATCTTTTTTTTTTTCAATGACGATCTTATTTTTGTGACAATATTTCCCGAAAATGAAAACACCCTTTCGCTGGGTATGTATTTTAACCCTTTCAACTTTTATAAACTTAAACCTTTTTTTTTGTGCGGTAGATGCGTTCCGCGAAAAATCGCACAAAAAGAAATCGCACAAAAAAAGTTAATAAAAATCAATAAGGCAATTAAAAAATAACATTTTTGGTAATATTTAAAAGACGTCTTGCATCATTGATAAAATTTTAAGGATGTCTGACATCTGGCATTTCAAATTCCTACCATCCACTAGAGAAAAACTAATTATTTTAATTATAAACTATCATCGCTGTATGATAATTTAAAAATTGTATACCCAGTATCAATATCATCATTGTTCTGTGTAGATTTCTGTGTAGATTTTCTTTCCCTAACCCAAAAAATAAATAAATCACAAAATTTCCTATTGTATCTAAAAAAAAATCTTTAAAAAAAAACCGCATAACTTCGAAATCGCACAAAAAAAGTCGCACCAAAAGAGGTTTGAGTATATAATTTTTAAATATTTCAGCAACTCCTAATTATTTTCGTTGATTTTGTCAATAATTATATTTTAGATAAAAACATGAAAGAAAATGTTTATATCAAGGAAAATAAAAATGTTTTTTTAATATTTTTACTATTTATAATGTATGTATGTACAAATTAAATTTCAATAATGTCAGGTCCTTTCGAAACAATCACCTGGATAAAGGCCTAATTTCATGTCTTCCTTTGGGAATTTTGTGAATTAAAGCCCATTGTGCAGTCTTTATGTTTATCGGGATAGTTGTATTTAAAATGTCCGGTCTCATTCAAACGCTGTTCCTTGTCTCCTCTCGATGATCTTCCCGATTTGGACTTCGGTAGTCGAAAATTTCCCATGAGTTCCATCAACAAGATTTGACGGATTTTTTTTGTATCTCAATGGTTTTCGTGTTTTAACGAAAAACAAAATGTCGGTCCAAAATTCTTAGATAATGAAAATTTTATTTTTGTATTCAAAACCGGATTTAGGATAAAAAAAACTCGTGATTAAAAGCACTGTGGCGCGTTGAGCGATTTTTAAACGATGGTCCCGACCAACGAGTTGGCTTCGATGAACGACGGAACACGTTTAGAACTTCATTCGTTCGGCGATAGAGGTCGAAATTAGGCAAATACCACAGGAGATCAATAAATTTCGAGCAATTGGCAAATTGGGGCGGGGTCTGGTAGCCAACTTATAGTACGTTGCAAAATTCCAGCGTTTGCTTTGGTAGTCATTTGTCATGATTTTTGAAAATCTGCTGCTATTTTGATAATTTTCCGCTGGATAAATCGACGGGGTCACCGTGCAAGACTATCAGTATTCTTTAGAAAGAAAGATTTTGCCAAGGATCAATGATACACGAATAATGACTCAGTCCACAAGCTAAATTTAAAGAAACATGATTCGTCCGTGATAACGATGATGCTCGTGCCTTAATGACCAAAACAAACGCGTGGTCTTATGTCTTAACTATCTTACGAGACAGATATCACAATGGGAGTCAGATTACGAAAAGTACTCCGGTTTAGTGACTAAAAACATTAAGCCGTAGAGAAGATATCTGAGGAAAACGGGGGATTCAGTTGAGAGCTAACTTCAGTTCAGATCAGTCAGTTTCGAGCTGGAGATTCACAAAGTCTTTTAGCACGAGAGACGTCCAGCTACTCTCTTTCGCGTAAGTCGTGTACCGAACCGAAAAACTTGATATTTTCGAAGCGATCCAATTTCGGTTTTCGTTCCGGCAAAATAACGCATTTATTGGTTTTTGGTTCAGTTTGGCAGCATTTACTTCATTTTAATTGCATTTAATGCAATTTAAGCAAAGACCTAAAGTTTTAGTACTTTCTCAAGCATATCTCAGAAAGATCTGTAAAGAATGTATTCTTGTATCATCGAGATTCCGACCGAATAAGGGATGAAATGCAGCAAAAACAGGATCAAATGTGATAATACATGGCTCGACGATTTGGCTTTTGGTAAAATAATAAATTGCCAGTCAAGATATGAACGTATCATTAAATTAATTGGATTAAATCCTGCATTTTAATTCTAGAATTCTGGATTAAGATCTGATAGATTTTTTACTGTGCCACATGTCCTAAATCAATATTCTTTATATGGTTGCATTGCGCGTACGCGATCGATTGATCCCATTTTCCGATTCGATTTTATTGGCTCATAACAGCGATCCTAAAACTGTCAACGTTTAGGCAGCGTATAATTAAATTAATACGGCTTGATAGCGACCGCCGTATAGGGTGCGAAGCGTTGGCGTCGCAATAATTGGTATGTTACAATCGAGCAAATTATTAAATGGCGCTATTATTCATTTGCTTGCCTCAAATTTGATCAACTGAAAAAATTGACATCTGTCAAAGCGTCAATCGTGCGATTCGTGACCTCGAACGGGTTATTTCAATATTTGCGTACTTATTGATATAGATTATAAATTGACGGCTCGCACAATGATATTGAATGTTCAAAGGACTCAAATTGAGAGATCAAATAACAGCCAAAGTATGATGCGTTAAATAACGAAGAGGATTATATTTTATTTAATTTTTTTGTCATTGTGACAATCAACCCTTCTATAGCGTCAAGATATGG
This sequence comes from Stenopsyche tienmushanensis, assembly GCA_008973525.1. Lineage (NCBI taxonomy): Eukaryota > Metazoa > Arthropoda > Insecta > Trichoptera > Stenopsychidae > Stenopsyche > Stenopsyche tienmushanensis. The sequence continues at coordinate 619,513 of WACJ01000523.1, forward strand.
TGCTACGCTCTAAAAACAAAACGCTTTAGGGTATTAGGCACCCATTTATGTACGTGTTTAGTTTGTTAACACGTCCGCCGCAATCGAAGTGGACGCTATAGGAGGTTAGACCGTAATACTTTTTTTCTGATTCTTTTATACTCGGCTTAATCCTTCCTTTTTCTTCCACGGATCTTTCTGGAATTCCCTTTGTTTTAAAAACAAACCGTTATTATGATATTTAAGATATATGCATCGTTTTTATTGCCATTTTATTATGCCATGTTTCCAGAAAGCAGTTATTATGACAATTAAGATATGCCATAAATAATTTATTTGATTTTCAAACATCCAAACAAGCAATTTTCATTTTTATATTAGTAAAACTATTAACCTTTCCCTTACCGTGCTAAAAATATCAGCGCGCTACTATGATATGTATTTGGTACACTATAAGAAATTCTGAACCTCGTATCTAATATATCTCATATTGAGTTGTAGTAAATACATTTTGTCCATAGGACAGGTGCACCCCTGAGTATAGGGGTCTTTTTTAGATCGTTGGCGGTCTTCTTATGATCATAATAAATTGTATAAATCCACATAAATCAATCATATACTTAAATTTGCATTACATTGATGATTTTCGCGCGTAAAAAGGTTTTCCAGCAATTTCATGAAATTATTTAGCTAGTAAATTTATTACATTATTTAAATTATTATCAATAAACTAAAGTAGACAAGCGCAGCTCTGTGATCGACGGCGACATAAAATATAACGCGGCCATTGACGGGTTAATGCGATCATTTTATGACACGTCGTTATTGCTCCACCTGGATCCAAAGGACACCACTTTTAATTAAATTTATACATTAACAATAACGATGAATTTATGTCGCCCTCCCTTCAATCTGATAAATAAATAAGCGATGGCCAAAATAATACTCTGTAATTATTGCGAATTTGCAAATTTAAGCACTTCAGAATGGACAATTTTAAAATATTATTTTAACACGCTTTTAAGTGTCCGAGCAAGAAACGCATAAGGTTAGAGCAATTTTAAAATATTTATTGTTGCTCGTTATATGCGAAAAAACGTGCAAGACTGCGAGCGTTATTTTTTATAAATTATTTGTTTATAACTCATAAATCATATCTTATAAATCAACAGTTATCACTATGCCTTTTTTCTTGATTGCTTAATACGCGTCTTGGATATTTGTTCATTATTCATGGAGGTCAACAGCACGATATTAATTATTTATACATTAAACTTTAATAACATTTTCGGCGCGATGACGCAACTATCGGTTATTGTTCGATAACGTGTTAAACGTATTTTCTATTATGTAATTTTTTGCGAGGCGATAAATCACGATAAAGATTCTAAAAGTCACCGACAATTTAATTCAATCAACAAACATAATTTACGATCGAACCTTAGAGGATTTACACGTTGCAAAGTGAGCGATAAATTCACAACTTGTATTGAATTCGATTATTTAATATTTTACAACGAACCGACAATAAAAAATCATTCAAAAAAGGCGCGTCCGAAATTTACACATTTTTGCAAAATTATGAAGTCACTCCTTTAATTAACACGGAATGTTTTGTTAATATCAACGAATTGCTGATTTATGATCCATCTTTCCTTTTATTTATTTCGCACATGTTCACACCCAATTCCTCGGCATAAAAGAGATTTACTGTAGGACGCATTTAACAGCTTTGCGAGAGATTATGTTCGAATTCCGCGCATAAAATTCGGCATCGGATGTGCGATATTAATATTTTTAGCATTCGCGAATTAATCGATCGACGTAATTAAATTTTTGTTCGCGGTCGTTGTGAACGCCTTCGAAACTTGGCCGTAAAAATTGTATCCGTTTCAAATAATATTCGAAAATTGAGAGTCATCTGCTGGGGCAGTGGTACTGAAACGACGATCGACGGGACGCATTTTATATATTTTTCATCATTGATAATGCGTAAAATGCATTGTATTTTCGAAGCACAAACTTGTCTGATATGATGAACATATTTGTTTCGCCTTTTCAGACGAAAATATAAATAAATCATCGATTTTTCAGCTTGTTAAATTTATTTTTGAAGCAATCATTTTAAATACTTATGCATTATATTATACGCTTTGTTATGCATCTTATTTTACTAAATTAGCATCAATATAAAAGAAGTTATGAGCATTTTTGTGAAAATCGCGCGGAATTAAAAAATCCCACCCTTTACAAAAAGGCAGGTGCTTTTAGACGGCCTTATATTAATCAAATAAATATTTATTTTCTAACCTAACCCACTACATTTAGTCACTATTACCTTGTACATGCTTATGTAACTCCCATACTTTTTGTCATTCTTCTATTCAATTAGCTTTTCTTTGCCATATTTTTTTTCAATTATAATTTTTGGACCATCATATCATTTCGCGTTAAACTTTTTTTTAATTCATTTGGTATCGTTTTTTCCCAATTTCGACAAAAAAAATCCTACGAACTTATTGAGTGATGTGTTATTCCTTTTCAAAAGAATGAAGTCCAATTTTTTAAAACAATTTTGCTTCGATTGACGAATAGACATAATATATTCAATCGATCATAATAATTTTATTCGAAATTCGCGCTATACAAGTATACCTTTTCTTATCACCCTTTTTATTATTTTCAAGCAAAATGCGTACACAAACAATGCTTATATTAATTTAAAAACGTTCACGGAGATGCGCACAACAACTCCTCAAAGTTTCAACGCATTCGAATAAATGGTATGGGAACATATACGGGACAAACGAACTACCGAACACAGACATTAATTTTATATATATATAGATTCAAATATAAAAATAAACATAACCTTTAAGGGGATCGATAAGTCTACTTTATCGCTACATTATCGTTGGAATAAAAATACTAATGGATGTCACAATGTCTTTTTTAAGACTGATTTTATAAATATTACTTATTATTGATAACCAAAATGAAAGCCAAAATTTAGCCAAATCAGAAATGGAATCCAACCATTTAAAAATATGAACCCAGATAATGATAGATCTTCGAAGGTACGTCGCTTCATTGAACAAGCACTCGCCTGTTATAATGAAATTTTAAAAGAAAATAATCTGTAAACCATACATTTCCTACTATTTTTTGTATGAAATTCAAATTGTAAAAAATGTATATTTAATTTTGATTGTATTATTTTTTAAATATTAAACAAGTGTCTTGTGTACGTTGTGTTTAATTAAAAATTGATTAAAAAATGTTTTATTTTGATTTTAAATTTCGAGCATGAAACCTGAAAAACGCGCGAAATTAAATACGAGTTTGCCCAACCAAAAAAAAAAAAAAAAATTCGTCTGGACAGGATTAAAATCTCATTTAACGACAATAACATAAGAATATTTCATGTTGATATGTTGTGGTTGAATTGAACGATTTGTGGTTTGGTTGTAAATATATTTGATTTGATTATTGATATTTGTTTATATTATATAGTAAATGGCCCCAGAATAATAAAAGCTTTGCCATCGTCGATGTAAACGAGTCTTGAATAAATTGCTTCTGCACCGACGATACTGGAATTACCAAAATGTTAAAGTCTATATTAGATCGTTCGCATGGTCTCGTCTTGCCGTGATTCGAGACGAGCTTCGCATATCCCCGCAACAGATGGCGCAGACGCTCACGAAAAAACGAATAAACGTTCACCAATACTAAGGCAGGAGTCGCTCCGCCCCGCCCCGCAGCCGACTCCGCCTCGAATCGGGTTCCGCCCACACCCGCATCGTTTCGAGCCAGTCGCAACCGTGCGCCAACACAACTGCACGAGCGCCGCAGAACCAACGCGAAACACACTTTCGGAAGCCATGGCCTCTTATCAACGAGACCCGACCTTTCGAAAACACTTCCACATCCGTTGCTAGTGCAGTAAGTGTCGTGTGCCCTCCAACCAGTGATGTGAGATATGCTAATGCGCTCGATCGATAAATCAATTCAATAACAACAATTCGATAAAACATTGCATCAACAGCACCATTCAATCATGCCAAAAAACAAATACAATGGTTGCATTTATAAAATCATATAGAATTAAACGAATAACGACAATAAAAATCAAATTTAAACACATTATACAAACCTACTGAAATCGACGAATTAATCCAGTGCTTCTCAAATTGTGCTACATGAAAATACATAAATATAAAAATTAACGCCAGCATAACATGCCGCATAATTATAATTCAAACCGTATCACGCCCAAACTGCATAAACGGACATAAGGGATGATTCGTATTTATAATCGTTGAATTTATAAAATCTAATAAACTATCAAAAGGGATGTAATTTTAGCATCAATGAAAATAATAATTTTATGTGATCCATTATAAATTAAGTAGTGAAATTATACAACACGTGTTTTACATGTTGTAAAAAATAAGGGTATCGAAATTTATTTTATTTTTGATTTAATTATAATTTTGATCGACGGAATGCGCAATAAATGCGTTTAATTTAAAAACATTTACATAAACGACGAACTTGCAATATTGCAATTGCCGTCGGCATCGATTGCCATCGAATTGCGCTCGGAATCAAATTTCACATTTTGATGTGCGCCTCGCAAAAAACGTTTTTGCATGAAATATTACAAAATAACATTGATTTAAATAGACACATAATGACATGTAAATTCGAAAATAAATTACAATAAAATGATTGAGTTAAATACAAAGGTTAACGCAAAAATGAATTAACTGCATAATGCATTATTCATCGCCGTCCAACGTCGGCGTAAAAAATGTTAAATTAAGATAAAAAGATGTTATTGAAGAATTAGGAAATTTAAAAAAAAGCGCTTTTAAATCACGCGAAAAATCCATTTCGTACAATTGATTTTTGATTGAATTTTACATATTTGCATTGAACGCATGCTTGTATTTCGCCACGAATCCCATGCTATAATAGCACATTCGGAACAGTGCGAAATGTATGCTCTATTCTCGTGTGTTTAATTAAAATATTCAAATCACTCGTAGTTTTATAATAAAAAGCGCAATTAAGCGCCAACATTGTTGTGGCGCGATTAACATTTTAATTGATACATCCACCGATCAACAATGTTGCTGAAATTAATATTCATCAGCGTTCAAAAGCAGCAATTAATTGCCGATATTAATTTTAAAACATTTTCGTTATTAACATGTAAATGGCGACGAATGCGAATTTCGCATAAATTCAATCGAGCTCAAATGAGCGCCGATAATTAAATCTAAAGCTCAAATAGAGATGTAAATTTGTCATATTTAAAAATAAATTAATTTCGACGCTTCGAAAATGCTTCGACAGATGGCAGCACGGTGCGCTCGAATTGTTTTATGGATTGTTTAAATTTTTAGTTTTGCAATTCGCTGCAGAATATTTCAATGCTTTATTTTCGGGCTCGAGTTCCAAATTGAGTCTTCAGAATGTCACAACAGTATTGCTCGTTGTTTCCTTCCCACACGCATTAAGGCCGCATTGTTAGCTTTTGTCTTGTTGTTGTTGAACAATTTACGACCAAATTCGACAAAAGAAGCTCTCAGCGAAAAAAGTCTAAGCATTCGATCTGCCCGAATGGGAATTGTGGGGCACGTCGTTCGGCAAATTCGAATTCGAGCCGTCAATTGCTCTGAAGAAGTCGTAAATTTTCTGACCGTCATTAGTCTAGCTGTTTTGACAAATTCGTGGGAGGTACGTGTCTCAAAAATATAATAGATGTGAAAACAAACAACAATAAACAAACGGACAGACGACAAAAGACAAGAAGAACGCTCGTTGTTGTCGAAAAAGGTCTTCTTTAATGAGCGTGGGAAATTGCCGGTTCCAAATTATTGCGTGCGTTTCAAATTTGACACGGGGTAAAACTGCATTATTCGAATTTAATTGTAGCAATGCGTTGAAAATTTGCAATTTCGTAAAAATATTAGACATGCAAGACGATTTTATAAAGACGCGATGTTGTATTGTTTAGTTATATATTGAAGTGTGGATATTTCAGAAAATATATAAAAACGAACCTGATTTTCTAGTAGCACAGTTTGAAAATGTAAGCATTGTGATATTGAATAATATTTGAATAACGTATAAAAAAGGTTTCCTTTCAATGTTTTACGTGCAAAATGAATATAAAATCCAACTAAAACATATCGATTCGTTTCTTTGATTAAATAATAATGTCAGTGTATGCAATGTTTACTTTCGCAGAAAATGTTTGCCCAGGAAAATATGTAATCGTGACAAAATATGAAGTAAAAAATACTTTTTATTGAGATGGTGTGCTACAGTGTAGATTGAGCGAGAAAACAAAATGGCGGCGGTGAGCGCGAACGTGATGCATCATCAGCAGAGTAACCATGTGAAGATGCAGGCGCAGAGCGACGACGACTCCAACGATGGAAGCCTTCATTCCATCGCCGGAGACAAAAATGAAGGATCTAGTCCAGAGTACAAGCCGGCGAGTCCCGAATCGCGCGTCCCGAACCCGTTCCTGGCGACCTCGCAGGATCCCGTCGTCGCGTATCAACCGTCGGAGCCACCGAGCATGCTCCTGCCTGTCCAACCGCGATCGCAGATGTTCTCCCTCGCCGGAGAACAAATCTGCACAGGGCCAGCTGCAAAATTCGCCATTTTCAATGCACAACGTCCTGAAGATGAAGCAGGAGCGGGACAGCGTCAGTCCGGCGTCCTGCGCCAACCCCGGCGTCTTCTCCACGGAAAAACTCTTGGAGAGCACCCCGAACTACGTCCGACAGCTGTCTCCGAGGATCGACGAGACCCACGACAATAGAGTTTCATATTCGCCCACCCTCTCCAGGAGAGAGAGTTCGTCCCTGGATGAAGATTCGCCGCGAAAGACCGAAAACGATCTGATGAAATATAGGGACGGAGTCGAATACGACTGACAAAAATACAAATCAACGGGAAAGAATGCGAACTAGAATCGACGAAATGGAGGAGAACAGCTGCTGCAGCGAAGATACGGTGCTCTCGGTGGGAAACGAAGCCCAGATGACCAGTTTCGACAGCGAAAATCGAACTTCCTCGACGGCAAACTTCTCAAATATTATCTCCGAGATCGAGCCCGACCCCTTCTCCAGCTTCGATAGCGCCCATCAACCACGTCCCGAATCTCTCCTCCTTCAAACACATCCAGTCCCACCTGAGTGCGATATCCCAATTGAGCCAAAATTTACATACGAGTCAACACATGCTTCTGAGACCCAACCCCATAGCGCCGAATCCACTCCTCTTCCTCAACCAGAACAGACTTCTGTTCAATCCGCATCACGCCCTGCAACCGCCGATACCTCAAGTGGAGAGCGTCCATCCGAACCATCAGAGCCTCTCCAATTCGCCGACGAGCGTCGTCCCGGCCATGTCCAGATTGTCCCCGAACGAAATTTCCCCCAATCATACCGCCCAAAATCAGCTCTCCCCGCCTTCTCCCGGATGCGACGGAAAACTAAACCTGATGCAGAACTTGTCCAACTTCGCCGTACTCGGACAGCAAGCGGGAATCGCCCAGAATCTGAGATATTACAAGCCTTTCGCCAATCCGGTGGCCATCCACATGGGCCAACACGTCCAGGCGCTTAGCGGCGGCTTCGGGACGACGAAAGCGCACGGCGAGGACTCGGTCGAGGCGAACAGGAAGAGCGTCCCCAGGGAGAGAGACAAAGGCGTCTCCGGCAACACTTCCATCGGCCAGAGCGGCGTCAACGAGAGGCTCTTCGGCTCGGGCAAGTCGAACAGCATCGGCCACCATCTGAGCGCGGACGAAGCCAGACACAACCTGATCCTGAACCACAACGGCCTGAAATTCAGCATAGACAACATCCTGAAGGCCGACTTCGGACGGAGGATCACGGATCCTCTCCACAAGCGCAAGTCCGGCTCGGCGAAGCACAAATTCGGCACGCCGACCAACCCGGTCCCGTCGGCGCCGTCCAAGTTACAAGTTCCTCTCCACCACCATATGAATCTCAAAGAATCCGCCTTCACCGGCGGCGGCGCCAAGAGCGGCGCATTTCAATCCAAAGATAGTAGCAATAATTATTTTAAAAACAATCCAGTAGTGAATAGCAATAGTGGCAATTTAAACTCTGTCAATCCTCCGCTGAGCGGGAGCAGCTCGAGGCTCTCGAGCGAGAGGCTCAGCGCGGAGTCGAGGCTGAGCGCCGATCTGAAGGGCGGCACCTCGCTGCAGAACAATTTGGTGACGAGCTCCGGCGGAAGTAGTGTCAGTGATAAGCCCGGAAGCGGGACTCCGATAGACTTATCGAAGCAGGACCAGATCAACATGAGCGAGGAGAAGCCGTCCAAAGGAGACGGACCCATGGTGTGGCCGGCTTGGGTCTACTGCACCAGATACAGCGACCGACCCAGCTCAGGTTCGTATCCGCAACCTTCGCTTTACTTTTTATGAATCCAAACGTACCATTTTCGACGATGTTTGATGACATTGAGGCGATCCAATTAACCAGTCTAGGACCGAAAGACCTGCGCGAAGTCGTCTTCGGTCCGTTCGTTCTTTTTTGTGGTCGATCTATAAAACGTCGACATTTTCGATCGATAACTTTGTTGATGGGTTGATTTTTTATTATTTAGAGTAGTCTTATTTTTGTGTATTGAGATGATTCAAAGGCAGCAAAGCGTGTACTCTTCGAGCGGAACATCAAAAATGTATCATATTTCATGTCGAAGACATAACACTCAATGCAGACATTATTTAAAAATTCATTTTTATCTTTTTCCCTAAAAATCTATTTTTTTTTTTTGGGTTAGGGAAAGTGCGAGCTCGTAGTTAATTTCGCGCGTTTTTCAGGATTCATATTCGAAATTTAAAATAAAATATTATAATAATGAATAATACATGGTATATGCACGAATTTATCATATTGTCGACTTATGAGCTAAAAATATTTTATATTGGTCATTAATATTAAAGTCTATACAATCAAGAAAATCTTCGATTGATGCAAATAAAGCGAAACAAATCTCTGCAACCGAAATACATTTCATAGAAATTAGCAAACACTTATTATCATCTGTTGATGTTTCATAAGTGAATTAAGATTTTCGGTAATGATGGGTAATGTCCGAATTAACAAGTTTGCCTTATGCAAATCCCTGATCGCGACCCACCGTTCGTTTTGTTTTATTCGACCCCGCTGGTCAACCTCGGTACCCGTATGATTAAACATGTCATTTGTAATTGATACTTTAGGATCGATGTCTTAGCCGCGTCGGTTTTTTTTGTATCTTCACGCTATTGTGCCCAAAGTCTATTGTGTCGTTTTAGGATCGTGTCAAAACATAGTTTCGGACACAATCTCAAATAACCCGTTTAGCACTGTATCGATTTGCACGCCGGCAAATCGGCCGAGGCGTTTAATTAATCGATTTTTTTCATTTTTGAGCGTTTCCGTTTCAGACAATGGCTATTTAATCGCGTTCCCATATTTAATTTAAATACAATTCCGCGCCGGTGCTTTATTAACAATGAGCGTATACAAATAGCGACAATATAATTTATTTTATCAGTATCGGGCTAATTTAATTTAAAAAATACCACCCACTGACAAATGTTGACCTTCGCTGCTTTGTACCGATTATGGAACAATTTACAAGCCACATTTAAATTTAACATTGCACAGAAATCGAATTAACAATATCAATTAAAATCATTGTTTGTTGACGATTGCAAAAGTTCATGCCACGATTTCAGGGGGGAAAAACATTTTTAAATACATAAATACCATACAATCGATTCTAATACTAGTGATCACAAATCGTAGATATCGATGCAGATTTTCTCAGTACAAATTAATATATGGAAAACCATAGAAAAAAATAAATAAATACGGTATACATTTGTCGACATTTGTAATTAATAAACTGCTCCTGTTCATTGCACATCAAAAATGAAACGGAATTTGGAATAAAATATTAATCCTGTCATGCTTCCAATTCTCCAAAGAATTTTCATAGCATAATTTAAAATAAAAAGCTGTAATAATAAGCGATAAGCCATGGCGGACGGATATTATTGTACGAAACTGGCTTATTTCCTTTGTGTCGCAAATACACAATGTCAGTTTGTATTTTTTAGCCTAAGTAACGCAATAAACACGCAGTGTACTTAAGAACATTGTATATTTTGACTAATTTCAATTTGTCATTTGAAATCATTGATCTAAAGTAGGATCGGCTACGCGAGGGGAGATTCGGCCGGAAATGTGCACTTTATCGCGGGTTTATCGATTTTTTCAGGTTTCAGGCTGAATTTAATCGAATCGAGTTTTTGCAATATCCGATGCGAATACTGAGAGGCTTTTAATGGCGGTGTCGAAACAATTTCGCGCTGCAAAAAAGTGCATTAATCGCCTGAAATTGGCAGAAAAGAGGCACGGCGAATCGTAATATAGCTATTTGCAACGAGATTATTTATCTGATTATTTAGCACAGGCCGTTATCCCTCTCTAGTGTTAATTACGGCGATAATTTATATGTTAAGTAACTCGATTGTCGGTGCAATTTTTTACCTTCGTTCGGACGGGCGGTTGCGATGTGCCGGCTCTTTGATGCCGATTCTGCTGCTTTAATTAGTCCCACTATTTTTCAATAACATGTGCTGGCATTTATGGAGGGTGCCACCATAGCATACGTCTTTTTAACTAAAGAAAAAGGCAGATAACATCTCTTTTGGGGTTCGATCGGGGGGGCAATGGCGTCCGAGGAGCTCAGTGGCAATCATACGAATCATTGATTAATTTGGCCTGATGTTATTTTTCTGGTAATAAATCAAAAAGCAGATGATATATTTCCACTGTAAGATATTCCATCATGTTAATAATGCCATTTTTCATATAAAAAAAAACATAAAACAATGCATAATGAATTCTTAAAGCACAAAATTTCATCTAAAAAATAGTTCATTGCTGCACAGTTGTCAATCAAATTAATTAATGGCTGCTCTTAGAATGCAATTATTTCATGAATATCAGTAATCAAGTTTTTAAAGCGAAATTGCATCATAAAATACTATATTTAAGCATCAATATTGACAAACATGGCAAGCAGATAACATTGCTATATAAATATATCTCCATATGGGAATATTGTAGGAATACAGTGGCTTTTATATTGCTGTTATGATTTAGTTAGGGTGCGTTTATTTGAATAGATATTTTAGATAGGGGATTATATTAAGTCTCGATCAATAATATGTATATTTTCAATCTCCCAAATTTGTCGATGCAGTGAAAATTATTGTCACAAATCTGGATATGAACTTGAACTATTGGCAATAAAAATCCACAGCTTAACTCATTATATTAATGCTAAATCGAAATTATAAAATAATATAAACATAAAGGACTATTTACAATTAAAAATTCCAAGAATTTTTTTTTTTTTGAAACATTGGTACCCAAAATTTGATTTTTAGATTCCATCCAATGAGAATCATATAAGATTTCAAATAAATTTTAGTAATTTTGATTTCGTAAAAATCTCGAGAGTTCTCCAGAAATTTTGATAAACAAAAAAATGGATATGAAACATTAAAATATTGCAATTGCAATTGAAACCCTCTTTATATCAAAAATGTTCTTACAAATTTTAATTTATACAGTAAAAAAAAATTCAGAAATTTCTTGAGAAATCAGAAAATTTCTTTCGAGATTTTTTGATTTTGCATATTTGTCGAGAAATTCTCAAGAAATAATTCTCGATAAAAAACACTTATACATATAGCCACCTACTAAATTATAAGATTTGATAATGACAAATATTATACTAATCATTTATTAAAGGCATTTAATCAGATTTTAAAGGACGTATAATAAACATGGTGCACAATATTTAAGAATGATTTCAGACTTTATCTTCTGAATATTTGCTTATTGTAATATTTCATCCTTTTGATATTGATTTATGGAATTTTCACAGCGGTTTTAATAATTTCCAGGGCTTGAATATCTCAGCAATCATGAAGTTTAGATCGCAGATTTTCTCAAGTGTTGTTCTCTGCGAAGCTCGATGTTCGAGTGCTCAAAACGATAGTTTCAAACCCTCTTTTATGTTTCGCTTTTTTGCAAGATTTATTTTCTAGTTAGAATTCCCAGTAGCGTTGAGCAACGAATAAAAAGCGTTTTACACAGAGGCGGGTATCGATTTATCTCCGGTAATACATAATGCATATCGTCTCATTCACGCACGCACGGACCACATTTTAAGAAACCGCGTACTATACGCAATCGGATGCCGATGATGGAAATCACGAAGAATTCGAAGGAATGTCGTGTCAAATGTCGATAAATTGATAGACAATTTCGCTCGTAACAGCGATTTTTCCCGGAAAGAAATCCATCGGACAGACTCGTTTTGCGTTGTATTAATTATATATACGTTATAACGTAGATCGTCTTGATTTTAAGCAATCAGCGGAAAGAGCACCGAGTCTATTTTTGCATGATTTATTCGAAAGTTCATTCAAAAAATATTCAAATCGAGTCGTTTCGTCTCAACAATATGCGGTCTTATATGATCCAATTAAATTACCATATGATTTATTAACGCAAATGATCTAATCGTTAGCGCGATCGATTTTTAATATAAAAATAATGCGATCGATAGTATCCACGTTAAAAATATTCAGAATTTATCCTCCACGCCTGATTGCTGTATTTGATTTGAGCGATTACGCAATACTAGAATAGCTTTCGGGGAGTTTGCCAATTGTTAAGGTACAACAAAGGCGATTTCTTTGATGTGTGTATTCCGCACGCTGTATGCCCAATAAAATTTCAAAGAAATTATTTCTTCGACATAAATTGGCCAATTACTCATTTGGAGAGGGCAACACCAGGGGCGGATTGACTCGACGGAAAATTCATTGAGTTGTTTCACAATTTTTACATTTTTGAGCATACAATATGCGGCGTTTAGAGTTCGAATTTTAAGCGAGGTCTCAATCAGGGTTGCCTCCGTCGGCGATCGATATTTCCGAATAATTGTAGGTGTAATGGCGTGATGATGTAACTGAAATAGATTTGGGCAAGATGGCGTGGTGTGAAGAAGGTGAGGTAGGAAGTAGCAGAATTTAATTTAAATGTCACTCAGTCAAGTTAACGAGTGAGGGGAGTTATTAAGAAAGCAACTCAAGACGTGATGGGCTATTACTTAACCTGTACTTCTATACTAACCAGCTCTACGTCGACTTTACAATATTTACTAATTATGCAACAAACGAACTAATTGCTAATATCTACTTGTTAACGCAACTCTATAACCTTCTATTACTTCCTCAGAGTGACAGAATCGACGAACAAAGATTAAGTGCTCGGAACGCTTCAATTTCTTGCCAAGACGAGCCTAATTAATTCAAATGGAGCCTTTTTTAATTTAAAAGACACCCAAACGTTTATATTCTATTTTTTTAAAATCACATATACAAATATTTTCAATTTCATTAATACATGCCATAAATGTATCATGGAAACAAATTTCTCAATAATTTGCATTCCTCGAGAAAATTTTAATTTCTCGAGAATTCTCGAGGAATTTTGATAAATTAATAAAGTATTGCATTTAAATATGATTATGTTAGTATTTAATTGAAATATAACAACTAAAAGTATGTAATTAAAGTACTTATATCGTTTTTAAACGTACGGACGTCTTACTTCTCTTTTTGGTTAAAAAAAAAAACTACAAAATATTATGATTTTTCGAAGTAAATTATCAACACACGTCTGTTTTGGTTTAAAACTGTAAACATTTTGCGAATCTTTGTTTTGTGCAATAAAAATTTATCAACAAAATTTCTCGGGAAATCAGAAATTTTCTCGAAAAAATCTCAATTTTGCATCTTTCTCGAGAAATAATATTCGAGATAAATAAATTAACAGTTTAATTAAACGAATCTCATCCAACATAACTAAATAATGTAATCTAAATCATATATTTATTATACATTAAATTACTAAAATCACGAATTGATTGAGAATTATCTCGATGCTTTTAAGTATCCTTAAACTTTTCCAGAAAAATTATTTGTTAGGTGGTGGTTTTTAATATCTTCCGAATGAGTAGCGAAATTGCCATTATAATAAATGATATTTTAATTGTTGTTTTAAATCTATCATTCATAGATGGCCTCAGGATCTAATTTTTAAAATCCAAGAAATCGACAAAATCGCTCTTCCAAATTTGTTGATAATTTTTTCACAATTTGGATTTGAACCCAATCTTTTATAATAAAAGTTTAAGATCTAAAATTCAGCCATTGACTGACGTTTAGCTATATTTTTTTGGTCCCATAAGCTCTGGCGGCATCTGGCTCCTATAAATCCTATAATTTTTAAGATAATTATGAAATATTAATGTGTTTTATCAATATTTTTCTCTATTTTTTAAATAATTAATCCTCTGCTCTAGTGTTTTTAAATCAAATGTCATTTAAAAATTATTGTTGCTTATGAAATTGCCTTTCGATATTTATTTTTTCGATTGATAAATGCAAAAATGCACAAAGATTTGCACAAATTTATACAAACGTCGATTTCAACGTACGTCTGTTCTATATACAATCCTATATACTCTTTAATTATTAAAAAATATACAATCGATGACGTTCTATAGGAATTTGACAGTTTCTTTTGGTTACTATAGTAGTAATTAACGCATAAACACTTTTTTGTCTATAATAACCTTTGAAGTGGATGTTGACGATTGACTCAAATATATGGACTTTTTTTCTGAGCTTCCATAAAGGGTGCGGCAAGGAAACTACCTTTATTATTTTAAAAATAAAGTGATAAATTCCATCCATCTCATCCGATAACTTTGCAAGGTTTTAAAGCGCCCTTATCTTCAGTTTATAGAAAAATGAGGGATAAGTTCCATAATTTTTGAAAATCGCATAGCTTCAAATTCGCATAAAAACAGACCCAAGTGTATATAGAATTGTATGAATTGTATGTGTGTATCAAAGGGATTTGAAAGTAATGTAATCCGATACTTGATAAGCAATTTATAAATTATTAAATAAAGATAGATGTTTATAATTTAAAAGCATTTTCATTGATTTAAGATGAGAATTAGATGGTGTAAAATATCCATAAGTAAAATAACAATGGTTTTATTCAAGTTAGGTACTTGATTCTATCCCTTAACCATCATCATCAACGAAAAGAGCGTGTACGTATATGATGATTATGATATGATTAATTTGGGATTGCTTGAATTTTATTAGACAATCACAGATTTATTTTAATTGGTTTTAGTTATAGGATTATTGAGTTAAATTTAATAACGCATATATTCCAGGAGTGGGTCATTTTTTTCGATTTTTCCCCCTGAAACCCCTAAAACAGGCTACAAGCTTTGTATTTCCAATTGGTCCGCTTTTCGGACTGCAAATATGACGAATGAGTACCTCGCGCACGAATGTTTAAAATTAATAGACAAACATGCTTTTGAATCGGACGCATTGATTGCCGGAAGACCATCAATGGATCCGGCGTAAATGATGCACATGTCTGCTATATAATTCATCAATCAGAAATAAAATATTTTTCAATAGTCTTATCAAACATGTTCTAAATTTCCAGAACGGTTGTTATTAAAAGTATTGAAAAAAACAGCACTCGTTAAGTGTATTTATCATATTCTATTCCTAGAAAAAATATCTTGACTATCGTTTTTCTCCACTGTAATTTAGCCACATCTCTCACAGTGCCATAAAACAGTCAAGTCTCTGAATGGACAGCAAGACAAAGCAGATTTTGCATAGACACATCTCCACAAAGAGCTAAATGTCATAACGATGCCAGTCTGATTTCTCTCGTGTCACGATTGTTGCAGATGCTACAAATGAATTGTTATGCGAACACAAGACGTGTTTATTGTTGTTTCGTGTTAGTTTACTTTGATAATGGCTGTATATACAAGACAACTTGAAATGTTGACTTCTCAGCTACCGTACCTGCTAATCTTGGAGGAGTTCACCTGCCAGAAGACATGTGCGTCGACCTAATAAATTCTCTCTTATTCTATAATAAAATATTCATCCATATTGGCTATTGCATCTTAGACTTGAAAAGTAGAAAATGCCTAAACACAACTAGATATCATTATTAAACAATCAATTATTCATTAAGCCGGGTAAGTATTATATATACACCAGGTATTTATATAATTGCTATACGCTAAAAACATTTCAGGCCGTCAGAAATTGGCAATTTAAAAAGTAACAGCGGCCTGTGTCATTCCGATAATAAAATCGTGGCGCCCGGGGCCGCCGCTCAAATTTATAGGTCCTAAGTGCTAGATTTACGAATTATCTAGATAACTTTCACGTCCTGCCGGATAACAGAATGCTCATAATAAATTGTTTACGATCTTTTTCGGACAATTAAGATAATTGTGCTTAAATACTTTAACGCCCAGGGCGTCTGCGAGGATTTCGCTCCGTGCGTATGTTAATTAATTCGCACCGATTGCTGCCAATAAAATAACGTGTGATTGTCAGATCGAATGGGATTGAGGGCGACTCAAATGGTTCGACGATTATCATTTTATCAGGGGGAAAAAAATTGGCGCTAAATAGAGTTTGCTAATTGCCATATAATGAAGTTTCAAATCGGAATGTATGATGAATGTTACTCAGCATTTGCGTTATTGTAGTTAATTTAAATATTCATTACACAGAATGAAATGATTTACATAACCAGATATATATATATTCCATCAGATCTAATATTATTATAACGGCAATGACTTGCATGCCAATTTCCTTGGAAATTACTTATAAAATATTGGGGAAAAATTTATATTTGCCAAATATTGACTTCATTAATGGTTTAAAGCAACGAGCGACCATATTTCTAAAGACAGTGGTCTTTTATGTGTTATTTTCTACATATAACTAAACTAGGATAATCTACAAACAAGTTGCAAAATTATCATTATTTATTAGGGGTAATGCCAAAAAAAGTCAGTAAAACACTTAAATATATTTATGATAAAGTGTTAATAGTCCGTAGATGTCAATATTGGTTGACAGAAATTTAATTCGGACGATAGAAGCTTAAGGGATGAACCAAGAACGGGACGACTCTCGAATATTGATAAAATCGCACTAAAATCCCTAATCTTGAGGCCGGATTTTTTTGTTGTTTTTGTTTGAAAATCCTAAAAGTCAGTTGGTTTGGTACGGCGTGTTTGTCGGCCATTTTTTTCAGACGCAGTAAATTCTTCTGATGCATAAGATCCATAAACTGAGCTCAAACATATTCATATATTATATGTTTATACAAGTCGAAAAATATTTTTGCAAAAACTTTTTGCATTTCATCACGCTGATAAACGCCCCACATATTGAAAACCACTGTTATGTTTAGATACGTCGATACAGTATACCATTGTGTAGACACCGCTGAAATTTTGTTGCAATATATTAGCTGGATTAAGAATTATATCTATTTTGCTAAAGTAATACAGCTTCATTTTATGACTCCGGACGAAGTTTAGCACGAAATATCCGGACTGTAAAGTGTTAAAAACCATGTCAATATTAATTTTTAAGATTAATATTAATGTCTCTGATCTTTCAAATGTATTGCTATGAAAATGATCTCCATAATCTGAACATTTAAGTATAGAATCCAACATTAACAAATGATTGCGAATTTTTGACACTTCAGCATGATTTTCTTCAGATTAACTATTGCTGGCTTCATCTTTACAGGATCTAACTGTAGTATTTTAATTAATTTTCACAATTATGATTTCTATATTTGCTGAACTTCTATTTACTTATGCAGCATTTAGTTTGATATTTGCACCGACGATGTCGATTATATTTATGAAAGAATTCCATTATAAGTCAGTTACAAATTGGTTTTAACGAATATACGAGGCTAGATCAATGCAATTTAGGCTTTTGATGCAATTTTTGTCGCGTCTATTAGAGCTTAACGATCCGTGTATCACAACTTGCAAAACTGTGATCTAGATTGTGTTATTTATTGTAAAAAAATGTCACCGCTTCCGCAATAGGCATGGAATTGATTGAGTCGACTCTAAAAAGATGTCATAACATGCGACCATCATTTGCGGTGAATTTGCTGTAATCACATTGGCGCTTGTTATTTTCTTCGAAAACAATTTGAATAAGATTTGTTACACCAACGATGGTAGGTTTTAATGTTTAAACAATTTTTTTATTATTGACAAATGTCATTCATTCAAGTCAGATACGCTTCAGAGACACGAACAACCCCATTCGAAAATTTTCGACCGTGAATGCAAACTGATTGTATAATAAAGGCAGTTAACTAGCCGGAGGCCCGTTCCCAATTATTGTCCGTATTTGATCAAGTGTCCCGTTTTGACAGATGCTCACTTGTTTCCACACGGGACAGCAAATAAGATTTGAGAATCTGAACATTTTCTGGCATTTTTGGTGAGTGTCCCAGATGTTTGCACAACTTGATGCGACAATGGAGCGCGCGTGACACTTTATTAGTTTATAAGTCTAAGTGCCTGCTGTCATTCTTGGTCAGCACGATCGTCACCAGATACAATTTCGGATGATAAATAACGTCATCGCATCTAATTGGAACATTTCATTAAGATTCGTTTAAAAAAGGCGATAAATTAGACGCTTGATGGACGTTTGAGGGGTTTGGGAGTCGACTGAATATCCATGATTCCTATTGGCATTCGGTTAAAAGTCATTTTTATTCCTTTCAAACCATATAAATTCACCATCAAACAAATTCTAATTTAACACATATTAATTAAGAGGGTATTCTAGTCTAGAATTTAATATTTTTATTTTAAAATTCCAATGATTTACTGATTTATAGCTATTTTAGTGACATGGCAACTAAGTCGATCTTTAAACGCATTTTCATCGAAATTACTTTTTTAAACACGGTTGACATGATATCTCAAGTTTTAATTAATTGACGTACTTTAAATTTGGTAGAAATATTCTATATATAGTCTTTTATTGTCTCTTCCAGATTTATATTAAAATTTTATTTTTAACTATTTAATAAAAATAAAACTGTAAAAAATAAAGCAAAATAAATACTTTTTTTTAAAAAAATACTGACAATTCTATTAAATATTTTTTTGAGGTAGGAACTATAATGACATATTTACTAATTAAGAATATTTTTTTTTGTTATTTTAAATGACTAAAAAGGTTGAAATTGTGTCAACCAGGACACACCTTTTATTACCCCGTACTCTTAATTTTATTATTTTTTTGCATATTTCAAAAATGTCAATAAATAACTACTAAATTAAATATATAAAAATATTATCGAATTATGCATAATTTCTACAAGTTTACATAGGGACTTTCAATAAGGACGCTCAATTTTCAAATGTAAATACAACAACTTTACTTGGTGGTACGTATTCGGGAGGTCCAATTTTCGATGACTTTGTCGCATAAATCTGGCTGAATTTTCTGGATGGCGTTCGTTATGTTGACTTTTTCGGGATGCATTTGATGCTGGTGTATCTCATGTAGATTAGTATTGTCCCAAATCTGATAATTTGCTTGTGCACATATCCATTTATCCAAAAATTTGGCGTAAAACTTCTCGAACGAAGCACTGATTTTGAAAATAAAATTTGATAATTTGTACACATTATTCAATATTTATAATAATTTGCCATATGCTATTAAATCATTTACAGTATTTTTTTATAGATTTTGCTTTAAAAACATGGCTACAATATTTTAACAAATATTGAGCGTCCATATTTGTATTTAAGTATTAAAATTGTGGATTAGTTTTTGTACTTATTTTTAATTAAAATTTTAGCACTGTTGATGAATTGTTTTGAGGAAAATTTTCAACAAAATTTGATTACTTAACAAGCTTAATGCAAAATTAATAACAGTCGTAATAGCTCGCTGTTTTGCAAATTGGTCTAATTTGATGTGAAAGACTAGTCGACGCAGTGATCCTCATTAATATGAGAGAACGACTGTCACTCAAACTGACATTCGCAGGTCAGGGGTGGTGCACATTTTGAATGCCATCTCACCCTACTGTTTGTTCTGCGGTTCTAACAAAAGCATTTGCTATAATGCCTACAATTATCCTACACGCCAAATGAAAAAATATAGGCATTAAACCGGTTGCTTATGTTAATGATGCATATCCAATTAAGATTTGAACTTCGCATAAAACAAGTAATTTCATTATTTATACGTATTTCTCCGAGAGAACAATATAAAGTTTTCCAGTGCGATTGTCTGTGGATTAATTTAGATGTTAATGAATACTCTTTTCTTAAGATTTATTGAGGAAAGTAAGAGCAGTTTGCATATTTTAACAATTGAAACGAGATTCGTTTTGTAAAGGCATAATACATTGATAAATAAGGCTAATGGTAATGTATGCTAATATTCGTCTGTGTGTCCGATTTGGAGCATTGTTACCATAGGACGATGTAACGAGGAAGAGCCTCATAACTTAATTACCGTATGTAAAAGTGGGTGTGAATCGAATATGTTAATTAATATGCAAATCGAGGTAATGAGTGTGTAAGGAGGTGACTAACAGACGGAATTGCTGCATAAAAAAACTAGTTTTACACATTAATTTAACGAGGCGTAATGATAGCCCCTGGCTTGTGTGGTCAAGCCACACACCGCCCTTCAATATTTATCATCAATTTATGGTTAGTGGATATTTAATAGAATTCCGAAAGGAAATGCTGTTCTAAATATGGCTTCGCCGAGAACAATTGTGCAATTAAAAAAAATATAATAAATAAGAAATGCACTTTTATAATACCGCGAGCCGCGCCATTTAATTCCAACGCAACAACAATCCTTTAACTCTTATGGTTCGGGTGAAATGTCCTCCGCGTATTAATTGTTCAAAATTCATATTAACACTTTATAATCCGAATATTCCACGATAAATTTAAACGCCCAAAATCCAGGCGATTTCGCAAAATGAATTTATTTCGTAAAATTGAAATGATTCTTAAACTAGCTTATAGAATGAAACGAAATTTCAGTAGTGCATACAAAAGAGTTTAATGCATCGATATATTTAAACATAACAGTGGTTTTCAATCTGTGGTGCGTGTACCAGCGTGATAAAATGCAAAAAAATGTGATCGATTATTTCCAGGCTCCAAAAAAATAAATACTGAGACTTTTACCCCGTTAAGCAAGGAAGTTCCTTTTCAATAACGCAACATACAGTGGGCGCGCACATTTTAGTTAGGACGTATATATACGTCCCGCCCACTTGGCGTGAGTTCTTATTATTAATTTTTTTAACAATGCTTAGAATTTATAAAAAAAATCAATGAAACATATATTTTTTTATTTACTTAGATACATAAACATATAGAGAATCAACAACTCACACATTCGTTAAACAACAAAAAAAAAAGTCCCGCCTGCTTTAGGACTCGACATATATTTCGAGGACGTATATATACGTCCTAACCAATTTCGATGCAGTTTACTTCAGACGTATATATAAGTCCCGCCCACTTAACAGGTTAACGAAGTCGGGTAGGACTTAAAAGAAGCATCAAGGGCAGAGTATCATATAAACATCGTTTATACATAGAATTATCTCATATTTAGATCGCTTACGTCGAATAAATCACCTTAAAAATCGGTGATTTAAATGACGATGTCGCTATTATATGAAAATACGGCAAATTTTAAATGTTTTAATATAACACTTGCAATAAAAATGCATATTTGGAAGAACGATACCATTGAAAAATACCCCGTGGCTTTGTTCAATCTTCTAACACTATTCTGACGTAGTTTTACATAATGTTCACGCTCGGTGATCAAAACTATTTACAAAGTCAGCCAATCTTCGCTTAATTATTCTAGATCCACTCATAAAGTGGATAACTACCACTTAATCAAAACGATGATCTAAAAATTGATAATTACCAGCTTAAAATTTCGATTCAAAACCATGGTGTTCGTGTATTTCATATCAGAATATTTCTGGACCAAATTTTGTTTATTCAAATAGTGTTCTTATATCTTTGCTCACATTAATTGGACGATCTTCAATTATCAGTCAATGGTATAGATCAATTTTGTATTATTTACTGATTAAAAATGTACAGGGGATTTTAACGGTCAGTATGTTTGGTCTCGCGTGTTTGTCGGCCATTTTGTTCAGTCACAGTAAATTCTTCCGATGGAGAAATCCACAAACTTAGCTCAAACATAAGAACTCAAAATACGCAAATACTTGTCGATACCCTTAATAGAACAACGAACTGACTAAATGTTGTTCTTGTGTTTTGTTCGTGTATTTATGCGTCATTTAATCAATGGGTGTTCACATAATTTAAGTCAAAAAGTATCACTTTTTGCATTTTATCATACACTATATATTGAAAATGCTGCAGTATACTTTTCTGTAAACATCACTGAAATTTCGGTCACCAAAAACCACTCCGTCGGAAGAATTTACTGTGACTGAACAAAATGGCTGAAAAACATGTGGGACCAAATAAACTGACCGTCTGGGGGTTACACGCCATGTACACCATCATCGAAATTTAAAAAATCCTTCGGCTTTAGGAATCCTTGTAACCTTATTTTCTGGATGATTTTCGTATAAACAAAGATAGGAAAAAAAACAGATTTGCCGTCATAATTTTATGAAATGCGATTTTATATTTAAAACAGAAATTTTACCCAAATTTTGGTCATAATTTTGAATCATTCTATCCAAGTTTTACAACCACTTAAAATTCACTAACGTAATAAACAGTTTTACTGCCATAATTATAATAGAGTAATTTACATACGATTGTGATGAATAGTAAAAATTTCTACAAATCACAATAAAAAGATAATATTTTATTCAAATGACGTTATTATTGAAATAACTGAGACGCGTATAAATACAGCCATAAAATCCGAGCATGGAGGGTCTTGTATTAAGTTCACAGATGGCAAAAAATCGATTGAAGGATCGATTTACGTTTATTCTTGTCGTTGCGGAATAAAATGGCCGATCCAATGAAAAATTTAAGACTTTCCGTGTACATTAAGTGCGATGGTTTGTTTTAAATGCGGACTTGATGGTATTAATTAATCTGTTGACTTAAGATATGGACCTCGTAGGTAATTCGGTGTAAAATAATGAGGCATATTTAATGTAAGTGAGCCAATTAAGAAATTCCCCGATTACTTGTGTGGCTGCTTTGCCTTATTAAGCAACAGAGCTACCAACATTCCGATCTGAAAAAACGCGGGAAACGCCATTGTTTCTAGCACGAAAAAGAAAGAATTAGCCTGCGTTATAAATTCGAAACTTCCAACTGAGAAATGACGCTATGAAGAGCTAAAAAACGTCTTCGAATCCCTGACGCTTAAAAACCCCCAAGAAATAAATTTAAATACTGTATAACATGTGTTTGAATGGTTGAAAGCTTACTGTATTGTAATTGTGATAACCACAAAAGAGATGAGACACAATAAAATGTCGTATTGTAAAGAATTCAATACACAATTATCGTTAGTTATCTTAACCGATAAATCAAATCATTGGCGACCACAAAACAATTACCTGCATAATAAATTTGTGTCATAAATGCATTACATTCAAATTTATCACCCAAAGCAAGGTATATCGACCTTTTTGTTGTTTGTGCAACGCAAAATCTGATCAAATCCGATAGCTGCAAATATAATTTTCGAGCGAGAAAATAAGCGACTTCATAGGCCGCATTCCGGACGACAAAGGGTCAAAATGATTAGCAATTAATTTGATTACGGATTCGCCGTTCTTCTCATGAAATATGACATAATTGAGGCTGGAATAGATAAATAGGCACTGGTTGTGTGTCTTATTTGATGTATACGGTGCCAGCTTCACGCCGAGTTGCTCCGGATAAATGACGAGGCGAAAACTCCTCGCCTAACTCATTATCGACCGGTGATCATTGAGAGATACGCAATTTAATTTAAACAAACTAGAGGCTCGGAATACGCCCGCCATTTTATATCTAGAATAATTATTTATTCACTGCCGCAATTATGACGAATTAACATGTTCCGTGAATAATATCGGGCTAATTTAAATAAATACACGTCTAATGGATTAAATTCTGGCGTTTGGGGGAGGGGCGCGGTCCTGAGCGCTGCCGGCGAAGCCAAATTATAATAAATTAAATGAGAATTTTGATAATTTTATTTGAAAATAATTATATGCCCCGTGGGATGATTAATTTGAAAATCCAATATGGACTGGATAATTATCCTCCTTTTTTTCGAGCGCCAAATCATCAGTCATTATACTTGTTGCGAAACGTTTCCATTTTTGCTTTGAAATTAAAGAGCATGACTCTAATTTATTCCACAATTATCATGCTTTTATTTTGCGTAATACTTTGGGCGAGAGGAGCATGTGAAAAGTAATTAGATATTAGTAAAGATCCAATTAAAAGCGTTTTAAGACTATTTCTCAACATTTCCCAGTGATGTTCAATAGCTTCGATACCCTGTTTATAGTGAGAACCGTTGAGCTCCTCAATATAGCCATCAACCACCGATTCCACGTCTTTATTGTTGACAAATATTTTTACACCGAGCCATTTTTTCATGTCTGAAAATAGAAAATAATCCAAGGAGGCTAAATCTGGCGAATAAGTTGCATTGTCTTGATGAAACAACACTTTTTTTTAGCCAAATGCGACCGTTTTTTGTTGATTTCATAACTCAAACGTTGCAATAAGTTCGCATAATACTCGCTAATTAATTCGCTCGCTCTTCAGATTTGGATTTTTCCTGATCTCTGAGAGTCCGTGTGAAGATCTAAGAATGCTGACCATGTTCTGTGGATATGTTCGGGCATGGTGTCCGATCGGGAGGCCCTTATTCATCGTGTCAGCGGTCCGAAAAACGGACCGGTTGGATACACACACTTTGTGGCCACTCCGTTCTCATTTAGGGCTTTTATTTTCGGCAACAAATGCGCATCCGAGACCTTACTATGATCTGTACGATCATGGAAGTCTCCCCAGAGGCTAATTTACATAGGTGGCTCGCATCAAATGAGATCGCAAACGAGATCATACTTAAACTATCTATATTATTTATTTATTTTATCTAATTTTAAGCTACAATATGTATGTATTATCTTAGCTAGTTTTTTTTATGAATGAACGCAAAAACTCGGTTTTATTGCTGTGAAACATCGCCAAAAGTTCAATTGAAATATGCTCACAATACTGTTTCTGTTCCATTGTGAGCAAACGCAGCACCCATCTTACGCACAGCTTTTTCATGTTCAAATTTTCAGTCAATATGCAGTGTACAGCACTATTTGAAATGTCTACTATGTCTGCTAGCTTGTGCGCTTTTAGTTGACGATCATTCAATACTATTTTGTGTATTTTCTTCTCCTTTTTATTTGGTCAACCATTGCGATGTTCATCTTGGTAGCTCGTATGGCCTCGTTTAAACTCTGCCACCCAATATTTTAGTATTGTAAACGAAGAAGAAGAGTCCTTCAGAGTAGAATCTAACTGAGCTTTGATATTGCTTGGATTGAGACCTATCAAATAAAAGTATTGTATCACATAATGAAAAACCACAGAGTTTAATAACAGATATAACACCATAGGATTTATTAGTTAATAGTTTAATACATCATCAATATTTAATCGATTAGCTTTTTGCAAAATAATTAAATTTGATCTTTGCAGTAATTTCAATTTATCCCATTTACTTTACAGTTTCAAACATCTTCTATTGTAATTGGAATAGATTGATATTAAGGGTAGTCTTTTAAGAACAGCCCTTATTTTTCTACATAATACAATGAATAACCTTTCATGTACACCTCATTCGTCCGGTATGAATCCGATCCAACTTCTCGATATCAAAAACTTCACCCCGCTTTTAACACTCGCAATGTTTCCAGTTACTTAAGTGAATTTTGTTTTCTTCGCCTCCCCTTTCTCTCGAGTTCGCCCTCTTTCTTTTTTCGACCCCCTAATTTCACCAATCGTAAGGATGTTTTCGCTACATTAATTTTAGTCTGCTGGTTCCGAGAGATAGCGAAACAAAGAACGGCCGCGTTTTTATAGTTTAATTTAAAAGCGCTTCCATAACGACTCTTCGCGATCGCCCTGTAGATCGATTGAAACTTGATCGCGCACATTAAAAGCGTCCATAAGTAATAAAGCCTGAATTTGAGGAGCGACTGCTAAGTGATAAAGTGACCGAGGATCGAGATTATCTCGGTAAAAAATATTTCAAAATAAACCACTAAATACGAATTTTAAATGCGCATTTGGACGCACTGCTTGTGACCGGTGTACTCAAAAAACAAACAGATCGTCTGGATGGCTTGAAGAGGGATCGGAGATAAGGGGCGAAACGTTTACTCCATGTAAATTTATTTATTTCGGCTTCCACATCAATTCACTTTGGAATTTTATTATGTGGCTCGATGTGGGGTGCAAAGAGATGTTGAGAGGAAGTTCGGATGGAGGTGAAGAGGCATTGCTAGGGTTGAACTTGGATGGTTAAATGCTGAAAGAATAAAAAAATATAGGTTTATAAATGCAATATTGGATCGAAAAAGATTTTTCAATAAGGACGCTCAACTTTTAAATGTAAATAAAACAAGTTGTGTGTAAGGTATTCACTCAATTTTTCTTTTATTTGAAAGTGTATTTTATGGCATTAAGTGTGAAATATAATATCATTCAAATATCTGCTGCGGTTTTGCTTGATGGCACGTATTCGGGAGGTAAAATTTTCGATGACTTTTATGTTAAGTTCCTGGTTCGATTGAATTTTAAACGGATAAGTCTCGACGTAAAATTCATCAAATTGAAGTTGCAATAAGTTCAAGTTCTTGCCTAATTATTAATTAAATCGATTGACTCAAATTTGGCCACAAAATGTCGAATATTAGATTCAGCAAGATGGTTGTAACCTATATTTGAAGAACTTATTTTAAAAATAAAATTTGATAATTTGTACTTGTATTATTCGACGCTATATATTTTTATAATAATTTGCCATATATTAATTAATATTTGAAATTGAAAGATCATTTAACCATATCATAGTAAGCCAATGATCAATTCTATCATGTTGATCTTCAAATGATTGAAATACAACATCAAGTCTAAATATATAGATATAGTGCATTTATGATTTATTGTTTATAATTTATTATTTTTTTCATGGATAGCAAATATATTTAGATCTTTTAAGTGCATATAGACCTATTTAAATAGCTATTTTTTGGTACGATGTTCTAATGTAGATGTTCAGAGAGTTAATCTATGTTTTATATACACAAGGCAGTAAATTAATCATTCGTTTTATTATCATAGCTAAATTTTATATGAACAAAACATATGTCTATAAATTCAAAATCCATATATTCTTCAATTAATGCCTCCTGAACTATGTTATATTGTGTATTTATTATAAATCACATCCTTTAAATTTATTCAATAGTAATTTTAAGATCACGCAGCCCTTAATTTTAAAGATTCGTTCCCCTTTTCCGAACAATCTGTCTAAAACGTTTAAGCAATCTCCTATGAAGGAAGTTGCCCCTTCCGGATTTTGAGCCGAGAAGCAGGGTGATATAATCTCACATCGTGTTCTCCATGGGTCATCCCTTATTGACTTACCCCTATATGAGCCAAAGCAAGCGTTATTCAATTTCACCTTTATCGATAAAAAACAACAGCACGATTCTGATCATAGATAGTGCTGTTTTCCGCACGTTTTTTAAAGATGTAAACGCTGAAAGATTGCCATTAAATTTAAAATATTGAAATCGTGTGCTTGAATTGAGTTTGATTTGTGCATGTCTGGATATCCCTGATAAAAAGGGAGTGGTTTCCAATTGAGTTCAGTGTGAAGTCTGAGCCACTTTCGGCACGAAGGGGCCCTCCACCATGACGTCGCGAAACGGATAAGGTTGCTACTTATCGACTACACAGTCTAGGGTTCATAACCGTTTATTGCTTGGGGGAGTCGTGCTGAATAAAAACACAATCTTAATCACTTGAATTATGCAATAAAATTTGTTGCGAGAACAATTTCGGCATTGGTTTAACGCGAGGGTGAATTGAATACGGCATACGTCGAATCCCTTTATTTTTATTGCGCGTATAAAGCTAAATCATACAAAAACCGATTTAAATTACACAGGGTAATACAAGCGTTATGCCAGATTTTATGACATGTTTGAATGTTGTTTTTCTGATGAAATACATTGACAATAGCAGAATTATTTACATCGGGGAATCATCAGCAATGCATTTTGAATAAGTTCGATTAAGAATCTATCAAGTCATGGAAAACAGAAGACTTCTACGATAATAATATCAATTGATATCCAAGCATTTCTAGAGCAAAATGAATGAAAATGGCATTTGATAAAACCTTAAATTAAAAAGACGATAGATACAAATGAAAATTATGAAGTTGTTGGACATATTGTCCGAAAAAGCATGCAAACCGTATTAAACGAGGGCTTATTTCTAGAACACACATGTTATATCCTAATTGTCTACAATCGACAAAGGATATAATTTTATTTTATTGCATATTGAAGCAACCATGAAACATTTTTTCTGGATATGAGAACAGGAGCAGACACTGTAATATACGTTATTAATGGCAAACCAGATAAAGATATAGCTATATAAGGAGATTGTTTGAGCTTACAGCAACATCCATCGTCCATAGTGTAACTTCATAGCGTTCGTTCCAATAAATTGATGATGAAATTCGAACATCATCAGAGCAATCAAACCATAGTTTATCTTGAAAGCAATAAAATCCAAAGCTATAAATTTGTCAGTTATAAAAATATTAGAATTCGAGATGTTTAAGTCATGTCTCGTAATACTAAAGATCTTAACATGATATTTTAATATGTTCAATCGAAATTTACTTCAATGGAGCGTCTTATATTTACCATCATTAGGCTTTATTTTAGGATCTAAAGGCTTTTGTAAAATAATTAAATGTAACATTCCGAAAAGATACCTTGTATATTAATATATTTTTGCCGAAATATTCAATTACCGTGTTAATATATGAATATAAGATATTCCACCGAAGGATGCTTAGTATTTTATATAAATTTGCAATACAATGTTGCGATTGTTATAAGACGTGGTAGGGTTGAATCACGACAAATGAAACGCTTCTCCAAGTTCAGAATAGAGAAATAAATAAAAAATCGTTTCTAGTCTCTGGGTTCCATATGTCAGTGGTTCTTAAACAGGGGTCCATGGCATGTAGAAATTATGGTCAAAATATGAATCCTTAATTGAAAAACTAGAACATATCGCATGTAGACATGCTACGCGCATGCGCCGCGACGTCTCTACTGTGTGTATGTCTGTACGTAGCATAAAGTAACCAATACACCAGTAGCGCGCCTATTTTATTATATATTACACAACACTAAATCTTTTAGCGAATAACTGTCATTAACAAATGGGAAAAAACAATGAATAAAATAAACTTTTTCTATGCACTAAAAAGCTTTTTTTCATCAACGCCGACTATGCTTATGTTTAAAAATGTGGTCCTTAAGCATTCCTCATGTAGATTAAGCTTGATATAGAACATAAGACTAATTTTGACGGGTCATCCAGAAAATTAAGGTTACAACATTTATGTGGGATCGAAAAATGGTTGTATTTAATTGAAATTCACATGGTATATCATAAATATATTTAACTATTTTTCAATGTAATCGCCATCAAGATCGAGACATTTTTGTAGTCGGGTCACTGGCTTTTATTTGCCAGTATCATAGACCTTGGTCGTCAGTGATTTTTGGATTCTGGTGTGTAGTGACACACCCATGTTTCATCACCGCTTAAGATCCTTTAGGTTAGAACCTTAAGGTTATCCTGAATCACTGGATGTCCCAATTTCCAATTTAGAGCCTCGTTAGTTAGGTTTGGGTTTTTAACAACGAGTGTCCATGTTGAGATCCATCTATGAACAAAGACCATGCTCTGTGGCTCATGTTCGGGCATTGCGTTCGATTGCGAGGCGCTGCTTTGATGTATCAGTGGTCCGAAATTCGGACCGGTTGGACACGGAAACATTGTGACCTTTAATTTTACGGCATTTAGGACTTTTTGTAAAAGTTTTGGGAGGGAAAATCATCCCCGGGGCTTTCTACGACCTTCACCGAGTCATAGAGGCTCTTTTGGCAGACTTTTTACGCGGTTTTTAAATTGCACGGTTCAAGAAATACATATGGATGCGTGTTAATAATCATATCATATATCGTTTCATAGAGCTTTGTCACCAGTTTTTATTTTATTTTGGGATGCAGTACACACCCACGTCTCATCTCCCGTCACGATAGACTCCAACAAAAGCTATCTTCTCCCTCTTGTGTAAAACAATCCAAAAATTCACGCGCGGCAGTCACATGACATTACTATCATAAACTTACACACCAAGTGCATAAAATTCTTCCGGTCTTAGGAGCCCTTGTAACCTTATTTTATAAATGTTTTATATTTAAATAATATATATATATATAGATTTGCTACTGTATTGCATTGACTGTGCAACTTGTTTCTACGCGGTTGCTTGCGATTTCGCATCTGCAGTATTTAAATCAAAAATGATTGCTTGTTTCAATTTGCATACAATTTAGAGTCATTATTGCCGTTCGTCCAGTCACAAAACAGATCCAAATCTTAAGTGCACAATGACCAGCCTTAAAAATGTATCACTAACTGGTCTCAGCGTCGTTGGGAGTGGAAATAAAGTCAAAGAATTTACGCCGTTATCAAGCCAGTAAGTAGTTAAACGGCCAGTTTAACACTGTAATTAATGGCGTCGGGTTCGAAAGCCAATTGTGATTAATTGTCTTATTGGATTATCACGGCAAGTAATCATAGCTCTTAAATTTTGTTCCGAAAAAAAAAAAAATAACACTAAGCGCATGATTAAAAGGACAAACGTCCATGAAAACCGATCGGATCGCTCTCAGCCACCGTATTCGTACAAAAAAGCAGCATTATGAAGTAACCGATTAACACAGCCGCTCCGGGCTGACAGCCACATGCGATTTAATTGCGGCGATTTATTACAACAAATTTATGAGTGACCCTTGATCACGCTTCTCTTATTGCAAATTGCATAATTAACGCATTTAGGTCCGATGCGTTGGCAGTAATGCGCGTATTAAGCCGTCAGTGCGCTTATTAACGTCAAGGTCCCTAATTACTGTCTTCTCGGAAAGAGTTATATTTGCTCATCTTTATGTTAAAATGGCGCTCGTAAATCTCGGCAACTCGCACGAGACGATTCGATTATGCGCGAGTGTCGCTCGAACGAGCCAATAATGGGCACACGACAAAAACCGCTCAATTTATTGCCGTTCCATGACGAAAATGTCTTGTTCTTTATTTTCAAGATTTTATCATATATGGCGTTAGTTAGTGCGTTGGAGCTTTAAATGTTCATAAAATATTGCCGCAAAGTATGGTGCTCACTTTTAAAATCTGCGATCGAAGCCCAAGAGAACAGTACAAGCCATTAGATCGTGATTTATGGATGTTCATCGAATGAATATTCAGAGTGTTTTTGTGAAATATTTTTATTTAATAATAACTAAATATGCATATTGAAATTCGCACGCCGTTGAGTATGTGTTAATTAGCCGCGTTTGAATGCAGCGTGCTTATTATATTGTCAACGTTAAACCACAAATCAAGCAGCGTAATGATCTTTCAAATTGATCTCTGTGCATATTTCATAAAAACCATCACATTACGATCATGCGATTGCAAGACCATGGAAAGAATGAGAGCAATAATTATAACTATCTGATAATATTCAAATTTTCAGGATGGGTTTTGACATTGCCTATTGTACGTGGGATAGAATAAATACACACCATGGCAAGAAAAAAATCATAATAACAGCCTTAATGTATTCTGTAGATTGAGCGATCAGATTAAATATATAATAGTAAAAATACAAGGATCATCCAAGTGTGACGCCTAGTTGTCGACGCTGTCAACGCTCTAACATATTTGAATGCAATCTCAAATGTATCTTTATATTTTTTTGGAAATTTTTGACTGAAGCAACGACATTTATTGACACAATCTTACATATTAGTACAATTTATAATTATTTTTAACGGTCAAGAATTGTACGTGCTTTTTATTTTACTCAACCATTCTACTTTACACACTGATTGACTCTGTCCGTTTTTATAATATATATTAAGTTATCTAATATCTCTTTTCTTCGGTATGGCATCCGATCGCGATCCGCTCATGCGTCATATCAGCTGTCCGAAAAGCGGACCGATTGAGCATACAAACATTATGGCCACTCCGTCCTCTCTTAGGGCTTTTTGTAGAACTTTCTACAATATATACGATCATGGAAGCAATGTAGCATCTAGACCAGTGTTTCCTAACATTTTCAGTATGGTTACCCCTATGGTCTATCAGGAAAACTGATTTTACCCCTCTTTAAAATTTGTGCTCAGTCACATGGCGCTGATCTGCCATTTTATTATCTACATACCAAAAATTACTAGCATGATTACCCCCACAGAACACCTGTTTTACCCCTGCAGGGGTAATTCCCCCTAGGTTAGGAACCACTGATCTAGACACTTTCTATCATAGTATTTTTTACAACAGTAATCGCCATCTATACGTTAGATCGGGTACTTTTGGGACTATTTCTGTATATTATTTTAAAAAAATATTTACATTATAATAGTATTTAATATATAGCATTTTTAATAGTATCTGTTAACTGATTTTTTTTCTTCTGATTTTAGCTATTTTAGTGACGCAGCAACTAAGTCGAACTTTAAAGTACTTTTTTCATCACGGTTGACATAATATCTCAAGGTTTAATAAACTGATTTATTATAAATTTGACAAAAATCTTTTTTATATCATTTTCTATCGTTTCTACCAGATTTATGTCGAAATTTTAGTTTTAACTATTTAAAAAAAAATTAAAACTGAAAAAATAAAAAATAAAAATTTTAAACACAAAAACAGTCGCCATTTTATAAAAATTTTTTTTTCTTTGAGATAGGAACTATAGCGACATTTTTATTAATTTATAATCTTTTTAAAAAATATATTTTTGATTACTAGAAAGGTTGAAATCATGTCAACCAGGACATGTCCTATTTTTACCTCATACATTTTAACAATTTCTTTATTTATAATGAATTTGAGCTTAAAAAAACGCCTAAAATTTGTTCATCTACACTAAAATACCCCCTTAATTTAATTAAGCTTAATAAAATGGAGGCCACAAACTTATTTTTCAATCAAAAAGGCTTAAAAAAGCACTTAAAAAATGTCCTTTTTTTCACAAATGGAAAAAATTAAATTTCTTCAAGGTAATTCTCATTTTACAATGACATCTAGAAATGAAATTGGAAATATTATACCCTTTGTATTTATCTAATATGTTAAGGTTTTTGAACACTCTAACCGGGATAAATGATTTTGATATGGAAATAAATATATGGGGGACATCCAAATGTAGCGCTTAGATAATTAGTACTGCATAATGTTTATATATAACGTTTTTTTTCAAATAATATAAACCATTTTATTTTAGTAGAAGATAGTACAATTTTAACCATGTACAAGAATATATATAGCAAAAACGCTTTTACATCATTATTTGACAACGAACGAGAGATCCATTGTTTTTAAGCAAAATTTTGTTTATTGATGAAATTCATTTGGAATCATTGGGTCACATTTGCACACAAATGCTGATCGATACCAATCAATTTTGAGTGACTTTTTATGGATACAATTATATCATATTAATATGTCTGATGTCCATCAGAAGATTTTAAATCTATTCTTTAGAGTGTCTTTAATTGCACAATGATTTAAAAATATGCTGACTAAATCCATATGTAATCATTTTAAACTTGCAATTGCTTGTTGTAAATACGGATCTAGGAAATAATAGATGGAAATGAAGGCAATCATTAAATCTTCAAGAATGGATATTATCAATCCGTGGATGGATTAAACTGCAGTTTCGTTTAAAAAACGAAATCCACACAGCAGTTGTTCTTTTGGTGGTACTATCTTCGACCTGAATAATTGAGTGCATCAATCAGCCATATTAGAAGACATCGTTGGACGGCTTAAATGAATATGTTTAGTATAATTTGATATGCTCTAGACCGAATGATGCCATCGCTCTTTTTCCCATATAAGTCACGATTTTTTTTTATTGTCGAGAATCAAATAGGTCGTCTGGAGTTTCGGACGTAATTGCCTACCATTCTTCAAGGTAAACACGCAATAAATACCCCCGAATCTCAGCATGTGGATCATCTCGACTCTCATCCGATGCTTAATACAAACATGATATTTATTTTGCATTTTTATAAATCACTGCAATTAAGCAGACTTTCAAATAAGCTACAATCAAATTCATTATGTTCCAAATTATGGCCTATTTTTCGATATGGAAGCTTTTCAAAATGACTGTGGCAAACATTCGATTCGATCTAATTAATTGTGGCCGATAATTTCAATATCGTCGATGTTTTTTGTATCCACCCACGAAGCCATCGATAAAAGGTCCTCCCATTAAAATGACTGAGTGTATTTATCAAGCCCAAAAAAAATCCATATCCTACATTTGTTTAAATGAAGTCATTACCAGACCCTGAGGAATTTATTCAACAGTAAGCTTTTAAAAGCTTAACAATAAGCAAAAAAGAAATAACAAAATTCGCGAGCGACAGAGACCGCTGTATATAAATACCGAGCGTTTTGTGGGCGATGAACAGAGACGACGATGCGCTACACGGTGATAAAAAAGTGAATATTGTAAAAAATAATATTTCAATTATTTATGTTGATATTACACCACAACCTCATTTGATTTTGCTGATCAATTTGAATTTAATTCATTGATTTTGACCACCGAGATAACGGATGTTTGATGAAACAAAACTATATTTTTAGCCAAATGCAGTCATTTTTTCTTGATTGAAGATAATCAATGATAACGATCCTGTCCAATTTCTCGATTGAAATATCTTCACGACGCTGATTTTGTTGCATTGTGAGCAAACGCTGCACGCGTTTTGCGCACAGCTTTCTCATGTCCAAATTTTCAGTCAATATGCGATATACAGCATTTTTTGAAATGCTCACCTATCTACTAACTCGTGCACTTTGAGTCGACGGTCATTCAACATCATTTTGCGGATTTTCTTCACCATTTCTGTCATGGTCACCTTATTTTATCGACCACTGCGATATTTGTTTTGGCAGCTCACACGGCCTCGCTTAAATTCTGTCACTTAATATTTTACTATTGTAAATAAAGGAGCAGATTCTCTCAGAGTAGAATCTAGCTCGACTTTAATATTGATTAGACTGAGATCTTTCAAATAAAAGTATTCCGTGTTTACAAATTCACTTATAATGTTAAAGCATAATGCGATATAATATGTATGAAAGTGAGCTGGAATGTATTGAATGTTAATTTTCAAGCTATCATAACGTATATTGAATATGCCATGATACACACGCAATGATGACATATATTGCAATTTGCATGTAGAAATTATTATCGAAGAAATACAATGATTTACCAAGTAGCACGAACACAGGTTATTACTATTATGATAGAAATAAATAGCGTATTCTAAGACGATTTAAAGCGCCATTTGATTGCCAAAGAGCAATTGAGAATAATTGAGTTAAATTCAATAATTTAAAAGATTAAGTTCAAATCCAAATTGTTGGAATGTTTGGAATTGTTCAGATAAGCTAAGTTGAAAATGATTTTATATAAATTATGACGCAAATATTGTCAATTTTTCAGAATTTTCAATTCAGAAATCAATGCGATTTATGAAGATATGTCGTCTTAACGCATAGGAAACCGCTCACTCAAAAATGCGGGGTGGCATATCGTTCAACATCTATCTACTAGTTAGCACTCTACACATTAAAAAAAATTAAGAACAAAAAATGACGTTTTTATCGGTCGTCATTATTTTTTTCATCGAGGTAGAGACTATATCGACATATTTACGAATTAATATATTTTTTAATCTTCTTATTTTTTCTTTTTTTCCTCTTACACTTTACCAACGTATAACTTTTTTTTAATTTTATTATTTTTATATTTTGTGTATTCAAAACAAGTTAAGAGCATTTGTAACATCAAGTGCTAAGAAGTAGAATGAAATAATATGATATAATAATTAATATATAAATAAATATGAGCATTTCCGTTGAGTTTAATTACGAACAGCGTGTACTTTGTACGTACCTGTGATGCTTTTTGGGTGGACCACCGCTTAGATGTCGAATTCGGGATGAAATCGTCAGTGCCGTGAATCCGACGAGCATCGAATCCGACAATCCTACAATTATCAATGATAAAATGAAAATGCACAACAATAATATTGGATGGGATCGATACGATCATAAACTGTGACATATACATAATTCGAATTGCTGTTCAATATTTAGCTTTAAAAATATTTATTTTTAATACTAATATTAATTTATTGGTTTTTAAAATGTACCTGTTAAAATTATAATTTAATACATGTTTATTAATGATTAATAAATTGTTTTTCTTGTATTGATTTAGGTATTAATTTGAGTCATAAATTTGATTAAAAAATTGATTTTTTTTTGTGGTTGTCAAAAAGTAGATTAGTAATGATTTGCATAGTATAAATCAATGATAATTTAAAAATGAGTAAAAAAATGAATTTCGAATCCTACATAGGATGAATCCTACACCGCGGTGTCGCATCAATCAAGCGTGCGGCCTCTCGCGGAGGTCCCGCTGCAGACGAACACGACAAATGATAACGGAGCGCGACCAGAGACCAAAGACCACAAAACAGAGACCACCCACTCGACACGTAGGATTCGTAGGATTCGCTCTCCATCTATTCTACGCTTTTTATACGCGTGTACTAAATAATTTGCGAGAGCAATGCCGGTGCATTCCGCCAACGACCAAAAAAACCGCCCCGTCCGCAACAACCACCGAAGACACCAACCGGCGACGACTTCTCGAAAGCCATCAATTGAAATCTAAGTAGAAAAAAGCCATCATCACAACGAGCATCCAACATATGCAAATTCTCCGCGTTCAACGACATCCACCACCGTTTTTTGCGCCGAAACAGAAAATTCCATCTGCATTTGGTGCAGGACACGTCATACTTTCGGTGCTAGTGCCGTCGAGTGGGCCCACCAAAAAAAGAAACCTCGAGTGATGTCTCTATTAAAGAAAGAGGTCTTTGTGTGGCGGAGACCTGCGGCGCTCGAAGATGGATGGGTGCATAAAAAACGAAACGCACCGTTTACACGCGGGTAATGTCCTCTAAAAGGACACGGAGATGCCCATTAGGGATTCCGTCATCATCATCCATTGCCACATCAGAAATGACGGAGTTTGCCCGGGTGGCCAAAAATGGAAAACCTCTCTGACTCATTTCGAACCGAGAACATAAATTGCGAGAGCGGAGAGATCGAGACTAATGACGTACAGGATGCTCGACTTTTGGGCTAAAAATTGCTTTGTAACACTAGATACACCAAGAATTGATACGTAATAAGTTCATACGACAACAAAATAGGTTTTGCATCAACATTTGTTCATGAGAACATGTTCGTTTACTTACACTCGATCAAAAAGGACAACGGGTCCAAAATTCAGAGCGCTGTTTGGAGCTGTTTCAGCGCATTAAAAATGTTTTTTACATGTGATATATGACAATGGATTAAAAATGAGTTCATTTATATACTCCCGACCAAAACACAAATGTCAATTTGTAAGATTTTAACCTTCGTATTCGTCGATTTCCTTCAGAAATACAGAACCATCAATAGCAAATATTATATGGCGTTATTGGTGTATTTTTGACAAGAAATTGGTAAAAAACGATCCCAAATGAAAAAGTATATAATGTAAATGCAAGTGATTGTATGAAATCTAGCTGTATCGAGAATATAAAAAAAAACACTTGTAATGGTCATCTCCGAAATATTGACTTAACGTTATATTTTTTAGCCATTTGGTCCATTATATCTACATCAAATTACTATACTGATACTGTTGTATAATGTAATGAGATAGTTTCGGGCGGATTTTTTGTTGGTTTTGTTCAATTTTAACGGAATTATGCTTAAAATTGAATAGAATTACTATCTGAGAGTGGGCTTAGCTCTATTTTAGCTTTATTAGATTTACAAATTGAGCTTTGAAATTCGGCAACATTTAGCAATTCTTTTTTGTTTGAACAAATAACTCCAACCAAAGTGACTAAACATAAAAAAGTATTTACTAGTCACATTCGCTTTCAATTTTTTTTGGATTATTGCAAAATATCAATGAATTTTTTTCCTATTCATTGTATATTTCCTGATAAAGTTTATAATAATTCCATTCATAATTTTAAAAAGGTGCTGCTAAAATCTAATCTAATGTTAAAGCATCTTAAAGTCTCAATCTTATACTTACATGCAAGTATTATATAATTACATTTGCCGTTTATATAGAATGAATTTATATTAATATGGATGTATTTATTATTATAAATGGTGATTTAAAGTGCATAGAAATAGTCATTCATGTTGCAATTTACAGCAAAAAACAATATTTTCGAATGATTAAAATATAACATGTCTAAGGGAAGTCAATCAAAACGCCGAGAGAATGCTTTTATGCGATATTGTTGTTTAATTATTTTTTTTTATATATCAGATGTTTTTACAGAATTGCACTTTAGAGCTATGCTAATTTGAAAGCCAAATTTAGGCATTGACGTACATAGATCATCTTAAGGCTAATGCTATAATCTGCAGGGATCAAAACAGTGTTTGATCCGATGATTTCATCATAAAAATTAAATACAATATCCAAATATATAATTCCACAGAGCCGCAGACGTGAATGCCCCTTTATTGAGGTATAATTATTGGTTAGTTAATGGACGGAGATGAAGACATCAAAATTCTGGAGGTCGTTTCTCCTGACGTCGCGGACAAAGGGAACACCCTCGTAAATCTATCTAGGGTATAAAAAATCACATAAAAACACGAGTGCCATAAAAACGGGATGTTTCGTCGAGAAGATGGAATGCGGTGGCGTTACGAAAGGGTTAGATCACTCAAACCACACCGTGGACACAAAATACGCACATCCCGAATTATTTATTGCGGATTCACAGCGCAGTGACGACCACAATTATAAGTTTTTTGGATGTAAATGGGACATCTTACAACTAAATTGATTCCAAATTAATCATAAATATTTAAATCCGAATGTTAAAACGACTAAAAGCATAAATTCCATGAGAAAACATCATCAATAACGAATGATGTGCATTTGAATGTAAAATAATACGGAAAATGCGAATTTTTTGCATTGAAATTTGACGTAGACGAAAAAAATTAAAATAATAAATTAACAAACGTCAAGACATTTAAAAGACGTATCAATTCGTTTTTATATATATTTGTTAAAAATTCGTTAAATATTAATAAAGGCTACCATATTGGAATTTCCTGATGTGTTTACGGATTTATTATGTATGTTGATAAAAAAAAAACCGTTGATATTAGATGTATCGAAAAGTCTTTGCCGATTATTAAACAATGAACGAATTTTATTTTCTATTTACAAATTCTTACAAAACATTAATTTTGGCAATTACAATCTGCTATTTTAGAGTTTTTATATTCCTCTTTTGAAAAATTCTTCTGGTTTTGGATCGAAATATGTACAAATATGATTTTCGACAGTTGCGTTTATCCTTTAGATAATGTATTATAGAAAAAGATGTTAAAAAAGTGCTGCAGAATCATTAAATTGCAATTACTGACAATATACATCCGTAGTTATTGTTTCGCCCGGTTTCATAAATTCATAATGAATAACTCCTTGAATATCCCACCAAACGCACAAAAAAATCTTGCGGGATGTCAATCCGGGTTTCGGAGTCGGATAAACAATCCATTTTTTCATCCCCAGGCACAATTTGGTGCAAATTTTGTCTTGATAACCAAAATTTGCACATGTTTGGTTGCTCTCATTTATTACCTATAGACAGTTCGTGCAGCATCTAAACCTCCATTTGATTCGTCTTCCCATTAGGTTTTAAATAGTCTTGAACCTCGGGGAATGCATCCTCTGCGATACATCTTCGATACTTAAATCGAGGATCTGTTCCCATTATGGTTCTCAAATATGTCGTCATCAAAATTTAAGGGTTTTCCAATTCTAGGGGCGTCTTTCAAACATCGGTTACCTGATTTAAATTTTGAAAACCAAAATCGAAATCTAATCATAATCTAAGATGCAATTTAGTTCAATTCAAACACACTGACATCAATAAAAAATCAATATACTTGTTGTTTATGAGAAGCCAAATGCTAATTTCATCGTTTTTCATATCCAAAGCAATAAAATAAGCTATGGCGATTATGTGTATGGCTCATAAGGAAGTTATGAATATTTTTATATGAAAACAACGCCGATAAAAACGTCGTAAATCATCTTCGTTGATGACTACAAATTTTACACTGTGAACTTGAAGAAGTACACGAAGATATGCCGTTGTTTTGTATCGTTCGTATTGGAAAATCGCAGGACGAGTTTGACAGGTCCTGCTTGCACCGGTTGACTGCCTGTCAAACATAACTGACGTTCTTAAGTGGATGGTTGAATGCAATTTTTTTTTTGCAAATGCGAGAAAATCTTTTACTTATTGATTGCTCAATTGCACATCGTTCTATAAAAACCGTAGCAAAATTCCATCGATTTAACTTTTTTTTTTGGGTAGGGATAGCGATAGTTGGTATTTAATTTCGCGCGTTTTTCAGGTTTCATACTCGAAAATTAAAATAAATCAAGTTTTTGTTCAACGGAAAATTTTCACAGCGTACATAAGACACAGATCTAGTATTTTAATAATAATACAGTCCTAAAAAAATTAAATTTGCGTTTTTCAAAATAATTTTTAACCTCTCAAAAAGTTAAAATACGTACATCCAGGCGTGGCGATCTGTGCTTCTATAATAAAATAGTATCTAATTAAATAAAAATAAAAATAGTATCCATAACACCCATCCTATTCGTTTACCCAAAGAGTTTAAAATTGATCGATCCATGGTGATCCCAGTCTTTGCGATAACTTCTCGATTGTTTGCCGTGAATCTGACTCGATTAGGGATTTTAGTGATTGTTATCAAAATTCGAAGGTACTCCCATTCTTAATTCATCGTTTAAGTTTCTATTGTCTTATGAAAGAACAAAGTTCAAATGGTTGGTCCATTACTAGTGCAAATGTATTTCTTGAATTTTAGAAAGTATCCATACAATATCACGACATTCTTCCACAATTCTCATGCAATTTTATCCGAATGTCAGCGCTGTGAGTTTAAATTATCGATTGAGTTACTTAAAAAAGTCCGCAAAGAGATACAGTCTCTCTTTGGACGGATATTAAATTTCATAGGAAGATAAAAGTCGATGAGATGTACGCAGGAAATATGGGTTAATGGTGAGTGATGTTGATGGTGAGAGTTGATATAATATAATATCGACGGAGGCGGCATAGCATCCCGAACACTGGTACGCATTACACAAACAGATTTTATTCGGTAACATTAATTTGTGCATGTGAGGTCCGAGTCTTATAAATCCCATCCAAAATAAACATCGAGTACATTCGACACGTTCATTATTGGCACTTAACGTGGATTAATCATTATTATTAAATAACCAGCTGTTGACTATTCATTTATATGGTGCTGATTTATTGCCTATTAACGCTAAATATGTGGGTCATGAGATTTGCGACATGCTAAAACACTGTTTCTCCAACCTTATGGCGAATGCTCCATGCGAATACTAGGGAATTTACTCATTTTCATTGAAAATGCTCATTTTAATAACCTTAATATAAATCAAAAAATTGACAAAAACTATTTAACACTAACTCATACTTATTTATAAGTTATGTGGTAGTTTCCCATAACCCTCCTCATGTGATTAAATTGGGATAAAGCTTTTTTATTGAGTTTTTTTTTTAGGCACGAGAGGATTTATGAGAGTCAACCAGAAAGTAGAGTTATTAAACTATTTTTCAATGTAATCGTAGTCGAGCTCTTTTTGGATTATCTTTTGGATTCTGGGGTGTAATAACACACCCACGTTTCATCCCCTATCACGACAGGGTCCAGAAAAGCTTCTCTCTTCTATGCAAAACGATCCAAAGATTCAAGTGTGAATACCCATCTCGCACACAATGACTTGCAAGCAATTTTTTCCGACACATTCTGATCATAGATTTAAAAGTTATGACGATTTAAAGATAAAATTTTGGGTATTTTTTCAAAATAAATTCTAAATTAAAATCCACAAAGATGTTTTTTTGTCTACAAGTAGTTTACGTTAATTATTATTAAATAAATCGTCTACTTTTGTTACAAGGTGGCTATTGCTTCAATAAACGTGGCTAAAGTTATAGCGCGGGAAATTGATGCGCGAGTATTGCTGGTTTGAAATTTAAAAAATCCATTGTAACCTTACTTTCTAGATAAACTTCGTGTGATTGAATTTTGTCTAGTTTTGCAAGTTGTTTTTGGAGAAAAATAAAGACGTGCAGGTTGGAGATTGTGAGTGGAAGACAGAGACGGAGAGAGTATCTTGCGTACATCGTACGATTGTATAGATCGTTAACCCAAATTTGATGTTGGATCGAAATATAATCAATCGATTTCAATCGTATTGTTTATGTTTACTTGTAGAAATTACCGGATATTGTGTACTATCGACAGTGCTTATTTATTAATGTACAAGCTTCATACAAGCTGTGGCGGTCCTGAGAGACAAATATATCATCCATGTTTATGATGATTATAAATTGAAGATCTTAAGTATCAATATTTATAATTATAATCCAAAATTTAAGCAATTTGTCAATATTTAGTTCTGAATTAAGTGCCTAAATTTCATTTTTCAATTCTGATTCCCTTCCATTGAATCTTTGGCCTGTTTGATTCGATCCAGCTTTAGGCTTGGTTTTTTTAACACGTTTTTATTTAACAAGTTGTAAACCGATTGCTACCTGTATCATATTTAACTGAAATATTACTTAAAAAAATTCTAAAAATTTTGAATCAAGATACAATGCATTTGTGCACACAAATGTCAACCTGTTTAAAATAGCTCTTTATGTTACCATCAATCGATTTACTGGATTAATTTCATATAATCTGTTTTTTAAAAACTTTAAATGTCTCTTTATGGCATGGAAAAAATAATTAAACTAATATCTCCTATACTGTTTGTGTTATACATTTTTTTAAAATTAATAACAACCGTCTAATAAATCAGAGTTTAAACAATCAATTAATTGCAATCATAAGGACTGAACATAATTCTGAAATCATATTCAACTTAAATGTTTCATTTTTAAAATGAATGCTAAACATTATGATCGGATTTATTCACCAATTATTTTTTATGTTTATTAGATAAATCTTAAGTTTTATACATAGTTAGTAGATATGTTAGCTTGAGAATCGTCGATTTAAGTTGTTAGCGATTACTTGAATGAAAAAAATCACGTTGTAAGTAGATATTGATTGTCGAACAGCGATCTAAGTTAGATACCGTCACGAATTTAGATATCTTTCTGAACGCTCGTTATAGCAATATATTATCGTATTATTATATGAGAGAAATTTTACAATCTACTAATCGAGATACAAACACCTCATTTTCTTCTCGATTTCAATCTATTCCACGAGA
This sequence comes from Stenopsyche tienmushanensis, assembly GCA_008973525.1. Classification (NCBI taxonomy): domain Eukaryota; kingdom Metazoa; phylum Arthropoda; class Insecta; order Trichoptera; family Stenopsychidae; genus Stenopsyche; species Stenopsyche tienmushanensis. The sequence goes on from WACJ01000523.1 coordinate 663,431, forward strand.
TAATCTTTTCGGAAACAAAATTTGCACATCGAAAATAATGCACGCATGGCAAAAGATTTGCATGCGGAATTTCAATGGATCGATGGCTAATTTATCGATTTATAATGGCACGTTGAAATTAATATAAATTAGGGAGTCCATTTTCGGCGTGCGTGGTCTGTAATCCCACATGTCCAAATCACTAATGTCTATATCTAGAGGTGTCCACATGCATAGTCGCTGCTTAAATCCGGTTCCAATCCTCGGCTTAGCTCTAATCCCACCTTGGTGATATCTTAATATCCAGCTACGCCTAAATTCCACTTCGCCAATATTTTTTGTTGGGAAACTAAATTAAATCTTTTTTTTTTATTTTTTGCTCTGAGAAGATCTACCCGAGCCACACGCACGCGATCCTGGAGATATTCGATACTAGATCATCATTTCGGATTCAATGCAATTTGACATCTTGACAGTCAAATGATGATCACATTTTTCGCTTATGTAATTTTTGCGACATTCTATACTGCTGACTCAATACTACAGTAATAGAAACATTTAAAAAATTCATACAGAAACATGTCAAAATGCTAAAAACCACAATAAAGCATTGATAGCCATAAATAATCACGATATCTTCAAAAACAATAATACGCTGGAACCGCCAGATCAAGTGTTACCAGCTAAAAACATCATAATGTGGCCAATATTTAAAATAGTCACAATTCATTATTTTATAAATTTTAACGTTATGTAAATAACAAATTTGATTTTTTAAATTTTGAATTTGTATTTGAATTTGCGACGAAAGAGTCGACCAATGGTATTGGCCGCGGGAAGACGTGTTTTTCTCGATCTCGGAACTGTGGTCTTCATCTCAACAAATAATGGTATTTTTGTATCTATCAACCATTTTTATCTTCCTATGATCCGATAAAAAACAGGCCCGTGTGCAAGCCGTCTCCCTTGAATATCATGCGCGGGATGGGGATCTGTTCGGGATTCTTCGATGCAAGGGCTCCGTCATTTGAATCTCCTATATTTAAAACAATAAGTAGTGAAGCGTAGGGGGCGCTCGCGGGATAAAGTCTTCGGGAGGCGCCCCTACGTGAGCTTCGAGATGGCTGCGCACGCACGCGGGTTCGTTCTGCTTTCGGGCCGTCATAGAGATGAGGATGGACGGGCGTCGAATAGAATGTCTCTCGTCTTAGATAACTTCTTAAAGAGATCTGGCTGCAAGAAAGACATCCTCCCACGAATTTCACAAGATATTTAAAGACAACAATATTTTCGACCGATTGTAAAATTTAAACAACCCACCCAATCAGTCTTCTTCGGACAAATTCGATTCATAATGAGCGTTTGTAATCGATCTGTAAATATTTTCAGGTATGACATCCGATCGCGAGGCCTCTCATTCGTCATAGCAGCTGTCCGAAAAGCGGACCGATTGAACATACAAACCTTAAGACCTCTTTTGGGGCTGTAATCGGTATTTTTTATGTTCAGTCACAGTAAATTCTTCCGATGGAGAGGTCATCGTGCTCATCCGTTTTTTGACTTTGTAGAACAATACCGCCGCGAATATGCATCGGACGCTCATAGAAGTTTCCCTCTGAACCTTTCCCTTGCCGGGGTAAAAAACACCAGCGCGCTACGATGATATGTATTTGGTACACCGTATGAAATTATGAAAAAATTCTGAACCCCGTATCTATTATATTTCATATCGATATCTCCATTTTTAGATTCGAGTTGTAGTAAATTGTATTCTATGAAAATATATTTTAGCATCAAATATCGAGTCTTGAGCGGAATTAATTATTAATTTTGGTAGTAATTTAATTCAAGATTTATGCTCAACCTGTATCTTTTGAGGCTGAGATATGATCTGAGCAAATATCACCGCCAAATTCATCACAGCCTCCCAAGTGACAAGAGATGTAATGAATCATGCTAAAGAAACGCCACACGATATTATCAATAGAAATTAGATAAAATGTGCAGTAAATTATACATGTAGATTTATGTGCTCATTTCCTGTTTGCTGTTTTTTTTTCTACTGGCATCTTGTGTGGTCCAAAGCGAAATACTTTCGAGCATACACAAGCGATTAATGGAAATGAATAAAGTCACAAATATATGGGTTTCGCACGTGACCCCGACAATGGACCGAGGAAGATATGGAGCTTCCCATGTTTTGCGCCGATGATGTCGCACGTAGTCGGGATGACAACATATTCGGGACAGCATATGTTAAATTTATATGTTGAAACATGTGATCGGTCATCGTTTGTTCGCCGATGTGAATAATGGTTCCGCATATAGAATCTGGGCGTACGGATGTGGAAAAAATGATCCGCGCCCGATTTTAATTAAATATGGCACATTGAAAAATGTTATGGCTTATTCGCCGTTGCAAAAAGGAGATATTGACTGGACCCTATTATGGGAGCCGATGTCAAGATACGCTCTCTCTGTGTGGTCTGATCCTGACGCATTAACTTCTGACTGCGCTGCTTAGATATCACACGAGTGACGTCATCCACAGCCCCTTCCTAAACAAACTAACCCATTATATGCAAATTAACTCATCTAAAACTCATCTCGCAAAAATCAAAAAACATCAAATCATTCAATTTTAGATTCATTTACATGTTTCATTTTTTTGAATTGAAAACCGTCAAATTTTATGTTGTTGTAATGGATAACTCTTAAAATGCCCCTGCATCTTTGAATCCGTTCACATAATCGATTGCAGTATCAATGCATCCATATTTATCGATGCTTATATAACATCTGCAGCAATTCATCTTCAAGCAGGAGCTGAAATTCTGAATCTAATTTGGATCAATTTATATTCAGCATTGATCCTGAATTATTTTGCAATAAGATTTCATCATGTAGACATTTTTGTTGGATATGTTTGCATCTATGGGAACACTCAAATAATAAAAACCATTCAAATTTTAATGCAAAGCTTTGTATATGAATCAAAGTTGCAACAAGAGAGTTGAACATGCTTTTTATTTTACTCAATCATTCTATTTTACATGGATTAACATTGATTGACTCTGTCCGTTTTGTCCGATTCGCGCATTCGTCATATCAGCGGTCTGAAAGGCGGACCGATTGAGCATACATACATTTTGGGCGCTTCATACCCTAGTTACAGCTCTGTTTGAAACTATTACGAACCAAATATATGCAGATATGATATAGAATGTGCCACCACGTCAAGCACATGATTTCTGATTGTAGTTCAGTGTCTATGTATCGTCGCGACGTACTTTTGGCAAGTTAAACCAGGTGATCATTGTTTACTCAACATATTCAGACTATCAAATTCTGCCCTCATATTAGAATCTGATTTCGATGATGAAGTTTAGGTTTTTGTAAATTGCCAAGAGTACTCTACAATGGGAAGATGTTACCAATAATCATGCTTATATTCCAATTATACATTTTTCTATTGGACAAAAATTAATAGGGCTTATTGAGACCGCAACGGATTAAGAAGAAAAATATGTTTGATATTTCTGATGAAGATTAAATTGAATACGGTCAATCTCGAAGCTATAGAAGGGTTGACTGTATTGCACAAAAGTGCATTCATGCATATCTCTTATGCATCCATTGACCAGCGTCCAAATATTTAAGATATTCATTTTATGCATCATTCTTTACAGGCTACCAAAATTTGTATACGCATTTATGACGATTAACCATTTGATCAATATTCTCTCAGGAGCGCGTAGCAGTGATTGAAGCTTGTATATCAATAAATGAAGCTCAACACTGTTGATATTATTGTGCCCTATTTCAAATAGAATCATTGCGGATGCATTGCGATAAATTATATTATAATTTTAATGTTTATTTTGTTGTCATCTATTGATAAAAAAAACCGACGAGTGTATGATGAAACGCAAGACATCTGTCTCTGTCTCCGATTCACTAATCTCCGCACTTGATGTGCGAAAATACTCTTTATGTATCATTCGAGTCCGTTCCCAGGCTCTTCATGATGCAGCAGCCTATATCTTGATATTCAAGCATTTTTGGCATTCATCGGGAACACCCTGTAGTACCGTGTGTGGTGTGTGGGCCTCAGTTTACAGCATGTTTATATAAATACATCTCCGTGGCCTTAATTAAAAAATTACCGACCTTTAATGGCTATATTAGTTCCTATAACTCTACTACGGTCTAGAAGTGGCGTGTCCTAGCGCCATTCACTCCTCATCGTCCGGGTGTCCTGTCCCGTTCGGACAAATCATACAAGATCACTGCTTATCCTCACTGGGGCTAATCGACATAATAAATAGTTCCCGCAAAAAATCCGCGACAAATAAACATCCCGCCGATGCTAAACATATGTAAATACTTCGTATGGGTTTTATTGAAATTTATTTGATTATTTGAGGCGCATATAGCGATTGCACATTCCATTTTATATTCATGATTGCATAGAAATTTATGTAGAACAATATTGAACCGGCGCCAATGTTACTACCACCACGTCATACTGATGTGTGTATATAATCATGTCCGTATGTGACAGGTACTCATAACATCGGTTGGCGAGCTGTTTATTTATGCATTTAATGTTCAATTCCATGCGTATTTCTTCCCGGGGATAAACTCATGGCGTACGTAAAATATCAATGAGAAATTTCATGTGCAAGTCCGGGACGTTTGACGCGAATTATGTGTTAAAAGGGCGTTTTGTGGTTAAGCCGGGCTTGAGAGTCAACAGTAGGGAGTCCACACTCGTTGGAGGTATCGTCATCAGATACTTAAATGCTAGCTCGAGTGGCGTGAGCCCCCATTTTCGTATAACACCATCAATGTGACTGATAAATCTAGACACGGACTAAAACCCGATTTCCCGATAAATTATTTATTTCCGTCGTTGCAGATGAATAATTATATACTATAATACTTTGATGTGATTCGTAATCATATCACGGAGGAATAGAAAAATTATGAAGCCCGTATCTATTATATTTCATATCGATATTCTCATTATTAGCGTCGAGGTGTAGTAAATACATCACCGGTAGGGAAAGTTTAATATAACAATTTGAAAAACATATATGCACTATATATAGTATACATAGGTTAGACATAGAATCCCGAATTTTTCGGGATTACGTTTACTAACCCCGGGATTCATGAGCACCTAAAACTGTCCGGGATTGGATTCCCTAGTGATCAGTGTGGCGGTGTGAATCGGGATAGGAGCGGGATCGATAGTGGGTCGTGGGTGGTGGGTGGGCCGGTAGTTGTCGATACCTGGTGTGTGTATTTATAAGCTAATACCTCCTTCACACACCCGATGTTTGCTTTAGGCCCCTCCGGTCGCTGTGTGGTCCCTCCGGAGGCGGCCGTGAAATTAAGACGTTATGCCTTGTGCTTTTTTGTATTGTTTGCTGTCGTACACTGCGTCTTTTTTTGTTGTTTGCCCGTCTCATTTTGTATTTGACCCTCTCGCCGCGGACCACTTTTATTTTATTCATTTTCTAATTCCGCCCAATAAAGCTCACTTACACTTGCCTCTTACAATTAAAGATACATATCTACCTTCATTACGGCAGATCGTGCTCCGACCATTACAAAAAAATGTCTATTAATATGCTCGCAAATTTTTATGTTTCAATTACAGCGCGGGAGACAAAAAATGGCATACAATCATTTTTTTGACGCAAAATATATATTCAGTTAGTGTAACTTGCAAAAAAAGCATGCGGAGTACTCTTTGATGAGCTCTCATGGATGATAGTGAACCCGATTGGTTCAGCTTCCGAGCGGATGCTCTCCATAATTAAGATGTAGCTCGCTTCAAAATCCCTGTGATATACGATTCACCCACTGTATTTTTATTTATTTATGTATTTATTACCCATAAAAGCAACTCCAAAAATATCAATATTAGCTATATAATATCTATATAACAGCTAATTAAGCCAATTATCAACTTTAAAAAGACATTTCCAAAATTAAATCAAATTTAAATTGTCTCTTACGAGCAAGATTTAAATGGATTCACGGTTATAACGAGCAAATAATGCAGGGAATTTATGGGAAAATACGTAATTATTTACGCTTTTAATGTTAAAATCTTGGATGTAATTGACGAAATATAACCAAATCCAAATGCGAGATCCATAGCTAGGATTTATAAGCTGGATAAAAACGAATAACTTCAAATGATATACATATTTTCTTCATATGTGCTTTATGCAAATGCGTAATTGGTACTTTAAGTGATTGGCTGACTAAAATGATTGGCCGAAATATGAAACTGTGTTTGTGTAATATATAATAAAATTGGCTTGTTACTGGTAGTAGTGGTTGCCTTATGCTATGTATTAAATAGATATTCTAATTTGATCAACAGTGTTTATTAATATGAATATAAATTATTTTAATTATCAAAACGCTTGAAAAAATAACCGGATTAATTTTAATCTAAAATTTCTCAAAAAATGCCATTTGCAGATTTTGCATTATTCTAATATATACAAATTAATCTCTCTTCGTTCGTATGTAATTCGCTGCCATACCGTTCATCAGATTGCGATAAAACTTCGACCATTTATTGCTAAAGATTGCGCGGGTAACATAGGCACAGTCTAATATATAAAAATTAATGTTTGTTTGTCCGTATTTAATGCGCTACCATACCGTGTATCCGATTGCAATAAAACTTTGTCAGCTTACTGTTTACACTTGTGGAAATAACATAGGCATAGTAAAAAATGTATGGATGCACCATGTTGGCGCAATTTACCCTACCACGCCTGTACAAGTTTCACTTCAAAAATAGCTATATTGTATTATAAAATATAATAATTTGTTTGTAAATTTATCATATCCCTACACAATGTCCCTCGTTATAACCGAGTATGCTTGTATATCCATCTACATTTTGAGTATATAAATGGCGAAAATTTTCTATTTCAACGAAGCGTCTAGATTTGAATTCGAACAAAGCTTCTGTTTTATTTATTATAGTTGGGTTTCTCGCTGGAATGTGAATTCGATATGCAGCGTCAATTACGTGGAAGATCCTGGCGCAAAGATGTAATATGATGCGCTAGTAATGGACAGTCAGAAATTCGCATCGATTATAAGGCAATAAATTCCAAGCGAGCTTCATTTTCGAATTTCACATATTCAAATGAATTCAAACGATGATCGTAAATTGATCGCGTTGAAAATTACGATCCCGAGTGGTATTTTTAATAAATCTCTGCGCTCGGGCATTTTTATTGCAATTTTTTCCATGACATTGTCATTCATAATCTTATCCATCATCTGATTCCATTCATAAATTTCTCCACAATGCGCCGTATGTAATTTACAATCTTGGCATCTCGGTCCTTTTTTGTGATCGAGAGTTCAACGTGTACACATTCGACTATGGGTATCATTTCGTCCGCATTATTTTAATGACAGCATCATAGCCCATCGCATAAATATCGGCCGAAAGCGCAGGTCGCCGTCTCTCTCGCACGCGGGCGGCGCGAGACGCGCGAGTGCGAGGGGGACGGCGCATCCAGAGTGGATGGAATGTCAAGCGGTATCAAACGGATAATGGTGGTCATTTATATAAATAAACGAAAATGAATGTTTATTTCTTAATTAATTTCACAACGGACAGGAGACGTTCTTGCGATATTAATATGTGAATAGACTTAATTGGGCATTTCAGGGATATCATTATTAATTTATTTTAATTAGACACAGTGTGAGTGGCTGGCGAAATGGGAGGTCTTCGGCTCTCACACAGGTTATTGCATCATTATATCTTAATTGATTATTATACACGTGTATACCGCCGAATTAATTGTTATTATCGTAAATGCGGGATGTAAGTCCGAGATAAAATCCGAGAGAGGAGATAGGCGAGGAGCAAAAAATGCGCGAAAAGATAGGACGGGTTTGTGCGTGTATACACGGCTCAGGAATGAGAGATAACGATGCCGATATCTGCTTATGAATAAATAATAGAGAATAAAGTAAATAATTACCGCACGCCTACATTACAGTCCCCTGTGGCGATTTTTAATGATCTCCGTAATGCGGTGAGCGAGTAACAAAATTATGCGAAAAAAGACGAATATCATATGAAAAGATCCGCTAATAAAATCGCCCGCGGCGCTTTTATTGTTCGGCCATGATTTTGATTGAATTCAGTTGGTGTTCGGCAAGAGGCTCGCTTTCAATGACTGCAAGTGTTGCATTGTCAGTTGTATGCATTTAGCGTGAGGTTCGGCAAAAAGGCAAGACGAAGAAGGTGTTAGAAGTGCAGAGTCTCTTGTGTGGTCCGGGCTCGTTGAGTGACATGGGCACTCGCCCAGGGCGACCGCGCCTGTTGACACGCCGAAGATTGACCGGTCAATCCACGCTGCTCTCCTACTCGATCCGTTATTTCTAATCGCATTTCTTACAGAATTCAAACCAACAGTTTCTTCAAAATCCATTTAAAATTCCCAAAAAAAAAAACACTAATAATATCATTAACCCTCTTATCGCAGAGCGCTGTTATATCATCGATGGAAACGCTTGCGTAAAATACCAACGACGATATATCGTTGCACCCTGGCGATTCTCTAAAGCGAAGGCTCTATCCCAAAACAATTATTTTTTTGATTAAACTTATAAGAAAAATGTTCCAATACATCACTCGATTTATCAGCTGACCATTGGAATTTTTGGTCGCTTTGGGCGACTTTCGCCGATTGCTGTCACTCAGCTGATTGTGGATTTGAATCTGGAGTGTATTGATAAATTCATGTTTTATTCATTGTCATATATCGCATGAAAAAATCATTTTTATTGCGCTAAAACAGCTCTAAACAACGCTCCGAATTGTGGACGCGTTGTTTTTTTTTATTGAGTATGAGCAAACTTCGAACGGAGCTTTCTCATGGGCAAATGTCGATGTAAAATGATGAATACACTGCTTTCTGATATTATTAAGGCATTAGATATCTCACACGACTTCGTTTTACAATCAGCCAAAACTATTTTGTGGACTATTTTTATGTTTTATGATGAATTTCGATCAATCTCAAAATCAGCAAATCATTTGTCTAAATGAAGTAAAGTCCGAATATCACTTGTCAAACCATTGCATTGTTTCGATGGTGTATTTTTTATTAAGAAGCAATGAGTATCAATTTCAGTTTTGAAAATTACAAAAATTTAACTTGTAACTTGGGAACTAACTTTGACACATACTATTTGAAGATTGGTACTTAATAAAAATCACATGGATTTGTCAATAGTGTAGCCAACTACCATAAATCGTGAAGGGTTGATTTTATACATTTTATTCTTTACGTTGTATATAAATATTTATTTTTGAATTAATTATTTTGGTGTAAATCCAACAAAAAGATCCATTCACTTATATTTGCCTTTCAAGCATAACTGAAAATAATTTTGGTTTCACTAAGTTACATGCCAATTGTCATTTCTAGGCATTTGATTTTTAAAATTCAAATTTTTATAGGGCTTAATAGATCATTGTGTATAAAAAATAGTACAATTCGTGTGAAAAAAAATAAAACAATTTATTAAAAACCAATCCAATATATAATTGAAAACTATATATTGGATGATGAGGGTCATCTAGAAATTAAGGTTACATGGACTCCTAAAGCGCATCTAGTGTGTAGGGGAGATCGTCACAGTCAATTTGTTTGGTCCTGCGTGTTTGTCGGCATTTTGTTCCGTCACAGTAAATTTTTCGATGGAGCGGTTGTCGCGTGTTGATTTCAGACGACTTTGTGCAAAAAATTGAAGAACACATGCGAAATGACCACCGTATGACGCTTGAAGATCTTCAGAAAGTATTTCCTGACATTTATCGAAGTCTCCTCGGTGATATTATGTCGGAAAAACTTGGTTACAAGAAGTTGTTTGAGTTGGTGACAGCCGTGTGTGAATTTTTCGATGATTTTACACAGAAAGGAGAAGCTTTTCTAGACTCTATCGTGACGCGGGGATGAGACGTGGGTCTATGACATGATGTATGATATCTAAGACCTGTATGGTAGGATGATCGCGTATTTGCGAGCAAATTCCAATGATTCAGATAGAGCACTCTTGTACGTTAAGATCAGAGTGTTAAATATAAGCTTCATACTCGCTGCTGTGGTCCTGAAAGATAAGTGGCGGACAAGCAAATCTAGCATCTAAGACTATGAAGATTTTAAAATAGTTCACTATCCAAAGCGTTAATATATTGGTATTTTTTGAACCGTGCAATTTAAAAACCGCGTAAAAAAGTCTGCCAAAAGAGAATCACGTATGTTTAGGCATTAATTATTTTATATTTCTGTCAAATTAATATATTTTAGAATATATGAGATAATTCCAATATAAATTTCATTCTTTGGAATGTTCACCGTTCCAATTTAATTTCGCATTTGATCTGATTTTCCAAAGATCATCGTCGTGTATTCCATTCGAATCGATTTGTCAACAGCGTCCATTCATCGCGTTCAGATGGAGGATTGGGAACCATCGACGAAAAATATAAACAAGCCTGTAAATTTTGTAGAGAAGACATTCTAGTTCCGAGAACATCGCATATCTTTCCGTGGAACGACATCATAAATTTGATGACACACGATGCTGGTGTGAAGTATTGTTGGGAAGACATCTTTTGTTGTTTGATTTGTTGTAGCTTCCTGATGGACACCTTTCCACGTGTCATTATTTACCACTTAAAGCGATCATCGCACCGAAAATAAACACCACCCTGTATAATTCATACAAAAAATCCGATATTCACTCTCCGAGTGTATATATATACTCGTGTTATACACACAATACAGATATAACGGAATTTTATTTTTAAAAAAATCCTTTCTATTCCGACTAAATCATTTTATTATGACGCAGCATAATGGCTTCATTCCACGAGTACAGCTCGAAGAAAAAATTGCTTGTATATGAATTTATTGTGATTGTTGATCACGAGTTGATAGGAAGCACGTCATATAATCTTTTATCGAAAAGATTTATTTTGTGCCGTAAATCCACAGACAAAAAATCCGATGACGCCGATAATATGAGCGTATATAGTCGTATTTACATCGAAGATATGTTTTCCTAGATATTGGCTTTGAGCAGAAGCACAATGGGCCCACACAAGTGAGAAATAACACTTCATACATTTGATTTATTTACGTTAAACTCTCCCAACGAATTATTCCGTTTCATTGTTCGAATCCCACGAGAGTGGCATTGAAAGCTCTTTTGAAATATTTTTGGTTTTTGTGGCTCTAATGACCATCCAAGTTTGACGTCTTAATACTTGAGCTTTCCCATTTTTTTTCGACGGCCTCAGAAGCCACACACGCGTTATAGCAATTCCGAGAAATGAAATTGTCGATTTATATTCATTTTGGAAATATCCACACGATTCCTGTTTATCCGGTGTGCTCGTCATTAGCGCGGATATTCGAGGTCTCACTCATTTCAATTGAAATAAATATATCGGGAGCTATCTCAAAACTAGTAGCAGGGGTCCCAAACATTTGTCACCTGTCACCAATTAACCTATGTTCCAGTCGATGACTGTTAGATTAAATCAGGACCACCTGCGAACGGTAGGCCTCACCTGAACTTCGTTAACTTTTCATTTTTTTAACATCGAAGCCCCATTTTAACATTAAATTCTTTTAAATGCACATTTTTGCATAAATAAACAGGGATAAAATCCCGTTTTTTAATTAAAAAAAATATCTTTTAGCTTCAAATGATAAAAGGCTTTGGATTATTAGGATTTTTTAATGCTTTATGCGAAAATCTTATCGTCACACCCCTATTATTTAATGCCGTCGAATATTAAAATGAGTTTGATATTAAAACTATGCGAAGAATTTGACGTTAATCCTAAGATGAATTAAGGTCTCTCAAAGTTGACAGATGCTTTTAAAGTGCTAGATCTAAATAAGCAGGTATGCTAGACAAAGGATAAAGGACTAAAAACCTTCCATGATGCGATTCGAAAATAAATTCGAATTATGCTGCAGGAGGTCCTCGTATAACACGGTCGTTAGAATTCGTGCTATACGAAACTAAGAAAATGTGCTTACAACAATAATCGAGGGTGATTAAAATATGACCCGGAATTTCGCTGCACAAATTCATTAGTGTTCTAAAAAATCCAAATGAGGTATCATATTTTTTACATAGTTTCCTTCATTAGAAATACGTCTATTCCATAAGATAGGAAGCTTCTCGATCATCCAATAATATATTTTGGCAGCATCTTGGTTGCAATGTTCAATTTTTTGCCATAAATCTGTTATTTTGAATTGTTAACCTTTGGTTTTTTTAAATTTTCTGCATCTTTTAGTCGAAGGATCGTAACTTAAATCATTCCAGATTTCATTTCCACTAAATTTGCATCATCATTGTCTTCTTCTGGAAGTAATTCTTGAATATCCTCAACGTTTTTATTGTTCTAACATATTAGGGCGACCAAAAAGTATTCGCGTATGTTTAGAATTTATATTTGACCTCCGATTTGTGTCTGGACTCAGTGACGAAAATATCTTTGTAAACTATATTTTTTGTAAAAACTAACAAAGTCCACACCCGGCATTATATGTTGTTTTTTTTTTTAATTTTAATGTGGGTTAGAATGCCATAAAATACTGTAAATCGAACAATATAAGTTTAAGGGATGAAGCGAAAACGGGAGGATCTTCGAATTTTGATGACGATGCACTAAGTTATCGCAAATACTGAGATTTTCATGAACCACTGTGCAAACACATTATAAAATCATCAGAAAAACGAATAGGATGAGTATTGTGGAGTAGGATGGGTATTATTTAGTAGGATGGGTACCGCACGCCGTCATAGAACATAACAAAAACGAGCGACAAAACACGTATTATACATTTTTGATAATATAAACAAATTATCCCTGTTCGAATAGCATTGATATATGTCTTCTAAAATATACATATGGTGGAATATGCGGGAATAATTGATTATCAAATATATAAAACCAGGATATACATTTATTGTCGACAATCAGAAGTTTTGCATCAAACGCATAGACAGTTAGACACGTGGTAACAGATCGTAAATACCAATATTGATTCCAGACATTTAAATCAGACAATAGAAGCAAGCTTAAGGGATGAAAAAAGAACGGGAAGATCGAATTTTGATGAAGATCATTAAAATTCCTAATCGAATCTGATTCAAGGCAAACAGTCGAGGTGTTATCGAAAAGACTGGGATTTACATGAACCATGATGCAAACAAATTTAAAACTCATCGGGAAAACGAATGGGATGGGTGTTATAGGATGGGTACAGCACGTTTTGATCGAATACAACAAAAAAACGAGCGAAAAATAGTCGCTTTTTGATTAGAATTGAAACTGGCATTGAAATCGCATCCATAAATGCATCCATTAGGATGCATATCATTTTGATGCTCTTTATTTTTTGAAGGAATTAATATCAAACATGTAAAGGGTTTCCATATTTCTATGAATTTAATAGATTTATCTTCAATATCATTCAAAAGTATTAAGTTTTAAATGCATTTATGATACCCTAATCAATCAATCGATATAATGAAGTCGTATTTCTTGATAAGAATATTTTTATTAGCATTTGTGTGATTTAAATAGGGGATGTTATAGCGATCTCTATAGATTATCTAATATAATATATAAATATATTTTTAAGGGTTTTTAATTTATTAATACAGTATAATTAGGGATAGAAATAAATCTTTTTAAAATAATTTTAGTCAATTGTGATATAAAATCAGGGTGTGTCGCCGTTCGGCTTTATCCTGTGCGGTTAATTTAGACTATTTAGGGTATTGAATTTATGGCGTATTTTTATGGTGTCTATGGCATAAAAATATAATTTATAAATCGAAAGATAAGGCCTTAAAGTGTTGCCATTAATTTTTTTTGCCCGAATTTATAGGTTTGCTTTATCCGTGCAGGATGACCGAAGGCGAATCGCGGACTTCTCTTTATGAATCGGTAGGGGATAAAATAAACAAAATTATTTTATTGTGTTTTATAATACAATAATTATATTGTTTATTTTATCTAATGGCCACCATTAAAGGAGTTATTACATCAATAAAATATTTTTTATTACAAGGGCCGGGCCGCTTTATGGCCGACCATCTTCCATATTCACAATGGGAAAAAATTCTTATGACTTTATAACGTATCGTAAAAAATGGTTTATTTAACTAATATGCCTATTATTCGAATATAATTTAGATATCACGTATGTTAATGGGTTAAGTTAAAATAGCGCCGCCTTCAAATGCCTCTGTGTTTTATTGATTTATTATGAATTCACTATTTGCTACACTGCTTCCAATCTGAATATTAATTCATGGCACGCAAAAGATACATCAGTATTAATTACACCATTCCTTCGATGGTCATTAACCACCGGGATGTGCTATTAAAAATCGTTTAAATCGAGGAAAAGCGCTAATTTTCGCACAGGAAAAATTATCAACAATTAAAATGTTTTGCTAACCTTACAACGATTTCGATTCCGCCATAAAAATGATGTTAAAATCATGTAAGTCGAGGATACGCAACATCATAACGATTTGAATCCATGTCGTTCCAAAAATAAAAATCAAATTCCTGAATGATTTTATATTGAAGATGCTGAGGATAAATATTTAAATTATCCCATCATTAGTGCCGATGATATGTATTGAATATTACAACTTCTCATTTGATTGCATTACCACCCTGCATTATTGAAGCTTAAATCTGCAAATATACTTTTATTGCCGCATGTTGAATCTGTACAAATGGCGGTGTAAATATAAAGGGATCATTTTAAATATGCACAATAACAGTTAAAATTCAGTTGTATAGATGCACAGAAATCGATGGTAATTTTGGAGGTAGTTTAAGAGCGTGTTTGGGTTATTCTTATCGTGCATCGAAATCATCACTCAATTTGATAGAGTCGGCTGCTGGACAAAAGCCTCTTTAACTCTTTTCAATTCATCTCTATCCTGGACCAATCTCATTCATTGTATCTCACGCATTCTTTTAGTTTCATTCAACTATCTAGCTACTGGACAATTCCTGAATCGCATCACATATTTTGATGCATTTTAAGATGTTCTTAATCCATATTTTTATCACTCAACTACATTCTATTTCATAGTTCTTTATGTGATCTGTTGATCGATGTTTTTCTTTGATTTAATGCACGAAAAATGTTATGTTTTGGGGTTTGAATTACATATTTGAGTCACATAGAGCGCTTTTGTTTGGTCCCGCGTGTTTGTCGGCCATTTTGTTCAGTCACAGTAAATTCTTCCGATGAAGAGGTCGTCACACGTTTCCACCGTCTCTTTTTGGATTGTCTTTTGGATTCTTGGATGTAGTGACACACCCACGATTGCACATGCACTGCACAAATATATAAATTATATTTGTGCAATTTCATATTCATTTTGCCAACAAATTCTGTCTTGATGCACTCTCAAACCATGTCAATCGGATGACTTAAAATGTGCTCCATTAACATTTTGATGTCATCTTCATTTTAAATCAGCGTCTTGATGTAAAATCCGATGATCGATCATAAACATCACTCAATAAGTTCGTAGGATTTTCGCTTTACATCCTTTTCTTCTTCGTTTGGGGTCGTTGTGGGATCATGAAACGCAAAAATAGCGGCATATAATATATTCGGATATGGAAATAGCTAAATTCAAGATTCAAGCAACGAACGTCTCTGTTTCTATATTGAATCTGCATCTAATTTTGAGTATATTTGCAAAGAGAAAATTTACAACCTGATCAAATCTATTATATAATGCAGATGAGACAGTTCTATACTGGAAGTGCTTGTCGACAAAAACCTTTGCTTCAATGAGAGAAAAGTCTGCTCCTGGATATAAATCCTGGAATCGCATCAGGAACTCATAAAAATTAAGCTTTTGGTGATTGGGAAAGTAAAGAAATCTCGATCCTTTAAGGGAAATGAAATCTAACTGTAGATTATCAAAGTAAAAAATACTAACTATTAATAACATCTTATCTGTTTAACCTTTTGAAGAGTACCGACGCGTATATGCGATCGAATTGCAGTGATTCAGATAGAGCATTCTTATATGTTGATTTCGGAGAGAGACAGCTGACTGACAACCATAATTTGTATGATTAGTCGTGCAAAATAGACTTTTAATAAAGCAATACTAAGATAAATATGTAGTGCTTTTATATATATATGAATTTTTATAAACTTTTTTTATGCGATTTTCGGTACATTTTATCACATTGATTTGAAGTTATGCGTTTTTTAAAATAACAGAACCTATTCATCAGTTTTCTATGTAGTTCAAATCTTTTTTATGCGATTTTTTTATATGCGACTCCCCGTGGAACGTATCTATAGCATAAAAAAATACCCAAGTGTATTTGATATCGACGATTTATCCTTTCTCAAGGCAAATATATTGAGGCCAAAACCTAAACGGCTTTCGTCGATTACTGTCCACTCAACTGATTATGAATTTCTATCTGAATTATAGTGATAAGTCCATGTTTTATTTATAGTCTCTTTCTGCTGGAAAAAAACCTCTTTTATTGCGCTTAAAAAGCTCCAAACAACGCTCTGAATTGTGGACGCGTTGTTATTTTTGATCGATATCCACTTCGAATAAAGCTTTTTTATGGATGTTGATGCAAAATGGGTAATATCTAACATCTTAGGACAAATTGGGATGATGATGTTCGAAAAACTTCGTGGTCCATCGAAGACATCCCTCGCGCTTGCTCAGCCCGCTGGCTGCATCGGCCGCGAGAGCAGCACCGGGTCTAATTCGGACATAGTTTGCATACAATCTTGATATGTACAAAGTCTTCGGATGTCGAAGTCGGTACAAGCAGATGCTGTAAAATGTGGGGGGTCCGCGGAATAATTAAAACATAAAGCGGCCCACTTTGATCCGGCCAGAAATGGCTTTATTGGGCTCATTAAGGGGCCGGCGGCCGGGCCAACTCCTCAGCCGGCTAATTGAGAAATTATGCCTCGCCGGATCACATCCGAAACGACCGCAATGTGAGCTTGATAACTGCTCACTATTTTTATTGTCGTACCGTGATTGCAGCGTATGTCTTTGATCCACGAGAATTTGGCGTTTGATGTGGCCCGCCCATTGGGATTTTGCCCTCCTGGACCACGAAAATCCGATGTCTAAAAATTACTTTAAAAATCGCCACAACGAAATGAATACATGCGACCCATCGACAATGAATAACCGAAGAAATAATGTCATCTCACATATTTTTCAATGTATCCATACATAGTTATTCTAACGATCTGCATGCATAACTACGGTTGCGTTCGATATTTAATCTATAATTTAGTTAAAATCTTTGATTTTCCGGCTTGGTAAATCTGTTGGCCTTTTACTAATTTTTTGCTTATTTTTGTTTTAGGAAGAAGTAAGTAGAAAGCAGACTCGATGCTTAACTACCCTCTACACAACACTGCAATTGTAGATTAACCTAACATTTAGGTGTTGCAAGTAATGTATTTTTAATTTTAAATATCTTATTCGACGACCATCTTTTCATAGCGTCCTTTGATGCGCACAAAAAAAGCAAAAACGATGGCAAAACGAATAAAATGAACATTTGAGTAGTGTATTTAAATAAAAATGCATGAAAATTATGTACGCATGTTTATGTAATTTCTGTTTGATTTAACACATTTTCGCATGGCGTAAGTAACTTGCATACCATCGATGCTTCGAGGATCGAGCACGCGATCAAGAGACCAGGACGAAGACGAGGACATAGTCAGTTGTCACGTGGTGTGATGTTTTAACCAATTTTTGGCCAATATTGCAAGTAGATTGGTTAAGATATTGCATCGCGAGATTCTGAACATACCTAAGCATCATTCGAACTTTTATTGCATGATTTTTTTTCCTTATTTAATGTTTTGTCAAACGCATATCCAAGATTAATATCTCATATATATAATAACGTAATTATTTATTTGGGCAATTAGTAGATCATTAATCATATTGTGTTTTAACACGATCCGATTTGGGTGTTTGCTATTTAAATTGCTAATTACGAAACCTTTGAATCGAAATTTGCAACAAAAAAAAACAGATTAAGCAACTTTAAAATTCTTTCCTGTATAACAATACATTAATTAAAGTCGAGCAAATTTATGTACGGATTGATCCAATCGAATTAATCAAATTTGTTACAATTACACTTTTAAATTTTGGTTATTCGCGTTGCTTAAAATTAGCATGATTAATGCCAATGTATTTTTAAATTGAATAAATTAAAATTATTTTATAATTGCAATGATTGATAGTGTTATAAAACAATGTCTAACATTAGTGTTGATAAATGTATTTAAAAAATGTTTTTTCGCAAACGAAAAGTATCTTAAATGATATTTTATAAACAGGTCCCAGAACGAGAAGACCTAAGAAACCTCAAGGAGACAGAAGTCCTGGAACGAGAGATGAAGAGAAGAGACCTAGAACTGCTTTCAGTGGACCTCAGCTTGCTAGACTTAAGGTGAATATAAAGACTTAATAAATTTATATTGTATCATCTAAATCAACGGGGAACGAAAAGTATTAATTTTACAGAAAACATGTATGAGAGTCATCCAGAAAATAAGGTTACAGCATTTATATAGGATCGAAAATAGTTTAATAAATATATGAAACTATATTTCAACGAAATTGTTGTCGAGATCGAGACATTTCTGTATTCGGGACACAAGCTTTTGTAAACCATTCTGAGCACCCATCTCGTACACGACTTCTTATAACCAAATTATTTTGACACAATATCACTGAGAAGACTTCGAGAAATATCAGGAAATTCACGTCAAGCCTCACAAGGCAATCATTTCGCCTTTGTTCTTAAATTTCTTGCACGAGTTTGTCAAACATCACTGATGTTCTCCCATTCTTTGCTTCACTATTCCTTGCCATCATTGTCGTAAGCTTCCACGAGTTTCCAATGGATGTTTGTGGTAGCATTGTTCTGCAAAGTCAAAAATAGATGGCTCCATCGGAAGAATTTATTGTCAATGAACAAAATGGCCGACAAACACGTGGAACCAAGCTGACCATTGGGATCCCCCGTTTGAAACAAAAAAATCCACCAACCTCAAGAACCTCTGTAACCTTACTTTCTAGATGACCTTGCAATACTATAATCAAATTTTCGCGCTACAATTTTAGCCACATCTATCGAAGCTCTAGCTACCTTGTATCCAAAGTAGACGATGTTTATTTAACAATAATTAGCGTAAATTATTTGTAGATAATAAAGCAACTTTGTAGATTTAAATTTAATGCCGATATGTGCAATTATTCAGCTTTAGAAAATTGTTATCAATCTCCACAGTTCGTGCATTTTTGTAATAGAGCTTCACTTGAAAAAAGGTAGAAGAGTATTTTTGTATAAATATATATTTGTTCTATAACACTACTCAACGAAAAAGACGTTATCTAATCTCGGTCATGTTCGAAGTAAGGGGTTCTCGCCATCGAAGTCTCGAAGTTGGGGTCTCTCTTTCTCTCTGGCTAAGAAATTGCTAAAAAATATATTGTAAAAGACTTTCTTCTTCTTAAGATACCATTTCCAATGGAGCATTATTTTTTAATTATATTATAATTATGACTGCAAATGCAGTTATTGCCAAGTTTTTTTTATCGTTTTTAAAAATTTTTTTGTAAATGATGATTAAAAATTAAATACTACCCGATCCCTTTATTATAAACATTATCATGGTCTATTTGGCATATCAAAAGCCAAGCACATGGAGTTATAAATTGATGATTATCTGTAGTAAAGTTAGATTGTTTGTTTTTTTTGAGATTTATGAGTCAAAATAAACGATCATTCTTGAAGTTAAAATGAAGTTAACTTAAGATGATGGCCTGCAATAATAATTATAAGCCGGAAGGCTGAGATGGGAAGTCTTCGTGTTAATCCTGTAATTTAATAGCCTTCATCCGCATCATATTAAATGGGATTTAAAGTGAATTTATGAATTTAAGTGAATGTTTTTGAAATTTTAAAGTCTTTTTTTTGTTTGTTCAGCATGAATTTGCTGAAAATCGATACTTGACGGAGAGGAGACGCCAGCAGCTGTCTGCAGAGCTGGGCCTCAACGAAGCCCAGATCAAAATATGGTTCCAGAACAAACGCGCGAAAATCAAAAAAGCCAGCGGACAAAAGAATCCTTTGGCCTTGCAGCTGATGGCCCAAGGACTCTACAACCACAGCACAGTTCCTCTCAGCAGGGAAGAAGAAGAGCTTCAAGAACTTCACGCGAGAGAATCGCGAGACAGCAACCCTTGAAAGTAACGAGCTTAAACCTTCAAAATAAGCGAACAAAATTAAATCTAATCCGATTGTAAATAGCGAAAAATGATCAAAATGAACAGTTGGTGAAGTGATTATACATTTAATATTTATTTATCTCATTAATTCTTTAAAAAAAGCAGTGATCATCGATAATTTACATTACTATTGCAATTTTAGAACAAAAAATTGATTAGACATAAAGATTTTTATACGCGAATCACTCACTGATTGTTAGCTGTGAATCTACGAATTAATGTTAAATCACTCAATGTAACAATGGAGAATCTTTCGAATTGAATCGATTCAATTCAATTTTAATTTTCCAAACTAAAATGATTAATTAAGTTCAACTGGTTGCAATATTTTGGTACAAATGTGTTAGAGTACGGAGTGGCGCAAAAATTTCATCACTCGTTACGTCGAACGATCGCAATCATTTGCGCCGCACCGTTTATAATTTATTTAAATTAACGCGATTTCTTCAGTATTATTATTTTAACTATTTATTGCTAACATCCCATCATACCATCCTCTCTAATGTGTTCATATTTAAACATACTAAACGTGTGAAAAGCTCATCGTTCATCCTTCATTTCGTTGCATCCCGTTTGATTTGATGTTTCAAGCCATTTGAAGTGGCATAAATGAATAAATAGCGATTGTAAAAATTTGCCCCTCCCATTGATGTAAATACTATACGATTAAAATGTATCATTTTGTAAATATCCGATAGTCGTTCATATCAATCGATTGGAAGGAATATTATTTAGATTTACGATTAATTTATTTAAAAAAATGATAATGTAGAAACGAATTAGTATTAAGTAGCCGCAATATACACAAAATATACATATAATAAAATATATTTAATAATAATATAAATAAAAACGATATAGTAAAAGCATGTGTTTCATTTCTTCGATCGTATGCAAAGACAATGTGTTTAATGGGGGATGTATAAAAATATTTTTTTAGAGGGGGATAGTATTATATTTATGATCTTCACAACTTAATTGGTATAAAATTCGTTTGGGTTATGAAAGGGTCTGAATATTTGTCAATTATCGAAAAATTCATCGCATTCCTATTGGCGGCGTTTTGAAAACATATGCACCCTTGTTAAAATGCATACGATTCTCAAACTTTTCCACAAGCATTTTTACATATACTACAATCCATAAATCAATGTATTTGATCAACAACAACAAAAAATATAATATAAAATTATGTTATTACATTACAACATGCAGATTGTGGAATCGCCATATATTTTTACATTTAATTTATACAATGTTGCAATATTTTAAAAGCCCTGGCAAATGTTGTGCCGTTCCAGGCCTTCGGGTGACCCTCGTTAATTTATCACTTTTAAGATGGTAATTGGTCCTACTAAAATACTGACTCACAGGGGTGGCAAACACTTAAGCGCCATTAAGAGATAAAATTTAAATAACGGCATTTTATTTTTAAAAAAATGATAGCATATCAACAGTGAAATAATTATTCAAATGATAAATATCAACACATCGGAGTAATTATTTTATGGGTATGGATCTGAATGTGATATCAAGGAGTTGAATGGTAAAAAATCGACAATAAGACGATACAATCGCGTAAATCCAAGCTCAAATATGGAATATTTACGCTTTCTTTTTAAAACTTTGGTACAAAAACACGAAAGTCCCGTATTTTCAGGATCACTCGTTGCTTTTAATTATCGGTAAGTATCTTTTTCAATCAATTATGCTTGTTTGTTATATATGATGATCATCTAGATATAAAGATTTTAAAGACTATTGGGACTGAGAAATATTTTTATTTTGTGTGGAATCCTAACAGTTATTTTGTTTGGTATCACGTGTTTATCGGTCATTTTGTTCAGACACAGTAAATTCCTCCGATGGAGAAGACGTCACGCGCTCACAATATCTCCCATCCATGCTACATCCGCGCGGTTATCCATTTTTGGTTTTGTAGAATAATACCGCCGCTAATATCCATCGGAAGCTTCGTGAAATTTACAGTAGTGATGTGATGAGTCGACAACATATCACAAAATGGGTTCCGTTATTCAGAAAAGGCCGTACTGATACTCACGATGTGGGCGTGAGCGCGCGACGACATCTCCATCGGAAGAATTTACTGTAACTAAACAAAATGGCCGACAAACACGCGGAACCAAACAAACTAATCGATAGGATCCCTTATATACGCCAGATGTACCAATTTTGAAACATTCCTCCGGCTTTAGAAGCCCTTGTAATCTCACTTTATGGATATAATACAAGCTTCTAAATAATGTCCATTTTCTTAAACACATATAATAACGTTCATTAGATTTTGTATTCATTTACATTTGATCTAAATTATAATAATTTATTTAATATAGTAACACTTGGTTCGGTAAATAATTTATTTCATTTTAAGATTTATTTTTTTGAGTTAAGGGACTATAGTGATATCTTCACTAATTAAGAATTATATTATTGAAAAGAGAAAATCTACACAGAACAATAATGACATTGACACTGGGTATTTCACTGGGGACGTCCTTTAAATGTTACCAAAAATGTTATTTTTTGATTGGATTATTGTTTTCCTGTTTTTTTATTAATTTTTTTATGCGATTTTGGATATATTTTATACAGCTATTTTAAAGTTATGCGGGTTTTAAAATCAATGAAACGCATTTTCACTTTTTCTATGTAAGTCAGTAGCTTTTTTGTGCGATTTTCCGCGGAATCCATCTACCGCACAAAAAAAGGTTTAAGTGTATTTATTAGAATTTTAGAGTTATGACGTAGGCGTCAAATATAATATGAATGATTAATACGGTATTGCAATGTATGCGGGTAGTTGAGCTGGTTGATTTACACTGCAGTCGGGGGGCCACGTTGTTCAGACGCGAAAATCGCACCCTCTTATTCTCTATGGGCGCATATGCGCACAGCGAAACACTCGGGTTTTTCGATATTTTTGATTTCCCTCCCAATATGATATGATTTCTATGTTGTGTATTATATATAAATTGATTCAATATTTGTTCCCTATTTGGTTGTCCATTTCTGACTTAGTGCGAGAAAGACCACACGCGCACGCCGTTGGGTCCAGTCGCAGATGATCGCTTGAGTCATCATTTCTGGATTGGCTTTCTCCATCCAGAAAGGGATGGACTGGTGATTCCCACAATTTTTCACGAAGCATTGCATAAGACATTTGGAGAGATGATATTTTCACAATTTTGTGTGGGAGTGAAATAAGTCGTCGTCGCTGGATCGCCTACACATTGAGATATCCAAAAAACAAGACCGGAATGATGCGGCATTCATCAATAAATCTATTTCCAGATCGATCGGAAGAGGATTGGAAGAACACGTTTTTGTGTGAGACGGTGTGATTCTTAATGACGAGGGTGTTTGAGACAAAAACGACCTAAATTTACTGAAGAAGTATCTCAACAGGAGATAGAATCCTTATTTGGTACGCCGACCTTTACAAAGAGAAGCAACTTGACGCTGGACAAGTTTTTCAGGAAACAGGACGGTACTATATCAATCAGCTTGCCACTTCCTGGACTACCAAATCCATCAGATATATGGTTTACATATAAAGCGTACAAAGCCACAATTTCATCAGTGCTTGTAAATTAATTGTATTTTTAAATCGCCTGTGGCGCAATTTTTAGCGTAATTAAAAGCAAATTCGAATAAATTATTACGAATGCATTTACAAAGATTTCATCGATTAAATTAATAGCCTGATTCTATCAATCAGCTCGACAATCAATCAACGATCTCATCACAGAGCATTTCCATTGTAACGGTGATCACAAAATCACAAAAATCGAAACACCTATTGATTGATTGATCCGTACGACGATCCAATTCAATTTTATCCAATAATTAAGTTTAATAGTATTTAAAAAAAAATCGTTTGAAGGCTGTCCAGTTCATTCCTGTACGGCACGTGCTAATTACTAAGTTTCAGTACTACAAAAAGGCGGTACTGAAATGCGATCCTGCTTTGACTTTTAGAATACCAGCAAAAAAAAAGTAACAAAAACGATCTAGAACATGCCTTAAATATATACAACTGTCAAATTGACAGATGGCAACGGAAAGGATTAAAATAAATATATAAATCCATTTAATGTTTTTTTTTTTTTTGAGAAGCCGATGAATTTATAAATTTCTAAACGAGCGATTATTTATTTATTTTCACATACATTAATATGAATTAATTTGCACGCCGGTGCAAAGTATCACCGCCTATGGCCGACGTCGATTCGCTTACGAGTTTAATTAAAAAGTCACCAATGACAGTCGGTGTCAAACACGAAAATAGCGTGTCGAATGTCAAACTTTTCCACGTTGGATCCGTTTCGAAAACGGCTCCCACCCGTTCGAAAATAGTATTCCATTAGGTGAGTGTCGAACGATCGAAAATTTACATTTGAAATCGTCCAACTTAATTGAAAATCACATGTTCGAGCAGTTCAATCAATGGGTGTGATAGAAAAATGCCGATTCACAGGACTTTCACTTTTCAACAAATAGACACTACTTATCTAACGGCGTCTTCTATGAAAGTAATTGAAATTTAATCTCGGAGCTAATTGTTCGATATGGTCAGCAACTGCGAAGAAGATGCATTGAACTGTTGAGTTCAATGTATTATATCATTCAACCGGGAACCGAAAACTGCAAATAGGCTGCTTAATATCCATATCAATACTGAGACAAATTAAGTATGACAAAACACCTCAAAATGATATAAAAATTAGTACACATCTCATGGCATTTTCGCTTCTTAGGCGTATATGGGTCGTTTATATATAAATTTAAACATTTTTCGTGCAGTAAATGCGTTCCGCTTAAAATCGCACAAAAAAAACTATGACTTACATAGAAAAAGTGAATTTTAAAAACCGCATAACTTCGAAATCGCACAAAAAGAGGTTATTAGAGGATTATTCGTTAAATAATTAATAATTTAAAAGTCTAAATTCCACAATTTTATTCAATTAGGAATAAAAAAATATGCAGAAATATAAGTTTTTGATGCAAATAAAAACATTTTTAAAAAATCAAAAATGACCCAGAACGAAAACCGTAACCGAACCGATATAAATATTTGGAACGTAACCGAAATGGAAAAAATAACAGTTGCTCTAAATTGTCTATATTATTTTTTAATACAACAAACGCTAGATTGGTTATCCTATGTTACGCATGTTGTGTCATCAACTATTATAATTTTAACATGAGATCCTGATTATTTAAAAATTATTTTTTATAATAAATATGTACTACAAAACCGATATAAATCATATTTTTAATCGATGGTTAGATTCATTAAAAATTTAATGGGTTACCATTGGATTTAAATTTTAATGTTATCTTTGCGACGATCCATGCATCGCATATATTTGAAATTACAACTGTCTACAATTATCAACCAATTTTTGTTAATCTAAAATACAGTCAACCCTCCTATAGCGTCCTATAGTCACTTGTGCTTGTTTTAACAAATTCAACATGTTAAAAAATTGTATGGGTGTCTAACTTTCTACAGCGTTTTGTTTCCATGGTGTGTTTCTTATTTTGAGGCTATATAAGGGTTGACTGTATTTCTTTCTAGTCTTCTAAATAATTGATCAATTTATTCTCGGACTTGAATATCCAGATAAGAGGAGACTCTGCTAGCTTTTATGGATCATTTCAGTAATTATTTTTTCAGAATAAGACTAAGTCTGGATTGAGAAGTTTGATGGAGTGTAATAGAGAAAATGGATTTAAATCCAAACTACGAGGATATCAGGAATTAACTCATAATAGTAACATTTGGTTTAACATCAAAAATATCAAAATCAATAAAGGCGTTCTCCAGGCTTCGAATCGGAACGATAACCGGTAAAACCGTTATTTTTTTAGTAAAACCGATATAAATGTTAGAAATGTAATTGGAAATAAAAATATATCGGTTCGAAGCCTTGGTATTCTCCATATGTTTTGAAACAACTAATGGTATAAAAAGAGAAAAATAAAACTATGAATAAATCGATTAAATGTAGATCAATTCAATATGTTTTGCTATAGTCTAAAAAAATACATAAGTGAATCGCATTTGCTCTATTTGTATCAAAAGCTACCTGCACTCCAGCGCCGAGTACTAATAAAAGTAACAACGTTATATATGAACCCATTTTTTAAATCGATACAACTAGGCATTCTTTCACGGACTTGATAAGTCACGGAGGGGGTGTTTTAAATTAAAAAGTCTCCCCTCATCAGGGCGTTTCTCTTAATCAATTGTCGTGTTTATTTGATCGCGTGGGGTGGCCTAGAGGCGCGATCAAAACTGAAACGGGGGTGCCAAATCGAATTCGACCCGTGACAAATCGCCCAAAATTTTATATTGGAATAAAAAAAAACTTACATTTCAAAACCCCCCCTTTTACGTCATCGAGTTATGTAATTATTTTCATCGAAGATTCAGACAGCTGGACGTTTAAAGCTCGAATCATTAGGTCCGCGTACATCTCACATTTGATGTTTATCGATGAATTTGTGTGGATGAAGTCTTGTTTTAAATTTAATTTGGGCTTCCTCGGATGGACTTAATCCATGGCAAGACAAACACGGAAAGCGTGGCCGTCATCAAACTTCCAAGTATTTCAATTACCGCTGTAAAGTTGGAACAAACGCAACTGGTGCGAATCGCCGAACATTCCTTCCGAAGGGTAGAAATATTTTCATCTGACAGATTCGCCCCAACGCATAAATTCCAATAAGATTTTTCAGGGGTGGAAGGTGCGAGCCATTTGGGGTGAAAACCTTCGAAGATGTACGCTTTAAAATGCTATTTTTCGCCGTTCAAGCTTAAAAAAATATGTCTAAGCCATTAACGTAATATTTTTATTTGATGAAAGGATAATGTTTTTATTTTTTGCTTTCATTATATATTTTCAAATACGGAAATTAATACAACCCTCTTATTTTCGGATGTTACGAGACGGCGTCTTAATATAATATTAGGGAGACCAAAGAGTATTCGCGTATTTTGAGACCTTATGTTTGAGCTCACTTTGTGTCCAGATATAGAAACGGAAACATCTTTGTCAGCTTTTATTTTGTAGAACTATTGTTAAAAAATATTTTTGTGCAACAACCTTTTTATTATTATTAAGGGTAAAATGTTTAGACCCGAAAATAATGAATTCCGCATCCGGCATTGTATGTTGCTTTTTTGTGATATGGGTTTGAATGCCACAAAAGTCAGTAAAACACTCAAAGATATTTATAGTAAAGTGGTAACTGGTCTACAAATGCCAATATTGGTTCCAGAAATTTAGACTTCAAATTAGGACTTTCAAATTTTAGTACAGATGCATTAAAATTCCTAATCGAGTCAGATCCACGGCACACAATCGAGGAGTTATTACAAAGACTGGGATCCCATCAGGACCATTTAAAACTCATTGACAAAACATATATGGTGAGTATTATGGGGTAGGATGAGTATCACACTGCTACTCCATGATAATGCGCCCTCATAAAGCAAAATTGATGCTGGATAAAATACCAGAATTAATCTGGGAAGTGTTACCGCATCCTCCTTATTTACCGAATCTTGTGTATCTCAATGGATCTCCATCTTTTCAGGTTCATGAAATCAGCACAGCCTGAGATAAAAACAAGTGAAAAATGTAGCTGAAGTGGAAATACATTTAAAATGGTTTTTTGCTTCTAAGCCGGCAAGTTTTTACAAAAAAGGGATCGAAAGATTACCAAAGTAATGAGAAAATGTGTTAAATAATGAAGAGAATTATACTTTATAATATTTTTTACTGAATGCGCGAATAATATTTGCTTCGCAAAAAAGCTTTGTTGTTATGTGGAATTTTTATTTTAACATGAGAATTTGGGTATCTTGAATGATAATGGCTGCAATATAATTGAAGTTATGATAATAATACACTTAAATCTTTTTTTTGTGCGGTAGATGCGTTCCTAGGAAAATCGCACAAAAAAAGCTATCACTATGCTAAAATCGCATAACTTTAAAACAGCTATATAAAATATATCTAAAATTGCACAAAAAAGTTAATAAAAAACAGGAAAACTAATTAAGTAAATATAAATTAATTAATTAAACTCGAGATATGATGTCAACCGTGTTGAAAAAAGTAGTAACGCGTTAAAAGATTTCATTATGGTAGGACTGGCCAAGTTGCCGCGTCACTAAAATAGCTTTAACTCCGTAAGTGGCTGGATTTTTGGAAATTTCTTCGGAGAATGTATTTTTAAAAGTCAAAACATTAGAAAAGTGAAAAAACCATAATAAAGGGCTTGGTCGTAATTCAGCGATAATAGATGCAATATGATTTATATAGTCCCAAATTATAATATTTTTCCAAATTTCGGTTAGTGTTGATGATTTATTTCCTATTTTATCCAAAATATTTCGATACGTACTCTTTATGAAATCAAAATAAAAGAAAAAACTGCTTAAAAAAAACCGCATAACTTCGAAATCGCACAAAAAGAGGTTTGAGTGTAGTTCATTAATATAATAATAAACGTTGATGCTATAACAGGTAGCGCTCTGTCAGATTATTTAATATTAACATGAATTTTATTATAAATTCTTCAAAATGCTTTACATAACTTGTTATATATCAAAATATGACCCAAAGATCATAATTATTATTTGAAAATACGAGTTAAAAAAAGTCAGTTGATTTTTTTAATGGTTAAAAAAACGCTAATTACGCAAAGATCAATAGCAATTACAAAATTTAAAAAATCTCATCTTTAATAGCAAGCTGTTGTTATCTCATAAAAACTGCAGCATCTCATCTCGAACTTAAAATCTATGAAATCTATAGCTTTTCATAAAACGGTTCAACGACTCATCCGGCAGCGCATTGAACTTTTCAACTATGCAGCATCGTTCAAAAACAATCTGCATTTAACATTTTCAAGTCGTCAATCCTTTTTCGGAAGTCAAATCCGATCGCCTGAATCCTTCTGCACGAAACCAATGCTCTCGCGCATTATTTGTTAAGCGTTTTGCATATAATTTGTCAGTGTACGATGGTAGCCGATATGGTAGCTTTTAGTTAATGATCACCGCCACTATTGCAGATACCGTTTCAGTTAGTACTTCATAAATAACCCATTTTTTGCGGAGAAAAAATGTTGAGAGCTGCGCACCCAGTGCTTGAAGTGGAGCCGATATCCGATTGACGGCGATTTCCAATCGCCTTTAATTCGAATCCACCGCGATGCACAATCATGACTTCACCATCATCGGGTGAATAAAAAATTGCCTCTTTAAACGTCGGGAGGAGATGTCAGATAAAGAAATTAATAACGTCGACATGAGAACGATGACATCAATAGTTGCATCATTGCCCCCGAGGAAATACGAAATAATTAATTGAAAAAGTAATGGATAGCATATCATCTATCAGAGTTGAGAGACGACAAATTTGAATATTTAAAATATTTCATTTTATAAAAAAAATGGCTTATTGTGCATCGTAAAAATATGATGGCACATTATTAAAACTGTTTTGTCATATTTTTTCATTGGAGTTTTGCATTTTGTCATAGCAACAGTTGGAATTCCAAGACAATTCCAAATATTTAAAATGTTTCTTCTGATGAAGATATAACATATTTTTATAAAGGTCATCTGAAGGGGGTATTCTAGACCAGAATTTAAAAAAAAACGAATTTTTTTTGCATATTTTCACAAGTTTAGACTTTTAAAAATATATCTTCAAAAGAAATTTTCAAAATTCTAATTATATGCGGTGTTATATACGTACGTACTAAAACTTGCGAAATTCCCGATTTCCTGACAAATTATTTATTTCCGTCGCTGTAGATAAATACTTATATACTATAATACTTTGATGTGATTCATAATTATATTACGAAGGAATACAAAAATTTTGGATCCCGTATCTATTATATATCATATCAATATTCCTATTATTAGGGTCGAGGTGTAGTAAATACATCACCGGTAGGGAAAGGTTAATATAACAATTTGAAAAACATATATATACTCTATATACATGTATATATAGATTAGACAGTTACTGCCCCTAGGCGTCGCCTAAGCTCACCGATTAGTAGTTACGCCACTGTTTCCATGCGTCCAGATTTCGGCGGGAATATCTCGATTTAGTAGACTTCATCGTGCTGGTGAGGTGTACGATTTCTGTTAGATAAAAATTTCAATCCAAAATAAAATCGTTAAACGCGTTTCTCTAAAAACTATTTTTTTCAACACGGTTGACATCATATCTCATGTTTTAATTAACTGATTTACTTCAAATTTAGTATAATTTTTTCCCATATAATATTTCATTGTTCCTACCATATTTATGTAAAAATTATATTTTTAACTATTTAAAAAAATTTAAAAAAAAAACACTGACAATTTTTGAGGTAAGGACTATAGCGAAATATTTACTTATTTAAAATATTTTTTATTATTTTATTTTAAATTATTACAAGGGTTTAAATCATGTCAACCAGGACACGCCATTTTTCTACCCCTTACATTTTTACGTTAATTGGGAGCTACTGCTGTCTAAATAGTGATATTAGTATGTAAAATGTCATCCAAATATGAAATTTTTCTAGAAATCGACATCAGATGCATTAATATGATTCAATTGTGGCCATAAAAAGCCACTAATCATTGGTTAGTATCGATCAGTATCCATAATAGCAGCATTTCTTTAAAAAAATACACAAAATGCATTCAAAGCAGTAACATCTTTCCTGAACCTATTGATGAATCTATCCATTGTAAAATAAGCTTTCACTTGAAATTCATTCATTGTTTGTTATTTGATTTTAATGGCCAGCCAGTGCTCCAAAAGTATTGCGTAAAATGCTTACAATTACAATGTATATGCAAATTATAAAATGCTGAAGAAATCATTTGTGCAAATATTTGCGTTGTTGTAATGTCATGTACTTTTTTAATCGTGTGGGACTTATCATGAATATTATTTTCGGTATTCCCTGAATGGTAGTGATTGCCATCTTCATTGCAAATTGCAAGTTTGGACCTTTACACATCCATTTTTATTATAATGTTGTAATATCATTGACATGATTAATGATACGCACAGCTATTTTACCAGCAAAATAGATTGCAACAAAGTATAGCATTTGAATTGCAGTGCAAATATCTGCTTCATTTTTTAGCTTAGAACAATATGCTTCCCGCAACTTATAATTGGTATTTCAAACTGACATTGAACTAAAAATAATCGTGCTGTTATCAGTGGTTTGACAGTAATGATCGATTAATTTAGTAACACTTGATTTGGCGATTTCAAAACATAAATATGATTCAACATGATGGGATATTTCAGAAGTTTGTTCATAATATCCAGGCTCGAATCCAAATTGAAAAGCGTTCTAGATATCAATCATCGTTATTAACTAGAATTAATGCACATGTAAACATGAAAGCCGCCATTTCGACCCCGTCGCAATTTGGCGCAGAAAATTCATTTTCCATTAGGCACGACCCATATTATTTGTGTAGATCGTTTCTGTACCTTTTTTTACGACCCCTTGGCATGCCATGTGACTATCAGCCTCGATCTGATCACAGGCCAAGCCGACGGATGAGGGAACAACATCGAAATATGAAAATGTCACTCGATTCTTAATTGTAATTGCAATGGCGGTCGTTCGCGAGCATTTTATGAAACCATCATCGCTTGTCATTTCGACTTAATTACAGCGAATTGAGGAATAATCTGATATGTTATACAATATAATTAATTAAATTTAAACAAATCTTTAATCTGGGGACTAATTATAATTGGTAGTATTAAGATTTGAGTCATAAAGCGCCGGTGTTAAGTAGTATCGTAAAAAATGGACCCGTGTATGGGAATCCCAAAATATATATTGAACACTACATCTTAACCAATACTTAGGAAACTTGAAAGGCATTGAAAGGTATAATACAGAATGCTCCAAATAAGAAAAAGAGATTAATATGTATTTCCAAGAACAAAGATGATGGTAAAGGACGTCAGATACGACCAACCGTAATCGCAATTATCTTATAATATTTTCCACAGGTTGAACTTATACCACCACAACATAACCTAAATATAGTCATCAATAATTTATGATGTATGATTATGACATTTATGTGCATTACAATTGCTATTAAAATATCATAATCTTACAAATCCTTATATAAATTCTAAGGGTGTAGTGAATGAATGCCGATTTTGATTTAAACGCTACATACGTGATATTTTAAATATTTTGTATTTACATATAACTTCTTTGTGCATCGGTGGTTAGAAATGCTAGTGCTATTTCCACTTTGGATACAGTGACCATGTGTTCTCGTCGAACGACTGGTTTCTTGAGCCATTAAATAGTAGTAAAATGTTAATTCCTTTCCCAACATTTTATGGGCGTCTATTTATGTTTATGTTCTGAGACTGAAAACATGCAATATTGTCAAATTTTGCATCGTGTGGCGAAAATATTCAAATATAAAGATTTAGATTCAAACGATACAACCAATTTGATGATTTATCGTAATCTATAAAAAAAAATAGTAGTGCTTCAGAAACATTTTTTTTAATGAATTGTTATGGTGATAGATTAAGTATAATGATATCAAGAGCGGACAATAATCGATTAATAACATCGATACAGCCAATAAAAGACTTCGTTTGAAGTAGATCATGCTATTAATTTGGTTATATTAAGAATTACGAGGTATTATCAATCATAAACATCTATGCTGGAACCCAAAAAGTAGACCAAAACAAGACAGTACCTAATCCAAAATCAAATTTATTATAAGATTGTCGTAATATCAGCATTTAAGATATGAAGAAATCGATCCAAATTCAACAATGATCTACTTGTATCCAAAATCCATCCATTTTCTACTAGTTATGTATGGTCTGAAAAAAAATCTGTAGACATTTTTCAATTGAGAATAGAATTGAGAGCATGAATTAGAAAATATGTACAATCAATCCTTCTATTGCAATTGCGAGAGACTTTTCGTATAGCGGTCACTTCTATAGCGTACATTTTACAAAATGTCATATTGCCATGATTTCCATGATGCCATGATTTCCTTCAAATCACAAAAAAAAAAAACAATTGAAAAAATCTAAAAATCTTCAATTTTGTATGAGTGGCTAACTTTCAATAACAATTTTTTCTATAGCGTGATTTCCTATAGGCACACTAAAGGAAAAAATCTCCCGGCCTTTGGAGCCCTAATAAGCTTACTTTCTGCATGACCCTCGTATAATGATTCTTAAAAGGTTGCTAATTTAGAACAAAAATAAGATTTACATTTTTTAGAGTTTACCTTTTCATGGAACAAAGCTAAATTTTACAATAAGCGATAGTGTTTTTACAATGTAAATCAGGAAAGTTGTACAGTCTACCAAACTTTCAACGTTGCAAACATCAATAACATTTTCAAAACAAGGCATTAAATTAAAATCTACAAAGCTGATTTTTTATCTACAAGAAGTTATGTAAATTATTGGTGGCTAGGGTTGAAGTTTTAGCGCCAGGCCCTTGGTTAAAGTATCACAACTTGCAAAGTATTACAATATTAAGTACACTTAAAACTTTTTTTGTGCGGTTAGATGCGTTCCGCAGAAAATCGCACAAAAAGACATAGAAAAAGTGAAAATGCGTTCCATGGATTTTAAAAACCGCATAACTTTGTAAACAGCTATATAAAATATATCCAAAATAGCACAAAAAAAGTTAATAAAAAAACAGGAAAACATTTTTGGTCAAATTTAAAGGATGTCTTGCATCATTGGTAAAATTTTAAAGATGTCTAAAACATCCACTAGAGAAATACTAATTATTTTAATTACAAACTATCATCGCTGTATGATAATTTTCGATATGAATAAAAATCGTTCTTTTCTTCGGAAGAAATAGTATACCCGGTGTCAATGTCATCATTGTTCTGTGTAGATTTTCTCTTTCCAACAAAATAAGTATTATAGTAAAAATGTCACTATAATCCCTAACTCAAAAAAATATCACAAAATGGCAACTGTTAAAAAAAAATTCAAGCAATTTTTTGGCCTTATTTTGTCAAATTCAGCGATAGCAGATACATGATTTACACAGTCCCAAATAATATTTTTTTTCCAAATTTCGGTTAGTGTTGATGATTTATTTTCTATTTTATACTCTTTATGAAATAAAAAATAAATAAAAACCGCATAACTTCGAAATCGCACAAAAAGAGGTTTGGGTGCATTTCATCCGGCATTTGGTTATAAGAAATGAAACGTGGGTTTATCACAAAGATTCTGTGCTTATTTTGGAGTAAAAATATTAAGACTTTCCCTATCACTAAAATAGAAAAATCTGCATAATTGAAAAAAATAATTATTTTCTGGAACGTCATTAAAAATTTAAAAATCAAATTATTTTTTTAAATAATTTATTTCATTCCCACTTAGGTAGATGTATGATTAAACGTTTTTCGTAATACCCTTAATGGTTCAAAGACTAACTTTTTCAGAGTTAAGTTCTTGCGTTGGTTTCTGTCTATGAATTTAGAACTATGCTTATCTATATGCAAAGTTTGCAAGGGTGAGGGCTACTACAAATAGAAACCTTACTTGGGTCTTGAAAATTACTCTGTTACTTTGGGGGTTGTCAATCAACAGTACCGAAAATATTTTGCAATCGCTATCTTGATTCCGAGCTAAGTTTATGTATCATTTTACGATCCAACGAATGGAGATGAATTGGGGGTGTAAAATAAATAATACTAAAATTGGCAAATACGTTTCAAATGATAAGAAAGGTGTTTGTTTTATGAGAACATGGAAGTTGCGGGATAATTGATTTTGAAGAAGAGAGAAATTAGCATATGGTTTGGTGCGAATTTGGGAGCATTAGGGTTTTAACGAGTTGGTTGATAAAGGCGAATCGTTAAAGCGGTCACAGTGCGTAAAAGCAGACCACCCACGGAGTCTCGTTCTGCGCTCTTCTCTCTCTCTCGCTCTCTCGCTCTTCTCTCTCTCACTTCTCTCTCTCTCTCTCTGCTCGCTTGTGCGCTCTTCCCGTCCACCAATAAAGCTACAAAAACATTGCGCACACAAAAAACATAGAGAAATGTGCGTTCTACATTTTTGTTCTGCGGCGTTTTTGCGTGCTGCATATTTACAGAGCCGGACCACACACGTTGCACATTCATCAACCGACCCAATCAAAATATTGCATTCACTACAGCATACATTTTCCAATAAACTTCATACACTCGCTTTTTTTTCAGGCATCATCGAGAAAAACATTATCATGTTTCGGTATAGTTGGTGAGTTACTGGACTTTTATTAAAATCCATTCATGGATTTTTTTAACCATTTGAATTATTAGCATATTTAATCATCTGGATTTCCAATTAAAGAGCTCCTCCATATTTTTTTAATGAGAAGAAAAATAAAATAATTGAAAGTAATTATTTTATTTTGAACACCCATATTTTGATAAATAATAAAGTCTATCTGTTCGTTATACAAACCGTTCAATATATCTGTTAAATGGGCGTTTCTCAGTAAACTGGACTTATTGGTAGTTTATTAAATCGTAATTTTAGATAATGGATTATTTTAATGCTATTTTTTACAAAGTAAGAATTTAATTAAAATTTTCGAAATACATAAATATTTTCAGTCACGCCACTGCCGCGCTGAGAATTTATTAGAGCCGCCACTGTCCTCATGAGAATTTCCTATAGAAAGTATTTCACCGGCGGTCAAGATCGCTACTGCAATATTATTTATACATCATTAAGCTTAGGTAACATATTGCAGTGGCTTCCAAATATTTTTTGTGCCCTCTTTTTGGCTTATAAAATTGATTTATGGCCTTTATTTGAATAATGAAATTTGAAGAACATTGATTTGATAAATAATAAAAAGCGAGCCCGGGGCTCATAGGTTAGGTGGATCCGGCCTGGTGTTGAATATTGTATTAGCGCCACTGCAGTGCTGCTACACCGGAAGTGGAACCGTTACTTAGGGACCACCCGGTCAGAGGGCCATGCACTCTGCCTTCCTACCTTCCTACCTTCCTACCTTCCTACTTTCCTACCTTCCATACCTTCCATACCGACCCTGTCTTCCTACCTTCATTCATTCCATTCGTTATTTATGATCTTGGACACGGCACTGCCACTGGGAACAAATCGGAACCGACCGGAGCGGACAAACCTGGAGATGCATTATTGAGTCGTCCTCGGGAGCAGATGACGCTTCGTTATTGATTAATCATCACTTCCTTTCACTTAATAATAAAGCATTTTATAACAAGCATTTATATAGCTTACATATTTTCCTCATTGCTAAAAATCGTGATCTTCTTCAATACGAATTTAATATTGGTGGTTGTTTCTCATCAGCGAATTTAGATGGTATTTACATTAAGATGAGAACCGGAAAGGCTAGCTATTAAAGAACTTTGTTAAATTTAAAAGATTCTCAACCTTGCAGAATATCAAAAAAATGCAATAAATTTATCCATCATAAAACATTAAAATGGTTCATTAAAACACTTAATGTAACGCGAGATCCCAAGCAGATTCCTCAGGATGAGCACTATCGGAAGTGGATCCTGATGAAGAAAGCCCAAAAAGAGGATGATGAGAGACCGAATCGCAGTAGCATAGGACTCCGCTATCTGCATCAGCTTCGGCTGACGACGACAAATCAAAACATTATATTTTTTATACGTATTTATTACCAGCGACGATAAAGCAAATGTATTCTCCATGAACATGAAGCCCGAAATAACATTTATAATGACTAGTCAATATTTAATTAATTAATTAATTGAAACTCGCAGAGATTATATCAACCCTGATGATGCAATATTGCATCTCTTTCGCTCCAATCAAATGACGTTTAATCGAGCGACGACTTAATAAATAAATATGTTAAAAACTCTCTAACATATTTATACATTTAAATTAATTCCAGATTCTCAATGGTTCTCCAATTGACAAATAAATAATTTGCAGGACATCTCCCAGATCAAGACTTCACTGTGTATTGAATACAACACCGGTTGCATACATTGCCTTTTTCCATTTGTTAAAAGATGTGAATGTGTGTTGTGTAATATATAATAAAATAGGCTTGCTATGTGTAATTATTTTATGTGCACTACAATACATTCAGTAAAGGCGACCTGGCGCATGCGTATAGACGCACTAGCGCACGACACACTATGAACAATTAAACTTCTCTTTTCGATCAACTGCCGCTTGGAGTTTCACTTTTCGTGACGTTCAAGCAAAACTTGTCCTACCACGTTTATACAAGTTTTCCTTTAATAATATGTAGCGTATCTTATATAATTATAAAATAATAAGCCGACCCAACCGGCATAAGCCCGCAAAGAAAAAAGACA
The DNA here is from genome assembly GCA_008973525.1 of Stenopsyche tienmushanensis. Classification (NCBI taxonomy): domain Eukaryota; kingdom Metazoa; phylum Arthropoda; class Insecta; order Trichoptera; family Stenopsychidae; genus Stenopsyche; species Stenopsyche tienmushanensis. The sequence goes on from WACJ01000523.1 coordinate 701,307, forward strand.
ACAATATTTTTGACCGATTGTGAAATTTAAACAACCCGCCCGATCAGTCTTTATCGGACAACTTCTTTTTGTAATAAGAGTTCGTAATCGTTCTGTAAATATGTTCAAGAATGGCGTCCGAACGCGAGGCATCCATTCGTCATGTCAGCGGTCCGAAAAGCGGACCGGTTGGATACGCAGACCTCGTGGCCACTCCGTCCTCTTTTAGAGCCTTTTGCGGCGTTTTTTATTGTCTGTACGATCACGGAAGCTCCCTCAGAGGCTAACTTACATAGGATTGTAGTAACTCTATATCATATGGTCGACCACTGTGCTTTATGTTTTAGCAGCTCGTATGGTTTCGTTTAAATTTTGCCACCTAAAATCTTACCGTTGTTAACGAAGGAGCAGACTTCTTAAGAGTAGAATCTAACCTGGATTTGATATTGGTTGGATATAGTATTTTTTTAAAACAGTAACCATCATCACTACGTTAGGTCGGGTACTTTTGGGACTATCTACCTATATTATTTAAAATATTTAATATATATTGCATTTATAATAGTATTAGTTAACTTTTTTTGGCAAATTAAATACTTGCTACGGGCGCTTTATACCCTCATTACGGCTCTGGATTATGCCTCCTTGATTTCCTTGAGGAAGCTCAAAATAGACGTCAATGGCTACAAGAGCTATACATACAGGTAGCGGCAGGGAAACTACCTTATTTTAAAAGTGAATAACACAAACAGTATAGGAGATATCAGTTTAGTTATTTATTCCATATTATGGACAGATATTTAAAGATCTTGTTTATTATATTTTAAAAGTAATACCTTTACGGTGGCTTCCGTTCTGATGAATGCATTGCGATAATCGATTTTGAAGCTTCTCACTAGGGTGCGGCAGGGGAACTTCTTTATTTGAAATGCGCGCCTTGAACCGATGGTTATTCCGAAAAGGTTCAAAGAGCAAAACCTAACGTGTGACTATTTAGTGCAGTGATTCTCAACCTTTTTGAAGTCACGGTGCACTTTTGACCATGGGAAAAAGTGGCGGTGCATCAGAATTAAGAAGTCGAAAAAATTTGTGTACATAGACATAATTTTTATTACATATTTAAAAAAATAATATTTACATACCATTTTTTTACATATTTTCTTTTTATGTCAAATTATATAAAAAATGTTTAACATTGAAAATATATTTAGTTAGTTAATTTTTCCCTAGAAACAATTTTATATTTATGCGCATTTTATTAAAAATATTTGCTCTGTTTAAGTGGTAAATATAGGTTGGGGGGGAGGGGTGTCCGCACTCTATGTAAGAGTCTATTGTGACAATAAAATCAAAAGTTTATGGTGGCTTTAAAAAAAACACAATTTATCGGCTTTAAATCCTATATCTTAAAATAGACATCAAGGACCTCCAATTTACTATAAGTCGCAGTACAAAACACTTAAAAAACTAATAACACTTGCCTGAGTATCGACGCTGCATGACGTTCAGGATAGATCCTGGAGTACGGGACGCATTCTGGAACAACACTGCACTTTATTTATTAAGATATATCCCTCTGACGATTAAGCCAAACCGTATAACCTAAGAACCGAACACGCACTGATTGTCGCCTAGCTTAATTCGACGGTTCAACTGAGCGTACGAATATAAATGTATTAATACTAAATGAAAATTATTATGAAAAACTATTGAAAGAATGCATGAGATTCTCTCTGAGATGAGCTCTTTTGATATATTCCCAAAAATATTTTTGTCAAATTTGAAATTCATTAAAAAATAATATATTTATACAACGAAAAGGATGGTGATTTTTTTTGAAAAATAATATTTTTGGGAATATATCGCAGCAGCTTATTTAATCCCATGATTTTAAAAAAATAGTTTTTCTTATAAATATTAATAATTTATCATAAATGCGTTTCAATTTGTCCGTCCAGTTTAGGCGTCGAGTTTATGCTATGCAACAATATTCGGTGCAGAGCTATATTTTATTTTGACAGGTTAGGATGTGCATGTGCGTATGTTAAGTGATATTTTTTAATACACAGAGTGTTGTTGTGTTCCCGAATGTGATCCGTGTTCCAGACTGTATCCTGATCGTCATGCAGCTAAAATATTGAGGCAAGTAGTCATAGTTTTTAAGTATATTGTAATACGATTATTAGGTTTATTATCGAAATGTTTAATGTTGAACAATTGCATTGAGATTTCAAGAACACAGATCGGAAATAATACTCATAGTGGATTAGAAAATCAAGATGTCTATTTTAAGATGTAGGATTTAGGTCCGATTTTTATATCATTTTTTTAAAGTCACGACTAACATTCAAATGTATATGTAAAATACGATATTCGGAAGTGATTCATTTAGCATTTCATAGCTAAAAGCTTCATTAAGCATCAGTTTTTCCTTAGATTAAAGAAAATATATCATTTTAAAAATATATCATCAGCTAAATAATTGGACTAAAATGTGTCAAATATTTAATTTCAGGTATGAAATCGTATTTAATATAAAAGCAATCCGCAATTGTTTGATTACGAAATCGAACAGCCTTGATCAATCAATAGTCTTGAGTTTGGATGGATGTTGTAAAAAATTGTACAGTGTGGTTCAAAAGAACTGCTGGTGAACCAAATTCCAAAGGTGTCCAGGACTTCAAAATTCATGCAGTAAGAGCCCTTCAGGTAAGGATAATAAGACTTACAAGATAAATTTGAGCTATCATTTAATTTGTCATCTAAAATATACACACAAAATATTTGGTCTAATGGATGTTTAAATTCTTTGTTTTAGGTAAGTCTTTCGAATAGCGCAATATCAATCTGAAATACTGAAGTTTTCAAATATACTCATACTTTGAGTTAAATACATAATGCGTAAAAATACGTAAAACCGAAACATAAATATTCTTCAGAATATTGTCGAAACTTTAGTGGGTATTATCCAAAATAGGCCTCATTGGACCATGGTTTTTTGAGGAAAACCATCAGATACTTATAGTAAATTTTATTCCTTATGTTCACATGATTGAAGAGTTTTTTTTTATTAATTCCTATTCTCGAATACATAAGGATATATTAGGGATATACATTAAAGTGCGAATTAGATATCCATTTGAGCGTGACGTAGGTCTTCACCCTTGTGAGGAAATGAGAGACTATATAAGGGTATTTTCAGTAGAATCAATATGGTTATTTCGATGCGATATGATAAAGATTATATGGATAAATCCTGGAATGGACGCATTATGATGTTGATGATGATGATGTAAATCGAAGCCCAATTCGTCCCTGTCTTCCGAGCCCGTCCAAGCAACCGTATAAATCGATTATCCGACCAATACCTTCGTGTAATACAAATATTTAGACAAAACTCTTATCGATAAAAAGCCGTTTTCGCCCGGACAGGGGCGGTGCGTGGTGCGAAGGTGTAATTTTCCATGCACACGTCTATAATTCAAAGGCGACCATTAGTGCCGCGGTCATCGTAAAGTGAGCCGTTCGACCATGGCCAGCCACCCTTTATCATAATTAGGCCACCTGATGCGACTCACAGGTCAACCTGAACTTTGGACACGTTACTAGACTTATGAATATCCCTTAAATGCGCGTTTAAAAATCATTTTCATTAAATAGAGACGCGTACACCATGATTTTTATAAGGCCATATAAAAACGCAGGATTCTCACGCTAAAAGGGTACAAATGACCGCAAAAGGTTAAACATTGACGTGGGATCCTTCAGGACCTATCCATAAATGTGTTTGAAAGAATTAAACAAACAGATTGCTCCATAAATCCGATACGGTATTTACAATATCTGTAGATACCCGGAAACGGTTCTAAAATCTTAACACAATCGATTTAGAACGATTCCAATTTGCTCCCAAAATACAAATTTGTACTTCAATATCTGTCAAAGCATGGCAAATTGATATTGAATTTGTATTTGACAAATACGTGATTGATGATGATTTACTTTATATGATTAAAAAATGTTAAAATAGATCATATAAGCATAGTATATTACTGCTAAATTGTATTACAACATGTATAACTTGCGTGCTATACTTACTCAAATTATATATCATTGTGAGCATAAAAGTTTTATACTCTGGGATTTTATATCGTGTATTTGCATATTTAGGCTATTCTATATGTGTATTATATATGATCAAAAATCAATCATATTTGAAGTAAACGATGTTTAATATAAAAATGTTCTAATAAGTTAACGTAAAAAAATAGTGGTCAAATGGTAAGAATAACCCATATCGTAATAAAAAGCCATTGGGCAAACCAACAATAAAATAGACACCCTGATTGAATAACTTTAACTATTGACGGAAAGTCTTTGATGTTGTAGTTTTTTGAATTTTTGAAGTTTTTCATCTTAAATTATGATGATGTTGATGGTTGATACCAAGGCTTCAAATCTGTATATAACATAATATATTACTAATAAATACAATATATATGAATGATTATAAAATTTATTATATTTTTGCACTAATTATATAATAGCATAATAATGAATATGCACATTAATACAATATGCTCAAATTTAAGTTTTAAAATGATATCTGTATGTTTTAAGCTCAAATCTTCGCATAGTGGATGAGTGTATATATTGGTAATTTAAAAATATTGATAATCTCCCTACTTATCCATTACATGTATCATAATTTTATTACAAATATGTCTTATAATGATAAGAATTTATCTGGTATTAAATTGGATTTATCAGAAATTAGCGAGTAATTTTACTTTATATTTAAAAAAAAATGTATAATGAGATATCGCACAATCGAAAATGTATCTAAATTTGAAAGAAAAGCAGCAAAAACAAAGAAAATAAAGCAAATCTAGTAATGGATATGACGTATATCAAACATCTTGTGTTCAAATCCCAAGCGAAGATGAATAAAATCGATAATAATTACTCAAGATCTAATGAAAAGTAGTAAAATAAATATTATTATTCTAATCTAGTATTCTAGTACATATTCTAATTTAATTTTTTTTATAAAATCGGTCTTTAATATATTTAAAAAAATATTGATTGACGGTAAACACGGTTGACATAATATTTTAAGTTTTAATCAATCGATATTATTTATGAATTTCTTCTATATAATCCGCTATCGCCTCTACCAGATTTATATCAACATTTTTTTTAAAAAAAATATTTTCAAAAAGTGGTAATTTTCCAAAAAAATACATTTTTCTCTAAGATAGAGACTATAGCGACACTCTTACTGATTAAAAATCTTTTTGCTTTTTTTAATTTTCGATGACTAAAAAAGTTAAAATTGTGTCAACAACGATACACCATTTTTACCCCTTACACTTAATCACTTCGTTTCAGTTCAGTTCCAAACATTTATTATATATCGGTTAGGTTATAGTTTTAGTTCCAGGAAAAAATAACCGATTTCCGATTCAGCTCTGGGTGATCAATTTTTGATTTTTTTAAAATATTTTTATTTGTGTAAAAAAAATATTTTCTAACATAAACCATCACTCAAGAAAATCTTTTTAAATCCCACAATATCGTTACGTTACATTTTTAGAAAGACTTAAGAAGATTTTCATTTCAATCTGCATTAATATTTTTTTTGAATTTATTCTCTTTAACCCTTTAAAGAGGTGAGACACAAAAAAATTATTAAACTTATTCATCATAAAACATTAAAATGGTTCATTAAAACCTAACCATGCTGACTCCTCGGGATCAGCACTATCGGAAGTGGATCCTGATGAGGAGAGCCCAAAAAGAGGATGATGAGAGACCGAACCGCAGTTGCGTGGGGCTCTGCTATCCGCATCAGCTTCGGCTGACGACGACAAATAAAACATTCGATTTTTTTATACGTATTTATTACCAGCGACGATCAAGCAAATGTATTCTCCATATTGAAAATGGACATTGTGATGAATGAACCATCCTTAAATAAATTTTCGATGAACATGAAATAACATTTATAATGACTAGTTAATATTTAATGTTAAAATTTTGATTGAAACTCGCAGATATTGTATCAACCCTGATGATGCAACATTGCATTTCGCTTGCTCCAATCAAACCACGTTTATTGAAGTGGCGAGTTAACCCTTTAAAGATGTAAGACACAGTGTTGTGTCCGAATTCCAGTGATTATATGAAAGAGTATCTAACGTACATCGTACGGTTGTAGAGATCGTTAACCCAAATTTATCGACTAATAATGATATTTTAATAATATAATGAATCGATTTACAAGCTTCATATACGCTGCGACGGTCCAGATAAATAAGTTGGGCGGACTTACAAATATAGCATCTAAGTTTATGATGATTTAAAATTATTTCACTACTCAAAGTGTTAAGCATTGATTTGATGTGTATTGACTGGATGTTTGGAAGTCCTAGGCTGTAGTATATAACGCTAGAAAACCAATTGAAATATGGGAATCCCAGTTTGGATAGATAACAAATATATGTAAGTAGAGGATAAGCTAATAAAATACATGATAATAGCTCGACATAACAAAAATTGGGTTGATAACAAAATTATCTGGAGTATTGATCAAGCAGGCACAGGATGAACAAATAGTAAATATTACAGTATTATACGATTTTACAGTCATATTTTTTTAAATACATAGAATATACTTGAATGGCGTTTTATGGAAAAAAGTTTCAGAGCAACTGTCCTAGATGAGAGGATTGATGGTCTCACACAACCCGCCACTCTATTCATGTCAATTCCTGACTTAATACGGTGAGAATTTTTGAATGATAACATCTTCCAGCGTCGATTGCCTCTTTTTAATTCGTGTATATTAAGCTTATAAATGTGCCAGTCACATTGGAACCGTGGTAATACAAAAAAAAAACAAAATTAAGTATGAAAAAAACTACCAAAAAGCGGGCAGAAGCGTGCGAAAATGATAATTTCAGACAATGAACATAGGAAAATTCGATCCAAATCATGAACGACTTTAAATTCACGCGTAAATCGAAGGTCTTGCGCAACATTTCAAGTGTTGAAAATCTCATACACGGCCATAATGAATAGAACAATCGGCTGTGTGTATCGCGATTTTGCTCTCGGCCATGTCGAATCAATAAATCATCGATACATCTATTGTAAATCAATTAAATCATAAATTAAAAATTTACCAGACAATAAAAAATTAATAATAAACTTCACTGCCGCGTATTGATTGTAACAAAAAGCATCGATAATCAATTAAATTGATGCCTGCGAAGAAAATATTAACAGCCATTAAATTTTCAATCGATATTTGTGTCGTGACGCATTCATCGTCAAAAAAAATCCATAGATTGTGTGAATTTTCATACGAATATGCACTCATCGGAGTAAATCAATCTTCCATGATTATTTATGTTTTTTATGATCCATTATAAAGATTAGTATGTGTGTTTTTTTTTGGGCGTTCATTTCCCACGTCGGACGAAATCGACCGTATGGTGAAACTTTGATACATGTGAAAAATTACAATCTTCAGATCGTTCGAACGCGTCGATGTGTCATAGTTTGGGAGCCACTGGGATTGAGATATAATGATATTTTGCGACAGGAATGTTCCGAGATTCTGCAATGTGATATGCTTCGTTCATCATTAAAAATCCATCAAACATTTCAGCCGAGAGACCGGCGATATTTGCAAAAAATGCTCGCAAAACGTCAAAAAATCATTATAAAACGAAAATATGATCGTTCTGAGATGACGTTCGTATTGTAAATGTTGTCGAGATGTCATTGTGCCGTTGTAAAATATACACATGTATTAATCTTCGACGATGGAAATTTTTCTTTGATTTGACAGAACACCTGGAAACTTTCAAGTACTCCTAATATATTTGTATCTGTCGACATTGTTTGTATTTGACACCTACACCACGTCTCAGAGCTTATGGTACTTTAGAAGTTTTTAGCTCCACCCATATTACAATATCGTCATGGTACAAAAACATATTTATCTTACACAATACCATCGATACCAATGGATCCAGAATATTCGCCATCAGTTTAATATATAAATATAGGAGGCATTCGTCAAATTACATTTGCTTTAGGTTAAGGATTCTTAAGAATTAATTAAACGGGAAAAGGCTTAAGATAAAAAAGAAGCGGGTGAAAAATAATCGAAATGACTGTATTATATTAATATCCAAGCAAGTATCCTTATTTTCTGGAAATTTGGAAGTCCCAGCAATACAATACATAGCACTAGGAAACTAATTTAAATCTGGGAATCTCAGTTTGGGTATAAAACATTTATACAGGAAGAGATATGCTAAACAAAATACATTATAATCATTTAAGATTGCAAGCTGGAATTTGGGTTGTTAATAATATTATCGGAAGTATTGTTTTAACAATACAATTAACAGGGCTATCTAAAAAGTAAGGTTACAAGGACTTGAGGCTGGGGAAAAAATGTTTTGAAGTTGGTGCACCTGGCGTGTAGAGGACTAACGATCAGTTTATTTGATCCCGCGTGTTTTTCAGTCATTTTTTTCAGTCACAGTAAATTCTTCCGATGGAGAAATCAGTCGCGCGTTTCCAGTCACTTCTCATCCGTGCGGTTATCTGGTTTTTAACTTCGCAGAACATCGGAAGCTTGTGGGAGTTTATAATAGTGTAATTATTAATCTGTGCAGATTTAACTCGCCAGATTAACAGCGATGCGCATAAGGTGGGTGTCGTGAGGAGTCATCGGATAGCCTTGATTACGGAAGGACGTCCTTCCCGCGGCCCAAATCTCTTTCTCGTGCTTAATAAGAAGTTATCTAAGCTCCTACACTTTAGTAGTGGTGAAGAATCGATAACATGTCATGAAGTGGGTTAAATTGATCAAAGAAGACCGTATGACGAGGTAAGGAATGGAAGATCATCAGTGATTTCAGATGAACTTGTACAAAAAATTGAAGAACAAGTGCAAAATGACCATCGGGTGATACTTAACAACCTTCACGAAGTATTTTCTGATATTTCTAGAAGTATCCTCGGTGATATTATGTCGGAAAAACTAGATTAAAAGAAGCTGTGTGCGAGATGGGTGCCCAGAATGCTCACATCGGAGGATTGCCAAAACCGCTTGATCGCCCCGGGTGAATTTTTGGATCATTTTGCATAGCTTTTCTGGGTTTTATTCTGACGGGGGAAAAGACGGGAATACCCCAGAATCCAAAAGACGATCCAAAAACGACAAGCTGATGGCGTGACTACAGTTATAACCTTACTTTCTGGATGATCCTCGTACAATCAAATAAATTCTGCATAAGAATGGTGAATCACATATTATGTATAACATATTATCAAATTGAAAATGAACAAGACTGCAACGTTTTGAATTCCATTTCATTCAACGTATTTTATATGTTTGAAATCAGATCTGAGTCCATATATTTTACTGGAGGGATCTCATTTGGGCAGCTTTTCTTGAATATCAATTGCATTATCAATTTCCACGCCTTTGAATGTCATCATGTTAATGTCAAGATCCATGCATTTCCGTTGGAAATCTCAAGATTTACGTCTGAACCAGGTATATTCGAAATAATGCTTAAAGGCGGAGATTGTTTCATAAATCATAATGAAATGGAACTGCAAAAATTATACGCAAATTATGGAGGAGTAATTTTAGGGTTCTACGTTGCATAGTTTGCAATTTCTCAGTACAGGTAAAAATTGAGTCGGACACGTTTTAAAAGCAATTTGGTAAATGATTAACAGTTCATTGTTCTCGGATCCTCTTTAAGGCATAAAATACTTACGACCATCGAGTCACTGACCCAGTTATAAAATATTCCACTTTGTGATTGTGGACGTACTGCAATTCGCCGCAATAAGTTAAACAGAAACGATACAAAAATGTAGTCCCATTAGACATGATGAGGCGATGGGTTAATTAGTTGTTGAATTTGGATGAAGGAGGAGGTATGGGTGAGGTTGCAAAATGGTCATGCAATAGGTCATGAATGGGTGGGTGGGTGTGTGTGACCACCCAGGTGCTGTGAGCTGTGTGTTGGGAATGCGATACTGCGCTTGTACTACCGGCACCAGAGCTCGCAACAATCGGTCGCGACCCATTTTTACTCATCTGCATAACCCTTTCGATGCCGCGACACTCGCATGCCTAATTATGACCTCTGTATGCTGATCACGATGACCAAGGTCAACGTTTGCATCCAAATTTGCAACGCTGGGAAAGAGTCGCCTGGGCCGGACCAGTAGAATTGCATTCATTTAAAGTGATATTTATTTTCTAATTATGAGAACTTTTATTAAGAACATTCGTTAATGAAAATTGTTAGCTAAAAATGCGGCTGTGTGTTGTGTAATATATAATAAAATAGGCTGACTAGTGGTGTACTGATTGCTTTATACTACGTATGTATAAAGCAAAACACATCAGCGCAGTGTATGCGCGTAGCATCTCTATAATAGCATATTCAGCTGTCCGAGTTTCATTTTGACATTGCAATTTATAATGTTTCCATTCTTAAATTGCCTGAAAATATTATTTTTCATTCAGGATTAAAAATTAATGAGCTTTTGTACATTGCTATCGTCGTATTTGATACATTCAAAATGTATAATACAGTTTATAACAAGAAGACTTGAAAGATCTGAACGCAGGAAGGACGTCTTCCCGCAGCCAAAGCTATCCGATAACTCTCCTTCTGCGCATCGCCGCCGACATCGACAACGGTACCCATGAAAGAAGCACTAGATGTTATTGTTTCAGACGCAATGTGTCTGCAGCACCACAGAAGATGTCACTGTTAATCAGGTGAATTGATTCTGCACAGATTAACAGCGTCATTGCATGGGGATACTATTTCGGCCACGCTTCTGAATCATTGAGCCACATTTTTTTCGAAAATATTGCTGGAAACAAACAAACTCAAAAAAGTACATGTATTATATTGGTGACTAACTTCCTATAGCGTTTTGTTTCTATAGTGTGGTCTCTATCTCAACGCTATGGAAGGATTGACACTAATATATTGTATTATGAGCAATATTTGTACGTTTCAAGCTCTTCAATATAGTATAATAAATCCTGGAGAAGAGTTGTGCACCACTGCCGCGCACGATAATCATAAAGTGCACATAAAAGTCTTCAATTTAGTAATCACAGTATTTTATGCGGAGTTAAGCTGTTAACTCCGCATCACGAGATTAAGAGTCACAGATTTCGAGAATGACTCGCATATTTACCGAACACAATACTTTTCTTATCGTCACTATTATTCAATATGCTATCGAATATCGAATCATGATCGCTATTTACTCTTTAAAAAAAAGTTTTAACAAACCCATAAATCGAACAATAGAGACCCTTGCACAACAAAAACAAAATTAATCAAGTCGAACATCAACAAAAAGCCTTTTTTTTATATGCCAACTTCAACAACATCGCCAATCGATAATATCGATATGATTTCGAGATAAGCGTACGTTTTATTTCATGCAATAAAATGCATAAATACAAAACTCACAAGATTATGTTTTATTTCTCCTCAATTCATATACAACATTTTGTTAATTGTATCATCAAAAAGCATTTCCTCAAAATTGATGCTCAAACTGTGAAGAATTCCAATGATTTATTTTTCTCTTCAAAATATCGATTTGGCATATTTTTCTATATACATTGCCAAATAATTTAAAATTCGACCAATCGTATAATGAAACTTAACAGGCAATCTCTCACATATAGGGGAGGGCCTATCTAATTTATAATTCGCAAGGCTGGGTTCGATTCCGACTAAGATATTACCATGGATGAATTTTCGAGAACGTGCAATTAGGATAATTCTGGTTCGTGGGCAGGACTACCACTTATAATTTTACTCATCAACAATAAGCTAACAATATCATACATTTCTGCGAGCAATGAATTTACTCATTACTATCTTCAAATTAAGATTGTAATTAATTATTTCTTTATATAATGATCAAAAATTCAGTATTTGTAACATATGTTTTTAGATAAAAGGATCAAGAAGGAATTATTTTAATAATTGATTATAATTTGTATGAATATCATCCAGAAAGTAAGGTTACAGCATTTATATAGGATCAAAAAATGCTTGTATTTAATTGAAATTCACAAGATACTTCGAAAAGTCAAAAAACTGATGAGTGCACCGATCTCGCACGGACGGGTGGTGGCAGGAGCGCGCGACGACCTCTCCATCGGAAGAATTTACTGTGACTGAACCCTCCTATATGCAGTCAAAGTGTGTCAACTTCAAAACAAAAACAAAAAATCCCTCGCCCTCAGAAGCCCTGTTAATCTTACTTTCTGGATGATCCTCGTAAAACGATTCAAATTACAAACTAGGATAAAAGTATAAATAGACCAGGTTTTCGGGATGTATCCCGAAGCTGAGAGTATGCTATTCAGATTCAGAACATATGGCAAGTTCAACTAAAGCCAACGAACAGATGCTGGACAATTTCGATGAATTTATACCGATCTGATGCCAACTGTAAACTGTACGATATTCGCTATTATAAAGCCATAAAACGAATGTGACATTTGAAGAGTGGCACATTAAGGGAGCATTCTAGTCTGGTATTTGGAAAAAAATCGATAGCATATTTTTAAAGTTAAGCTTTTAAGAATATATACTCCAAAGAAATTTCCAAAATTCTAGCTATTTTGTGAAAATATATTTTTTTCTTTCAGGCTGGAACAACGATGATGACATCTATACTAATAAAGATTTTTTTTTATTTAAATGACTAAAAGGGTTGAAATCGCATCAAGCTGGACACGTTATTTTTTTCCACTTAAACTTTACACCGAAAACTGAAAAACAACACCGATTCATACTAAACGACGAGAGTGTTAATATTAACAAATTGATACAGTTCTGCTTTGATTTACTTACTATATTTATTCTATAAGTTACCCTGATTAATTCACATCATCATTCGATTGTGTGCATTGATTATCTGAATTAATTGTGCTAAAATATTTGACCTGGTATTCATTTGAATCCTGGTGGTTAAAATAAATCTTACAAGTCTTGATGGGAATTAAATTTAGCGTTTGACCCTGTTCAAGGATGTAAAATAAATCTTTCCCGAGAGGAAAAGTTTGGAAATCCCAAGAAGTACCCAATGGCAGAATCGGTGCTAGTAAAAAGACGCGGTAGCTATTTATTTGTTTTGTAAAGGAAAACACGTAAAACCGCATGTTTATCCATAAAAAAGATAGAGCTGATATAGTAGATCAAAGAGACATTCCAGATCCGAACCGGGACCTCCTACCAAGAGACCAGCATACACGTTTCTTCGACCACTGCTCTACCTGATTTTCGGTAGCATTCGAAAAAATAGATTTGCTACTGCGGTAACGCCGCGTCGGCTCGTCTGTCATTAGTTGCTGACCACTAACCGGCCTGTTGACTACTCAAATTGACTTGCAATGTGTTATTTCATTATGCAATGGACTTGCACCTTCCATTGTTCGCCGCAGAAGCGCAGGACTCTTTGCATTCATACGCGTGCACTTGAAGGATGTGGAGGAAGAGATCCTAAAATGAGGACCGTATGCTGAAAACAACAAAAAAAAGAAATGTCACCCAATCATTCCATTTGTCCAAGATAATTAAAATTGATGTACATGATTAAAATTGTACTACTTTCTACTAATACAAAATGACTTATATCATTTTAAAAAACGTCAAGTGTAAACATTATATAGTACTAATATTTAAGCGTTACATTTGGATGATCATTTATATAATTGTTTTTAGCTTTATAATTTATATATTGCATAAATATATATATGTAGTTTATAAGCACTGGACATTCGAATAAGGCTCATCATGTATGCAGACTTGATATCTTGAAGAAAATCAAGATCTGAATGCTACAGATGATCGCCGAATTATTTTATTTGTTTCGGCTGATTAAATGTATTATTATGATATCGCTTATATTTATCGAGTGTGAAATGGAGCTTATTTGTCGTGATTACACCGAATTTGCGGAGGTTTTTGTGTGTATAGAATTTATCGGAGTGGCCTGTGGCTCACTCTACATATAAATAAGAAACGATTTCACCCTTGAACCGAATTTAGCTCACTCATTATACAAGTTGTGTTCCGGTCTTGAAAGAAACATAAAGGTCATATTTCAAATGCTCCACCACCGTAAATGCCATAATTGAAAAATGTCTAACCACCACAAGCCATAAGCACGAATACGATTTTTTATTCAGTAATCTTGGCGGTAAATGCCCACAATGGCTCCGATACGATATTTTAATCCGGTGATTTCCTGTCTCAAATGAAGCTATTTAGTTTGGGTATTCAATGTTTGTTTTTTTATTCCAGATCATGACTTTAAAATGAGATGAAAATCGTTCGCCATTAGAATCGGTCTATGTTGTTTCAATGGTGGTCGATTTGGTGCTTTAGGGCATTCAATTTTAATGCAAGGGTGCCATATACTATAGAAACGATATTATGTATTTTGTATGTAACGCAAATTGCCTAATCATAGTCTGAGCAATATATATAGTGTCGTGGGCGTGACGGATATGCAAATTATCTAGTGTGACTGCAGTTCATTCATACTGGAATACATTTAACATACAAATTAATTTACCGACAATGCAATTAATCTGAAGATGGATGCGTCGCCAAAAGTCGTTGAGCGCATATGATTTGGAGACATTTGACAGGTTCGAGTGGTCTCTGCGTGCATCATGAGATTATGCTAATATATGTTAATCGCAAAAAAAAGTGTGTTGGTGATGGTGACGTGGCAAAATCCAAATTGCATAATGCACGGAAAGAATGCGCGGAGGTCAGTGTTTTGAATGCAGAAACCCTTCCCAGACCGGCTCGTGTATGCACCGATATGAGTATATCACTGCTACATCAACAACACTGCAAACGCACGCCACTGCTCTTGCCTTCTGCTACAACCTCACCAAAAATGCTCTCATACCCCTAAATATCCTATGCAATTTGCTAATTTAACCACTACATAAATGCAATACAAACTGCTGAGCTGCCGAAACGAACATCACAGAATATGACCAAATGCAGTCACCACCCCTGAAATGTTGAACAAAATCCACAAAAGGGTATTGGAAGACCGTCAAATAAAATTGCACACGTTAACAGATATGGTAAACATTTCAAAAAGTGCTTTACATCGCATATTGACTGAAAATTTGAACATGAGAAAGCTATGCGCAAGAAAGATGCCGCGTTTGCTCACAATAGATAAAAACAGTTCGATGTTTCAATCGAGTGTTTGGGGATGTTTCACAGCAATAAATCCGAGTTTTTGCGTCGATTCATAACCATAGATGAAACATGAATCCATCACTTCACAACTGAGATAAAATAAATTAGAAAGATGGATAAATATATAGATTTTATGGGTGGGGGAAGATTAGTCTCGCTCGCTACCTCATTTGATGCGAATCACCTATGTAAATTAGTATCTAGAGGGGCTTCCGTGATCGTGCAGATCATATAAGGACGCGGATATGCATTTATGACCGAAAATGCCGCAAAAGCATCTTAACACTCTCGTCGGCCAGTGTGAATCTGTATTGTTTTTCACGGGGCCCAAATTCGATAGTCGGAGCGTAAACAGATGCTGGATTCGCTTTTCGGAGACTGTTTGAGATTTCACTGCACTTATCCCAGAACATTAATTCGGTTGAAAAACATATTTTTTCTGCAAAAATTTCACTATTTTTTTTAATACTTAAATCAGGAAATTCCAGAAACTTCTATTAAGAGAATGGTTGTGATCGGAAAATGCTAAGCGCTCGGCAATGAAAAGAAGAAAGCTAAAAAAGCGTTTCACTATTTAGAAATTCATAAAAGTCCGCAAGGCAAATCTATCAAAAAGAAACTCTTTGTTACAAAAAGATGAGAAAAATTCTCAATCGCTAGATATCGTTTGAATTATTTTAATGAATACCATGCTACATAATATAAAGTTATATTTTACTTTAAACATAATTTTTGTATAGTATATATATATATATATTCTTTTATATTATGTTTATTTTATATTTGCATGTGCTAATTCCATCAAATAGAAATTAAATAACGGGTCCCGTGCGGGGGAACGCAATGGCCACAAAGTCTGCATCCAACCGGTCCGCTTTTCGGACAGCTGACACAACGATTGAGCGCCTCGCGATCGGACGCCATGCCCGAACATGTCCACGAACTGTTCAACAAGATAATGCAACTGTTCACACATTCGTTGTCGCAGTGGCTAAAACCAATGAGTTAATATTCGAATTGCTTCTTCAAGGTAAGTAAGATTTGCCAATAATGAAGAGGTACGACGGCAATTTCTAGGGGCTCGGATATCTTATAATTAAATCTATGAAAATTATATGATTGCCAATTTAATAATGAAGCCAATTATAATACATTGACGTATTTTAGTACTGCATTATAGCATTAATTTTTAGAAGCGTTAATCATCAGAATCATCATCATTCTCTGATTGACCGTTTATAATTGAAGCTGAATTAATATGAATTTGATGATCTTCCATTAATAGTCTCTTTATAATCCATCAAATTAATAATTGGATTTTGATTGCCTATAAATACATATTGATTTTTCGATATGATCGGTCGATTTAGTTGCTTTAAATATCCGGTATATTTATGTACATTTTTTGATGGTGATTTCTTTGCAATAGTTTTTTGCACTTTGATGATGCGAAATTTCAGAATTGCTATCAATACAGGGTGCGGCAGGAAGACTACCTTATTTTAAGAATAAAAACGTTAAGTCTTGTTCTTTCAAATGAGTGCTATATTATAATATTTTCCCAGAGTTTCCCCGCTATACTTTGCACATCAGTAACATTTCTTCTTAACCAATATTCTTATTAAAATCCTATTAGAACTGTAATTTACATCTAGTTTCTTGTTTGATAGCTATATTATGCGGTAATTTGGATTTTATCAATGCAAAAACGTAAAATTACTTCAATGTCGAGGACATAACGATATGTAAAAGCTTTTAAAGCATAAATTTGCAATCTATTTAGATCTGCGCATGCGCAGACCCAGCGCGCGTTTGATTGTATGTTCTATGAAGATGATTTTCATAGGGCTAACGTTTATGTTGCGGTAGGTGATTATGGAAAGTGATTTTATGGACAGGGTGTACCGTGCGAATGTGAGTAATGCATTTATTTATATAGGAGTTAGTTGGGTGTGGGAGGGGGAGGGGGGATAGCTGGCGGCTCTCCACTTGGGTGGTCCTGACTGTACTCCAACTCGACTCAACTCGACTGCTGCTCTCGCCATAATATTTCAAATTCTCCATATTAATTAGATATTGCCATTTTTTTAGCATCCTTATTTGATTAATAGCCCCCCAAAAAATAATAATAAATTACGGCGAACGGGAATCACATTCCTCCTGTAGATCGCGTGTCCTACCGACTGTCGAACGCATCGCTCATACGAGACAGATCGAACATCGCACCGAGATCCCGACTAAATTTCGCACACGATCTACCATCGATCTTCAAAGCTCACGAATCGACATCAACAATTCGGTTTATTGACAAACGACTTGTCAATTCATATCAGAAATGCAAACTAGTTTATCATTTTTGACACTTACGGACAGGTGATGACAAGCGACTTTATTAAGCCCTTACAATACATCATCTTATAGACAATGTTAATAAAGTTTTGAGACACTTTTGTAAATAATGAAAATATTTATTAGAATATCATCCGTACCGGAAGATCTTCAATAAAAATATTTGCATAGATATTGGCAACAAATAGAAACAAGCGATTAAGAAAAGGAAACAAGTTATTCGGATGAACACGTTTTTAAATATACAAGGGCCACTAGTTTGCAAATTCTTTGTCGGATCCAAGATGTTAACACTTGGCATAATTTATTTGGAATTTATGTGAATTGCGTCAATATCGAATGCTGGCAAAAATAGGGAAGATGATTGAAGCACATGAACAATATTTACCCCGAAGACAATTCAACAGTGCATAACATGTCTATGAACTGACATAGCTGAAGACAAGCAAGGTTAATATTAAAATGCAGACATGATCATAAGTTGAAGACCACCCTGGACAAAGTAAATGAATGCAATAATTGCATCGCGTTGCATAACATGCAATAAAATCGATTGCATCAAATTAATTTTAAATTTATTAGCTTTTAGAATACTCAACTCTCAAGCAATAGACTTGATGGCTAAAAGACGTGGCTATGTTTTGTGTAATATATAATAAAATAGGTATAGCGGTTACTTTATGCTATGTATACACACAGTAGAAACGCATACACAGTATACACGTTTCACTTCATCATGATCTAAGCAGATCATTGCAATATTTATCATTGATTCCACACAACATGTTTTAACCCTTTTATTGGTGTGCTAAACATTGATGCATTCGTATGTTCATCGTTTATTGTCCACACAAATCCACTTTTCTCTCATGACCGCGCAGCGTGAATCAAGCTTGAATTTCAATAAATGAACCCCCAACACTGTTGATATAATTGTGTCCTTGAATTTTAAATATATAATTGGTTCATGTGGATTTTAACTATTTATTATGATTCTAAGAAGACCACCGATGATCCAAAAAGACCTGATGGTTTTCAATCGGATACGAACAATTTCCATTATAATTTTAATGTTTATTTTGCACAACACTCAACGTGCATTCAAACGCATATATGCGTGATTACTAAACAACGGGATAATATTTTGTACATTTATGATATTGTAAGACTTTGAGTAGAACTTGATTTTGGATTTGATCTGTTTGAAATATAGAGGTGGATGTCCCAAGTACACAATGACTTTTGCATTATTCGATGATGTGAATCGTCCGAATTGTCTTCAAGTTCAGCGCGCGGTCGTGACCCAGTGGGGTGAGCGATCCCCCCGGCTACTTCCGCTTCCGGACTGTGGTTAATTAATATTTGAGATTGGCAACGTCATTATTGTGCATGCGAACCTTAGGCCATCTGTCATGTACGCGGTACCACTGGTCCGGTGTTCGGCCGTAATAAAGTGCTTAAGTGTTTATGCTTGCATATGCTGCCAATAGTCAGCCTGTATGCACATCTTGATATTACTCCATCGACATC
This sequence comes from Stenopsyche tienmushanensis, assembly GCA_008973525.1. NCBI lineage: Eukaryota > Metazoa > Arthropoda > Insecta > Trichoptera > Stenopsychidae > Stenopsyche > Stenopsyche tienmushanensis. The sequence goes on from WACJ01000523.1 coordinate 720,485, forward strand.
ATGCCTCTCTTTATAAGAATCGTGAGCAATACTTTTTGCGGAAAGACCCCGCCGTTTAAAACTGGTAACAATTAGAGAACCTGAATTAAGCCTTTTGGACGACGACGGAAAACCGAACCTCGACGTCGGTGAGCAGTTTCTGCTTTTTTGTGACCTTTACCACTGCCTCAATTCGTACGAAGGGCATAACGACCGACGTAATTTCTTATGCTTGAGGTTTTTTTTCGGTCATTCTTCCAGGGTTGAAATACCACTAGCTGCGAAGCGTTTGAATTGCGGGTTCCACTATTTCTCTGTCAAGTTTGCACGTACGTATTTCGTCGTGGAAACTATTTACATTGAAGAATGTTGCAGCTTTCGACACCGTCTTGCTTGCCATATTTTCAACTGAGAATCTGCATTCATCGCGGAAATCGGAATATGAGCATTTTATTCAAGTCTCTTCCTTTGACATAGACCCTGCATATATCTCATTAAAAGCATAAATAACATGTCTCTACACACTAACGACAAAAAGTTCGGAAACGCTTATTACTTTGTTTATTACATAATATCAACATTAAGGTGAAAATACAAATTGATTAAAATAAATCTCATAATATTCACCTTTGGCAATTTTTTCCAATCAATTAAACAATCACTTGATAAATCTTTCCGTGATTCTTGTAGATCATTCCAACACATATTGAAACAAGTAGATAAAAGATTTTTTGCATTTTGAAAACAATCTCATCCCATAATAGCCTAAATAGAGATGTTTTTTTTAAGATAATCATCCGTAATCTATATGTAGATTTTGGACGGTCCGGTCTTTTCCTACTTTTCAAAGTCCAAGTCTCCTAGTGTTTACTAAGAGTATAATGCTGCAAATCTTCAATTTTCTGCAATTCGTCGGATTTAAAGGCTTTTATTTCATAGTATAATGATATACACACGAATAATGATATTTGATTGGACTTAATAATTATTATAAAAATTAATATAAAAATCCATTTTTAACACGTTTTATTGCGTCTTATTGCATGTAATTTAGAATTATGAGACAGGAAAATTAAAAAAAAACTCCTTCATATACTTGTCGGTAGTGAATATATGATAAGGCTATCCTGCTTCCATATTAATTATCTGATTGATTAAATATTAATATGGTAAAACTTGAACTATTAATATGAAGGTTAATTAATATAGTAATTATATTATTACAGCGCTCAATAAAAAATGTGCGCAAAACAATTATTGTATACATAAATGCAATTCTATATAAATATATTTTGCTGCTTATACAGTCAACCCTCCTATAGAGTTCACTTCATTTGTGGCGTCTTTTATATGAGTGCAAAATACTTAAGCCTTTTTTTGTGCGGTAGATGCGTTCCGCGGAAAATCGCACAAAAAAAGCTATGACTTACATATAAAAAGTGAAGATGTGTTCCATGTTTTTTAAAAACCGCATAACTTTGAAACAGCTATATAAAATATATCCAAAATCGTATAAAAAAGTTAATAAAAAAACAATAAGACGATTAAAAAATAACATTTTTGGTAACATTTAAAGGACGTCTTGCATCATTGGTAAAATTTTAAGGATGTCAGGCATATGAAATCTCAAATTTCAGGCATCCACTAGAGAAATATTAATTATTTTAATTACAAACTATCATCGCTGTATGATAACTTTCATTGCGATTTTCGATATGACTCAAAATCTCTCTCTTCTTCTATTGTCAATGTCATCATTATTCTGTGTAGATTTTCTCTTTCCAACAATATATGTCATAATTAGTAAAAATGTCACTATAGTCCAAAATGACGACTGTTTAAAATAAGTTCAGTCAAGTCATTTTTGGCATTTACACAGTCCCAAATTATTTTTTTTTGCAAATTTCGGTTAGTGTTGATGATTCATTTCCTATTTTATCCAAAATATCTCAATTCGTACTCTTTATGAAATAAAAAAAATGCTCTAAAAAAAACCGCATAACTTCGAAATCGCACAAAAAAACAGTCGCACCAAAAGAGGTTTGATTGATTCGAAGATCATCATTAGAGGTATTTAAATTTGATTTGCAACAAATTTACTTTAAAAAAGTCGAAAAAATTAAATTCAATATTAAAACATTTCGATGCTCAAAATACTTATAAGATAAGTTTTTGGCTCTTATTTCATGATTTTCTATGTTTTGCATTTTTTGCAACACTTAATCAAACAGTTCTTCTGCGTTATTAACATCATCGGCAGCTGTTTAAACTGCATGCTATGTAATATCAATATCCCTAATAAATTTATTCCAACCCAATCGTATTTGATTTCGATATAACCATAGTCAAAAGTATTATATCGATTGATTTTTTAAATCGAAACAAAATGATAAATCGGCTCATTGATATGAAACATTTAGAAAGTTTGTATAATATGAGACTCTAAATTGTTTAAAGTATACTGTATATACTGCATGCATTTATAAATTATACTAAATTGATTTAAAGATGGTGAGATAAGAAATAAATCAATCGATCGATTCGAGTCTAGCGATTCCCAAAGCTTATATTGTCTGTAAAATTTATATACAGTATATTCAACCCTCCTACAGCGTATACGCTTGTATAAATGTATAAATTTTGAATGGTTGTCTAACTTCCTATAGCGTTTTTCTTCTATAGAATGGTCTCTATCTTCATGCTATAAAAGGATTAGATATATTTTTATTGCAATATTGGCGTTAAATGAGTATCGTATTGATTTATCTATTATTATGATATCATGCCTTCATTTATGGATTGGATGGATTATTTTAATGTATGGGATTAAAAGCATGACGCCATAGCAATATCAAGCTAAAATGTGTATGCAAATGTTAATCTTTATAAATGATTGCAGTTTTGAAAGCTTTGGAGTGGCTGAACCCGTCTCGAATATGATTCTGTAATAAATGAAATCGGCATGCGAGAATAAGGTAAAATATTTATTGTTTGCTGTCGCATTTGTATATTTTAATCTTCGTGGCCTTTCAACAGGAGCTCTCAACCTTTCGAGTGCAGCTTTTAGTGCTTCATAGTATCGATGTATTTCAGAGCATCCCAAAAAAGGAACTACGTGGATGATTTCATGTGAATGGAATCAATGGCGATCTAGGGTCGGAATGAATTCATTCACGGAAGAAATATTAGATGAGTATCTCGTTTTTTTTCGTGGATCGGTGTCTGAGAAAAAAAGTCCAGAAGACAATGGTCAATCAATCCGGGTCCATTGTTTTATCTTATCTCTGGTTTAATGCACCGGTAGTGAACCCCGTCCATTAGATTCGCAAGAGGCGTATTGACTAATCACCATGTCACTGATGTTAAATGCAGACAACACTTTCCTTTGTCACTCTGAATTTATCACATCATGCTGATATAAACACACGACCCAATATGCGTGCGAAGCCTCCTAACAAAACAACATGCTAAGCCTTCATTTTTTACACATTGATGATTGACCAACGAACAGAAATCGTGTTTTTAGCTAAATTAAACCCCTGACTCGTTGCGAAATATAAGTATTTTTGGGTTATTTTAATCGATTTTTCATATGATCGTCTTGTCATCGTTAAATTCGATGATGATTGCAGACATCACATATCGTCTCAATGGAATCACACTGTGATGGGTTTAAAATAATTTTGGATCTTAAACTAGGGTTGTCCAATCACAAATATATTTCCTTTTGAATATATTTTTCAAATTACCCTCAGTTGAAATCAGCATGGATAAAAAATGTAAGCAAAAACATCAATAAATTACCATTATATTAGTAGAACCCAAATAGGTTTTCGTTTTATTGCTTGACCGTTTTTGGAGACTAGGCTGCTGCACTTTCAAGTCATGTTTTATGCTATTTCGGCGACTATACCCATCAAGAATAAATTGTGATTTTTAAAATTCAAATTTAACAACCCAATTTACAATGGATCGACTTTCGTCGAGTGAAGAATTTATTCAAAAATTAATACTTTATAATTTTCTCAAAAAAGAGACAAGTGGAGAGAGGTTATATCTAACGATGGAAATTACATTTTGTAATAATATGTTAAAAATAAAAAGTATATTAGCATTCAAATTTTTGATTGATTCAACAATGATTATATTTAATAATAATCATTGTTGGATCAATTCTTAGTTATAATAGACCTTTTCTTACGATGTATTACTTAATTTTTTTGTTGATTTATAATGTGATTTTTATTACACAGAATATCCCAAACGTAGCGAAATTGTGTCAATTATTAATAATTTGCAATACATTTGAATTTATGTCTTAATTTGACTCTTTAATACGCTAAAAAATCATAAATTTAAATTGTGATGTAAAATGAAGTATTGGCGCTCCAATACGGCCATTGACGTACGCGGGTGCGTTCTGCTTTCGAGCCGCCGAGCCGGTGATACCGAGCGGTGGGATGGAGGTGGTCGGGTGCTAATAAAAATACTGTCGTCTTAACTAATTCCTTTTATTTATGGAGAGTGACGCCGCAGCTATCAGTCTGCGGGAAGAACATCTTCCCGCCGCCAAGGTTAACCGATGAAACGCCCCTCCTGAGCAGATGAAAAAACAGTGTACGCGCAAGAAGCGATAGATGTTGTTATTTTAGACGCAATGTATATGCAGGATGACAGAATACATCACTGTTAAACATTTGATGAGTATTTTTGAGGAAAGAGACAAAGACGGAGAGAGTGTCTTGCGTACATCGTACGATTGTATAGATCTATGACCCAAATGTATCTACTAATAATGATAACCCAAATAAATCTATTTCAAGCTTCAACAAATGCATCTTGTTACAAAAAATGAAGACACGCATGTCTATTATTTATGTTTACGCAAAGAAATGAACAAATGTTCATTTGTGTTCATAAGTTCAGTACTTATTTATTGATATACAAGATTGATTCACGCTGAGCGGAGCTGAGAGATAAGTGCATTTGTATGAACGAAAAGCGGTGTACAAATGAATATAGCATCTATGTTTACATCATTTTAAAATTAACTCACTGCTCAAAGGGTTAATCTGGCGTATTGAATTTATACAGATCAATAGCATCATTGAATGGGGATGCCATTTCATTTACGCAACAGTGACTCAAATGTAAAACATAAATTTAAAAAAAAAAATTAAATTATAGGCACGGTAGGGCAAATTGTCCTGAACGTCACGAAAAGTGAAACGCTTCGCTTTCTCCAACTGCAAAAGAGAAGTATAAAAATAAGAATCGTTTCTTGTATTTGGGTCGTATAGGTCTATGGCTAGGCACATGCGCAGTGCGACGCTTCTACTGTGTACGTCTATACGTAGCACAATGCAGCCATTAAACCTAGAGTAGCACGTCTATTTTATTATATATTACACAATACACAGCCACATCTTTTAGCTGATAATTTCCTTTAACATGTTGCACTAAATTCACGTTCTATTAAATAGGTAGACGGGAAAGTAATCAATAGTATTACTAGTAGTTCAAAATGACCAAATTAAGAATATTTTCAAATATTTTACAACAAATCGTTTTAACAACAAACGTTCAAATTTGACAGATAAATTAGGCATTTAAGCCGCAAATCATTATCGTAACTTTCCAGGAATTCCAACACTGAATTAAAAATGCATCAAACTGATCCAAGCAAGCGCCCATATAATTATTTGGCATAACTGTGTGCTTCCTAATTTCAATTTGTTACTCCAGATTTATTAGACAATTTTGATTAAAGCTACATAATGTATTTTCTGTGAATATTTGAAAATAGAGGAATGGATGAGCATGATGGATTTCCTAGCAAGTTTATGGCGGAGAAACATTGTAAGATTCCATGTAATTTCATGTGAGCATTTCTCTTTGAGGTTCTAAATATCCTCAATTAGCTTTCATCCGAATTCTTAGGCTGGTGCAATTCCTTCAACGCGTCCACGTAAAGGACTCAAAGTCGAATATTTTTCCGACTTACGACGACAGGATTATTAATGGGCGTTATGAGAGTCCGACGTTCTGCGAGCACGAAGGAATCCCTCAGAGGAGTGAAGAATGAATAAATAACCCGCGGAATGCGGCTTATTAATTACTGAAAAAGCGCAGCCCTACGAAAAGCCATTCCGGAACATATTAACGAGTGAGTACGCGGAATTAAACTAGCCGGGGCCCATATATTAGTCGGCAGTTTAGGCTAATGGCGAAAAAAGAGCCGTCCTACACAATAACGACCGATATTTTAGTCGTCGGCAATAATTAGAGGCGAACGGTGTAGTTCAGGACTCTTTGTGGCGGGACAAATAAAGATGGTGGCTCATTAAATCCTCCGAGGATATTTGGTGGAGCAGAGCTCCCGGTCAAATTGGTCATGATTTATTGGCTACTAATTGGACTCAGTATTTCTGAAATAATTATGATATATGAGCTGCGCAAGTGTGGTCGTCTCACGACGAAAGCCGACCATGACGGGAACGGAAACGGAAATGTCAACCAATTACTCCTTTTTGCACCACAAAATGACAATTAACATTAGCTATGGACGATTAAATAATCCCTAAATCATTGAAACCCAATTGAAATTGGTTCATTGACCTTTTTACGCCATTAAACCATATATATATATATCTTATTTTTTAGCATACTTCTGCATCTGAGAAAAATCTGTGTTAAATATTGCATCTAATAAGACTGGTTTGCGAATGCAGAAACTTCATTGCACAACGATCGATATTGATCATTCCGCAATTAGTCGTATCGAACGATATTTAGAACATTTTTAATGGACAAGCAATTTTGATAAATCTGATGGCATATTAATGAAAATATTCCATTTCTCTACAAATTTACAAATCAGAGTTCAGTCTCTAAACTCATCATAAATTTGTAAATTCTGTCGTTAGAAAATTCTTTACAAATAATTGGCATTATAATGAACTGCTCTGATATTTTTAGACCGCTAAATAAATTGAGATTCCAAAAAAAGTAATTATTATCTGAATGCCATAGAAAAATTTCCGTAAAAAATGCCTAAAAATCAGACCATTGAACCGTTATTTTTTTATTTCGGTTTTGGTTTCTTATTATCTTATTGAAAACTTATTATTTTTCATTTTTGGTTCTCCTACGTATAGGCTAAGAATTTGCAATTTATTTATAAGAATTTCTTTCTAGAAAATGTCTGGAATTTTAGAGTTATCATGTAAGACAGCAATTTTTAAACTGGGTGTCCGCGAAAAAATAAAAAGACATTTATCTATGCTTAAACAATATATTTCCATGGAATTATAAGAAGATTTATTTTGACCAAGAAATATTTGTTTAAAAAATTAAGTCAAGTAAAAATTAAGGGTAAAGATGGGGTCCACGAAAAAAATTTTGCTCAAGAAGGGGTCCGCGGACTATATAAGTTTAAGAAGCGAATTTAAGATATTGCAACATAAACTGATCATTAGATTGATTGATTTACGCTGTAATTGGGGGCCACGTTGCTCAGACGCGAAAATCGCACCCTCTCATTCTCTATGGGCGCATATGCGCACAGCCAAATACTCGAATTGTTATAGATATTTTCGAATTGTTGTTTCGTTTCGGCAAATATAACGGTTTTACCAGCTATCGATTTAGTTTCGGTACAAGACCCTGCTAAAAATAATTTCATATGACCAATTAATGTTTGACAAATATAACTGTAAATGTAAAAGATCAATTTAAAAAATAATATTTAAATTGACAGACATCAGTGGCTGCCATGGTGTGTTATACTCGGCGTACTGATTATAAACCTCGAAAGCCAAGGGACTAAAAACATCATGTTTTACGAGGGAAATTCAAATATAAACCGGAATTTTGTGTGTTTATTGGAAAGTAACGGAATTAAGAAACTTCTTATCCAATAAAATAAACGTATTTCTAATGAAATATGTGGATAAATAAGATAATGCGTTTGTATTTTTAAATATCACTAATAAATTTGTAAAATTCCGGGTTATATTTGAATCCCCGTCGTATATTTAAAAAAAAATGTTGTGCAATTTAAAATTCCGTCAATCTTTGGCTTTTCTCCGAGTCAATCATTGGCAGTCGCCAATGGCTGACATTGCGTATTGGTAAAAATCGATGGCAGTCACCGGTGGGTGTCACGACACGATACGTGTTAAAGATTATGAATAGGAATAAAAAACTCTACTTTTAATATTTTTGATCAATAACTTAACCCTTTGCGTTCCGTAAATATTTTAGACATTTTTAAGATAAAACGTTTTTTTCAATTTTTAAGTTATTATTTAAAAAATCTATTATTTTTTACTAAAGTTGTACATTTTACTAATATATTATACAGAGTCATTATATTTTATAGTTAATAATTAGATAATGTATGGTATCTCTCAAAACATTGGCCAAAATGGTGATCAGGTTTTTTAAAATTTCATTTTGCACATTCGTTAGTATCGGTCAAAAATATTATGATTACGTAAAAATATCGTAAGTATAATCGGATATGTTCACTAAAACGCGCGTTAAGAGTCACTACCTGTGTTTTAGGATTTTATCCGGGCAACAGTCCTTTTCCTTTGTATCTCTAGCACTATGAAAGATCATAAAAACCAATATTCCTTTCCAAATACTGTCCTGAACACGATATGCAAAATAAAATCACATGATTTTAATTCAGAGAGGGGAAAAAATATAGAAACAAAATGTCGAGCCAGACTCGACATAGGACCGGAAAGAATTTATGATGAATTATGAAAATATTTTTGAATTTTACACAAAAAAATTGCACAATAAATATAAGCTTAGAATTATCGTTTCATGTTAAATATCTGCACATGAGGATTTCGCTCAATAAAAGATGAACGTTCTGAAAGTGCTCAACAAAATCAGTATTATTGCATCTTTTAAATAAAATCCAAGTAATAAATATCTAGGTTTACCATCTTTAGAAATAGAAAATGGTGATTTCCATTAAGAAGTGATAATTATACCACTCTAGGTGAAGAATATTAATTCTGCATCAATATGTACGCGTGTGCAATCATTGCCGAGAGAAAAAAATCTCAAGTCTTATATCGAACTTTATGATATCATAAAATACCGACTAATAAGGCCATATCGAGGTTTTTCAATCGATTTAGTTTATTTATTTATACGCAATTCAATATGCTGTCAATAGTGTCAAGTGGTCGTTCAAACAAATTATATAAAAAACGCGCAACAGATGGTCACATTGCATCCAAATAATGCTCTCTAATCACATTTAACCTTTTCGACCGGCGCTCTCAAAAAAGTCTTTGGAGAAAAAACACAATCTGGTCCGCTATATTTAGAATTATTAATTTTTCCGTTGAGAGATAAACGACCCATTTCAAACTATATATTATAACGAGGCTCTTGCGCAACACTCCTTCGTACGAAATGGATATCAATCAACTTTTCAGCATGAAAAAAAAGTTCCATCTTCATTTTCTTGGATGTGTCGCGTTCTCTTTAAATGAGTATCCAAGGTTTTTTGCCCTCAATAAATCGATCACTTTTTTGCGCTCTTCCGAGAATCTGATAGATGTCTTCGATCCGATAACGAGTTCATCATTGTTGCATCTTTCGTAATCGCAGCAGCAGCACAAAGAATCCGAGAAAAACCAGATTTAGAAAGTGAAATACGATCAATTAATTTCAACGATCGAAAAAATATATAACGCAAGCCGTTAATATAAACCGAGTGTCGTCTTTACTTTGACAGGCGTCAATTTATATGCGACTTGCATATTTGAGATGCATTGAAGATCGTCATAATTCTATACACAATTATGCATAGAATCGGAGTGATATTAAAGTCAGATAATGTAATAAAATAATTAACTTATGTCCCATTAAGAAAACGTATTTGCAGTACAAATTTATTAAAGTCGTATATTATCATACTATAAGGTTATGATAATCAAGTTGCAAAAGTCAATAGGTAAAAACAATTAACAGATTAATTAAAATACAAAACTACAAATATAAATACAGGATATTTCAACAGAAACGCTTAAGATTTGTAAGACTATCACTGCCATATTCTTAATGCAAAATCTATCAAATTTATACTAAGTTATTTAATAATATATGGCAAATTATTATGGAATATTATGGCGTTAAATAATGTATAAAAATTATCAAAATATATGCTCAGTTCGAGAAATGTTCCGCCAAAATATTTAGCGAAGAAGCCTATTTTTGGATGAATCCACATGAAATACATCAGCATCAATTACACCCAGATCTGGCGGAATTATCGATCGAACTTGTTTCATTAAAAAAAAATCGCATATTAAAAAAATTACTATGTTGTCTGAACTGAGTATCAATACGTCTTTTTTGTCCTTCCATTTTAAAACTATAAGTTTGCCTTTGAATCTTACCTTATGCTACTAGTCACTGTTTACTAAGTACACGTCCACTCCAACACAATAGCGAAGTGCAACCAATTTGCTACCTATCTTAAATTCATGTCAAAACATGCATCGACAACTAACGCGTTCGTTAAACAAAACAAAAAAAGTTTCGCCTGCTTTAGAGCTCAATATATATTTCGAGGACGTATATATACGTCATAACCAATTTCGATGCAATTTACGTTGGACGTAAATATACGTCCCGCCCACTTTGAAATTGAGTGGAAATCTTATATATAACTTGTTTTATTTGTATTTAAAAATCTGGCGTCCTTATTGAAAGACCCTATATTTTTAATCTTTTAATTTTGATACGATTTATAAGACGATAGAAGATATAATAAGCAAAAATCACCTCCCTGTATCATGAAGATGATCGAATATAGCACTTATTTAATACATTTTATGATCGATTTAATCGTCTTAATTGTAAATTACTTTGACGGCCGATACTTTAGTACTAACATTACATGTATGTTTAAGATTGTAGGTAATCCAAATATTTTCTTAAATGTGCCCACCGTCCATTAAATATGTAGCTCTTATAATGCTATAAGATAAGTTCAGCCATTAACGCCTGTTTTGAGCTTCCTCCCTCCAGTTGTCCAGGCCCAGACGATCAGTATTCTTGCCATTATCATCAGTCCAGCATATTCGAAGTCCAAGTATGTTGTCATTCGTTCTTGAGTGTCGGTTATCGTCTTTTAACACTACTGTAAACCCAATAGATTTCATTATAGAATATATGATAATTTTCTATTGCCGGTTTTTTGATTTTTCACTGAAAAACTTATGTAAGTGCATTTTTACTTCTGATCTGAAAAGGTAATAGTCCGATGGCGCAAGATCTGGTAAATATACTGGAAGAATCCAAGCTCTCTTATTTTTCCTGTACTATTGCGATTTTGCGTTGTCGTCAAGAAGAATCTTTTTTTTAGTTATTGACAATAAACGATCGCTGTTATGATCTGACCGGGTTTGAGCAATTCGTAATAAATAACTCCAGAAAAATACCACAACACACAAAGAAGGACGTTTTTTTTATTGTTAATGTTGATCGAGGGGTCGAAACGGGAACTTATCCGGAAGAAAGCTGTTGTTTTTCCATACAAGATTATTGTATAGCACCCACTTATCATCTCCAGTTACAATTTGCCACAAAAACGGTTCTTCTTCATACCGAATGTAGATCGAGCGTCGTCTGCTGCAATTCATGGGGGGGGATGCAAATTCCTTGTTTGTGCTTAACTTTCCTATGTGATTCCACTATTGACTTCAGGATATCATCATTTATGTCCTTAAGTTTCCTATTTCTATTTTTAAACTGTTTAAAACTTCGTCAATAGCATAATTATTAGGAGCATTGGAAAGTATTCGCGTATTTTGAGATCTTGTACTTGAGCTCAGTTTATGTCCGGACACAGCGACGGAAACATCTTTATAAGTCATTTTTTACGTAGAACTATTATTAAGCACTATTTTTGTGCAATAGATTTTTTTGTATTGGTAAAGGTAAAATATCCAGTTCCGAAATTAATAAAATCCACATCCAGAATCATATGCTGCTTTTTTGATTTGGATTGGAATGCCATAAAAGCCAGTAAAACACTCAAAAATGTTTATGATGGAGTGATAACAATCTGCAGATGTTAATATTGGTTTCAGAAATTTAAATCGGGCAATAGAAATATAAGGGATGAACCATGAACGGAAGGACTTTCGAATTTCCATCCATTATTTTTCTTGATAAGATAAATAAATAGTCCGTTTTTGAATAGTTCTGTAAGTGGTGATGAGAAATGGCTCATTTAGAATAATACAAGACGAAAAAATCAATGGCTTTCTTGGAAAGAATCCCTAATTCCAGCGCCTAAACCCGGATTGACAATTTTCAGATCCATGGAGCTGAAATGGAACTGCATTTAAAATCGTTTTTTGCCTTTAAATCGGATTTTTTTACAAAAAAGGGATCGAAACACTGCCAAAGTGATAAAAAGATGTATTGAATAATAAAGGGATTTATACTTTATAATGTTTTATATAATTTTTTTTTAATATGTTTGAACATTTTATACTAAATACGCGAATACTTTTCGATACCCCTAATATCCGATCTTATTGCTTATTTAATACTACTATTCGTACATCTGCCGCAAGCATTAAATCGACATAATTTTGTTCGAATAATTGTATTTGATATGTTCATGTAATTTTCCCCTCCGCCATTAATAAAAGACCCTTATTATTTTAATTCGTTTGTCTTGTTGACGGAATGACCATCCATATTAATGTCCCCATTGAAAAACTTGTTCGAACTATCTGAAGTACTGCGCACATCATTGAACTCGAGGGTGGAGATTTTCAATAATAATTTAAGCCCGCGTTTAATAAGTTAAAAGCAAATATATCAAATAGCGCCATTTCGGCGTGTATTTTTTAAATCGATATATCATGTCGCGAGGCGTGATGATATCAATATAAATTTTTATTAATGGCGCATGAGCACGTTTTGAATAGCCCTGGGATATGACATAATGGCTAATTTATAGGTGCTGATTAATGTTAGATTGCGTTAATAGATGCTCTCTTTTCGAAGACCCGCAGCTTCTTAAACTTTGAGTAACAACACTTTGGGGAGTATTTGCTATAATTTTATTATTTTCGCTTATGTTAATTTGTACATTAGACTCTTAGAATATTGCATAATAAATAGGTTTAGTTGAACGAATAAAAAAGTATAAAATAACGCTTTGTACATTGAAGAATTAAAAACACGTTAGTCACATTTTGTACATTTCTATATATGAATTCACTCTGTTTGAGTCTTGTTTTATTCATTTGATTGTTCACTGATGGTTTATGTCACTTTGATTTCGTCCTCGTCTTCTGAGCCACTGGCAGTGGTGTGGTTGTAGAGTCCTTGGGCCATCAATTGCAATGCCAAGGGATTCTTCTGGCCACTGGCTTTCTTGATTTTGGCTCGTTTGTTCTGGAACCAGATTTTGATTTGTGCTTCGTTGAGGCCCAACTCGGCAGACAGATGTTGTCTTCTCTTTTCCGTCAGATACCGGTTTTCTGCAAATTCGCGCTGTGGACAAAAATAAATTAACATTATTAATCATCCATCTTTTTTATGGGTCAATTGCTCAGTGTACAAATCAGTGGTTTTCAATGCAGCAGCAGCTGCTGCAAATTCCGGTAGCTATAATACCACATTAACGATCACATTTATTGATGTTTTCTTAATGCAAAATAATGATCAACTCACTTTCAATCTGGCTAATTGCGAACCGCTAAAAGCAGTCCTCGGTCTTTTGTCTTCGGCGATGGGTGCAACGGGAGATGGTACTGCTTTTTGTTTCTTCGCCCTTCGAGATCTCGGACCTAAAACAAACAATAAGCCCTAATTCAGTTCCGAGCATAAAATATTCATAACCTTAGTCTACATTCAAAGACCCTCGATACTTTGTTTACAGTTGTTTGGGGTTAATCCGACAATGATATAGGGGTGAATTTGATTAACTGTTTATTCTGTGCATAAAATGGCCGCTTGTTTGTTATTTACAAGGGTAGTTTAGCATCCAAGCATCGATGTTTAGCGGTGCAAATACTAGGGAGCGAATCGAGAACGACATTCAATTAATAAATGCTGCGCTATTATATGAATAAGGGTTGAAGGAGGGATTTCTGCGTCTTTTCTGTGTGTCCGTTTGTGAAAGGGCATTTCGGGTAAACATGCCACATAAATCAGAAGGCATTGCCATTCATTTGTCTATGACCCTTAAGCACGCCACAAAAGTGACTTGAATTCTCAGCGGGATAGTACACACCCCGTCCGCTTATTTGAGGGTTATAAGCAGATCGTTAAGATTAAACAAATTAATGTGCATACACGAAAATACAGTATATAAAATGGACGACCAAAATAGAGTCGATTTTGGACAATTTACTTATGAAATACAACGTCATCCAAATACAACGCTTAGATATTATCACTATATAATGTTTTATCAATAACATTTTTTCAAATGGTATAAACAATTTTGTATTAGTAGAAGATAGTACAATTTTAATCATGGACAGTTTGGTGTATATTTTAAACAAATGGAATCATTACACCATGTTTCTTCTAAAATTATGTTACTGTGAATTATGAAGTTGAATAATTTTTTATGACCACAATTTTTCAACAAAATACCAAAACAAGTCGACCGACGTTAATAAAAATGGCTACACATTTCACAAAATCAACCCTTTGGGCGCGCTTTTATTACGAAATTCAAAGGCCCACATTAAATACTTTGTACTGCTTAACATAATTAGCAGTTGCGACTGCAGTAAATAACTCGGCGAACGCCCCGTTTTATTATTTTATTATAAATATTATGTTATTACGCGTGTAGTGCGCATTAAAGTAGTATATATATGGCACCCAAAACACCCCTTTTTTACGTCGCCATAAAAAATCCCCGGGGAGATATTTATATTAAGAATGTTTCGTAGGTACCATTTTAGTACCATTTCAGTGGTGTTTAAGTACAAGCTATTATTTAAATATAACGACCGTCCGCGCGTACAAGTAATAAGTCAAATGTTTATCAAGCCGAAAGAACAGATGGCGTTAGTGGATGTAATGAATACACGTGGGCAATAGGCCAGGGGTCGCAAAACATGCGGATCGGTAACGCCTAACTATCCCTGGATGGTATGGGCGCATTTTAAACCCTCAATATTTAGCAATTAGTTCAGATTCATAAAAACAAAATGTCATATCCAAATACAAAGCTTAGATATTAGCATTATATAATGTCTATAAAAAACATTTTTTTCAAATGATATAAACCAATTTGTTTTATTAAAAGGTTGTACAATTTTAATTATGGACAGATATATATTGTAAAATTGCGTTTATATTAGTTTATAAGCATTATTTTCAAGCAAAATTTTGTTTAGTGATGAAACTCATTTCGCAATGGATGGATTCGTCAATGAGCAAAATTATCGTATCTAGGCTGATGAAAGTCCTTATATTATTCAGAAAAGATGTCTACATCCAAAAAAAATTACGCTTTGGTGTGCATTTTGGACAAACGAAATCATTGAGCCACATTTCTTCAAAGACAAATATTGTTACTGTGAATGCTTATATTACATATTATAAATCATGCATTATTCTGTAATAAAAACGCCATAGATTTAAAAAATCAGCGTGGAAAAACACCATACGATACATAATCTGAAACGATCTATTCGCAATCAATCAATTCCAAATGACACCATATTGTTCAAAGCATTATTGCGCCATGCATAATTTATGCGATAAATTACAAAAATTCAATAGAAGCAACGTATTATATGGTCGTCATACATTTTTTATCGCGTTTATGGCATTATTTAAATGCGCCGAAAAACATAATTTACGACCATTGATCGCTCGTAGAGTTCGATCAAAAAAGTTGAACGCCCCTGAATTATTGGGTGAATATCGCTTTTTACGCCGGACAGGACTCGTCCTCGCACACCGGAGAGTAAATCATGATTCAGCAAACGTTATTAAATAATAGAGAGGGCATCCCTATGGGGAAGCATGATTCTATTATCTGAAACATTGTGTTTATCCCTGGGGATAGCAGACGGGGGACTCCTGATCTTGTTGTTGGGGCTCCGAGAATTAACAGTGAGGTTAGATTGGCTCAGTTTAATCTACTAAGCGATTACACTGTTAATAATGGCGGCCATTTGACGGTACTATCCCCTCGAGTTCCACGCTTTATCTCGACGGGGCATCGCCAACCTTTTTATTTTGTGCTCGCCAACAATTACACGATGAGTAGAAAATCGTACATCTGATGCTTTAGCAGTGCAATCCGTTTGAATCATAATTTCAACATACTGGGATCATCTAGAAAGTCGGGTTACTAATGATCTTTTTTTTGGTCCCGCATGTTTGTCGGGCATTTTGTTCAATCACAATAAATTCTTCCGATGGAGAAGTCATCGCGCGCTACCGCCACCTCTTTTTGGATTCTCTCTCAGACTATCTCTCCATCGGAAGAATTTATTGTGACTGAACAAAATGACTGACAAACACGTGGGACCAAAAAAGGCTAATCATTAGGATCCCCACTACATACCAGGTGTGCCAATTTCGAAACAAATAAAATTCCCCCCGACCACAAGATCTCTTTTAACCCGAATTTCTAGATGATCCTCGTACAAAAGCAATAAATATATTGAATTGTCTGTTTCGATCGTCTTGAGTGTCGTCGCCAAATTTAATATCGAGGGTTGGCATCGGCTGAAGTTAAACTGGCAGCATCCCCCAAACAGACACCGCGACGTTTCGGCAGCCGTTTGCGGCCCCATTATCACACCCACGGTAGGGTGACATCTCTGGGGGATGCTGGGCCCAAACCAAAAGCTTAACGCACCCACTACACAAATGTGCAGGGGCATTTAGCCCCGGAAAAACAATTAGTTTCCAGCATCCCACTAACTGTATCGAATTAAATTAAAAACACACATAGATAATCTCTCAAATGCGCATTCTTCGCATGTATATCTCTATTATTTGTGTTGATTAAATTATCACAACGTTAATAACAACCGATCCATAAACATTACATATCAATTTGCATCGTTAAAATTGCATTTACGTTTGAGCTGTTTGTTTTAAATGCGATGCAGTTGCACTTTAATTCATTTAAGCAATCGTCTGAAGCAATCTTTAGTTATTACACATAGTATTTACATACAATCATATGTAATGAGCGGCATTTTTATCTTTGTTGTACCATTTTTATAAACGCTAACACCTATAATTATTTCAGAATTGTATGTGTTCATAAGAAGATTAATATACAAGAAAGCATTAAGATTTGGAGCGATTTTCTTGCTTAAAAAGCATTTCTGGATCGATTAACCAACATCCGATGATTTCAAAAATCAGCATGAATATTTAAACGCATTCGTAATGCAACATCACACGATTTCATCATTTGGGGGGCGCATTACATGGAGACAAACGCAAAGAGTAATTGTCGATGTGTATCGTTTGTAGCACAAATGAGACATGTCCAATAGACATATTCAGACATGCGATGACTGTGTTTCCAACCATTTCAAACATTACGGACAATTGTCGGACTATCATTAATTCATAATACACAGGCGCATTGCAAACTGTGGCTCGCGGTCACAAATTATAATCGAATTACAGCCACCCAGCCCAAACAATATCAATGCATCATCTCGAAAAGTTTGCCGATCTCTTATTAATGACGCTTTTTGTCATCAAAGCAATCATTGTTTCATATTGATAATCAACCACATGCATCTTATGCTTATATTACATTTCCAATCCAATCATCAAATGATGATTTTAATTTGGATTTTCTAATTTATTTCGAATTAATCGACACTAATGGGGTTAAAATGAATGCACGGGTTTTTTATATTATAATATTATCATAGTACTCATACGTTGGGAAACGAGCGTTATTATAAAGTCATTATATGTAACAATAGGAGAATTAAATACGTGTTCGCAATTCTATATAATAGATCAGAGCTTCTCAAAATATAACCCAAAATATTGAAATATATGGTATATTTTCAAAGGAATTTTATTTCAATTATAACGCTTCATTTTTAAATGTATATAAAATAAATTGTATATAACATATTTACTTAATTTTATATTTAAGTTAAAAGCATATTTTATGGCATTTAATATAAAATATAATATTATTCAAATATATGCCAAAATTTTGCTTGATAGCATGTATTCGGAAAATCAAAATTTCAATGACTTTGTCGCATAAATCTGAGTAAATTTGTTGAATTGCATTAATAATGTTAGCAATGATAGTATCAATTGTTTGTAATTGATATGCATAGACTTGCAATTTAATATAAATTCAAAGTATTAAGTCTAAAGGTGTTAAATCGCACGATCTCATTGGCTTCGAATCGATCATGCAGTAACAAAAATCCGCAATAATAAAATTTGATAATTTGTACACATTGTTCAATGCTATAACTTTCCATAATAATTTGCCATATGTTTTTAAATAATTTACATGTAAATTTATAGATGTTGCTTTTATTCACTTGGTCGTTATAGTTTGACAAACGTTGAGCGCTTTCTATTGAACGATTTTGTATAAGAATCAAATTTGGAAAAATCTCCATTGGTAATTCAGCGAATTTAACGCATTAATTCGAATGAAACGATCTCTTTTGTGGTTAATCCTATTTGATATTTACGCTTTTTGTTAAGAAAAAGTACGCATGCAATCATCACATTGTCGAGAGTCCGCATGATTGTCGGTTGAATAAATATGAATTAAAAAATTACACGGCGGTGGATTGAGAATTACTCGGCGGCGATTGTTAGCCGAATGACACAAATAATGCAGTTACCGAGAAGTGCATTGAAAATGAAACCATTTTCCCGTAATTGTATGCAATTTACCTGTTTGTTCAGGCCGAGAGCTGCGGCCCACGGGGCAGGCCCGTAATTAAGTCGCTCCAAACTACTTTTTATCACAATGTGCTTCTTGTGGTGCAATCGCCCTCAGCAGACTTCCCTCGTAATAGCCGCGGCAATAAAATTTGATTGAGCAGATCGTTAATATCGCCGATTGTTCGGATTTGAGCGAGTCGTTAAAGCGCCGGACTGAGCGACGTATATCGAAGCGTAAATCAGTAATATCGCGAGTGCGCTATAAAAGGCATTGTCGGTGTGCGTCCAGCAGCTGCCGGCAGGATCATTTAACTTCGTAAAAGGCCATTAAACGAGACCGCACAAGATGCCTCGAATTATGAAATATTATTTTCAGCTTCTGATCTGCGGGCAATCTGGCTGAAAGCTCTTCATCAGGATCTGCGATCCATCCCAGCTATACTTCGAGATCAAATCGATCATATTCAAATGCCACTAACCGTATGAAGCCCGGTCAAAGGATTAATTTTTGCACCTGGCTTGCATACCATGACCATTTCTTTGTTTATTTGCCTGAGAGTTTAGCTTTGGACCTCAAATACACTTTGCGATTCTATATGCATGCGGTACTTATTAAACAACATAATAAGCTATTTTTGTTTCGAAGTTGGCCCATTTGGCGTGTAAGGGGGGTCTTTATGGTCATTTTTTGGTCCCGCGTGTTTGTCGGCCTTTTTTTCAGACACAGTAAACTCTACCGATGGAAAGATCATCGCGCGTTCCGGTTACCTCCCAGCTATGCGAGATTCGCGCATTCATCAATTTTTAGACTTTACAGAACAATACCACCACGAATTTTCATCGAATCATGGAAGTTTATGGTGGTGATGTGATAAGTCGACAACATATCATGAAATTGCTTAGATTGTTCAAAGAAGTCCGTACTGGTACTCTACGATGAGGCAAAAAGTTGGAGACCATCAGTGATTTCTGACAAATTTATGCAAAAAATGAAGTACAAATGCGAAATTATTATATATTAAAGTATTTTTCGTTCCTATATAAATGTTGTAACCTTACTTTCTGGATGACACTTTAATAATTATACTTAAAAGTTATAAATTTATAAGAAAATATCAGCATTAATAAAGGATGATTTAAGATATTGAGCCAATTGAATGCACTTAGATAAGCAGTATCTATATTCAATTACATCGCACAGATTGAAATATCTCGAGATCCCATTGACAGTACTTAATGTTGCAGATTTAGCAAGATGGCACTCAATCAAGCATTATCAAATCACAGTTCAAGCACCTCAGGCTCGACTAATTCAATAATATTATGACTATATCACAGTGTTATTAAGAAATTTTGTACGTCTCAATGGACAATTCAATAACAGAAACGGTCCCCAGTGTTGATTGTCGTCGTCCATTGTGCTGATTGAGTCGAATTGTCGACCGTCTGAAGGTTGAACAAAAACGTTCGTCAGTCACGGATGGACGTTAATCGAGTCGAGGAATTTTTATGTGTGATTTCTCGATAACGGATTACTTAGGGATGCGGAATATTTACATCGTCGATTTGAATTCGGCGCTGTGCGGCCCTGCAAAAGAAACAATCTTGCTCGCGAGCATCGTTGGAACTAATTAGCCAATTAAGGGCCATAACTCGAGATGCCTTTGATAATTATGATTCTTCAAACGTCCGTCGACGCACCACACTTTGGGAGCCTTTTATTCTCATCGGATATTTGTGTGAGTATTTTTCCGGTGCGGCTAATGGCGTGCGTTGACAGACGCAATGGACTACTGATAGACGTTCAATGTATTTTTAAAAGCTTTTAATTTTTTGTCCCAAGGTACTCGAACTTGTAACTACATGCTCAACATCGAAGAAAACATAATACGAATTATTACAATTATGTATTGTGTTTCTCCTCTTGAATATTAGGGGACGAACAAGTATTCGCGTATTTCGAAACCTTAAACAATCAAGGAGTTATCAAAGCAAAGACTGAGATCCGCATGAATTACTATGCAAACGAATTTAAAACTTATCGAAAATAATTCACTATGAATCAATGAAACAATCGATGAAACAACATATCTATTGTCAACAATTAGAATGTTTTGCATCGAAAATTAAAAGAGAAACGTCCGTATTTCATATTCAATAGGAAGAATACGATACTACTTCATTATAAAGCAAAATTTATCCCGGATAAAATACTGGGATATATTGAATAATCCTCTTCGTTGAATGGTTAATTAATTTTATAATATTGTATAGTAGAACCTGGATTTTTATTGTTATGGTTCAAGTTCAAATGGATTTGCAACAATAATTGACATATTAAAAAACAAGGCAGATGAGAAACCACCACATGAACAACTATTTCACTAGAAAAGTCTAGATAATTGCATAATAGGGATTAATAATGGTATTAAATATGTATTAAAATACAATAAATCCTTTTTTTGTTGTTAGGGATAGTACCAGCTAGTATTTAATTTCGCGCGTTTTTCAGGTTTCATACTCAAAATTCAAAGCGAAATAAAAATTAATAGAATGTCATACATCGTATTTGCACGAGCTTCAATTATTATAATTCAAATACTTAATATGTATAATATAAAAGCAAATTTATACGATAATCGAATTCATCGCGCAAAATTATTCTTAAATTATTATTTTTTTAAATCAACTGTCGATATTATAACTATGAGTATAATATGGTTTATTGATGTTTTTAAATACGGAAAAAAACATGTAAAAATTGGACTTTAAATGTCGCCAAATGGTTTTTGACTTCCACACGTTTGTCGACATTATGTCGTCAAAATTTCAAACTTGTGTATATATTGTACCATGTTCTATTCATGTTATATTTATTATAATTATCATATATATGTGTTTGAAATTCATATACTCATATTAAAACTTTTGAAAAACGCAAATTAAAAAAAGCAAATAATACAATCAAACACAAAATTTTTTTTACGACTGTATTATTTCTAAAATACTAAATAAGTGCCTTTTATACGTTGTTTCAATATTGTATCGACCAAAAAACTGATAAAGAAACGTTTTATTTTAAATTTCGAATATGAAACCTGAAAAACGCGCGAAATTAAATACGAGCTAATGTTATCCCTAACAAAAAAAAATCGAGTGGAAATGGTTAATATAATTATTTCAATCATGTATGTATCTATTCTTATAATATGATATTTGATGTGCAATTAAGTACGATTTATTGGTATGTGAAATCATTGATTGCCCGAATCTCTTTTAATGAATTTTCCCTGTTATAATTATGCTCTTATTTTACATCATTATGCAACTCGTCGGTGGTTAAATGCGTTCGCAATAAATGATAATATGTTTTGCTTGATTGATTCGATCGTGCACGGTGATGATTAAATTCCGATGGAATCCTTATTAGCATGATTTCCCGTGTTGCATTCGTTGCGCCGTGTGGGTCCATCAATATCGTATTATCACCCAATAAATTGGTTGTTGGTACATCGCTCCGGACACTTTTAGATCGATTTAAATATAGTTGAGCAAGAGTCTAAAATGTCGCCCATAACACGAGTCCAACACAATTGTGACAAGCTCTTAAGCGCCGTTGTTACTTGCGCCAAAAGCGTCCATTAACGGTCCATAAATAATGCTCATTAATTCGTATGTAAAAGCGATTTTGATTTACGGCCCATTCTGTTAGCATGTCTTACGAGGCCCTGTCAGCGTCAAAGCAAAAAAGACGTATAAATCTATCGGCAACTCGCATTTGTGGACGCTCTCATGCGTTATTTAGATATGTTAAAATGGCGTGATGATGTATGCGGCATTTTTGAGATTATTTTTGAGCGCTTCAGATCCTCCTTTTTCATTTCGCGCCGATAAATAGCGCTTAAAAGTCGAAATTTCAATATGAAAAGATCAGATTTAGATGACCTTTCGAAATTTTCCGGGAGTCGATGCATCGATCGTAACTTTGACCGAGACAAATTCGCCAGAATTAACGTCGTCGTCATAATTTCAAAGAGGAATCGCGTGCCTCCAAGACCACAGTGGTCGAATTAAGCTTGTTGTGCAGATGTCATAAATTGACCAATTAGTGGTGTCGACTTCCGAAACGATGCCATTCGTTCGGAACCGCAATTGCATCCGACTGTCCTCAGGTACGCGATGCTCCGTCCTAACGTCGGCGACGCTAAAAAAAGCTCGCTGAATAATTCAGAGCGTTTATTCAGTCGTTAAAGCTCTTTATTCTCATTCGAATTGCTGCTTTATATCGGATAATTCGATCCCCCCCATGTTGGTTTTATTCGATCGAGCTTTACGATCATTTAAATTGCATTTTTTACGAGTACGAACCAAAATTAAATTTCGTTACGCGTATAAATATTTAATAATTGATTGTGTTTTACAAGCAAGCTATATAATTTACATCAAACGCACGCGGAAATTCAATACATTTACGACTCACATACGAGACGTACCGTTCCGGTCCCGAGGAAATGCTCAAATCTCTAATTTTAACACTTTACAGTCCGGGTGATACTGCAGACAATGCATAAAACTCTTTCGTATTAAAACGATTTAAATATTAATACATATTTGTACTATCACCTCTAAAAAAAATATTAAGACATATTTGTACTATTACCCCTAGAAATAAATTTGAATCCATATCAAGTTTGTGCAACTGTAAAGAGTTGATGATGGATTACTTATAGTTTTTATACCGTTTATGAAGAATGTATTATTTACATTACTTTATTATATTGAATATAAATAAATGCTAAAAATCTTGAATTGACTGAGAATGTCTCAGAATTTAATCTATGAACCCGTTCAAATATTAAACTGTCCAGATATTCCAGAGAAAGCTATCGACCAATTTAATTTATACTCCAAAATGGTTGTTTTTATCGCGTATGATTGACGTTTATATGTATGTATTTTACAATATATTAATTAACACTTTAGTGACCGCTGACGCATATATTGCGTCCTCAGATGCGTCCAACTTTAATCGTCGATAAAAACCACGGCGTTTAATTTACGATTCAAAATTTCAATAGAAGATAGCAGTACGAATAAATGAAAAATTAATTCATGATGAAATATGTTCATCTTTTTTTATTTTTAAGGGATGTAGATCATTTTAAGCTTAATAGTATTTCCCGGATAAATCAAAACTATTTTTTATTTTAATTTTATCGTCTTTTACTCTTATAAATGATCTACAATTAATAAATAGTAATATTAAATGAATTTAAGTATTATCAGTGATTCTCAACCTTCTAAACATATTTTTATTTTAAAAAAAGTGCAATAAACTCTATATAACTATTTAAGCGCATTTTTTGATTAAATGAATTTAAAAACTTACGTTTATTTTTCATCAAAATTTAAATACATTTGTATTAAATAATTATTTAAATTTTCATAAAAATTTATACAGCAATAAAAAAGTTATGACGGTTTTAGTAGATTGCGCTAAAAACCGCGACTTCATTTTAAAGCCATGTTATTTTTTTACTTCAAATTATTTTTGATTATATAAATGTCTTCATATAATAAATTTGATTTTAATTCATCCGCTATACCAAAATATCATATACATCTACAACAATTTATTTATTACATAAATCCTTCAAATTTGCATAATATTACTTTGGGTCCAAGATCGATGGATCTATACAAAAACATTTATGAAAAAAATGGATCATAATCGCCAACAAATGAAGCAGTATAAGTATTATAAAGCTAGAAACGGTGTACTTAGAGTGATTCACTCTCGCAACACTCGATCTTCTATGATCAAAAACCGGTTCCAGATTAAATACCCTCCAGTCGAGCAGCTGATGCCGACTTGACATATCTATCTTAGTCCAACTGGTTCAGCTATTTCCCATATAAGATACGTCGGGGCATTGTTGTAAAAGATGAGAATTTGAATCGCCTATTGAGCGATTATTCTCGATCGACCGTGCTGTAATTGAAGCTGCCGAAAAAAAACGCAATGTACCCCGACAAATGAGGCCTTATCGTATTGCGAAATTAAAAACGAAGTTTCTCAACCGTATGTTAATGCCAATATTGACGTATGGGTGTGGTCTGAGAGAGCTTTAATAATAGAAAGATTTCGACGAGGCGTAGAAAGTGCGGTTGATGTAAATAAACTATTGTAAATACCGTGCCATTATAATTTGTTGCTTGTTATTCTACAAAATGCTTAAATCTTCGAAATCTATAAAATATTGATCCTTTCCAATCGCATTTTTTATTTTGTGTAGGGGTAGTGCTAGCTTGTAATTATTTTCGCGCGTTTTTCAGGTTACATAAGACAATTGTTGAAAGTTTTTAAAGTTTTATTTATTGAAATTATCGTAGTTGCGTTTTGATAACAACATCATCTCTGTTTGAAAAATATTTTATCATGCATTAATAGAAAAATGTATTATTATCCAAAAAACACAAAAATGTAATAGCTGCAATTGAGTGGAATTGACGAAAAATCAACACAGCAGCCAAGAGTAAAAAATGTCACAGATAGTTTGTAATTTTGTACGCCCAGTTTTTGCGAAATTCGATTCGAAATGATGAAAATTGAATTTAAAAACAGGATTTTGTGAAATCGTTCAATTGCAAGTCATTCCGAAACTAGCCTCGGCGCTAATCTGAATCTGTAAAAAATGCCTATTGTCATCGTTCAATGGCGAATTTTTTGCTATCCATAGCAGCATAATTTGTTCACGAATACACAGAAAATGATTAAGATGATTTACGATTTGAATAATGCGAAGGAACGCCGATTTGGACGCATCGTTCGTAAGAAAATGATGGACTTCCGACGATGATGCGCGCCGATGCTAATCGTTTTTGGCGAAAATGCATATTGCAATTAGGCTCGTTTGGTATTCGTGCAGATGATTAGTACTTATGCGATTGAAAAATGTTCTTACCGGAACTCGGTCTGTCGCTGTAGCGCGTGCAATAGACCCAGGCTGGCCATTGTTGGTTGCCTTTGTCGCCGCCTGAGGTTTTCGAAGAACCTCCGTCGTCGGATCCCGTCGCGTATCCTCCGGTGCCTCCCTGTGTCATGCCTTGAGATGAGACGGTGGACGAAGCCGTCGATATTGAAGAATTTGCTGAATCCGGTCGTCTGTGCAGTAGATCGACCTTGTTCGCGGAAAAGCCAAAATCTTCCTTGGAAGATATGCCTCCGTGCATCGAATTGTCTTTGAAGATTTGCGGTTTGATCATTTGAGGTAGAGAGGCGACGGTGTGACTGAGTTTTCCCAATGGTGCGAATTTAAAAGACATTTCGGCTGTGGGAGAGATGGGTTCGTCGATCTTCCGAGATATCTTAGAATCGGACGCACTTTTTGCTAGTTCATACGGTTTGTACAAAATGCTTTGTGTCGGTCCGCCGGACTTGGGTCCTTCTTTTTTGTTGGTAGTCTTTTTGATAGCATTTAAGCCGAACTCCGGCCGAAGGATGTTCGAAATTGAGAAATTTAGATTTGCAGAATCCTCATCGATGGCGTTTTCCTGCGGAATTTCATTCCGTGGAAGGACATCTTTGGGAAACGGGTCGTAGACGGACAGGGGATAGTCGTAGGGACGATGCATGCCGTTAATGATAAAACCGTTATAATACGGATGGTAGAATAGGCTTTGATTGTCTCTGTAGGCCTCCAAGGGGTTGGGGATCGTCGGAGTGACGTGTGACTTTCTGTACATGATCGGAGATTTGGGCCTGTCGTATTTGTACGGGATGATACTGCAAGTGTACGGTTTCAGGGATCTATCGTTCGGATTGGGATTAGAATCGGTCGACGGAACTTTGTTGGGTACCGGTCCTGGACTATTGGCTTGATTTGGACTGCAGCGATCTTCAAATGCCATTTTTATCCAATTTAAAATTCAATAACACTTCTAACAAGACATAATTCTTCCAACTGGAATCCAATATCTGCAAAAACGATCCAGAATTAATCCAACAACCCAATAAGAAATTATAATACCAAAATCAAACTCCCAAACTGAACATACGCGTATTTAAAAAACAATTTGAATAAATTTAATCCATAAACATGATCAAAAACAATTTATTTCATGCCCTGCTTACAGCGTACATTGCGATTTATTAGGCCTAAGGCTTTACGTACAACCGAGCGTACAGCATAATTACGCAATACGTTTTTTTTATTATTTCTTCGACTAAAATTACAGTATTTTTTTAAAAAATTCAACAACAAATTCAAGCAATAAAATAATTATTATTACGGGCAAAAATTTATAGCAAATCCTGCGCATGCTAAAGATAATAATAATTGCGTTTCATATGTAATAATACATCGGATATACATGTCCATTTAGATAGTTTTTATAGCTTCGTGAGAACTTAGCATTAATTTTTTATAATTTAGAACAATGCCGCAATTACACTATGAAAAGAAATGGAACAATAACAATGTATAACGTGCACGACGTTGAAATCGTTTGATAAATTGATACAGGTCATTCTTGATTCGATTCAAAGCATATATTTTCATACAAGATTAATAGCAATGTATTTGAAATGACTAAAAAAAAAATACATGCGAAATAGGGTTATTGCGGATTTAAATCACTTTATTATTCAATTTAACGTCCGAAAAAATGCCAAACTTCTGCCTGAATTAATTGTTTTAATTAATTTATTAAAAGATTTTATGAAAAAATGTCATTTTAAGCGTGATTTTAAAATGTAATACTTACAATTTTAGTGTGGATTTGTTTATACGAAATATTCGTTGCACGGCAATCACTTGATACATAGACACAGTACACGTGCACTTCACAAAATCGATGATTTTAAAAGGATTTAACACTGATTCGGCGAGGAACGTCACGCATGTGTGACGGGCAGAATGTGTGTCATCGAGCGGAGAGCGCTATGCAGTTGCCCTCTCGACGGTGCGACCGCAAATAGCTGTCGGTTCTGTCCGGTGCGTTGACAGCTGCGAGCCACGCCCGCGGCGCGGAGTGGGAGACATAAGCCCCGCCCATCGCAATCGATTCTCCCCATTCATCAAAATTCATTGACTGTCCGCACATTAGCGCTTATCAATATTTCAGTGACAATCCTCAAATATTAATAAGCTTATACAAAAAAAATGCTTTCTGTCAAAGTACTCACTCGCGCAACGAAAGAATAATGTTTTCAAAGCTACATTGATAATGTAAACAGTCGACACGATTATTTTTTTTTAAGAATAAAAAATGATTTTGCTTGATATTGAAACTATTCAATTATAACACATATAAAACAGGTTGAACCTACGTTATAAAGAGTTCATCGATTCAGAACTCCGGAAAAGGAGTCTCCTTGACCTCAAACCTCACCCTTGCGCTCCAGCCAGGGTTGAACAAACTTTCGGCGATAAAAATCACAGTCCGGCGATAAAAACGAATTCATCTCTAATCCTGGCGATTTCCATGCCGTATGCAAATCAATATCGCTTTGATAATTTTTTTTGGTCGTCGTCGTGATTTGTATCTCTTCTCGGCTATACACATCTTCATTATTATATTTAACGCCTGCATCACTTTAGTTGTTATTATGGCTTGTAGAGTCACGATTGTATATTTGTACGAGCTCGCAGCGTCGCCGCGGACAGTGATTTATAACCATCGGCGATAAAATTTTATAATATAATTATCGAACGCCGACTTGGCATTATTTACGATAATGGTCGTTTTACTTATAAATGCGAATTTGACTACCAATGATTTTGTAAGAGGAGGTTTTGTTTTGTTTATTGTTGTTGTTTTGATCGACTGCAATAGTCGGAGAACAATCAGATATGCAAAACCTTTTGCTTCAATTTTTTCATGATTCTACCTTGCTGTTATTTGCAATATATTGCAATGAAAGATTGCAATAAAAGAATGCAATATTTTGCAATTCCAATTGATACAGTCAATTCTCGACTTACGAACACCTCGACATACAATTATTCGGACTTACTAAAGAGGGCAACATTTAAATAAGATGCGTGTCAAAATTAAATTCATGCCCGAATTTAACATATTCAAAGACTTTTGTTGGGTATAAATATAGCTAGATTTATATTGAAAGCACTTTTGATTTGTATCATCATCATCATCATCATGGTGCAATCATAAGCAGTCCACTGTAGAACTATGGGTCTCTTCAATATCCATTCATAGAACTTGATTTATATAAATCTTTACAGATTTACTTGTTTTAGTTTAGTTCCTTTGAAGCAAGTCCCTACGCTCTTCTGTATAATCTTATGAAGTGCAGAACCGTAACAATGACGTGGCAAAGCAGGCGTATGCCACGGGCACAACTGGGCTTGGGGCGCAAAACCTAGAATACCGACTCGGTTGAGAGTTGCACATGGTTTTTATTTTACTCGATCATTCTATTTTACATGAACCGACACTGATTGACTCTGTACGTTTTTATAATACATCCTCTTCTCTCATTGGGCCTACCCAACCGACATAAGCTCGCAATAAAATAAAGACAACAATATTTTCGACCGATTGTAAAGTTTAAATAACCCACCCGATCAGTCTTCTTCGGACAACTTCATTTTGTAATGAGAGTTCTTAATCATTCTGTAGACATATTCGGGTGTGGCATCTGATCGCAAGGCGCTCATTCGTCATATCTACGGTCCGAAAAGCGGACCGATTGGACATACAAACCTTGTGGCCACTTCGTCCTCTTTTCGGGCTTTTTGCGGCATTTTCTATGATCTGTACGATCCCGTTAGCAATGTAGCGTATGGACACTTTCTATCATAGTATTTTTTATACAACAGTAACCGCCAATAGTATTAGTTAACTTAACTTAAAAAATAATTAGATTTCCGGAGGGAGGGGGGTTAAGTTAAATGTTTGCCACGGGCGCTTCATACCCTAGTTACGACTCTGATGTAACATGACATCCATTCAAATAGATAAGATTTTCTTATATGAAATTAGTCTACCGCAACCACGAACCGAACCGCATGTTCGGCGCTAGTTTGAACTTAACAGTTGTGGCAGAAAGATTACTAATCCCTATAAGCATTGAACAGGAGTTAGGAAGGATTGTAAGTCTATTCTCAAAGAAACAAAGTCGGCAAAAAGCATCAAACCATATATTATTGTAATATTTGCCAAGAAAAGCCGGGTATGCATCTTGGCAATGGTTTTATGAAATACACACAGCAAAATTACAGAGATAATATTTAAGAAATCAATACACAATAATAAGTTAGAAGTAATAAATTCGCCATTCGGTTTATTAGTTTGAACATTTTCTAGTTTTGTATGTTCATGTTTATTTGATCATATGAAAATGCATTCTAACTGGAATTTAAAATTCTGATACAAATTTATGAATATTTAAAAAAAAGGTTTGTATCAGCTGATTTTCTGTCCATCTCTTTTATGCTGTTTACGATTGTATTGTTTGCTTAAAAAGCAGTATCGAATTGATCCATCTGTCTCTTTCGCGCTCGAGCGACCGGATCGAAGAGCTTATGCGCTCTTCCCTTTCTTTCTCGAGCTATATTTTCGTGGGAGGAAACTAAGTATTGTTTATTCGCTTGTTTCTGCTTCGGTGAACAACCAATTCGTTTTAAGTGGAAAAGTAAAACGTTTCGATTTAACATATCAGTGATCTTGTTCGGCTCGAAAATGGCGCTTGTGAAGGATCGACAATAACCACGATAATCACAACACTCTTTATTATGTTAGTCTTCACGGCGTGTCAATTTGCCGGTGGATGTTGGGTGTCTCATCGGACGAGATCTATTCCCGGATAACTTATCTTCGTGTCACTCTAAATATACACGCAGGGTCACGCCGAACACCCAAATTATTTTTGCCACTTAACATCCACAATCGTTTACATGTCAAAACACTCCATTAATATCTTTCTATTATTTCTATTCAAATTTATTCCATTAATTCGCTGTACATAGCGAATAATACAATTTGGCATTAATCATTTTTCATGTGAATTTTTTTCATTTAAACACACCATAAAGAAAATCATCAATTATATACATACAACATTAAAAAATCTTAATTATTTCAGTGGCAGCCCTTATCATGCCGGAGAAAAATTGCTTGAATAAATATTATTTGTTTGCATTTTTCACCACGACCTTCTATAAATTGTAACAGCAGATACAATCGTCGCGTAAACGCGTCAACTGTCAACACTATCGGACGTCACTCAAATGTAACATTTGCTTTAAGGCCGACACTTACCATTAAATTAATTATAAATTATTTATGAAGTATGCCTTAAACATTATGTTTAGTGTACAATGAATCGGAAGTACTTTACATTGGGTTTAAACAATTATTTTTATATTTGAACAGTTCCAAAAACAATTTGTTAATATTGTATACACTTTCCGACGGAAGACAAACTTTTGCAAATTATCACATTGTTATATACTTAAAATATAATATAAAACTCCACTATTTATTCCCTTAAAAATAATTTATTTTGAAGGGAATAAATATTTTTATTCCCTTAAAAATAAAATATTTTTGTCAATAGCAAATCAAAAAAATGCGTTTATATGCATTTTATTTGTAGATAACTAAATAATTGCAAAGAAATAAATTGTGTTTGATGCAATTTTTTGCAATTTTTCCGTCAAATATTTTATCAAAAATCTATTTTATAAAATTGCCATAATTCAAAAGGACCCCCACCGATCATGGATTATTATAGAAAATTAACTGGTTTGGCTTACATCCTCAAATATCACACATAAAATAACAAATACTTGACACAATAGATCCAAGCCAATGAAACGGCATTCTTCACAAGAGCAAGCGGCATGTGGTCTACGAATTCTAGTTTTTTAGATGGACTTTAAATTCAAATGATTGAAAAAACGGATGAAAGCATTTTCTCAAAGAACCCATCTAGAAAAACCTGTACTCGCCGAACGATTATTTATTTAATTTATTAATAAGATATTAAATATGCCATAAAATAATAAGTAGCACATCATACATTGTTTCTGAATTGAAGATAATTCCTAAAGTAGTTTATTCATAGGCGAGCCGCATCCGCGCACCGTTGCATATTTTAAGTTGCATTTTAATTCGAGACAATTATGCGCGAGTATGTTTTATTTATAGATGCATCTAGTCGAGTGCATTTTGTTCGTCTTGTGTTGGTATAAAATAAGAAGAGGACGAGCTCAAGCACAGCCACAACCACAAAAGGCTAAACATGCAACGGCCATATGCAGCTAAATGAATTCATTAAAAATTATCCATTACTTGTGCGTCTTCCTGCGCTTCCCCGCGCTTCCATGACCCTCCGCTCCCTTTCCAATAATTGAAGGGAATCAGCTGAATACAAAACACTATTCACTCTCGGCTTAATAACCGCTGTGTATCGGATGGCTCAAAAAATATCAATTAAAAACATACTTGTGGACAACCCTTGAAATAATTCTTAAATAATTAATATTAAATGAATCTGACAATCAATTGCATACGATGAACGCATTAAGCTTGGATCATATTGTTATTAATAGTTAAAATACTTTAAAAAAATTCGATGTTATTATATCTAAAGATAATAGCTCAGTCAATAGATTCATCCTAACTTTTCTATATATAAAAGGTATTCAATTTATAAATAGTTTAGGAGTTTAGGATTCTGCATCCGATTCTTAACTCAAACATATTTAATTCAAATCTAAAAGAGATGACATTACTGACCACATTTTTAAAACACAATCATGCTAATACATTTGGAATATTGTATACAGTATTATATACAATACAGTATTGGAGTTGCCTATAAAAAATCGCATAAAAAAAGACTCGAACTACATAGAAAATTAAGGGATAGGTTCCATTTGTGAGGTACTAAAAATTGCATAAAATGTTTATAAATAAAAATACTACACATTTATCTTAGAATTGCTTAATTAAAATCTATTTAACTCAAAAATATATACACGATACATTTATTCGTCATCCTTTTGTGTTGAAATCGGTTTTTTTTTAAATGTAATCGCTGATTAACCCCTTAAAAAGGTAAGACACACAGAGTTGTATCCGAATTCCAATGATTCAGAAAGAGAATTCTTACACGTTGAGCGTACATCATACGATTGTATAGATCGTTAACCCAAATTTATCGACTAATAAAGATATGTGAATGATATAATTAATCGATTTCAAATGCATTGTTTATGTTTACGCAAAAAAATTACCGAATATTGTGTGTTATTGATAGTGTTTATTTATTAAAATACAAGTTTCATCCACACTGCAACGGTCCTGGTAAGTAAGTGGATTTATACAGACAGATAAACTTTGATCTCTATAGAAAAATGAGGGATAATTTCCTTTATTTTTGAAAACCGCACAACTTTAAAATCGCATCAAAAAGATCAGCATAAAAACAAACCCAAGTGTATATTAATATTTTAAATGAATTTGTGACAGTTTTATTTCTAAACAAGTCTCACAGACCGTGGAATGTCTTCTCGAATTTTAATTTAAAGAGTAATACTTTGGTTTTAAAAAACATACAATTTAATCTGTATAATTATTTCAGAGTTTTAAGATTGAAGCGGTAGAAAGAGGAGTTCAATTTAGACAGTGATCCGAAATCTAAATACTGTACCAAACGGCGAGAGTAACGACGAAATTCGAAAAAGAGAAATCGTGAAGTGTTCAAAAAGTAAAGATGAGATTGAAGGGTGTATAAAAAAGAATTTAATTGTTTAGGCAAACAATAAATAGCATAGTTCAACGGAAAATACCATATACAGTGATGCATACTCATAGATTGGCAACCACTGATCGACATAGAACGCTAATAAATTGACATAACATTATAGATAGAAATATGTATTTGAAGATTGGCGATCTATGCTATTTGGCTTGATAAAATACTGATCAAAATTTAAGAAAAAATATTCAGATTGATAATAAAGAATTATTTTCTTATTGGCGTCGAAAACAAGATTGTCGCGATGTTATTTACTCTTGGGCATACGCAATCGGAATAGAAATAATAGTGAATGAAAACGATCCTGGAGATGTACATTACTAGAGGTATTGAGAGGTATTGACTGAATTGACTTTGAAATAGTGGATAATCTCGTTATTGAAACATACATTATTAATAAATGGCTATAACTATTAAATGAAACACACTTTACAATTTATATTTCTTTGATAAATTTGTAATTCAATGCATCTGTTTTATTATTATGTTAGGCCTTGGAAAAAAAGCAATAAAAACATGGGGAATACAGATAAAAATGAATATTTTTTTAAATTCGTTAACAAATTATATTTCATATGCATTTTGTACTCAAGATTCGAAAGCATTGCCATAATTGTGATGTTGTTGATTATATCAGCTATATTTAGAATGATAATTTAATTTAGGCAAATTTAATCCAAATTAAATATTATATTCTATAAATATTTTGTTTGGACATCTATTACCGCGTGCATAAAAAGCAGTAAATTTTTATATACACATCTCTTTCTGTTTCGGCTGTTATTTGGAGAATGCAAGCTAAAAAAGTGAGACACCATCGATGACCGGTTCTGTTTTTTGACAGCCAATCATGCAAGTTAAATTGATTCGAAACGGCGAGGCGCGATTGGTCGAGATTCGAGCCCGGCTCGGTCATTGGGCGACGCGTTCGACGAGGGGCGTTCCCCGTAGGCAAAGCAATAAATTGAGTTGTTGACACTCGCACATGAGGGTGGCGGGGGTGGGGGTTGAGATGCGTGTGTATGGGTGTGTGTGTAATTACCTGTTGTGGCAGCTCGAGAGCTCGACAACTCGTTAACCAAAGCTGCACTGCGCCACATTTTCGACCCGGACTGCAATTCTAATTTTAAATCTGTTCACCTGCATAAATGCATTGCATCGATTATGCTATGGGCTCTATGTTTATTTCGATTGAATTCATCCTTTACAAATAGACATCGATAAATCATTTAACCCTTATGTACGCGCATTTCTAAACTTTAAATATGCAGCGCTGATCTTTTTAATCTTCCACTTATCCAACGCTGCTTAAGAACACTTGCATGTGTAATTATTCCAAGTTGCTTATTAACAAACCCAACAATCATTCAATTAACGATTATCGTCCACACCAGAGGTTATCAAGACAACCTCATTAATGCGTATTATTCAAATAAATTAACTTTTATAATAAAATAACCCAACTGAATATATTTTATTTAGTATTTCATATACCTTAATATCTGTATAAACGTTTGATCTACAACATATATTATAATGAACATTGATAAAGATTTGTTACACTTATGATACAAGAACATTGAAATTTGATTTATCTGATCCGCAAATATAGATCAGTGCATTTAATATTATAATCATTCTTGGATTAAACACAATTGGCTCAAATATGGAATGGTTTGGGGTTGTCTTTCGAATTTGCAAGCTTTCGAAGCGTCTTCGGTCCATGGTGAGATTGCAGCCCCGACTTGAGACGAGTCGCTGCTGGTTATACCGAGGCGTTTAGTGCGCAGGTTTGAAATATAGTTATTAAAATGAAGCGTCTGGTGGGAAACTGGTTTCGGCGGACAGCTAAATAGCGATGTTGCTGTTTATGTTAGCATTGTGGGTCGGTTCGAAGCTCCGGTCCGAGTCAATCATTCGAAGAGGCAGCCATCAGGTCGCCCGTCTTGCTTCACAATTTATTCGCAAAATTAAGTTGCCAGTGCTGATGCCTCGCTCCATAGTGCAGTGCTAATTTGGCAACTTGCGAACCTGCAAAACACCCGAGACTCTTTTTTACAATAAACAGCGTCACTCGCAGCTTTTTTGTACAACAAGACGTCTAACAAACCATTTACATACATCACTCAATAATTTATCGAAGTGCGGCTATCGCTTTATTATCGCTGATGCGATCGGAGAGGAACAAAACTGAAATTTGTCCAATGGAGATGTTGCCTGAATAATATAAAACAATCTGCGAGCAATCAAAGCTGCATTTTAAATGATAATTGTCAGAATCTTAATTATAAACAATGAAATTTAAGCACATTTAGGGGTTACATGTTTACATACAAAAGCAAATTTTCTTTAATTTTTTTTAAATATAATAACACCAAAAATTATTCAAACTTTAAAGCATATAAAAAAGCAATATTTAAACAACATTTCATTAAAATTTTCATTTAAAAATATTGAAAATTCAGCCATTGACACTTGGATTTTGGACACCTTTAAAAAAAATTATATCGCGATGGTCAGAATAATTCATAATAGCTTTATATGATATCAAAAATCTATATATTTTCTGTTAGTAAATGAGTATCGTTCATGATTGAATGAAATATTGTTAAAAAAAATAATTTTTGGGCACAGTTCTATGCAAAAAAATACAATTTTCATTGTGTATTGTCTTGTATCCTTCGTTCAATCACTAATCAATCATATCCAGAAGAAGTATGCAAAATTTTCATAAGATTGATGCATTCAAAAATAGAATTTTGAGGATAAGAGCGATTTAAATGCGACACTCCTAACCGGTCGAACCAAATGATCGAAATTTTAAAAGACTCTCCCTCCTATAATTTTATTCCGATTGACTTGAAACTTTGGTAAAACATCCTTGATATGTTGTACTATTAGATGAATAAAATTTAAAAATTGCATTTTTTTATATGATTGCAATTTATTATGTTTACACCATATTAAAAAAAAACGGATCTATGGTTTATATTTCAAAAACTGATTCGTGAAAAAAAGATCCCTTTAAAATGAAAATATCATTGATAAAAACCAAAAAACATTGCTGACGCATGGTTTTATGGCGTACTTATTCCTCCCTAATATTTAAACCATTCCCTTCTTTCGTTTGTGATATTTAATGGGAATTTAGTGGGTTTAATCTTCAATTAAATTTTATGAACACTCAATAGTGCACATAACAAAGGCTTCGAAAATAATACACAATTTTCCGTATTATTTTAATGACTCATCATTAATATTAATCATATTTTGCCATACCCTAAATAGTATTCCTATTATAGTCCTAAATTTTATGTCCATTGGCTAGCATCATATTTTAAATATCATATTTTTGAGATATCCTGTGATAAATCAATTATGTTATTTGCTTAATTATCTTGATTTTTTTAAATTTATCTTGGGTCACTTTTGCTGTTGCATGAGACCATCGCCAACTTCTAATTGTTTGCCATAAATTACCTTTTTTATGAATTCTTCTTTCATTTTGTCTTATTGTTCGCAGTGCCATTGTGCTGTGACTGTTACCTGGTTTTAGCATTTCAAAATAAATATAACCCACTAAATACACAAAGAAAAATAATTACCGTTAATGTAGGCTGGGTTATTGGAATAGGTATTTTTTAGATATACATGAGACGTTTCTTATCTTCCGTCATAATTCTTGTTAAACCCATCGGCCGATCATCAGTGCTTTAGTGAATCTGAAAACTTGTCTCTGAAATGTTTAATCTCAATTATGGTTGCTAGCATTTCATTGCAAAAAACGTTGAAAGTTGTTTTTTTTAGCCTAACTATAATGAAGGTCCGATTAGTGTCAGCAAACTTCTAAGTGCTCCACTTCTTTCAAAATGAATTCCTATGGACTGGATGAAGTTGATGACCTTGTATAAATTAATTGAGCGAGAAGACTTATCATATCTCAATGCATTTTGTTTGATAATTTCAACAATATCATCAACATCGTGAAACTGAAATAAATCTTCAATGTCAATTGCATCTTAAAAGCCTCATCTATAAAGTTGTCTAGTAAGATTTTATGTATTTCTGAATTTAAATGTGTTGTTTGTATTTTCAATCATAGTGTATTACATTCAGAATCCATCATAAAATGATTAATTCAATAAGCTTGATGGATATCATAATATGATTAGCTAATAATCCATCGATTTCGATAAGTCGAGCTGTCGATCAACCAACGTCAAAGACTTACTCTCTGATGTATCGTATCGTAATTATCGCAGCATTTATAAATTATGGCAACTTTGTAAAGTAACAAGGCGCAGAAAACGGCAAGGCTTAATAGATCCAACAGTAGGTCGAAATTGTAAAGACATAATTCAACGCCCTGGGCAAGACCTTGCGTGATGTCGTAAAATTACCCGCCTGATAAAATACAATCAAATCATATTTTTGCCGTGCCCCGAATTAAATCCGTTTATTGCATGGAATATTCATTTTGGGACTTTCCTTTCAACAATCACTCATTTATGCATCCATTGCCGTAGGAAATAAAGTAATACGAATCGTGAATATTTTATTAAATGGGAAATGCATACTGGCTTAAAATGGAAAAGTTAGTCATGCATTAACAATTATGCTGATAGAATATTCGTTAATCATAGCATAAAACTATAATTAAATGCCTCCATAAAATGCTTTGAATATGCGATTGACGTGACAAGATTCTATAAATCAATTTTAATGTATTATTTAAAGAGTCTGTGCGAATTTACCCTATTTATGATTATTAAACCCAAATAAAGATAATTTCATCATTGCTAAAAATCTTAAACTAACAACTTATAATAAAGATATCTGTTATCTTTTTCCAATTTTGCATTGAGATCCATGACTCAATGAAATCGAACGAAACATTGATTGCAATACGATCTCATTGGTATTCCACGATTCTTCTTAATGTGGAACTGGCAGAGTGCTCAATTAACGCAGTGCATATTGGATATTAGACCTCATTTTTGGCATTTCTGGACTTTCTCTTCTCTGTATAGAGGTGGTATGATCTCACGCGTTATCCAAGTAGGCAATTTCTTGCAAAATAACTCAATTTCAATCGCAAACGCCGCGGTCAGTCGGCTAGATGCTAGTGTGACATTACAGATAATCACTTCTCGGTAAAATGAAGCAAGTGGCAAACTTTTTAATTACATCGAGCCTATCATAAACGGCCCGTTGTGGAAATCGAAGCGTGGAACTCGCGTCGTATTTGCGTTATTAAGTGCGTGTAATCACCCGATGTTATGTTTTACTGGCAATTACGAACAATTACAATTACAATTACGACTAATGAATGCGTTAGCACCTCTTTGATGTGAGCCGGTGCATCTGACTGATGCTTTTTTGTTGCAATTTCAATAAGCATGCGATCCCGCTTCGGTGCATCGGGAGAGCCGTCACGGTCTAGTAACGGACCCGATCTAGCCACTTGGGATTACAAAATGTTTACAAGCAGATATCCTGTCGTCGATGCTGTTTTTTAAGCGAATGTCTTCTTGGCATGGACCATTGTGGCTTCGATTGCGTCGAGAGATCGCTTATCACGCTGGAGGATCTTCGTCTGAAGGTAAAATCGCCAGTCTGGGCAATGCAAAACCACAGATGTCCAACGCGGATGAAAAAAGAAGACTATTTTATTTCGATCGAATGATCAGTCTTATTTAATACAACATAGACAAGTACAATTTTACATAAATAGCAGCCCAGGTATCTCACATTTTGATAGTAAAAAGTAGCATCATCTGCTTGTTTCTTAAATATATACGTATTTGAATATCCAGCACGTATTAATGAAATTGTCTTATCAATAGTTGAACTAAAATATTAATATTTGAGTCAATAAAAGCGACTTTAACTTGACAATTTTTTTACAAAATACCAATATTTTCCCCTGTTAAAATGGATTGAAAGAATGGAAAAGATAGTTAAAGGTCAAAAAATAGATACCTATTTTTTTCTTGTATGCTTCTTGCTGCATGTGGTCGAGGGATATTAACAGGTATATGTCCCGAAGGTGATGTAGACCAGTGTTTTCCAATCGGTGGTTCATGGTCCGATTCCGGGTCGCAGAGACGCAAACAGTATGCCAAATTTAAAAAAAAAATCACCATGCAAAAATATTAAATCATAACATCTTTTCCAGCAGAAATGAGGTTCGAGAAAAATGTTTTTTCACGTCTATTTGAATTAAGAAGAACAATTTTTGGACGAGAATGGATGAGTAAACTCGCATATATGGCAGACATATTTAGTCTACTTAATGACCTTAACCTTTTTCTCCGGGGGTTTTGTATAAATATTTTTAAACTGAGAAATAAGGCATTAAAAATAATCTGGTTCATTGAAATTGTCGTATACAAAAGGAGGATTTATAAATGTTTCCACTTTTGCAAAAAATTAAATTGCTGTTGACGTCAAAGGCACTAGTACTAAAATTGAATCACTATTATCCCGAAAATGAGAATCCTCGTAGAGGAAATCTTTGTATTAATAATCCTTTCATGGGGCTCTGATATCCAAACATGAA
The DNA here is from genome assembly GCA_008973525.1 of Stenopsyche tienmushanensis. NCBI lineage: Eukaryota > Metazoa > Arthropoda > Insecta > Trichoptera > Stenopsychidae > Stenopsyche > Stenopsyche tienmushanensis. The sequence goes on from WACJ01000523.1 coordinate 760,747, forward strand.
ACATTAAGATTGCCTCAGTTTTTAGATATCAGTGGAATATGAATATCTTTAAGCTGTAAAGGTTGGCGAATTCTGATATAGGCAATCCTGTGTTGTTAACACATTATGAACTGGACTACGGGGCTTTGCGTAATAGATCATACGCCAAATTAAATCATAGTTATTGTTTTAAAAATGCTAACATTTAAGACATATTTAAAAACATATAGAGCGGGCCATAAAGTTTTGTTTTTTTTAAAATAACTATGAAAAAATATACAAATAAATGGTTATTTAAACAAATTATTTAAAAATAATATTGTCTAAATGGCCATCATCTTACCGCTGGCATTCTTCAAATCTAGCCCTTAGATTTTACAAAAACTTTTCGACACCAAGCTAGGGGTATGTTGATCATTTCTTGACGGATGTTCTCCTTTAATTGGAATATCGTCGCTGGTTTATTTACGTAGATTCGACTTTTAAGATAACCCCCTAAAAATTATCAGTTGGAGCTAGATCCAGGCTACGGGGAGGACATGGAATACCTCCTCTAAAGCATCCTCTGCAAAATTACACGGGTATACTCTTGTCATCTTGCTGCCTCCAAGCTCTATTATTTGAAACAAATCTCGTAATATTATCACATATTCTTCAGAATTAACTGTTACAGTTAGAGTTTTCAAAGACGTATGGATCATTAGTGGCATTTGAAGAGATCGTCGCCCAAACCGTAACCTTTGGAGAGTACAAAAGGAATAGATAATGCTTTGGAGAATATCTTTGCTGTTTTAATTTCGGAGTTTTCTTACCCCAAAATTTGATTTTGTATATTTATATTAATTTTTCGAAAATCTAAGGGTTAGATTTGAGGAATGCCAGCGGCAAGATGGCGACTATTTGGTCAGTATTATTTTTAAATTACAATTTTCCAAAATATTTTTGTTCTTATGAATAAGTCTTTTATTTGAATATAATCTGTATTATTTTTTCATGGTTATTTTAAAAAAGAAAAATTTTATGGCCCACCCTATATAAAGCATTTATATGGAAAAACATATACATACTTTATCAAATTCTACTTCGTACATAAAACCAAGGATCGTCAATGTACATTCAAAGAAAAAGGCCAAATTCTATTCATCTTCATCAAACAATCACCTCTTCATACGCTTGATATTGAAGGTAACATAGCCTACATTGTCTCGTCAGAAGATCCCTTGGGTAGACGTATTAAAAGACATTTTCACAACTATATTGATAGAGACTTCGCGTAGATTTTATTGATAACTATGTTGTTTTAACTGAAAATAGTTTTTTTTCGTCCAATTGAGACGCTCAAACTTTTTTAAATTATAACAACCGTGTTGTTACAACAAAATTTATAAAAATGATTGAGAATTATTTAGTAGTTTATGGCAATTTTCGCCAAAAAATTAATCTTTAGCGACGAAGCCCACTTTTGGATGGATGAATATGAAAATAAACAAAATCCAACAGTTCCAACAAAACTACTTCACTTGCCACACAACGCATTCCACGATGGATATTATACAAAAACGATTTGAGGGTATGGTGAATTGACCACCGAAATCGTGCAATTTAACGCCTTTGGATTTCTTCTTTTGGGGTTAAATCTTAAATCACAGGTCTATTCGTTTAGCAAATTCAGCCAGATTTATGCGACAGTCATCGAAAATTGCACCCTCCGATTACGTGCCACCATACAAAGCCACGGCGGACATTTAAACGACATTATATTTTATACTTAATGCCATAAAATATTATTTCAAATAAAATAAAAATTGAGTGGATATCTCACACACAGCTCGTTTCATTTACATTTGAAAACCGAGCGTCTTAAGACCCAATATAAATCAACCCTCAAATGAAATTAAAAAATCATTGGTTTTCCCAAAAAATCCTAGTCATTTAAATAAGCAGCTTAATAAAATAGCTATTGCGCAGATATACACATTGAGAAACGCTGAATTGTATTAATATATGTACGTATTTTTATGAAAAAATACATCATTTTATCATTCTCGTTTTCACATATTATACATATTTTGTTCTCGGTTGATTTAATCGAATGTGCTTTCCATCGACGATAATTACAATATGTTAATTTAATGCAAATTTCAAGAATGGCTCAACACTTCAGATAATATAGTCATTTCAAACGCACAAAAATAGCTGCATATAATCTACTTTCAAAATAGTGATTTGAATAATGGCCAACGAAGTCGATCAATCAACGCCGCACAAGCGAGTCGAGGAAGCAGTGATTTTGAAGTTTGTTCTTGATGACTTTTTATGGCATCGAAAAAACTTTACAGAAAGAAATCCAATTAAAAAAGATAATGGAGCCTATCCTTGAATTTCGGGTTCAATATCTCAACCGGCTTTATTGGTTTTCACCGTAAGACGGATCGAGGTCTTTGTGGGGGCGAAAATTCTGTGGGAAAACAAATAAAAATTAACGGCCGTTCCTTATACGATAATAGAGTACCGAGCGCACCGAAACGAAGGTCTTCATCCAAAAGCCATAATTATATATCATATGAAATATTCATCGCGAGAATGCGAAAAAAATGAGCTCTTTCGAGCAATGCAGCCATCTACTTAAAAAAACATTCGTATAAATCGTTCAATTACGGGCCCGACGTATAATGACGTTAAAAATGCGTACAAATGCATTCAGGGCGCATAATTCACGTGTTGGCATATCGTATGTGTACTGCCTCGCATATGGGAGACATATTAATTTTAAAAAGTTCTTTCAAAAAACAAGATGGCCGCCATGACAAGGGTCACTTTCGGCCGCCTCGCCTACATCTTCATATTAAATAATTTCGGGAGGGCTAGTCAAGGTGGATCCGTGGCCAGCTAAAGGCAGGCAATGTATTACTTCATCTGGCCAGCCCGGAACGCCCAGACAAATAAAAAACTGTGACTGGCGGCCATGTTACATAAATAAATAAAATGGAGAAAAGGGAACAAAATGAGAATGAGAATCGACCATAGCGCGGCGGGTTTTTCTTTCAAATTTAAAATTAAGCGAGCTATGAGGCTCCGTGGCACAGTGATAAACAATCAATGCAGTTCGTAAACCATACACATACTAGCTGCATCAAAACTTTGAATGTTTTCCCATAATAAAATTGAAATATGAGATTTTTTAGATTAGCTAAAAATTTAATGGCACGTTCGTATTATATTTAAATATATATTAGGGGGACCAAAAAGTATTTGCATATTTTGAGACCTTACATTTGAGCTCAGTTGGTGGCCGGACAAAATGATGGTAACATCTTTGTAAATTATTTTTTTGTAGAACTTTTTTTATTGTTAAGGGTAAAATTTCCAGATCCGAAACTAACGAAATCCACACACGGCAATGTATGTAAAATCCAATAAAACACGCAAAGATGTTTATGGTGAAGTAATAATAGTCCTCAGATGTCAATATTGGTTTCAGAAATTTAAATCGGGTCTTAAAAATTTAAGGGATGAACTGAGAACGGGGGAAATTTTTGATAACGGTAAACAATCAAGGAATTAGTCTAAAGAATGGGATCGTCATGGATTAATGTGCAAACATATTTAAAACTCATCGGAAAAACGAATAGGATGGGTGTTATGGAGTAGGATGGATATGACAAAATAATCAACGAACGACAAAAAATAACCCAATTCCAACGCCCAAGCCCGGATTGGGTAAAAAAAGGTTTTATTTTTATGTATATGGTGACAAAAAATAAAAGAAACTACCACAAAAGCCAGTAAAACTCTCAAAGATATCTCTAGTGAAGTGGTGACAATGTGCCGATGCCAATTTTAGTTGCAAAAATCTAAATCACGTTATAAACCTTAAGGGATGAACTGATAATAGGAGAATATTTGAATTTTGATAACGATGCACTAAAATTCCTAATCGAGTCAAATTCATTGGGAAAATATATATATAATTCATTGGGAAAACGAATAGGATGGGTGTTACGGGGTAGGATGGTTACAACAAAAATGATCGATAAAACACGTACTACGACAACAAAATACGAGGGTTATCTAGAAAATAAGGTTACAAGCGCATAGGGAAGATTCTAACGGTCAGATTGTTTAATCCAATTAGTGAGAAATTTGCACAGTCATCCGTTTTTCGACTTTGCAGAAAAATACCGGCACGAATATTCAACAGGAAGCTCATGGAAGTTCACGGTTGTGATGTGATGAGTCGACAACATGTCACAAAGTAGATTGTTCAGAAAAGGCAGTTCAAAGATGACATCAGTTTGTTTGATCTCGCGTGTTTGTCAGCCATTTTGTCATAGTAAATTATTCCGATGGAGAAATTGTCGCGCACTCCTGCTACCTCCCATCCGTGCTTAATCCGTGTGGTTATCCGGTTTTTGACGTTGCAGAACAATACCGACGCGAATATATATCGAAAACTCATGGAAGTTTATAATAATGCAATTATTATCCCCATGCAAAAATGCTATTAATATGTACAGATTTAATTCGCAAGATTAACGATGGAATCTTTCGTCTTTTTTTAGGCACAGTGTGTTAATTTTACAGCGCCATATTTTCGTCGTCGGATAGCCTTGACTGCGGGAAGGACGTCCTTCCCGCGGGTCAGATCTTTCTCCCGTATTTAGCAAAAAAAATATTTAAGGCCCTACGCTTTAGTAGTGATATGACGAATTGATTACAAGAAGTTGTGTATGAGATGGATGTATAGAATACTCACATAATTTTTTTGATTATTTTGCACAGATGGGAGAAGCTTTTCTGGACTCTATCACGACGAAGTGCTGTCATTACACTCCAGCGGAAATCTATGATACTGGCATACAAAAGCTGATGCCCCGACTACAAAAATAAATCGATCTCGACGACGATCACGTTAAAAAATCGTTTAATACATTTGTAAAATGTCCTGTGAATTACATGTTGCATAAATGTTGTAACCTTACTTTCCGGATTATCCTCATATAATTTTATGATTTAATCAATCATCTTCGATCATTTAAGCCCATTACTATTAATTGCATTGATATCTTTTCACGATACAATCTATGTAGCGTTCATTTCTACAAATATTATGAAATTGTTTGTTAATAACCTCCTATAAAATTTCAGATATTAAATAATGTTGTAACATATGGTACTAAATTAAAATGTCTATTAGTTTTCCGACAGGTATCAATTGATCGATCAATCACTATATGAATATATTATAATTCGATATTACCGAGATGATGCAATATACTACGCGATTTAGTGTTTTAACAAATTAATAATCCGAAGTTTTATGACATTCAATTGGAAATACTAAAATACCGGTCTTGGCGATTCATTTCTACGACAGATTTATTCGCACGATTTAAAAACGAATACATGATGTATCGATTTCTGATATTATATTCAAGGGTGTATATATTTTGATCTCTTGCCACAACGACCCTTTTTAATCAGATTCGTATGTTTGCTCGAATAAGAACGATTTCATGCAATCATATCGATTTTTAATTTTGTAATATCCCCAAACAAAAGTGTTAGCATAACAAGGAATATATTTTTTATCTGGAGGTTTATAAATATACATATATCCGATAAGCAGATTACTATAATGCCGTAGATATATCGTGTAGGTTAAAAAGATAATTGTAGCCTCATATGGCAAGCTATCTCGATAAATCTTATTCTTCATACAACCTCTTATATTAATAACATGAGCCTCACGGGCACGGGGGACATATCAATAGTTTCGCCATGCCGATTAATCAAAATGCGAGTACGTGTTGACTATTTTATGTGGATTTATTCGATTGTGTAGGCATCGTTGCGATTTAACAATCCCGATTAATACAATACAAACGAGTATATAATTATTGATATATAAGAACAAACCAAAGCATACAATCAGATTTATGCTTGAATATTTTATTGCTTTTATGGCCATTAATATTTAAATTTGCTTGAAATATGGTTTTCGTCGGAAATAGATTAAGGCCTCATGTACCCAAACAAGATGCCATCGATTGATTTTGCAATGCGTAATTATCGTAAAATATACAGATATATTTGAAAATTATGGTTTAATTTAAAGAGGCTTTGATCTCGAATTCCAGTATATTCCTAGCATGCCCCTCAGACGTTAGTGGAGGTAAGAACGAAAGCAACTTACTCAACGTTATTCAACATGGCCTCTCAAATTAAGCTTCCCAGCAGGTACAGGCTTACCTGTACAACCATGAATACCTGATGTATAGCTATATGAGATAGAAATAGCTGCTACATGCTTGGGTAAGTATACTACTTATGTTGTTGGTCGGCACTCGATTAAGTCCCGACGTAGTACATATCCATTGGCTCTAAAGTTGCCACGTAGCTTAAGGGTTAAACGTGCAGCGTCAAATCGGGCCTGATTTATCATATATTTCAATAAAATGCTCATAAACTCGATAGAATCTCGAAAGCCTCATTTTTATACGAAATATATCCCCGGGACTGCCGCGATTGTCAACATTAGCAAACGCTACATCGCTGAAATATTATTTTTATACATAATAAAAAGATTTATTTGCTATTTAACATGTTTATCAATTTCTTTAATTATTGAAAATATATTATTTCACTCGATTAAAATTCAGATTTAATTAAAAACCATATCATTTCAATGTCGAAATTAAATCAAAAAGCAAATAATTGGCAAAAAATTTATATAATGGGAATTTTTGTTATGGAATTGCCCAAAATCCATAATCAAAAAGCAAAATTATGACCTAAAGACATCTTGAGAGCTTTTATAATCACTCATTGCTTACAAAATATCGACAAATTAATTGTTGACAATATTCAGGAGATCAATGCAAATATGTATGATTTTCGGTTGTCCATGATATCTTCCATTTATTAGATGTTGTAAGCCTTTAAATGGAACTAAATTCGTTATATATAAGGCCTAAATATTAACACTTTATAATGTTAAAACGTGCCATATTTTCAAATGAAATGCAATATTAAACAATGAAAATTTTGTTTGGCGATGAAGCTCATTTTACTTTTTTTTCTTTTTATGGCCATACTATTTACAGCAATACATTTGGATGACCCTATACTATCATAATATCATCTTAAATAAAAATATATAAAATTTAATCAGATCATATTGCAAATAAATACGATATGAATTGAATTTAGACTCAAACACCCTCTAATTTTAATCATGGGGTATTAAACTATGTATTGTATAATATTTGAGCTCGGGTTAAATAGATTACACTACGCTAAAATATTAATGTAAGTTTTGAATTAAAAAATTGTACAATGTTCCAAGATAATGAATTTATTCCTCACGGAAGTCACGAATTTTTAAATGGCGAAACTCGTCCATGTACAAAAGCTCGCGATGCAACCTATTTTGTGCTGGTTTTAACATGAATGATGTGTTATATCCATATTTTTTGTTGTTGTTATGGAAGAAGATCGCTCATGGCTTTTTAAGCTGAAATTATTGAGAGCAATTTTGGTAGACAAAAATAGACGCTGTAATATGCAGTGTAAGCATATTTTAATGCACAGGTAATAGTGTTTTTTGCATAGAAAAATTACTACCTTCTTAATGCCCGTGAAATACCTCTTGAGCGTGTTGTAGTGAGTTTTAAATGTGGTCGCCAACCACAATGTCTGTCGGCGCGCTCCAACTTTTATAAGCTCATCGATCCCTTATTTAAAGAGCTCGAGGAATTCGAATATCGTGGATGATTTTGGAGCGTATTGTCTCCAATTTGAAGTGGACGCAGTTGGAATTGGCCGATAATTAAACGAATTATGAAATAGTTTGAGCGCGGATTGTTAACACCGGCGAGAAGTTCCCAAATAGGTACGTGGCCGCATTAAATACGCTCAGCGCTGCGGTTATTTTTTGCCGGTGCAAAAACCACCATCGTTATAATGTTCCTGCGGTAAATCGAATCGCGCAAAATTGCGTAATGCTACAAATTAAGTTTAAACCGAAAAAAATGATGTTTGTATGTTTTGGTATACGCTCCGCGGCTTGAGTTAATGTCGTAATTAAGCGAGCTCCGCGTCCGAGTCCATCTTGGGCAACTTTTTTCAATACAAAGCACCAATGTTATTTAACTAAAACTTTATTTACTGCCCACAGATCGCTCTCTTTTATTTCGTTTTGTACCCGGCTCTTGTGTGTAACAAAATATGGCCGACGTCGACCACTAATGACCCAATCCTGCCCGCCCTGCCTTCTATGTCTTCGACTCCGTCTATGAATCTAATTAAAAAATCATAAACGCCAAAAACCCAAGAAAACCCTTTAAAACCCCGCATCTAAACTTCGTCGTTAAAACGCAATAAATGCTGTCCTCGGACGGGATGCAGAAATCTAAATTCCGATCCGAGTCGCTCTGTGTGTCAGCTTCTTAGAATCCTGCATCTGAGCTTTCATGATTATGTCTTTTTATGCTCGATAAATACACGTAAAAGTGATCACAACAAGATAAGTTAATTAAAATAAGAAGAAAACCAATTATAATGCGATATCAAATTACACGCGGAAAGGTTTCTCGACGTATACAATGAATAAAAACCAATTTGTTGATGCAAATCAAACACCATTATAATAATTGCGTTAAGGATATAGAAACATTAACATAAAAACAGTGATGCAAATATCTTTGTAATTTGTTTGTAAAAAAAATTAAAGTTAAAGCTGGAAAAGTGTAAAGATGTAAAAAAAGATTGTCCTGGTTGACACGATTTCAACCATTTTAATCATCTAAAATACAAAAATATAAATGATTCTTAATTAATAAATATGTAGCTATATTTTCTATCATAAATTAAAAAAATATTTTTGTTTTTACAAAATGGCGACCGTTTAAAAAAATAATTTGCCTTATTTTTTCAGTTTTAATTTTTTTTAACAGAGTTAAAAATAAAATTTTGATATAAATCTGGTAGAAACGATAGAAAATTATATAGATAAGATTTGGTTTAAATTTTAAATAAATAAATTAATTAAAACATGAGATATTATGTCAACCGTGTTGAAAAACGTAGTTTTCAACACGGTTGGTTTTCGCATAATTAAAATAGCTATAGCTCTGTAAATAATTATAATTTTGGAAATTTCTTCGGATGATGTAATTTTAAAAAGTCTAATCTTAAAAAATCCATGACAAAAAAACGAGAAATCATCAGCAAAACGAATAGGATGGATGTTATGGGGTAGGATGGGTACCGCACGTCTTGACCGAACACAACAAAAACGAGTTTTACGCCTTCTTGACATCATAAAAAATATCTCCATTATGGCACATATAAAATTGGCACTGGATAAAATAAGGGAATTATACTGGGAAATATTACCACATTTCCTTATTCACTGGATCTCACCCCGACGGATCTTCACCTTTCCAGGTCCATGGAATACAAACCGGAGTTTTATTACAAAATAAGGATCGAAGGACTGCCAAAGCGATTGAAAAATATGATATAATATTAATGCGGTATATATATATATATTTTTACTAAATACGCGAATATTTTTGGGTTTTCCTAATATTTTCCTGTTTTAATTTTATGAAATAAACTCATTTTAAAAAATAAATGATTCCTGGAAAAATCACCCATGGAAGTCTCTAATTAGATCTTTATACTTTGTAACGTTGTTTTTAATATAAATAATTGATTATATGTTCAATAATATATTATATTATTAATATGCGATTTTTTTGCCAAGCATTTTTGTGTAAATCCTTAGCATTGTCACCAATTTACACATATTTTTATGAATAATATTGGCTGTACATAATAAAATTCATTATGGATGGAAGATTTAATATCATTCAAAATATTTCTAATATGTCATCATTAAATAATACAAAATCTAGATCATAAAAATTGTATTTGCTGTTAAAAAATCTTTCAAATTTATTTGTCTGTTTTTATGCAATAGATACGTTCTACGGGGAGTCGCACATAAAAAATCGCATAAGTAAAGACTTAAACTACATAGAAAACTTCCATTATTTAAAAAAAAACGCATAACTTCAAATCAATGCTATAGAATGTACCTAAAATCGCACTAAAAAAAACTTCGCGACGATTTAATCATTATTCTTTACGCAGTTTATGTTATGCAGACATGCAATTCTTAAGCTCATCATTTCACCATCTGTAACACATTTGTTTTACATTTTTACATTTTTACTTTTTTTATGCGCATTCGCATAAAAAAAGTTTTGTCCTCTATATAAAAATGAGTGATAGGATCCATTATTTTTGAAAACCGCATAACTTCAAAATCGCATAAAAACAGACCCAAGTGTATATAATATATAATGTCAATTTAATTTAGGGGTAGAAAGATCGATTACAATTTTTCATCCAACAGTTTTTATTTTTTGAATTAAATTAATTTTATTTCAATGATGAAATCGGCATTGTTCTATTGTAACCCTTATTATATGTCATTATTTTTTCCATTTATCCTATGGGGCTCCATTTGAAATAGCCTTACAAACTTAAATCATCAACAAAAAATGCATATCCAATATCTAGATCGATTACGTTATTCTTCTATGATTTTCTATGTATTCAATGATTTATTAAGGATGACATTATAAATGTTTTTCATCCCTTTTGAGTGAGTAAATAAATGCGGTTTGATCAATGGGTATCTTTAGTGCAAAGGCTAAAAGATTAGCTCCCCGCAGATCGCATAACAAAACTATCGATTTCCGTCCTAATGTCAACTGGTCTTTGTTGATAAAACATCTTCCTTTTGTCATAATAACGCGACTGTTTTAAAAAGCAAACACGGGACTCAAACGGGAGCCTTTAAAGTGGCGAAACGTGTCCCGGCATAAATTCCAGGAATATAACCAATTGTAATACAATGACTGTGGATTTTAACTGAATGCAACTGGATTCAATGCACTTTTACTATAAAACAAGCGTCATCCCCTTATCCAAACACGGAATCGTAATATCCGGATTTACATATTCAAACAACTGTAAAGCGAAGATACTTTTAAAAAAATGCCGTTTCCGGTGTCGGTACACCTTTGGGGACCATTCAAATTACCCAAGTGCAATCAACATCCACAATACCACAAATTATAGTCAATCAAATATTCATATCGCTTTTGATCGTTCGATAATTCAGCCCTGCGCTTCAAAAAGCGATCCTGATTTATACGCATTCGATCTGTGTCTTGCATTTACGCGCATTAAATTTTGGTTTGGTTGTTGAATTTTTTCGGCAGAAGAGATCCAAATCACGAACGGAATGCTTAATTGATCTGATTGCTTGAAGATTCGGAGGCTGCCACTCATTGGCGCCATACTAAATGAATTAATTAGATCCATTATCGATTTAAATCGATCACATTATTAGCAATGAACGTCCGAAATAATTAATTAATTAATATAACAAGGTAGTCTTTCGTTTGTACATTGTTGATACGAAAATATCTCTAGCAAATAAATGCTACACTATTTAATAAATGCATAGAAAGTAGATATTGTGTGTATTATTGCGCTTGGAATTTTATGAAATAGTCCAAGCGCTTTTGAATTACGTCACATTCCAAGCGCAACACAAGAGTCATACATTATCTAATATGAATAATTGTGTGATAGCTTTCATTATAAGGCGCTCTTTGTGGTAAAGTGCGCCACACACGTTGCGCATTTGAACACAGACATTCGGCAATTACACACTTATTCTGTCAATCTCTATCGAAAAATCGCCTTTTTTGTGCGTCTAACATATTTAATAAGCAAGATGACAAGCATAAAATTATATCCATGTCCGTTGGGCATTTTCAAATCAGCCATATTCAAATCGCCGATCAGTCAATATGATCCGTCGACAGGTTCTCGAACAATGACTCGTCTTCAGTCATCGTCTCGGATCCGGATGACGGTGATTGACGTCAGATGACGTTATCCGATAATCTCTTCGTCTTGCCTCTGATGAAGAAATCATTCACGAGGTCGGGAGACACTCCGATATAATCGGACGCAAATTCATGTCCGACCCTAAAATTGCATGACGGACATGCATTGTCCCGGCGCATGTTCCGGGAAATCTCATTTAAATTCATATCTTTTCAAAATGCATGTATTCTTCATGAGATCCGTGCGATTATGTGATCTACAACAAAGCCGACCGAGAATTAATTAAACAATATGCAATAAATCAAACTTAAATACATTGCATATGGGGATTAATGGCAAACGAGGCAATATAAATGGGTAATATTTATTTTAAATTTATAAGCACGCACGAATGCAAAATCGCCTACGTGGCGCTAAATTTTTGCATAATTCATATGTATTTTACAAATTAATTGCATCAAAGATGTGCGATATTTTAATATGATGTTCATATGATGTGATATTTTATACTGATGTTCAATAGCTTCGATACCATGTTTATAATCCGAGGGGGCTAAATCTGGCGAAAAGGGTGCATGAGGAAGCAATTGCAGCACGCACGGATATATGAACTGTTGCATTGTCTTGATCACTCAAACATTGCAATATTTGTCGATCTCGGGAGTGTCCATGCGGATATCCATTGACTGCGAACATCCTATGAACATATTTGGGCATGGAGTCCGATCGCGAGGCGCTCATTCGTCGTGTCAGCGGTCCGAAATGCGGACCGATTGGGTACACAGGTCTTGTGGCCATCCAATTCTCTTTTAGGGATTTTTGACAACATTTCTGGCGATATATCCGTACTCAGGGCCTTTTATGATCTCTACGATTATAGAAGCAACTCTAAATAGAAGGACCGAGCTATTTTTTCAAGTTTGAAAAAATAAAATATTCTATGGGGGATAATAGGATGCATAAGAAAGCAATTTAATTTTTTAGCGTCTTCAAACATGAAGCACTGCGAATACACAAAAGTTTCAAGTATTATTTTGTTGGTATCTGATGATAGGTAGCTAAAGCTTGATGTCAAATTTATCCTACTTTTATAGGGAACAGTTCTCACTAACAGCCTGTGTTTTTTCATCAAATCCTTATGTTCCTACCTACATAAATCAGATCCCAATTTCAAATTTTATAGGTATAAAATATCTAAATCAGTTATTTAATAAGTATCACATGCATATACAATTCCAAGAAAGACATATATAAGATCAAGAGCTAAGACCTCAGTCATAAAAATTTAGAAAAATACGCAATAAGTAGAAAAAAGCAGTATAGCTGTCATATGATTACTCAAGGTACGCACGCTTTTCCCAAAATGCATACCAAGAAGTAACTTTTTTTGGTATAAATATCTTTCCAGAATAAAACGAGAAATTTCATCATCCCAGATATGACAATTTTGGATATTGACGAATCCATCCATTGTGAAATGAGCTTCATTGCTAAAAAAAATGTTTAAAAACAATGCTTGAAAATCAATGTAAACGCATTGTTGTAATATATACCTGTCCATGGTTAAAATTGTACTATCTTTTACTAAAACAAAATCTCTTATTTCATTGTAAAAAACGTTACGTGTAAAGAATATATAGTGCTGATATATAGGCGTTGATTTTGGATGACCTTTTTCGCATTTTGTGCAATATAAATAAGAGTTTTCTCTCAAATATCAAATCATAAACATGGTTTGTTTATGGGCAGTTCATAATATAAGCATTTCAGGTGATTCGACATGACGGGGTTGAACTCCAGTTAGAGCCCCATTAGTGCGGGCCAACATCCTCGCGTACATCTCGTTAGAATATCGCCCTGCCTGTAAAGGTTAATATATTGCAGATTAACAGATTATGGGTCGCGTGCAATGTTGTAAATCTTGTCCAAATAACCCTTTATGATTCGCCACCCCGGATCCGGTCCTCGAGCCACCCCGCGCCCATTTCCGCCCTCCGCCCACCGTGACTTGCGCCACTAAATCTCTCCCCCGCCCTAATCAGCGCTCGCCAGACGACCCCCGTCTTCGTAAATCTAAGTGAATTATTACCCCTGAAAAACGTAGCTACTAAACTTGAAAGCAGGGTTAGTCAAAGCGGGCACGGGTGCGCCACCAAGCTTGGCTCCGCATTAAATCAATTGCCACCCAATTTTTTGCGGATCAAATACCATGTTTAAAATATGTATAAAACAACAGGGTTGATTTTATTTATAATACATTTGAATCCAATTATCATATTGTAATATGTTTAACAATCGCCATATTTTATTGTGCAAGACGTTGATGTTGAAAGCCATATTGTTATCAAATAATTTCCATTATTTTGAAAGCATCACGTACACGTATAAGATTTATTTTTTTAATTAAACAATCCCGTATAGAAAGCCGTGTTCTTTCTTTGTTCTTCGTCGAAGCTAATAAACCAGTCGTTGCTTACTTAGCTCAGCTCGCGTATCTTCAATGCATCCGACGCCACTTTCGAATTAATTCCATAAAGAATAATATTGTTTTAGTCGATTTAATAAAGCAGAGTAAACTGGAGTTTGTTGTTCTTCGGGGGATGTACTGAACTCCTCCGGTACTCCGGTACAATCAAGACATGTGTAATCTGCGACAGAACTCCGCTACAACTTTACGGTACATATATTTAAAATGTATCTCACCCAAGAATAGACTACGTGCTTTATCTCGACTCAAACTATCCGTGGATTTATGCTGAAGGGGTGTAGGGGCAGAGGTTGAGAAGAGCATTGATCGTCAACTGCGGGAATGGGTACCGATTGTTGCTTAATAACTTTGCAACGAATCCTATTTTTTACAAAATAATACCAACAATGATTTATACATACAGTGGATTAGATCCTGGACAAAACAAATTTAGAAGATCATATTTCGGATCAAACATCTCGCACAAATTCAATTTGATTTCCTAAAGGCATAAACTTATGTGTAAATCAGCATCGAACTTTTGAATAAATAAATTTATATTATTTTAAGGGCTTAAATCGTTATTTTCTTGTGAAGATGTATGAATCACAAAATTTCCATAAATTTATATCATCGGAATTGCGTTTGAATAAAAGATCAACCTCATTTCTTGGACAAAAATGCATCCTTTTTATCACAATCTATTCATTTTTATATTCAGGAATCTCAATTTTATCCTCGCTTTAACACAATTTGATTTCGATGTCTTCGGAAATTGTAACTACCAACTTTGGAACTACCAACAACGAGGAGAAAAACGTGTTTCATCGCTCATTTAAGTCCCATCCTATCGCACAACACCCATCCTATTCGTTTTTTCCGATTATATTTAAACATGTTTGTACGGTGATCCATTTACATCTCAGTTTTTGTAATAACTCCACGATTTTTTGCCGTTGATCTGATACGATTAGGGATTTTATTGCATCGTTATCAAAATTCAAAAATCTTCCCGTTATCGATTCATCCCTTATGCTTCTATCGTTCGATTTAAATTTCTGGAATCTATATTTTCAAAAAATGCAATTTATTTAATGCAATGATAACAATAATACTAATTAGCTTATAATCAACACATAGTGGTTGATATATACATTTCAATAATGACCAAAAGCATCCAATTTCGATTGTATCGAAACCAAATTAGATTGTACGGGATGCGGCAGGGATACTTCCTTATTTAAAATAATAACTAAGAATTTAATTAATCGAATGTTCATATTTTAAAACTGGACGAAGAGGGGGAAGTTTATAAATAAATAATATATCTCAATTAATTGATCGCACTAGTAGTGCTTTAATAAAATTCGGTTCTTTTGTGGGACAATAAATGCGATCAAACTGATTTACAGCATGTGCGCCCTCAACCCCGCGAATAGTTTCGAGCAGTTTGTTAACGCTGGGGTATGTTAAGCCCGCATTCATACGTGTAAAGAGGGGTAGAAAACACCCCCGGAATGCTGCTGAAATATCTTTGGTGTTCCGTTGTCATAGTGAAAACTGCAATATAAAACATGCAAAAAACTGAAGGCGTTTATTTTATCGCAATCAAATAGACGCGCCCTATCCATTAAATTACATATTTTTATCCCCGTTTAAGATTATTACCCTATTCATTTCAATAAAAATATTAAAATCCGCCAAGGAAAAATTAATTATAACGAGTAATTTTATGAGTAATTCGTTTTAAAGACGCAAAAGCCAATAAAATCTTTATACATATATTTTCTGCATAGCAAATTTTATGGTCTTATTATCCACAAGATGAATTCTTCCATTTAACGAAACGCAAATTAAATTTAAGTCTTGTAAAAGCATTAAAAACACTTTAGAACAGATCATAAAAATCATTCATCAAAGGCGCATATCGCTAAAAGCCCAATTATCATGTTTTTTCCGAGATCTTTTAATTGTTTGTAGCGTGAAAATGCAAGGGTCCCCCCTTGCAATTATTTTTAAAATTACATTTGGAAAAATATTTTTTCATACTTCCCATATACAATTTAAAATCAAAATATGTAGATATTTTTCTAGCAAAAGAGTATTTTTAAAATTATCTTGATTTTTCCAATTCACAATCAACCATTTCAAATCATGCAATGATAGCAATTTATTCTATTTTCCAATAATTTACAAAAAAACTTATCAATGTATCATCATACTGCATAAAAACGCAATCAGTCTCCAAATTGCTTGAATTGAACTTTTTTTACGCGGTTAATCGAATACATTTTTTTCATCGACGATTCCGATAAATGATGTTCATTCGATCCAAACACAATTCAAATCACAGTCAGGAAAATAAAAACACTATGTTAAATATTGACTTAAATGTGAAATTTGCTTTCATATTCGAAACGAACCTAAGGATAAATATGAAAAATACACAAATATCGCCAGATCAAGTGTTACCAAGTTATACATCATAGTTATTAACATTATATCGCATTCATCATTCAGCATATCAGATTATTTTATCAAAACTCTCAGATTGATCGTTTATATAATTTTTTATTTAAATGTCCGGAAAATATATTTCCAACTTCAAATAGTCCAGGAAAAATATGACTTCGAATGGAGATTTGGAGCAATGAGTAACCATGATAATGCGAAGATTTATTCAGGTCATAATTTGGTGACTGGTGAAAATATTAGAATATCGAGACAATTTGACGTAGTTTGATGAGATTTAAGAAAAAAATCAATTTAAAAACAATGAGAATAATATCTTCAAAGATCATCCAAATCCTTATTTTTTCCATCCCATAATTTAATGCGTAATTGATTTCGTCTTTGGCATTTTTGGCAAATGTTGACCACGACGATATATCGCCGTTAAGCACTAAAAGAGTTATCAATTGAGACGTTATATTTTTCTTTTTGTAAATATTTTAATGATAAATAAATGGTATGGTTATGTTTTGTAAATTCAGTAGCGGATTTAGCACCTGAGAGTTCCTTGGCGCAATTTAAGTTTGAAGCCCCCTAGATCTATTTGGTTTTTCAGCTGAAGGCCAATTTTAACATTCGGCCTTTTGAGCCTCCCTAAAATTTATGAGGGCGCTTGAATTTTTGAGACCCGAAGCGCGTATCTTTTGCGCCCATAACAAAAAATAAATAAAAATGTTGGTACCATTTGATCTGGGGACTGTAAATATTTAATTATTTTAGTGAAACCATATTAGCCACCATTAAGCCATTATTTATTTTTTTTAACGAAAGAATAGAATTTTCATATAGTAAGTAGTATTCTTATTTTATTAATATGATAGATCTAAAGCTGATGATCAACGTAAATCTGGATCAATCGGAAATATTAATACTTCAGATTTTCCGCCAAATCTAAATTTGAGCCATAACCGATTGTGTAGGTCCTGGGCGCAATTTAAGTTTGAGACCTCCTGAACCCATAACAAATTCTGACATTCAGCTCTCAATATGCGTGGTTTCCTATTACGATTTCATTATTACGTGGTATTAGGGCAGGACAGGGTGTATTTCAAAGAAAGAGCATATTTTTCTCGATTTCCTTAAATTACGCGGTGGATAAAATTTTTTTGAGGCCCTCTAAAATTTACTTTTTAAAATATGAAGTGTGCTTATAGGTAAATTCGCAATTGTGTAAATCCAATCCGGAAAATAATTATCCAAATTGTGGATAATTTTGATCTGCCGCTATCGGCGTTTGGGAATTAAAAGATGATGAATGTTATAAAACGATGGATTTATCAAATACATCGGCGAATAGGCTCACGTTTTTCGAATAGGATGTGGGCTTTATTACAGGATAGGATTTATTTCTATGCAGCCTGTGATGTTATGGCTATAATGGGCGAATTATTGTGCGATGATTTTCACATCGCTCGTTTTACACAAATCGCTGAAATTACGCTTTGCGCCGCTCGGAGATAAAGCCATAGTAAAAATGCAATGCTAAGATCGCATATCGTTAAGATGAGGTTGTAAAACGATTTTGCGCCCGCGGGCGCTTTGTAATACTACACTAGTGCCATCTGTTGCTTTTTTCGCAAACAACAATCACCTCTGAGGTTATTGCTTCCTTTGATATACGATATCTCTCATGTCGAAGAATCTAATATTACTTGCCGGTAAATCGATTCGAAAACCCATCGCAAACACCCAAGGCGTCCCCGACGGAAGCCTGTCGTTGTTCAATCTAAATAACAGTTTGAGAAACGGTGACTTGAAATTCACATTAATAAAATCCACATCAATAGCCTTACAAATTACGGGTGCAATATTTAATTAGTATATTTACAATTTTATACGGGCAATATACGGAATGTTCGACATAATAGACATATTGTAAATTCTAAATTAGGGGGAGCAATAAACCATAGACGTACGGAACATTTTATGGGCTTAATTCAATTAAAATTTTAAAACGTCCGACTTGACAGTTTATTCCAAAAGTATCATGGTGTATTTGATGGCTTTCCGTCTCTTATTAAAGACACATAAAGAATCGACCATTCGACCAGTTTATGGATGTTTTTAATATCCTAGCTTATCAACGCGATCAGTCATTTATATATATATTATAAATACGATAAATAATTATCGACTTGAGTATCCGCATGTCGTCATCATAATTTCTCCTTAATTTACATCAATAAAATTAATCAGTTCCGGGATCTTGGATGATTCGATAGATATGTACTCTCAAAGTGGTCTGTATTAACCTGCAAGGGGTCCATTGTCAGTGGAAAAAAATGAGGGTGCATGAGATGTAAACCGGGCGTCATAAATTTTATGGGGCCTCGAGAAGTTTTTATCCCACCGCGTAATTCAAGGGATTCAACCAATTGCTAAAGAATACGTTTATCCTTTGAAGTACATGGTTTTACTCTTACGCGGCATATAGAAATACCTCAATTAAATTAAGAAGTAGGTCGTTCTAAAATCGTAATAGCAATCCGCGCATATTGAGAAGAAATTAGTCCAGGGGGGCCCCAAACTTAAATTGCGCCCAGGACCTTTCAGATTGTAAATCTGCCACTGATAAGCCCTATCAAAATGAGTTAAAACATTTGTGGATCTATGATTTAGAACCAAACAGAACATTTTGAATCAATATTAATTCTATATAAAAGAGTTTCAATTGAAATAAAACGCCATTTATAAAATTAACCCCTAATATAATTACCATAATGGGGACATAAAATAAATACATGAATTTACAAGCATGTAATAAAGCACAAAATTCTTATTGTTGATAAAATCAAAGTTTTAGTATCATCCAGATCAATAAAAAATATTTGATGCAACAAGTTTTGATGAGAATTTATTTTCCACGTGTTCTCAACGAAGCACAAACGACAAATAACAGATACTCTGAACATCAGATTTATTCGATTACACTGTTATTTTCAGTTGCGAATTATGCACTTGAAAGGTCTTGTTGAAAGGTAAGTTTGAGACTCCGTGGATTAATTCGGATCTCGCTATGCCCGGTTTCCTATTACGCTATTACGCGACATCAGGACAAAAAACGGACTAGTATTTCAGTTGAAAGTTGACTTAAAACTAATAAAACTGTGTATTTAAAAGAGGCCTCTGAATTTTTCGCGCCGCCTTCTGCGCCCATGTGTAAATCGGCCGCTGGTTCTCTTTATGCTTTGATTTTGGCAATCGCTGCCAATTAAATCACGATCTGTGTGCATTTTAACTTTGTCATGAACACTCGCTGTTTCAAATTATGGATGGATTTCCTCTCAAAGTATACGCTGTTTATTTACCGTAAATTACCGGTACCATTGCCGGTAAATTGGAAAAAATTACCGATAATTATTTAATCGCGAATTAGGAGCTTTGTTTTTCGACTTTGGCAATTTTGAGCCATAGATTTTCGTTATTACTGTGAATTTGCATGTCAAAAGTAAATATTGGAATATTAGACTTTTCAAATCATATTTTTCTTTTAGACAGTGTTTTTCACGTTTTTATTATAATCTATATCCAAGTTCATTTATCTGTATATTTTTAAAGCTGAGCTTGTCATGAATATTCATACTTAAATTTAATTTTATACTTTTCATTTGTCGATAAATAACCGGTAAATCGGTAGTGAGAGGTTTTTTTAAACGTTTTACCGGTAATTACAATTTAACGGTAAATTTCAAGCTCTACTTTTGATTTTTTTTAAATTTAAATTCTATTGCAAACGGCGACGGATTTAGTGCGTGAGAGGTCCTTGGCGCAATTTAAGTTTGAGCCCTCCGGAATTTTTGAGATCCGAGGCGCGCGCATTCTGCGCCTATAGGTAAATTGAAACTGATTGCAAATATTATAACTTAAATTTTACCAAAATCTGAATATAATAAACATTTTTATTATATAATATAAGATCATATCTAATATAGAATTAAGGTCAGATTTATTTATCATTTATTAAATGGTATTTTTATCGGGATAATTGAAGTTGCGCCACATCGTCAAATCGAAATATCATACCGAATAATCGGAATATGGCCAAAAAAGCAGCTGGGTTTTTTAATTTAATTTAACATCGTTACCGTCTGCTTGATCTTTATCGTCGAAAAAATTGATCGTGCGCGTTAGGGTGTAAAATGAGAAGCAAGCCGCAAAAGAAAAGTTGTCTTGTTAACATCGTCTGTCAATATGCGAACCTTATTGTCGAGTGTTGAGTGTGTAGTGCCTTCGTCATCTTTCACCTCTGCCTTCCATTTATTCATTATTATATTTTTGATGCAATTCGCTGCTTCAAATTGCGAAAACAGATGGAGCTGGAGGCGGCGCAAATTTAGCTTTAAATTATGTACGATACATCATCGAAAGCCAGCGCTAACGACTTCATTTTGGAAAAAAACCATGTGTGTTCCGCAGTGATTAAAATATAAATTAACGCTGACGCACTATAATTATATTCAAATTATGTTCGAATAACAATCATGGTTTTTTTCTAACGCACCGACCAGACTTGGAGAATTTTTGGAATATTTTAAAATTCCCAACACTATATTCGTCTCTTTCGCCGCTAACGACGCGTTTTCCTCTTCGCATCCAAAAGTCGTAAAAACCGTCCATATCAAATGAAAACCAATCAAAACCATAACGCAATAAGTCGCGCCACGGTTTCGCTATGGCGTCGAGAAGCAAAAACGACGCAAGCGCACACCGAAAAATCACCTCTATAGCCCCGTACACATTTACGCAATCCGTTTATTTCAACAGAATCGGACCACACACGTCGAATTATCTTTGTTCGAACCGCCTGGTGAGTTTAATGATATACTGACCGATACCCGATAAATTACATCCAACGCAAGCGCCATTTATTGCATTCGCAATAAACACCCTTGCGCCGACGTTCGTAAAGCTCAATTTTACCGTAACAAATATTAACAAGATTCCCAACCCAGTGCCGAAACGTTCAATTTCAAACCGCAACGCCATTAAATCATGCGCTCTATTTACATTATGCATAAGGTCGTTTATGCTTTGATTGCGCGCGTGTTTTTTCACGCGGTGTCGCGGGCTCTGACCATTATTCCGCGAGATAAACTTCATCCTCGAAAGACATAAAAATGGTACATAAAAAGGTCCACAGTTCAAACACAAAAGTGCCAGATTTTCCTTTATTAATAACATGGTGTTTTTTTTCATAATCGGCTCAGATTAAATTGTCCGGAATTGATTGGACCTCTCGGACCTCTCGAAGAGCAGTTCCGTCAAAACTTTTTTAATGGTCGGGTTCTCAAACTGTTTTCTCGACACGTCGAGTCCGGTCGCTCGTGTTAAATTTGTCTTTTACACCTTTATGCATATCTGGCTCGGATATCTCCGCGAGCGTGTTACATATCCTACTTTGGGAAACAATGCTGGAAACATATTACCTGGAGACCGTGAGACTTGAGACTTGCCAAGCTGTAAGATTACTATTAACACCCTCTATGCGGGGTCACTTTAATCAAAGCTTGTAGCGGACATCTTCGGCCTTCTTCCAATGGGATATTTTACACGGAAACTTGAGCCAAGACTGATGATTTGGTTTAGGCAAGGGAATTTAAGTTTGAGGCCTCTTGGACATTAACTGGCCAATTTTTTAATTGAAGGTTGATATTTCAACCGCGATTTTCCAGCGGATCAAAAATTTTTTGAGGCCCAAGGCGCAAATCTTCTGCGCCATAGATAAATCCACCGCTGATCAAATACGTATTTTAATGCCCAATATCTGCCTAATTTCTACGTAAAATTACAATCTACCGCTTAAATACATTTTTGAGTTATAAAGTGTTTCCTATGGAAGGTCGCCATCCGAGTTTACTGCTTTGGTGCAATGTGCAAATCATTATTTTAAATTGGAACCAATACAGCATTTAAATATAATTTTTAAATGGGTGAACCAAATAGTATAAAAAAACACGTTTGAGTATTTAAACAAAATTGTAAGATTTTTTTAAAAATATTTTTTGCGCATTTATTGCAATAAAAAACACATTTTTAACAATATTATTTTATTTATCTTAATCGTAATTAAAAAATTATGCAAATTTTGGTTAAATGGTTGGTTAATAAATTTTTGAGCTTGAGTGTACCAAAGTTGAAAAAAATTGTGATTAAAATCTAAATTTACCGCAAAATGTGTTAAATATATACGTATATTTAAATTCATAATGAACATCTATCGAATTTTTACATTATTCACTGTCCAATATTGTAACCAAAATTATCCTAGTCTTGATATATAATATTTATCCAAATTTTATAGCAATTTCAATACGATAGATCTCTCAAATCAATTTGGGCATGATGCAGTCGAGTCTAGTAATGTGACCCCAAAGCCTGGAAGTACCAACATAAATTAGTGGTAGCGTATCTCTCTCTACATTATTGAACTTGTTAGAATAATTAATTCAACTGCTTTTATCAACGAACCAAATACATGGTAATGTTTGCCTAAATTACATAGCTGAATTATTTTAGAGCGTAGTTTTTAATCAATATACAAAACAATATTCGTATCGTGGAATTTCGATTATGGAGGTTCGGGTTCAAATCTAGATTATTGAAAAATCCACCAATATCGAACCTTTCAATCGATCATTTAGCCTGATTTTTTGTCATAATTTGACTATGAGTAACTAATTTACAACAATGATTAAAATGTCATCCAAAAAATATGATATTTTGGTTACATTGTATATAAGCTTTTGGAAGCCATCTATTTTGGAGTCCATCAAAATCAATTTGAATTGCAAGTTTTAGCCACTTTGACCAGAAAATTACATAACAATTTGGAACAGTGAGTGTCTATAAAAATGTAAGAGCTTATTAAAATAATAATATGGGTTACATTTAGCGTCAAAAATTGCTCCATGTCTAAATTTATAAATCAAAAGGGATAAAAACACAATTTTTAAAATTTGAATTGCAATTTTTAGGTGCAAAACTGGTGCCATATATTTTTTTTTTAATATTTCTTTGTTAAAATATTTTTATATGAAAGTAAAATTACTCAAAAATAAGCATGTATTCAATATTTAGTTAAAATCATATCCTGAAATGCTTGACCTTTTTTTGGATTTAAAAACGCCTAAATAATATTAATGTTGCTATTGTCGATTATTGATGTTAATGGATGATGTTTTGAGTATCTTAAGTATATCAATGACGCTTGAAGTTTAAGTGGCTGAAGGCTTTTAACTACTGATCAGATTTAAATCGTTTTTTTGCGAATAAAGTCAAAAAATAACTCAGAATTTATAGCCAAGTTTTACATAAGTGATCTGAACGTATAGTGTTTAAGGACGCCGATTGAAATATATAGTCTCTGTGGCTACCTTGTTCCATCGGGCGACTATAAAAACACTTCTTAATTAATTCCCAGCTAAAACGTCCAAAGTCCACGGCATAATGAACGGGCCCCAAATGTCAAATCGTAAATTAAAACCACTATGAAAAAGTTATAAATTTTCGGACCCCCTCACCGTCGACTATCCGTGTTTGATTGGGACACCATGTGGTTCCGATCCACCATTGGCCAGGGGCCCGATAGATAAATCAATTTCGACCACACCCATGAAATCATCATAGGAATCATGGTGGTTCGGACGGAGGAACGATGCGTCGGTGTGCGTTTTCGGCTCATCCGAGGGTTGGGTGACTCGTCTAAATTGAAAATAACGATCTCGGGTCGACGTCGTTGTGTACGTTTCCTAGTAGAGATGTTCGCAGGGAGAGCTGCTAGATTTTTATGTGGCTTTAATTTATTCCCTTGAATAAATAATGGATGAGACCCGATTAGATGCTGTGGACCGATAAATTGATTTTGACTGTAAAGCTCGAAAACAGTTAATTGCTTTATCCATAAAAAATGGATGTAGAGTCGACAATTTGAGAGCTTACTTCGACACAAGCTTTCCACAATTAATGCCCACAATGAAAGTCCTCGATTGAAAGCTTTCTATTTTAAAATTATCAAACGCGAATTTAAATATCATTAGATAAATTATTTTAAAAAAGTAGCTTAAAATATTCTCAACCTGTTATATTTGCATCGCAGATTATATATTTCAACTTCTTAATAATGTGATAATGGTACAGCTCTTATATCCACACACGCGAAAAATCCCTATTATATTTATAGTAGCTTTTGATTTCCAGTAGCTAATATTTGCCACTATTTTTGCATGCATGCTGCATGAAGAATTAATTTTTTATTTTACAATCTAAAAGTTAATTTTGACAAGTGATCGATTTTGAACGATCTATAATAAGTCCATCAAAATTTATCAAATCGTTAGCTAAAAGATGTGGCTGTGTTTTGTGTAATATATAATAAAATACTTGTGCAATGGTTGCTTTATGCTACCAAGCATATACGTAGAGGCGACGCAGCGCATGCGCATAGCGTCTCTATGTTCGTGTATGTGCGATAGAAACTATTATTTTTTTCTTTCCCAATCATGTCAATGTTTTGTAATATAAAACTGGAGACCATAGCTTCAACTATGATATATTCGACAGACATGGACAAAAAACGATTATCTATCTTTTTTTAACCAATTCCCGTTTCACTTTTCGTGACGTTCAAGCCAATTTTCCTTATCATTCCTATACAAATGAAACTTCAATACATATTATCTTAGGATATGAAGCTTTGACGATTTGAATACCGAGGACATTCAAGTATTATTGTAAGAATGTAAGAAAAAACCAACGAAAGGAATGACTTCTAGAATAACTCAATATTCAGAGGACGAAAGAACAATTGGGCGATAAAATCGTTGAACATTCAACCTGAAAAAACATATCGAAATGCCTGCATTTGGTTGAATAATTTTAGCTATTGTCATTAAATGAAGATTCCTACAATGAAATAAGTACAAAATTGAAACCCAAACGTTTAATTGCAAACAATAAAAGCTAAAAAATTGGTTTGAAATATGAAACATCTGGAGAAAATTTGAAAAAATAATATATTTAAATAAAATAGTCTTTTATAGTGTTTCTTGAAACACTCATTCCATTTTTTTTTTAAATTCTAATAACCGTTTTATACGGAAGCTATTTGTACTTGCATTTTATACGAGGGTAGTTCCAAAAGTATCCGACCTGATGTACAGATAGTGGTTGTTGTTTAAAAAAAAAATACTATGGTAGAAAGTACTTACCTTATAAAGCTCAAGCTTCAAGTTTAAAGACCCTATGTTGTTTAGTATTTGCAGACATCAATAGTGAACATTCTCAGTGAATTTGTAAATATGGAATGCTTATATTTGAAAGATCTCAGTCCTATCAATATCAAAGCCGAGCTAGATTCTATTCTTGATGAGTCTGCCCGGGGCCGTAACAAGACGGGCGCAACTGAGCTTGGGGCGCAAAACACAGAATAGCGACCCAGTCGAGAGTTGCACATAGTTTTTATTTTACTTAACATGAATCAATACTGATTGGCGCTATCCGTTTTTATAATAGGCTGTCTAATCCCTATTTTCTTCGTTATAGCTTAAACATTGGGTCGACCAAGGTATGGTGTCCGATCGCGAGGCGCTAATTCGCAATGTCAGCGATCCGAAAAGCAGACCGGATGGACCCACAGATCCACAGACACAAATCTGGCTAGTTTTTCCTTCTTCTTCTTTAAAATCTTAAATACTTACATCCCATCTATACATTACATCGGATACTTTTGGGACTATCTTCGTATATAATTTTAAAATATACATCATTATGATATTTAATGTATTTCATTTATAACAGTATTATTTAACTTGAAATGGTAGAATTTTTAAAAAGTGCTGTACATCGCATGTTGACTGTTAATTTGGACATGAGAAAGCTGTGCGCAAGATGGGTGCCGCATTTGCACACAATTAAACAAAAACAGCGTCGTGAGGATATTTTTTAAAAGGTGCGATAGATAATTTTCATTGATTGACTTGATGAACAGGATATCGAAGTTATTGAACAGCTCTGAAACAAATATATCGAATTAAAAGAAGACTATGTTGAGTAATAAAGACACTTTTTCCATTTTTTTTTTTCGTGGTTTCTTTGTTACATCAGGCACTTCTGGCATTAATCTCGTAACAATGATTTGTATTATTCATTAACAATTGTATTTTAGATATAAAATTCATTGTATAATGTATTTTTTATTTAAGCCATGATTGAATTTGACTCAGTTTATGTTATGGTCTTGAAGGTTCTATTTCGGATTTAAATCAGATTTTGATAAAAATAAATACGTTTTCCACTCGGCCTCTTTCAGATATCACCGGTTGATATTTTCAATGGGCTCGCCTTATATTTTGGCGTTGTTGGTTCTGCTTTCGTGTTCTTCAGCCCCAGTCGAAGCCCTTGCAAGGCGATATGTCAGAGAAAAAATATTCATGGCAAGTATTCGAGTAAAATTTTTGTTTGTTCACGTCAATCACATCGTTTGGGCTGTCGCAGCCAGAAAATAATAATGTAAGTTTGTTTCGTAATACGAGGTAGCGTGTGGTCATATTGCACGCCACTCTGACGACAAACTAATTACCTGACGTCATAAAAAATAAATCAATGCTTAGAAATGTTTCCCTCAAATTGAGGTAGCAGAGTAATTATACGTTTCGAAAATACCGGCGTCGGAACCGGTTTTTTACGTTTTGAAAAATCGCTACTCCGAACCACGGTTTGAAGAGCAGTAATTGCTGCGTTATTTATGGACAATTTTATCGGTCACTCTAGCCTAATGATCCATATCGTTATTGTGATATATTACAAGCAGATTGAAGTAATTGATTGCGCTTTTCAGTGAAAATGGTTAATTCGAAGTGGAATGGGGCGGACGGTGGTAGTACAATGTCAAGTGGTGACATCTGTGAATTTCATTACATAAGGTTGTTACATCGCGGCCAACTTGGTGACATTACATTTAACGCTTGAATTGACACGGGTCCGGTTGTTGCACGACTCGTATAACTTTACAACAACTACTCGACTAACCAATTCAACATAAATTTACTTACTGACTCGCCTACGCCTAATTATATTCACACATGCCCGAAAACTGACACACTTTGAAAACGTGGAAAAGAGTCATCTTGCATCATTATTTCATGTTTGGTGCATTAAAACAATTGCCAGTGGTGGATTTAAGTACAAACATTACAAGCGATTGGATTGAATCTCGAATCCAAGGGGCTTTCAAGCTAACAAATATGATACACTACGGACAATAAGTTTGGAAACACTTAATACTTCGTATAGTTCATCACTAATTGACATTAAAAATAAACCAAAACATACACAGTCTTAAACATATTCTCCTCAATATAATTATATAACATTTAAATAATAATACAAATTGGTTAAAATACTTTTGGCATGTATTACTGCAATGCATATTTTTGGCATTATCTGTAAAATTTCATTTATAAATTTATCCATTATTTTTACAAGTTATTTCAGAGCATATTTCCATAAATATATAAACATTATTTTGCTTTTCAATTGATTCGTACAAATTGATATAAAGCCAAAAAATTCAAATTTGGATTTGTCTATTCATAAGATATTTTCCAATCAAGAATTGTCCAATTTTTATGTGATTCATTCTATTTTGTGATCAACTAACAAGTTTAAAGATGACAACTTAATTTAAATGACAATAAAATAGAATTATTCTCGGCATTTGCATTAGATTTTGGGCGACCCGGTCTTTTTCTGTCTTCAAAGTCCCAGTCTCCATATTTCTTCTAATGATAATGACCCTTTTTAATGAAAATCTCAAATTTTTAACGACACATCCTATATAAATTCCTTAATTTAATGATGCATTGTTAAGTATAAATGTTGTAGCATTGAAAAATAATATGTGCAACGTTTAACTGTATTATTTAAAAATTTTAAATAAGTATTTCTGTAATGTTTTTAGAGTTTTAATATGACGTGTTTGAAATTCATATACTCAGATTAAAACTTTTGATATATACAGAAAAACGCAACTTTAATTTTTTTTACATCGTATTATTACTAAAATACTAAATAAATGTCTCATGTAGGCTGTGTAAATTTTTTGTAGAACGAAAATCTGAAAATCGTTTTATTTTAAATTTTGAATATGAAACCTGAAAAACGCGCGAAATTAATTACGAATTATCCTTACAAAAAAAAAAGACGAGTAGGAAGGATTTTAATATTGAATATATTGATAGTTTATATTATTGAAAAAAATACATTTTATTCATCCTAATCGATGGTCTGCATATATGTTTGCAATAAAAATCTGATTTTAAATTTATTTGCAGCTTTATCCATGGTGTTGAAAAATATTTGTACTATCTGTGTGCAGATTTACAGACCCTGCCTTAGAATCTCCGCTGTGGCATGTCCAATTTGGGACATTTCAAGTTTACAGGTGTTTTGTTGGCTTTTAACAAGAATGTTTTCCAGAAACATTGAAGTCCTTTGTCCGGTAAAACGAAGCGTAACGACCCGTGAAAATAATTCCCGGTTTGTTTCCAAATTCCTCGCACACGTATTCCCTAGGGAGACGTGCCCATATTTTATCATCTTTATTATGAGCGAGGATAGTTGACAAGTTGATTCGTCGGATACCCATGTCGGAGCCAAAAATTGATAGTTTAGACATCGGATGGCGACGAATAAACTCGCATATTTACGACGCGCCCTACTTGTAATTTAATTCCGATTACAACCAAATAAATGCACTTCTCCAATTGTGGAATAAATCAACGGCACGGATTGAAGATGATGTCTCCTAAATGATCCTGTCAAATGACTCTCAGCCGAGAAATGCACATAATATGAATGACAAATGGTCATTGCGACATTAACGTAATGCATTATTATTAAGTCACTGCCATAAAACCGTGCACTGATGAAGTCGATTGTGGACGATAAAATAATGCAGACGTGACAAATATGAAAGATAGCAAAGAACTAGGAATAAATGACATTTTTATTGTTAATAACTGGGATTTGCTTCTAAGAACCATTGAATACAATTTAATTTTTGCTAATCCCAAGGAGACATTATTGACCATATTCGTTTAAAATTTGATATGTTTATATGCGTTAATCAAATTATCAGTCATATTTTGAATATTCAATCTTGTTCTAAAATTTATGCCGAACGATTGTAATGTGTTTATGAGATATGGCATCGTCCTTTTGAGGAATGATTCAAATTTTAATTGCCGAATGAATGACGTCCAAGCACCACCGATGATGAAGTCGACATATAAATCTCCCGAGATTTAGGATCACTCCGGTTAAAATATCGTTTAATGATGCCAGCGCTTAACAGGACCGGCTCTCGTTCATAATAAGGTGCCGCACTTGGATCATAATATATTAGGAATGCGGCCCGTGATTTATTTTCGCCCGGGGGCCCGCGAAAACGAGCTCGAACAATTTGCCGGGGAGAGGAATTAATTCCGTCGCGATTCGACATTCGTCACCTGGGAGGTTTTAATCCCGATCCTGTCAAAAATGCATCCTCGCTCCTAAAATATTTTGACGTGGACGCAGCGGGACGCAGGCGAGGGATCCTGCATATATGCGAACTGCCGTGCATAATTGGGCGTTTCGAATTTACGACACTTTGAGACGTTTGTATGCATTGAAAACGGAAATTATTCACAGTGCATTTCTATTTTTTTTTGCCTATTGCTCAGTGTTGCCTTTGTGTCGACAATGGATTTCCTGTCGATCAGGGGTACAGAAATATTTTATAGGGACGCAAAATGCAATTGAGACCTGTGCTGTTGGTGAAACATAGACTGGAAGACAATTGAGCCCTTATTTCGCTTGAACAAGCTCGACCGGTTTGTATCGGTTCAATAAAACAAACGTGCTCGTACAAAGCTAAACATCTGGTTAACTATAGTATAAACTATCGATTTGTTAATAAATTATGAAAAAAATACACATATAAACTACAAAAATGTAGTACCGATGTAAATAATTAACAAACAAAAAAAAAACAAAGACTCAAATTTCTCATTGCAATTGATTTTGAATAAAATCAATAATCATGGATAGAAATTATAGAGGCATAAGAACGCTATAATTTTGAAATTTATAAGCCTCATAAATTTAAATTGATGAAGTAAATCTATTGGCAATGGCAGCTAAGATATCTAAAATTCAAAAGAGAAAAGTCTTGACGTTGTTAAATATTTTACCCCAAACATAGAATTATTGTTCAAACCAAAATTCCTTAATTGACAGGCTTAAATTTAGAGAAAAAACTTTACAAGTCCTTAGCTCAAGTCAAGATGCCAATAATTGACAGTGATAATAATGAAAAATT
Organism: Stenopsyche tienmushanensis; assembly: GCA_008973525.1. Classification (NCBI taxonomy): domain Eukaryota; kingdom Metazoa; phylum Arthropoda; class Insecta; order Trichoptera; family Stenopsychidae; genus Stenopsyche; species Stenopsyche tienmushanensis. The sequence continues at coordinate 792,000 of WACJ01000523.1, forward strand.
ATATATTTTTGATGCTTATAATCATCGTTGTATCAATAAAGATTTTTTTCATATAGGGTGCGGCATGGAAACTACCTTATTTTAATAATTAATAACACAAACACTATACAAGATATTAATTTAAATCTTTTTTTATATTATAGAAAAACATTTAAAGATTTTATTTATTATATTTTAAAAATTATATCAATAAAGTGATCTCCGTTTTGGTTAATGCATTAAAAAGCTTTGAAACAATATATCTCAATTATATATTGTTTGTGTTATTAATGTTTAAAATGAGGTAGTTTCCCTGCCGCACCCTGTATTTATGTTACTTTTAGAATCCAATTCAGTTTTTTATACTAATACTTTGCTACATCATTGCAAAATGACATAATACTGAAAAAAATCATCCTATTTTGGATAAATCTCGAATTATCATAATCAAAGAAAATAGATCTATCTTTAATTTGATTACTGTTTAAAGGGTTAGATCACTAATTATAAGCAGCAACTTAAATTCCAAACAAAATTATATTCTCAAACCGTAAAAAAATATAAATATTAGATCTAAATTCGAAGCGATATTTTATACATTGTAATTAAAAATGTTAAAGAGCTTGAATGCCTCACGAACTATTTCTAATTGGTTTCACATATGCGTTCGTTTTTAAAATAATTTAAAAAAATAAATAAAATGGTTAAAATATATGACAAATGTGAGAGTCATCCAGAAAGTAAGGTTACAATACTAATGAATGTGTATGGTCTTATTGTTGCTTTATGCTTTATATCCACAATAATATGCGAATATATTTATTCAAACTATTTTATCAATTTTTTATTTCTTTGTGGAGAATCATCCAAAAAATAAGGTTACAACGCTTATGTAGGCTCTAAAAATGCTTGTTTTTAATTGAAATTCACAGGATAATTTTCGTTGCACGTGGCGGGAGCGCGCGACGACTTCTTCATCGAAAGAATTTACTGTGACTGAACAAAATGGCCGACAAACACGCGTGACCAAACAAACTGAACATCAGGATCCCCTCTACACACCAGGTGTACTAATTTTAAAACCACGGCAAAATTACTTTTTAGATAACCCTCGTAATTATCTCTTCCGCCAATGATTGAATTAAATACAATAATTAGAAAAATAACGATGTTCCTATGCAATAAAAATTTAAGAGGGTTTCGCACTAATCTCTAATTGTCTTCGGTGAATTCCACAATAAAATTAAAAGCGTTCTTGTTGCGTTTTAGCATTCTATTTACATGGTTTTTAAAAATGATGATTTCACCTGCAGATAATGAAAATATCAGAGTTATTAAGAGTCGGGTCCGTTTAATATGAAGATTCAGCGTAATGACAGTATTGAAATAACAGGGCGCAAAGACGCTGATGTTAATTTAATTGACGCAATTTCCAAGCGCTCCACGTCTTATTCCAATTGCGTATTTAACGAGGAAAACGGCTCGAAGGTAGATCCGCGATAAAAATGGCGAGGATGTGCCGTTTGCCACTTGACGATTATTATTCCAGATATGATCTCGAAGAATTATAATGATCGAGCAGCCTATGAGACGTCCTGCTGAAAGCGTCCTCCGAACAGGTCGCACGGTGATAACCCGAAGGAGTGGACGTGGCATTGTTGTTCGCCTGTGAAAGCAACACATTCATTTGCAACGCCTGTCATTGACGGACAATAATATTTTCAAACAGTTTGACATAAAGTACTCATTTGTGCTGTTAACAATGAGACGAAGACAATGAGCCCAAGAAACCCTCAATACATTGCTTGTATTTTAATTTACCTGTTCAATTACTACATGCCGAACAATGCGTTGGATGCGGACGCGTCGGGAATATTCCAACAAAAAATGCCCTTTGGAAATATCATGACGGACCTTTGATATATCCTCTTTTTTATATATGTGACTTTTAAAAGCGTCCGAGATAATTTCGTGTTGTCAAAAGCAATCTTCTTCCAAAAATAAAATCTGCACTTAAAACACTCAAAGATAGCATCTCAAAACGACGCTCTTTACTTTCGAAAGATTATTTTAATCGCCCGATTCTGGCGGATATTTCCAAATATAACCAAAACGTAAATACGGAGAATGATTTATGTTAAAATGATTCAAGGAGATATTCTAGTCTGAAGGTAAAAATTTTGGATATTTTTTCGAGGTCAATATTACATTATACACAGTATACATTTTTTTATTAGATACTTGTTGACATTTTTGAATTATACAAAAAAATAAAAAACGAAAAAAAATTAAATTAAAAAAGTTATAGGCTAGTAAATTGTATGGGTTAAAAAAAGGCTTGTCCTAGTTGAAAAAAAATAGAAAAAAATAATTTGGTCTTATTTTTTCAGTTTTAATTTTTTTTTAAATAGTCTAAAACAAAATTTTGACATAAATCTGGTAGGGACAATAGAAAGTTGTATAATAAAAATGTATACTAAATCTAAAATTAATCAATTAATTAGAGCATGAGATATTATGTCAACCGTGTTGAAAAACGCGTTAAAATATTTCATTCTGGCTTAGTTACCGCCTCACTAAAATAGCTATAACTCCGTAAATAATTGGAATTTTGAAAATTTCGTTAGAGGATATATTTTTAAAAGTCTAATGAAATAGTCAATAATCGAACGGTTCAAATCGATCCAAATCCATACGTAGAAGATACAATATCTATTCCATATACGGCAATCATCATAAAAGATGCTACATAAAATTTCTACGATCTCTTTAAAGTTTTATTGAACCTTTATTAATTGATTGGATTTATTCATTAAAATATATTTCGAAATACAACCCTTCAAGTCCATGTAGAATGATTCAATTAATTAAAATTCTCTGTTAAAATCCATAATATAAATTATAAAAAATTATCATTAAACATCATTGATATCCTATGCTAAATATCAATTTCATTAGTGCAAAAAGAAGAAAAAAAAGAAGAAGAAGAAGAAGAAAGAAGATGAACTCGATATAGATTTGAATTTCTTTCTAGGGATGATAGTGCATATATGCATCAGTATTTTAATCGTATAAAATATATATAAATATCATCCATCGGCAAAATAAAGAAAATTGTATGTCCATTCATACAGTTCAAGTAAAAAATAACGATTTTTGCATTTTATCACACTGGTACACGCCTCACAGATTGAAAACCATAATTATGTTTACATATATCGATGGAATAAACTCTTTCGTAACCACCACTAAAATTGAGTTTCAATCTATTGGCTGCTTTAAGAATTAAATCAATTTTACGAAAGAAGTCGATTCTCATGAATTGCGAAATCGCTCGGACTTTGGTCGAAGATTAGCGCGGAATACCCGGACTGTAAAGTGTTAAGCAAAGTCGTCGATGCCTTCTTCGATTTTTTATCGCTTCAACACTATTCAAAAAGTATTATATCAACCATTCTGTCAATAAGATGGTCTGGTCAGATCATTATGGTTTTGCAGTGAGTTTTTTAAATAGTGTCTATGTATAGATCTTATCAAATCTCCCTGACTTCATCCTTTTAAGGGCTTTATAGAATTTGATATTTAAAAAAGTTCGGGAATGCTTGTGTTTTGAGGAAAAAAAAGCATATTTATATACCCAGAGCCAATAAAATAGGTTTAACCAGACTTAGATATTTTTGTCATAGAATTTGTTCAGGATATCACGTTTTTCTTCATGTAACATAAATAAAATTTAACCCTTTGGCTTTGAATATTATTTATTTAATCTATTGGCGCGATTCAAATAGATCTTGGATTTTATTAATATATATTCAATGTACAGTGTAAATCTGCATTACGATAATAAAGTATGTATTTTATATCGTTGTTATTCAATTTAAAGCCTGTGTACTAGGAACTGATTAAAAATGCATTTATACAAGAATCAGAATCATTATATAAGCTGCATGTGTGCTTTTCCTATTCAAATGATTTTTAATTTTATGCAAAGCAATTACTTACGGTAAGTCTAGAAAGGAAACGGTGGACAAATGTGTGTTTGCAGTGGGACTGCTTTCGATTCGTATTTTTGGTCCGAGGCAGCTGGCGTTAGTCGGGTCTACGAAGTTCATTTGGTAAGATAGAATGTATGGCTTAATTAGGCTAATGAATGAAGAAAAGTGGAAAGTGACGATGGTGTATGGGGCGATGGTGCTAATCGCGGCGTGACACCTTTTAACGAGCAGCTGAAGGCTCACTTTGGATATTAAAAAAATATAATAACAAAGTGCGGTGCGGCAGAGACTCGTGTAGCGACTCTAAATTGCCAACAAACACACACCCAAAAAACACAACAAAAAACACAACAAAAAAGCACAACAACGCTAGGAGCCGCCGAACAAAAACGCCGCGAAACAAAATTAAAATAAAACAAAAACGGAGAGGGCATTTCGCCGAGACCACCCAAGTTGTGAGCTTTTGCTTTGCTGCTTGCCCATAAGTATATAAATTCGCACACATTTATATTTCTGCACATCCTCACTCCACTTTATCCAACTCTCAATATAAGCACAACGTCAAAATCAAAATACAATATCTCACAAGTCTATATCGTATTGACACATCAACAACTTGCTATACTTCTTAACATCAAAATTCTATGTCTGTAAATAAGCCTTATCCAAAATAAGTCTGATTTCTTGAATCTAAAAATATAACACTTAAACTGTGTTTATAAAAACACATTCAATATATTGCTGTGTGTTGTGTAATATATAATAAAATTGGCTTACTAATGGGGCTAGATACACACACATACAGTATATATGATGCGGCTTTATATAATGTATGCGACGGATACGGACACGCTACAAACGATTATTTATTTATTTCCGACAAACTGTCCCTTGCAGTTTCATATTTCGTGACGTTCAAGCCTGCCCTACGTGTCTATAGATTCGATTAAAAAATAATGATAATTTCGCTCTATCTATAATAATTTCATATAGAGATCGCTTATATGGATATGGTCTTTTAAGAAGAAGAAGAAGATGACCCCATGATTTAGCAATTGGACAATTCAAACTTAATTCGGATCTTAAACCTCTTCGACTCAACTCATGATGATGCTCGTACAGAACTCAGCAGAGTGGTTTGGCAGCCAACATGGAGACCTTCCTCTGACCCGAGCTGTATATTGGTCCCACTATTCGGGGGCATGTCAGCCCGCTTGCAAAATGCACAGCAGGGTGCAAAACCGTAAATTTAAAATTCCATGTCCGCGAGAACACGCTCATACTCAACTTCTTGCGCCCACTTACGCTCTGAGCGCGGATGAAACTATCTAAAGATTCCGATTTAACTTTAAAATCCATAGGCTAGGATAAATATATATATATATAGATACGACCTAATGGTGATAGTAGAAAGCTTCGGGGATATATTTTCCCCCAGAACTATTACAGAAAGCCTAAAATGCCCGCAAATTGGAGGGAGTAGCCACAAGGTTTCCGTGTCCAATCGGTCCGAATTTCGGACTACTAATACATCGAAAGAGCGCCTTGCAATCGAACGTCGTGCTCGAATATATCTTAAATGACACGGTGAACCCTTAACCAACGAAGAACTGCAGGAATATGATAACCATACCGTGTCTTTACTGTGTGTTCCCTTAACTGTTCCTGAAAAAAATCAGAGAAAACAGTCGTTTTCCTTTACAATTAATGCATGACGTTATTAAAAGAAAACGGGGAAAATTATGAGCGAATAAGTAAAGCGTGCTTTTAACGAAATATTTGAGTATATAATAAACGTAGACAAATCAAGCAAGGAACACTAGATTATTTTTCGGGACCTTCTCCAGAACGCATCCCTTGCAATCAACGAGGTTTATCTGTATATAGTTTTGAAGTTATTGAACTAAAAATATGGATCACATTCTCAAACTACAAGTGAAATTACAAGTGTAAAAGAAAAAAATTGCAAAATACACTTTTTGAGCTTCACATTACAGTCTTTATGACATTAACATTGATTGAAATACATAAAAAAGCTCCAGAAATACTCTTTTTTATCTTAATATCTTCGATTTAAAGTTATTTAATTATACAGCCATTTGGATACAATACTGATTCTGTCCAACAGAAAAATCAGAATCAGGAACTGCCTTTAAAAAAACTATATTTAGTTATAATTTAAAGCAGCGAATGATCATGAAAATGAATGCAGTTACTCAGATCATGATTTGCGCACATTACAAAAAAATACAAATGTGAAAGACCTTATCCTATACAATTTTAAATTTGAAATATCATTGAAGCCAAGGTCTTTTCAAAAACATATATTAAACGTGGATAATTTGAAAGTAGAAACATATTGTAGATGTTATAAAATATTAAAAAATTATAACTTTTGAGAATAGTCTTTTTTAAATCAGGCGTTTATATACCATCATGATATAAATAATTTAGATAAATAAAGCTTGCATATGGCTGGACACGTTGAAGCTTTTTTTCACAATATGTGTATGTTACAATTTAATCTAAAAATAATTAGGACAACAATAAAATCCCCAAAAAAAATATTTTTATAGTGTATGATTTTCATTAATTAGCATCAGCTTAATAAAGTCTGGCGTAATTAATTTACGCCAATTAATGAACCCAGATACTGTGCTATTCCAACAATTGCTCCAACCATTAAGCTTTGATTCCATTTCAATTTGAGGAGTGCACGAATTGGATTGAATTTAATAACGGAAAATTGATGCAAAATTTATACCTTTTATTTTAATATCATTTATTACATAAGCTTATGAAAATTTTTGAATAAATCCTGCCCGTGTGCTTGGCATTATATCATCGTCTACGAAACCATACACATTTATAGGAATTCATATGATACGTTGCGATACGGAGCCCAATTTTGGAGGTGTTCATTATAGTGATTTAAGTGCCATATAAAGGTTGAATCGGAACGAGCTTTTTTAATAAGTTCTGTTGAAATTTTCTCAGCAAGCTCCATAGTTTCCGGCGGTGATTCGGAATCACGATACCGGTTATTATAAACCGAGTACTTACGAGCGTGTATAGAAAAATAATACACTGATCAATCATCTTCCGACCAATCTTCGGCTGCTTTCTCAATTGCTTCTTTTGCCATAATAACTATATCGTTTCTCGGAAGGTGTACCTAATGCACAACGCTACACATATCCAAATATATGCTAATACATTTCAAAGTGTTCGTGTTCGCTCTATGCATATATCCGATTGTGAATAATGAACTTTATAATTGGCCCCATACACCGTACGTACGAAAAACATGATGTCCAAAAAAAAAAAATTGATTAATTGAATCATTGTGCTGTGATTAATGTTGGCCTCCTATATTAATAGACGGGAATGAATTCACACGAGAATTGTTTTTCGTGTCCGAAGACAAATTGTCTTGATGATTATTTAATATCTCTCGGACAATCGAGACCGTCGAAAAAGGACGTCGAAATTAAGCTATTCAAAGAGATTTTTTACAAAGATTCCTTATGCGTTTTTTTCGTACAATACTTCATAAAGTGATTCGCAATACGTAGCAATTAATATGCCAAAGTTCAATTGAAATATATCAATAATGAATCGATCAAATCGCTTTTTTGTACGTATCAACGTAACAATATCGAATTAAAGGATTGAGAATCGCTGAAGTTATTTTAGAATGTAAAACAATTTGTACTATTTCAGCTTTCTCGTTTTGGAAATAATAGTTATGACATACAAACACACATTTATTATATTGCGTTTTTTTAATCAAAGATAAGAGCATTTATCTTAATACGGCCAATGCAACATAAATTATGATCGTGATTTTTATACAAAAAGCAAGAAAATCATCATAATCATGTTTGGCGGACCGTCGATATGATATTAGCAAATTCCTCCATACAATAATATATTATATCGAATGTATATGGCCTCAATATTGCTTCATCATATATATCCACAATAATATGCGAATTTATTTAATCAAAATATGATGCACGATTCAATACTTAAAAATGTGCGCAATTCTGGTATATTAATAATTTGAAGAGTATGCACGCACATGTTGTGTGCAGTATATTTTCAATGCTATGTTTCTATTTTTAATACAATATTATTATTTCAAACATTACATTTATCTATTAGAGATCGAAAACGTTCATCAAAAACGACGGATGTATCTCGCATGACCTCTCATTCGGATGAATTTACTGTGACTGAACAAAATGGCCGGCAAACACGCGAAACCAAACAAACTGACCGTTAAGATTCCTCCTATACGATGTACAGATGTACTAAATTCAAAATTAAACAATCTCTCGGTCTCAGGAGTGCTTTTAACCTTACTTTCTAAATGACCCTCGTACATATGAAGACACAAATATTTTTCATAGTTTTTTATTCGTATTTTTTTTATCAACGGTCCAATTTGAGAATCACTGCCCGGTAAGGACCGAGAGAAATCTCTTTGTTTGAGAACTCCTATAAAAAATAATAAAGAATCGCCTTTATTGAACGCACCGTACATTATGCAAGAAGCAGAAATACGAAATGAGATATAAACGTTTTCATTTTGAATTGTTTATATATCGATGTCGGTTTTTTTTGCGTACACCAAAAAAGCCTTCATAGCTGTTATTTAATACGCCTTTCAAGTACACGATTCAATCAACTCGGTGCTCGTAAAAAAACTGATGCTTTATTTAATCGCTTCCATAGGCTCAAAATCGCAAAGAGCGTTATTAATTTTTTTCGCCGTCCAATTTCAATTTTGGAATTGCGTCGGCTCATTCCGCCCAATCTGTTGGATTATCGAAATGGATCGTTACAATCGAGTTCTCGCATTGCGCGGTCGGTCTTCGATGTTGCGCGCTATGGTCCGTTTGAAATATAAACGGTGTCGGGCGGTCATAGAATATTTTAAGCACACTGAGATAAATTCCCGGCTACCCGGAGTCTACCTGTATATCGTCCTGTACACATGGACCGTTTTTGCAGGAGAACGTCCTGCAATCTCGTTTTGGCACGCTCGGGTTGCTTCATTAACATTCATTACCCTTTATGCACTTTATTCGGACCATCTTGACCATCTTGTTATTATAAGCACCTCTCCGAATTCTTCCATTTTTATATCCCACTCTCCATAATATGTTAATTGAACCTTTTTAAAGAGCGTTTTCAAATTTGTATTCAGGCGTAGGAGCTAAACGCATCGAATTGACGACGTTCCGAATACATCGACAAAAAATGTTTTTAAATGTATCAGGGACGACAGAGTGAATTCATACGACGAAAATGGATATTAATTGATAATAAATATATTTAAGGGAGTACTTATTTTATTATTTTTTAGCAGAAATCACTCCTATTTAATCGCTCCTGTTTAAATTTTTACTATAATAATCCAATGATTAAAATTCGAATACGGCATTATGTATGTTTGATTACCAAGACTTTAAAAATATCATGTAATAATGATTTACCCAAATATAAAATTGTACTACTTTATACTAAACCAAAAAGGTTTATATTATTCGAAAAAATATCACGTGTAAACATTATATAGTACTGATATCTAAGCGTCACATACGGATAACCCGTTAAATTAATATATCTTTTTTCTAAGAAAATTGTAAGATATGTCTAAAACTAACTTAAAAGAACTTATTATTTCAAATCGGTGATAAATCTATCAAATGGAAGCATAAAAATAATTTAAGATTTTAGAGTTTATTCACTTTGTAGCTTAATCGATCAAAAAAATAAGGTCGTCAACATTGAAAATATGCTAAAAAAATGTCTGAATGAATAAGTGGAAATTAAATTTGTTATTTATATGGAAGGGAGAGACTTCAAAAATATATAAGTTAAGGATATCCCGGAATTATTGCTGTAATAAAAGGTTAATAAATTCCTAGCAAAAAAAATCGAGCATTTAAGTCGAGAATTTTCCAAAAAGAGCACCAAAAACGATAATATTTGGGCAATAAGAGAACGATCTTGAAGCTAAGTCGGAATAAAACTTGAATAAAGTTAAATAAGATGAGCTTCATAAGGCAAATATAAGTGAATATTAAAATGGCAATTATTGGATATTTTAGGTATGTTTGAAAAATTTGTATCCTGAAATCAGAAAATTTGTATCATGACGAAATCTAAAGAATGAAGACTAAATTAATATTAATTTTAAAACAATCATCAAAAATTCACATATTCAAATAGCGTTAAAACCGGAAAATAATCAAAATTTTGAGTCAATCTAATGTAATTAAGTATGTGAGTTTATTATTTCTGTTTTTAATAATTGTTGTGGGTTAAGGAGATCATTTTTTACGTTTCGCACATAGATCTTATGCCCTAAGTATCAGAGTTGTCAAAATAGATTTTTTTTCGCAAAAATATACAAAGCTTCACATTAAAACAATCATATCTTTTTAATCTGTAGTTGTAATATAAAAAAACTAGCTGTTTTTATATTTTGAAATGTATTTTTGATCCAAACAAATCATTATTTTATACAATTGGCTCAAAGAAAATTATTTCTGAGCTTCCAAAGTCACACAAAATATGCAAACGAATGAGAGATATCAACTTTTAAATTCCATAAACCAAAAACTAACAACTATATTGAGCTTAGTTTAGTTTTATAAAGTTTTCTAAATTATACTCTTCTCAACAATATGCTATATCGTTGTTTTTATGAAATTTATTTACAAATTGGTCTTATTATTAAGATCACCTTAATATTAAGACCAATACAAATTCGCAAGGAGGTTTTTAAATATTTGTGGAAAAAAGATTACTTTAGGAACAATTTTGAGAGATCAGAAATCTTCGCATAAAAGGATTCCTTATATACAATAACGACGAATTAATATGAATCCCAAAAAAATATTTTATAGTCCAAGTTCTTGCTTTCTTTGTTGAGCTTTATGTCTATTAATTATCTATAGCAACATTAATAGAAAATACACAATATTCAATAAGCTCATTTATCCAGTGTTGGGATAGTGGATTAGTCCGTGGTTAATATTGTAAAGAACCTCAGGGCTATCCTTATAAAAATGGAAAACACCATAAATTTAATAGTGTGCCGATAACAAAAATTGAGTACTGTAAAATAGTGTACTTTTTCCAAATAATTTTTCCTATCTCTAAACCATCATATTTTAATCCTGTTCTGCCGGTCATAGAAGTACGTAGTACATTGTCAATAATTAGAGTGATTGCTCTTTGTTTAAGAAATACATATCGAAATTGTATTTTAAATTCATCAAAATAGTTTGGCTATTTGGTACGATTTTTTTTAGAATTCAAATATATTTTTATGCTAATACTTAGTTAAATTTATTTGAAGATAACTAGGATAAATTGGGGGGAAAGCACTACAAATTATAATAACAATCGATCTTTAGTAACATGATAATATCTCATTAAAATATTTATATTTATTCATACGTTATCTAAAAATTATTAAAAGGAGTTATTTCGGATCATCATAATTGTCTCTAAATTAGAATATAAACCCAATTAAGTTTGTATTTAGCATAAATATTGATTGATTTTTTTTTAAAATTCATAATGGTCTTTCAACTAGGTACTTATCATTAAGAAAGCCATAATACACCAAAGCGCATATATAATTTTATGATCATAATCAGGATGAGATAAGACTTATCAGAAGAGATAAGAAGAGGACAAAATATATTTTGATTTGGACGATACGTCATGCTAAGCATAAGTATTTGATTAACACTAAGCATAATTATTTTTATCCTGTGTATATTTTCTGGTGAACAAAAAACGTTTTATTTTAATTTTAAATTTCGAGTATGAAACCTGAAAAACGCGCGAAAATAATTACGAGTTAGAACTATCTCTACCAAAAAAAAAAAAACGAGTGACCAAGGGCTAATACATTTGAAATAATAATTTTAATAAGTGTACAAAGCGTATATTTATCCAAAAACACTCATTTTGATTGGTTTTTTGACTTATATTCAAATCTATTATATTCAAATTTGATGCAATAGACATAAATTTATAAGATAATGTTGATTTTATTATAAAAACAATGTTAAAATCTCAACTATCTTGCCAATAGCCATACAAAATCGTTGGAATAAAATCCTAACGACTTCATTTTAATTGATTTGTTGATAGTCTCCACGTTAGTGATATCAAAAATAATATCGATTAAATATTCGCATAAAATCATAACACTCACGGAGGTAGATATAAGTCAATCATATTAAGAGTCGATTAACACTCGAGCGACCGGAGTCGTAATTTAGTATTTTATCGCCATCTCTGAAGCATAATTGAAAATTTTATTACATCGACCGATACAGGTGAATAAATTTAATAATCGAATGACCGCGCGTTTTTGAAATGCGATATTCGAAGCTGTAAAAGGATCAGGATTTTAGCGCCTGCGTATCCAAAGACTGCAATCTTCAACTGGTTCAGCCCGTAAACCCCGCATTTAAGCATTTCAATCGGGATTTAAGCGGTCGCAATTACTTGGGCGACGTTAACCTCTTCCCTGCGACGACACAGCGCTGATCTATGACAAGGCAGGCGCCGAAGCGTGACATGTAAACTGCGAAACTGGCGAAATTGCAGAGCTCGAGGTGTTAGACGTCTGCACGTAGTCGGGGGTCAAACGTGCATGTGGTTTTGTTAGAGTGGGTGATTGTAGACAGTCGATCGTGTAATGTGGGCAATAAAAAATCATGGCTTCATTTGTAGGCCGCGAAGATGGGCGGCGACTGCTGGCCGAAGTGTTTTCACGGCCGACTCGCCTCGACGATAACTGCGTGATTACGGCCCACGGAGGGCGTTAACTTCCCGGCTAACAACCTTTCTTAAACAACATCAACTCATTGCTTACTATACTACCAAACCTAGATTGGATCCGGCCCCAAATTAATATAGATCAGCGATGCTAAAACAAAGGCACGGGGACCGGTCTCATGGTGGCATTCTTCGCATGGTCACTGGATCAGAGTGTCGGCTTTTTTGTTACACGGGATCGAGCACTACAGAATAGACAATTGGTGGTATAATAGGACAAATAAAAAATATATAAAGATATGGAGAAGATTCCATATGAGAAAAACGCGATTCTCATTGTGAAAGACTATAGATATGGAAGTAATAACAACTCTGACGAAAGCTTTCAAAATTAAGCTTATCGAACCTTATGATTAAATCACTAGGTTTTAATGTGTCGAATTAAATATTAATATGTGGCAACGAGATCATTCTGCTATTAAAAAGATAATTAAATCGAGATTTCAGAGTATAAAAGTGAAAAGATTGAGGAATCTTCATATGGTGAAGAGGAAAAATTCCGAAATATATAGGGTATTTCAATAGAAACGCTCAAAGTTTGTGAGATAATATCGTCCACGTTGTTAAAGCAATATCTATCAAATATATTGTGAATTATTTAATAATATATGGCAAATTATCATAGAATACTATAGCATTGAACAAGGTGTGCAAATTATAAAATTTGTTCTTATGTTATCAAATCAATCAATTAAATTTCATTTTTCAAAAATCGATCAACAGTTGATAAAAACTGTGTTTTCGAATGTTTAAAAAATTGAAGAAAAACCTCTTAAGTTTAATTATGATCCTCTTGTAATAAATTTTTCGTGGACGTAACTTTGGATATACAAAAAATGCAATTTAAAGGCATTAAATAATCAATGAAAATTTGCTTAAATAATCATCATTTTATTAATTGCAAAGTGAACTTAAATCAAGATCAAAATCAATCATTTTGATTCCAAATTGATGATAAAGCTTTACAATAGAAGTTCAAAAGCCTTCTAAGCATAAATTCACATAAATAGCTCGATAGGTAAGCTTTCTTAAAGAAAACTCGGATATGCTTCCCTCAATATGGAAGAACTAATGAGCGAATTTATAAACAGAAGTAATATAAACCCGATGTGATATAAAAAATATTTATTTATTTATTTATTTATTTAAAAAGGCTCACCAACAATGTACATACATAACATTACATGAAAAAAAAAACACAATAAAAGCATGACTGGTGTGTACATCAATTAGAGGTGTGCTCAGCATTGGATGTAGTATAATATCACAAATTGCCTTAAATGTATCGTCTTCTAGTCAAAATACTATATTCTTTATAGGACGTTCCCATTAGAAATTTTGCTAGATATCAAGAATTTTTTATAAGATTATTATTTCTCATATATGATTAAATTAGAAATAATCATTTGAGTAGAAATTTTTAGACGTCTATGAATTTAAGACTAGCGGTCATTTTGTTAAAGCAATATCTGTCCAAAATATAGTTAATTATTTAGTAGTATATGGAAAATTTTGTGGAAAATTACAGCGTTGAATAACGTGTGTAAATTTGATGACTTTATTTTCAAAATCAATGATCCGTTTGAAAAAAGTTTCGCCAAAAAAATCATATTTAGCGACGATTTTTGGATGAATGGATGTGCGAAAAAACAAAATTGTTAGATTTAGAATAATATTAATCTATGTAAGATACATCAGCTACCAAATGCATCCCCAGAAATTCAACATCCAGAAAATTCAGCCAGATTTAAGCGTATAATGCCAAGGAGATGTGGATGCATTTGCAGTTTATATGTTAAAAAAATCGAAAAACCTATGAAAATTTACACCCAATTCGCTCGATAAAATTAAGCCACTATTCTACAGACTCATTATTAGATAACGAAAACAGGAAATTATTACAGCGGATATCGATGAATTTAAATCGCCACATTATGAAGAATACCTCAGCGACAAAATGATTGAAATCGATTAGAAATGTGATCAATTTCGATAACTAAATAGAATTTCCGTTAAATGCCTAATTATAAATGGGTGTTTGGGTTTTTTTTTAAATACATTTATTCTTTAAAACATGTTGTGATGAACGTTGATACTTGATGGTTTTTTGCAGAAAATTTACCATTTATAGTTGCGGTTGGATTCCTCCAACGTGGTCTAATAATGAAGTGCTTGCGGCAGCGATTTCAATGGCATTTTTTGAGACATGCGTCAATCCATTGTGCCGTTTAAATATTGTAATAATAAGTAAACATTGAGGCTGTGGCATAAAAATGAATGTATACAAATAGGAGTTTACGTGTAAGAAAATAAGGCTTTACTGCGGCACGAGCTGAATACATCTCGGGCAAAAAATATGTCATAAGAAATGTATACGAAAGGAATGGTATGAATTAGCTGGAGTGACATTCGGTGATGTGGTAAAGGTGCCTAATTGTTGAGACGGTGAGAGGTCGATAACAAAGAAGACACGTGTTAACACGCGTGTGCTTCGCCGACTCGCCATTGGCCAGACACGCCAGATGCGCCCGCGAACTCCGACCAATCGGCGCCCAGTTATGTTTTAATATAGCATCCCTTCGAGGGCAAAAAATGATACGATTTCTCGCCGAGGGATGCTTTCCACTATCTTACATATTACCTACGAAATTCAGGTGCTGTACCAACCTTACAACGCCAGCAGAATCTATTTTTTACACTCGAAATTCAACTAAATCTCGAAGCAAATTTACTTAATACTATCATACAATAGCACCCTTATAACTCTAAATAAATTTTCAAAAATATATATGCATTGTTTTTTTTGACTCGTATATCGACATTATGTAGTCAAATAGATTTTGACTTCCACGTGTATGTCGACATTAAACTCGTGTATATAACATTTATTATTTTCTATTCACTATTTTTACTATTTATTATATTATTTATATACTATAGACTCCAATAAATAAAACTTGCATCTATATTGTTTTCAAAAAGTTTTAATATGATGTATTTGAAATTCATATACATACTCAGATTAAAACTTTTGAAAAACCCAAATTTAATTATTTTTACGACCATATTTTATCTAAAATACTAAAGTAGTGTCTTATGTACGTTATACTAATTTTATGTTGAACTAAAAACTGATAAAAATACGTTTCATTTTGATTTTAAATTTCGAATATGAAACCTGAAAAACGCGCGAAATTAAGCTCTATTCCTACCCTAAGAAAATGGGAATGGAAAGGCTTTTAATTTGCAATTCGAATTTAAAAGTGAATAAAAGCATCAGATAAGACGAATAATGAGATAAATACATTGAAAGCTGATGACAATTACTTATATTTAAAGTCCTTAAAGACGTTATATATACATTAATCAGATTTATATAGAAGTTGGATCTCCGTTAAGATTGTAAATTAATATAGAATTTTTTATAAATAATGCTTGAAACGTCTTTAGCCATAAGAAATGCATTAATCACGTTCAAATAGATATAGAATTATTAAAATCATTTTCATCGTGAAAACATTAGGGAAAAAATTAAGCAAAATGTCCAATAGAAATCTTAGTAATTCAAAATAGAGGTATCGCCAATGGTTTACAAGAGATCCTTTAAATTTATATTGAAAAAATATATATAACTATATACAATAGCTATTAAACCTATTTATTAAATACAATTCCTTCTAAAAATAGGAAAAAATGGGATCAGGACTTAAATATTTTTTAAGTCTTAATACCTTTTGACTTATATATTTTTAACAATTTTTCTATAAGGCTTTCTAAACAATACATCCCAAATAGATTCAATTATATAGCAAAGATCATTCAATTCCTGATGTTCTTTATTGAATTTATTTAAAAATAAAATGAAAACACTAAGATTAATTTTCAACGAAAAAATATAGCATCTCATCGGTGAGTCGCTGGTATTTAAATGGTAAATCATTCATTAATTTTCCATTGGATTAAGACTATTAAAATTATATTTATTTATATGCCAAAACAGGCATATTATTAATAAGACCCGCCCGATATTGGCAATATTTGTCTTGGTACTGAAATATTTGATAAATTTGAGAGAAATTTGTCACATAGTCGATGTTGACAGCCTGCTAAAGATGTGGACGTTTGATATTGTCCGTACAATGATATAAAGAAAGATTGTGATGAGTTAATTTTACTCAAAAAGGGTTATCCCCCTTTAATATAAACCCTGGATTTTTATTATAAAGGTCATCAAAAAGAGATGTTTTCTCGGATTGTGTGACATGTGGCGTCATTTTGCTGAAAATAGACATCAGATATTGACCACAGTAACAACATTTCCAAGTACCGTCTTCGAAGAAACTGTGAACCAATGATTCCATTTATCGAAAATGCACAACAAACAATGACTTTTTTTTAGATGTAAATGCATTGTTGTAATATATACCTGTCCATAATTAAAATTGTATTACTTTCTACTAAAACAATATGACCTATTTTATTTGAAAAAGCATTACGTGTAAATATTATATGGTGTTAATACCTAAGCGTTGCATTTGGATGATCTTATCTCGGCGAGATATTTCATTGTATTTTATTTTAGCGATATATTATTTATCAAGTATTCCATTTGTATGATATAAATACATCGACGGGATATTGACTGCACCTTCGTCGAGTTTAATTTTGTCTATCCTGGAGAGAACGGTCGACCGCAAGTGTTCTTTACGACCCGTACCGTTTTTATCTAAAGACAAAAGCATTACGCGAAGCGGCAAAATGTCCCGAAGATTTATCTTCCCTAAAAAAAATACAATCCATTTTCTCCCTGGATGGAATATTATTCCCGCGACGTACCGCCAAAATTTCCATCTTTCATAATATCAATATTTTTACGACGAAAAAAATCGATGCTTACCATACGAGCATACGATAAGATGGACAAAAATATATAAAATCTGTTAATTTAAATCTCCGCAGATTTCAATCGGAAATATTCATAAATTAACATAGATTAAGCCCAAAATGGACGTGTAGTCGTGAAAAATAAATATTTTTTTTAAATAAGTCGTAAAAATGTGTATTCTTTTCTAGGCAATAAAAGCGAAGTTATGGTGTTATATGAAGCAGCTTGCGGATTTATATTAACACCACATTTGCGGTGATGTTTTGTGCCATATCCGCAGAATGCCGAGGGGAAGAAATGGATATTAAATCTGTGATATTGGCTCGGATGGGTGTTAATGGACGTCGAACGTACCACTTCAGCGAGTGGGTAGAGGACATAAATGCGGATTTTCTGGGGGAGTAAAACATCCCGGCGATTTTGCACAGCCGGAAAAATGGAGTGATAAATATGATGGATGGAAACTTATAAATTCAATATTGGAACTTATTGAAATGGATATAAATTATTGCCGCGAAAAAATCCTTTTCCGCTTTCGTGTGTGACTTGTCAAACCATGGCTCGTGAAAATTGTTCTTATTAACCCTTTCCAATCGAATTATGTCACCAAATGGGTTTAGACTTCTACACGTATGTCGACATTATGTTTTCAAAATCTTAAACTCGTGTAAACACTCTGTGCTATGTTCTATTCATTATTCCATAATTTTTTGAATAGGATTTCTCCTCTTTTGTTGATAATAATTTAAATGCAGTTGACATCAAAATATAGCCAAAATAACGATAATCATATTCCAATAAATAAAATTTCAACAACTTTCATCTATAATATTTTTAGAGAGTTTTAAAATTACATCTCTTTTTTTTACGACTGTATTATTTCTAAAATACTGAATAAGTGTCTTTTGTACATTATGTAAAATTTTTATTGAACAAAAAATTGATAAAAATACATTTTATTTTTAATTGTGAGTATGAAACCTGAAAACGTGCCAATTAGTCGATTATGCGATGTTTGTACAATTTAATTTTATTTTATAAACGCTCATAAATTCTTAAAGGTTCTCACAAATCCGATTGAATATATTTTCTATAAAAATCATACGTTTTATAAAAGAATTTTTACCATAAAAGTTTGTATGGAAACTTTTTATCGAAGAGATCCTTTCAATATCCATCGAAGGTACGCACGCCTTTAGCTAGAAATCACTGCAACTGAAAGCTATACCATTAGGGATATAATACAACAAATAGTAAGGTACAGATGAATGAAACGGTGTGATACAAACAAATTCAAATAAACAGATGTTCACGGGATGAATAATGATGATGGGAACAGTTCGGGTGCGAAACGTTTCGCTCCCACTTCTCCCCTCACCCCCATTGTTGATATTCCTTAAAAGATCATCCCCTACATTAAATGTATACACACCCCCGCCATCGAACTACAGGATGTTATATTTTTTTCATATTTTTCAATCGAATCTATTTTCAATTAATCACCATCCATAACATAATCATCCATGACATAAAATTCCTCCCAAATTAAAAATGCCCGTTTAAACGTACGTTGTTTATGGCAAATAAGACATCCGAGAGCAAATATTTATGGCCGCATGACTTTTTTAATGGGAGCCATCGTTAAAAATCCTGTTTTCGATGAAATTAGTCTTTAAGTATGCCCACGTTGATGATGGATCCGATAACGACATATTGATTACTATGAAGAGGCTTTCATTAACACGTTTAATCGCCTGAATTTGCAAACCCGACGTCATAAAATCTCAATTGATATATTTTAACACACGTCGTGAAAATTTAAACGGACGTATCGATTTACGATCGGATGATCGCACATATTCGGTTCGGTTTCTGCATAAACGGATCACTCTGTAAGCTTCGCCCCCGGCACTCACCCCTCTTCGGAGCATTCGCAGATAACAAGGGGAAGACGCGGCCAATTGAAAGCACTCTACAAATCATCCCTTTGTGTTCGCTCCATGTTTACACAATCCTCATTGTGTCCCGGGGTGAAAAGATGGGAAGACATTGTTGCCGTGGGTGACATCACAGGTGATGTTGCTTCTTGCGCTGTATGATTTTACGTGTATACTTTTTTGTTGCGTTTATGTTTCTCTCGGTTCGAAGGGTGAACTAATGACGTGTTTGTTATATTATGCTCCTTGGAAAGTGTCAAATTTTCGAAGAAATTCATTAATAATTCACATTTATTTATCTTCAAATCCACAATATGATCGTTCGTGTTTTTTTTTAATGGAATCCATATCGCCTAATCCAGTGCAATAACTTCGTTCGAAGGATCAAGGTTTCTTTTATAAAATACCGACCCAAAAAAATTGAAAAGTCAAGGATTGATCCTATAAGGAAGTGCATACAAGGCAACATTAGAAATCCATTTGGCGTATTTAACGAATGGATTGATTTCAATAGATTTTTTTATTGCGTATGCTTCAGGCATAATAGGGACAAAAACTTGTGGTTACCTGGATGGACATATTTGTAAAATTGCAACACTTTTTTCTAAGCGACTGGAAGGATCTTCTATTGTCATCTAAAATTGTAATAAATATACATTCGACGTGAATAATCCTATTAAGTTGACTGACTGGAAAAAAGATTGACTGTCATAATCTATGTTTGATCAACAGGAGAATCATCTTCTCATCAATGTTGAAGTTGAATACTTCGATAAGGTATTATACGAAGGCATCGATATAATTTTGAAACTTTCATTTATACAGATTTTGATTAGAATATCATCACATTTAAGCTGATAATGAATTTCTTTAAGCGAAAAACATTATAAATTCAAAGCAAATGTTATATTCAACATAATACTAAAGTTGCTTTTTCAAATTGATCTGATTTAGATTAAAGATTTTAAGATTATTGAAGAATTTCTCCTTTAAAACTTTATACAATTTTAATCTTAGATTAAGAAAAGCTTTTTAACTCTAATTATGATCCTCTTATACTTTTGCATTTTTTTGTATCAACATTTTAATATAGCAAAAGCTTTTATAACCTTCCAAGAAAAGCTGCCCAGTCTTAAAAATTATTAAAATTTCCTATCGAAATTTTGATACATTCCCCTAAGCCAGGGGTCGGCAACCTGCGGCTCGCGAGCCACATGCGGCTCTTTGGACGTGAAGCTGAGGCTCTTTATCACAGTTTTACTCTAAGCATGACATCTACTCAAAAAAGGAGAAGAACTGAAGAAGAGCATCGAGAATTCAATCGGGATTGGACAAAGTCGTTCGCTTTCATATCCAAGTCAGATGGCCTCCCGTCTTGTCTCATTTGTCACAAAAAACTTGTACACAATACGAAATCAAATTTAGAGAGAAACTTCACTACAAAACATACTCAGTTTACTACTAAATATCCAGCCGGCGAAGAACGAAAAATAGCTGTCGACGAGCTCTAAAAACAAAATCGGTAATCAAGTCCCATGCTAAGTAACTGAATGCAATCTACAAGTAATGTTAATCTGGCAAACTTTATGATATCATTAGAAATTGCAAAAAAAGTCATTCACAGATGGTGAGTAGGTCAAATATTGCTTCATACGTGCATCTGAAGAACTGTTTCGTGATTTCAAAAACAAACCAGAAATCTTGAAAAAAACCCCAAAGATTTGCCACTATCCGCTACAACAGTACAAGATAGACTAGCTAAAATGTCTTCAAATGTAACATATTTGCAGATGGAAGACATTCAACTGGCTTCTGCTTTATCACTTGCTATAAATGAGTATTGCGACATAAAAGACACAGCAAAAGTGGCTCTTTTTGTCAGCTAAAAAGAAAAACTTCTAGGTTTGCTACAGCTCTCGGGACAAACTAGAGGAGAAGATATAGTGAATAACGTGCAAAAATGGCTCGAAGATAATAAAATCGATTTAAATAAAATCTTTTCGATAGCAACTGATGGAGCCAGAAGTATGAAAGGAAAAAATAAAGGGACAATAACGATTCTTCAGAGCAAAAAAAAAAACACGAAATACTTACGTTTCACTGCATAACACCAAGAAGCGTTTTGTGCCCAAAAATTTCCGATAAAAATAGTTCAGGTCATGACTTTGGTAATCAAAATTGTTAACAGCATCTTATCAAAAGCACTCTACCATCGTCTGTTTAAAGAATTCTTGAACGAAATGAATACTCAGTATTCCGACCTCCTTCTTCTAATAAAGTGCGATGGCTTTCCAAAGGTAAGATGTTGAAAAGTTTTACTTTGTGCTTGAATGAAATAAACACATTCCTCAAAGAAAAATATAATAATCACCCTGAATTAGAGAACGACAAATGGTTGAAATTTTTTTTCTATATGGTAGATATCACGGTGAAATTAAATGATCTGAATCTAAAACTGCAAGGAAAGGAAAACCCAACCTATGTTTTGATAGAAGAGTTGAGTTGTTTCGATGAAAAATTAATTATTTTTGCAGAAGATATTCAGAGCGGTTAATTACTTCATTTTCATTTTCTAAAGCAATATCGCACTAAAACCATTGCGATTGTTGACACAAATTACTTCAGCACAGTTATAAAAAAAATTAAAGATGAATTTTTTGACAGATTTCAGCAATTCAAAACCAACAAAGCCATTCTAGCATTCATAGTAAGCCCTCTCAACACAAATAGTAACGAAATCTACACTGAGCCATTTGGAGTTGATACTGAATCTCTTGAAACGCAATTTATCGATTTAAAAAGTAAAATTTTGTGGAGTGGAAAATTTACAGAGTTGAAAAGCAAGTTGGAAGAGTTGGAGGTCCAGAAATATATGTACGTAACGCAATAAAAGTGGACAGCTTTAAAAGAAATGCCGCGAGTTGAGGCACTTATATTCGACGCATGGAATAGTCTTCCAGATTGCTACAGTGTGAAGAATTTGGCATTTGGAGTCCTGACTATCTTCGGATCGACATATTTGTACGAGTGAGGCCCGATCATACTATGGTGCCGTTAACGGTTCGATCTCGGTCTCGGTCCGGTCAAATATTCTCATACAAGAAACGGAATTGGAACGATTTGATAGTGTGCATACTCTGATTGTTTCTTGTGTAAGAATATTAGATCGACCATTGCTCAAATGTATGTTATTGTTTTATTTATTTTTAAGTACAAATTACATTGTTTAGAAAAAAATTCTACTTGAATAACCATGCAAAATCATCGCTTCTATTGAATTTGTTTGTTCAATTGTTTGTTATTGAAGTACAAGTTAGTGTTGTAAGTAAATGTTTAATTGTTTTGATTTTTTAACTTAAATAATAAATGCTTATCTAATAATACCATATATATATTATCTAATTTGTTGTTAAAAAATACTACTTACATACGAATAAATAGATTATTTTTACCAAAAAACTTTATTTATGCGAGTACTATTTATTGTTGGCAAGAAAAAAAAATGTGGCTCTTTAAACACTTGAAATTTTTAAATTGCAATTTTTGGCTCTTCCGACTCAAAAGGTTGCCGACCCCTGCCCTAAGCAGATCAATAGGTGAGTATTCTCAAATAAAACTCAGATATACTATCCTAAATATCAAAGAACTAATGAGTGAGTTTATAAACAGAAGTAATATGAATCCGATATTATATCAAAAATATAACATATTCATATACACTTGGATCTATTTTATGCGATTTTGAAGTTATGCGGTTTTAAAAAATAATGGAATCCATCCCTCGTTTTTCTATAAAGGACAAAGCTTTTTTTATGCAAATGGGCATTCAAAATATCTAAAATTAACACTAGTGCAAGTTAAAACCCCTGTGAGTGTATAGGGCCGAAAATTTGCTGGAAATCTGTTTTTATTTATTATTGGTACATTCTATCACATTGATTTGAAGTTATGCGATTTTCAAAAGTTATGGAACATATCCCTCAATTTTCTACGTAGTTCAAGTCTTTTTTATGCGATTTTTTTATATGCGATTCCCCATGGAACGTATCAATCGCATAAAAGCAGACCCAAGTGTAGTTTAATATTACAAACTGCTTTAAATGTGCCTTTTTCTCAAAGTACTATATTATATAAAACGTAGACGATTCACATAAGAAATTATACTAGAGATAGAGAATTTTTAATATAGAATTATTACTTCCGTAGAGTAGGAATGTTTAGGCATCTATTATATGAGTTATAATTACTTTTAGTTATACAAGGTCTTTCAATAGAGACGCTCAAAATTTGTTGGATTATAACTGTAATTTTGTTAAAGCAAACTCTATAAAATTTACTGTAAATTATTTAGTAGTATATGCCAATTTATTATAGAAGGCTATAGCGTTGAATAACGTACAAAAATTATTAAAAAAATATTTTCAAAATCAGTAATCCATTCGAGAAACGTTTCACAAAAGAAAAATCATATTTAGCGACAAGGTCCACTTTTGTATAAATGAATGTATGAAAAAGCAAAATTGTCGAAATTGGAACAATATTAATCCTCATAAGATACACCAGCACCAAATACATTCCGAGAAAGTTACTGTTTAGTGCGGATTTTGGTCTGTCGAAATCATCGATCCGTACTTGTTCCAAAATGAATCTACAGCAATTTTTGTGGTCCAAACTGGATAATATGGACACCGATGTCATGTAGTTTTAACAGGACGGTGTTGCACATAATGCACGCCATGATGGACATTCTACACGAGCGATTTGAGGGCATGATGAACTGGCCACCGATATCATGCGATTTAACGCCTCTAGTCTTGTTCCTTTGGGGCTATCTTAAATCACAGATTTATGCATATAAACCGCAAACAATTAATGCCACAACGAACACCATCCAACAAATTCAGCCAGATTTATGCGACAAATTCATCGAAAATTGAACCTCAACCTGAAGCAAATCCGCGGCGAATATTTGAACGACGCTATATTTCATACTTAATGCCATTAAATGTTCTTTCTAATAAAATGAAAATTGAGTGAATATCTCACACACAACTTGTTTTATTTACATTTAAAAATCGAGCGTCCTTATTGTATTATACTTATAAGAAACCTTATTTTGTCTTCGTTTAAATAATTATAGTACAGCGATAGAAAATATTGTTAAATGGAAGCATGCATCGGATTGGTTTGTTTATCTCTTTAAATGTGTTGATTGGTCTGTCTCATTAGCATGACCCCTCCTACTTTTCTTAATTAACCAATGCATTTTGAACTTTCAACTTTTGCCACCGACATTTAAACAGCGATTGGTTTCGAATTACGCGATTTAAATGACGCGACTTGAAAAACATATCAATCGTCGGAATAGAGATTCAATCTCATTTCATATCGAGTCTGAGGTAAAATTTGTTGCTTTTTTTTGGGAGAGACATCCATGAACGCACGGGTGTGTCGGTGGGTAATAAATTCAGAGTCTCGAGAGCATTAAGGTAATATCAATCACCAGAAAGTGTGCTAAGATGGTGAGGCTGCATGTGTGGTCTTCGGTAACAGGAGTCTTTAGTGTCAACCGCTTCGCCGTGAAAAAAAGCTCGAAACACACATTGGGCAACAATAAAACGCAACAAAAAGCCTTGTTCAAATAGAAAGGCCGATTTGTGTTGTTTTGACGCCATTGCTGAAGCTCAATCGTCAGGTAGGCAACTCGATCAGGGTTAGCGATCGATGACAACGCGAACGCGCCGAATAAAACTTTACACAGCCAAACCGGAATAATTCAATAGAGATTCTTAGAAATCCCGGGATTAAATTTCATCATCGAATTAGATGCGGTTAATCTGCGATTTGATGTCGTTTCGGTGGACGATTCGGTTATAAAATATTAGAGGACGATCGTTGTCAACCCTTCGAATCGGATGTCGCTTATCTCGCGTCGTTCTAATTTATGTAAGGGTGGATATCTTTACACCTTCCTCGGCAGACTCGTCGGTAACTCCCGCAGATTGTCCCGATCCTCGGATCTGTAAATGTTTTTTGCTTCCACTCATTTGCTTCGTATCGGATCATAAATCGTGGCAGCCCTCGTGAGGAAGTCGACAGATATCAGAATACATACGAGACTTCATTTCTGCATTTATTTCGTTATAAATAAAACGTTATAAAGCGTGATTTATGTGCGATTTGATGCTTCGCTGTATATTTAAGCGAATAAAAATATATCGGAACTCGTTTGCTGGAGTTCAAAGCGGCACAGTCGATACTATTTTTTGAAAATATGGTACGATTGCAACTAATCATTCTCATTGACGTTTCGGTGAATATTTATTGGTGTTTGCGAAGAGGACAATATGAGAGAGACGTAACAAAGACGTGTCGCGTATAACGACACCCCGCAAGTTTGCGTTATTGTTGCGTGGTGAAATCGTATCGCAGGTGATCCTGGGACCCAAAAGACAATTAGGTCCCAAGGACGTCAACAATGAACGGCTTTCAGAGCGATATCGTTTGTGTTTAGCCGATGGTGTCACAACAATGTCAGCTTAAAGACGCCATTGACTTTTTTTGATGCGCTTGCCGCCTCGCCACCCGCACAGTCCTTTAGGGACCTATGGGAATTTTCGCATTCGACGACCCATGAAATTCGCTCTTTTTTATTCTTGAAATTTGCGCCAAATGGGACAAAACCCGAAATTTATTATTCCAATATAATCTCTATTTTTCATCTATCATTTCGAAAAAACTCCATTATTTCAAATTAAATTGATACATATTTAATTTTGAATCTTTACTTGTAACAAAACGATTGGATTTGTCCCAATTATTTTCCTAATTCAATACCAAATCCTATTAAAGTACATAAATCGATATAAAAACTTCATCTTGTGCGATACTATTGTTAGTAAAATAAGTTTCCACATGCTCCAAGTATCTCATCGTCACAAATCCATTCATCCATTAAAATTTTATAAAAGTGCATTCAGCAGTATTCGATAATAACTGAAAATGACGTCTTAAAACGTATTTAATCTTAAATAACATAGGTGGCATTTAGTTATATGGTACTAGTATACTATTAACCAAAGCTCGAATCCAAATTTTGAAAAAAAAACTATGTCTATGAATGAACTACGAGTATTTGCATAAATAATTAAATGTGATTTAAAATTAGCATAATTTTTCTATTCATCCCATTAAAATTATATTAAATCTATACATAAAAACCCCCTATCTCTACAAAAATCTCATACAGCAGCCCTGATGATCTCTGTTGAATTATTTTGAACCAAAAGAAAACATCAAAATCTATTAAAAATATTAGAAGAAAAAACTAAAAATAAAGACATTTTTTTGGATTCTTTGGATGAAAAAATATAGCAACTCACTAGTGAATCGCTTAAGTGGTTTGAATTCGAATCGAAACTATTAGTAAATTATCCCCATTTCATTAATACTTTTGGAGATTGAATTGATGAATTTGCTGAAAAATTGCATTTAAACAAAATACGGAATTTTAATGCTATTCAAAAATTATTCATGATTTCTGATTAAAGAAGGGACTTTAATAAAAGAAAGAAGAAGTGATTTGAATTTATGTATCTAGAAAATAGCTACAAGAGCCACCAATAGTCATTCAATCCAGGTTATTTAAAATTTTGTGTGATGAAATGTGTAGTAAAGATAACACCCTTTTATTACATATTTATGAACTTTTTCTGACTTAATAAAAAATTTAATATTATTTTAAAATACCTTACAAAATAAACAAGGTGTTCCGTAAAAAAAAATCATAATTTACAAATTGTTCCATTGCAAAAAAAAATATTTGAAAACCCTGTTCTAAAGAATAGATTATCAAGTTTAATACAGGATTATTTGGATAAATCCAGTCATTCATATCTTAGGCTATCCTTCATGACTTTATAAATTGTCCCAGTGTTTACGATATTTAATCCAGAAATCAAGCTAAGTCTGGATCGAGACAATCCATCGAAAATTTTAATACACCCAATTTTGGCATACACTATTAAGATTTATCCATAATAAATAGATCAATTGATCTTAAAAATACCCATTTGTCTTTATTATGAGCTTGTTTTTATTTATTTTATTTGCACAATTATTACAAAAATACTCTCATTGTATTAAATACCTTTTAAGAATAAATAAATCTGAAAATTCAAGAAAACCATTATACCCCAATAAAAATTAATGTGTGAAACGCATAATTCAACCTGTTAATTGATAATCAAACAACACTTTTATACGGATTTATGATTCTCACATGATTAAAATAATATTAATCCTTTGCACTCGTATGCCGACATAGTGTCGTTAAAATTTTAAACTCGTGTAAATATCATGTATTATCTTCTATTCATTATTTCTGCTATTTATAAATTTAATCATTTTCTGAATAGGATTTCTCCTCTTTTATTGATAATGATTTAAATTTAATTGACATCAAAATAAAGATAAGATAACGATAATCATGCTTCAATAAATAAAACTGCAAAAACTTTCATATATAATATTTTTATAGAGTTTTAAAATGATATGTCTGAAATTCATATACTCGGATTAAAACATTTAAAAAACGCAATTTTTTTATTATTTTGTACGACTGTCTTATTATTAAAATACTAAATAAGTATTTTATGTATGTTGTGTTAATTTTTAATTGAATAAAAACTATTAAAAACATGTTATATTTGAACTTTGAAGTTTGTGTATGAAACCTGAAAAACGCGCCATATTAATATTGATTATTTGAATCGATTTATTGCATTATTTTCTGGCTGTCATAATTTTAAATTAAAAACTAAAGCAAAATATTTGATTTCAGCAATATTTGCCAAAAAGGGAGGATATTAACAAGATTACCTGCTGCTAATTGCTCGAAAGATTTGTTTGTTTGCCTCTTCAGCATTGGCGTGCCACAACTTTTTTTTTTGAGATCTTTTACATGTCATTTATTAAATATGAGTTTTCCGCCGTCCTAACGCACAGGTAGAGAATCATAGTGCATGTGGCGAGGAGAAAGATTATGAACAAAAAATAGACAATTATGTCAAAGCCGAAGGCAATGTTCTGTTTGACACAAGAAAACCACCATTTTTAACCTTGTTTTGACATGTCATGTCTCGTGTAATTTATTTATTTATCTGTCTGTCCGTTCGTATGCGTTTTTTATATATATATATATTTACGTCCAAAGCATTCAGAGTGTCTTTTGTGTCTTTTGCCGACCGTGCCCACAACAAAGGGGGCGGAAAGTCAAAGAGGCCAAATAGAAAAATATAAGAGTATGCGAATATGCCCTAAGAAAAGGGGAAGCATTCCTTGAATGCTACCATCAATTTTATCGAATTTAATAATTCATTCTTCAACTGCCAATTCGAAATCAGCTTCGATTTTAAACAAAATCCGAAATGCATCCATATATAATTAATGCAGATAATATTTCATTAAAAACTATTAATTTGATATCAATTTCAATAGCATATTGGCAATATTTGCTAATGTAACTTGATCTAATAGCTTAAGATTTGTTACAATAGCGTTTCAAACATCCCAGACTCCCCTCGAGGATGGCAATTAATTTTCACGGGGGATGATTCTGCGGTCCAAACACCACTTTCATAGTTGTGACACCGTCCTCGTTCCATAGATGAGGCCTTCGCCTTGTGAGGTCTTCACGGGTCCTTTGTAAGATCCTAGTCCGACCGTCGTGTAATGTGTGGACTCCCGGGGATCGGGACCATTCCTTGCACTTTTGTCCGATGTCCTTCGCAACGTGAACTTTTATATCGGTTTTATGTTATCGCGACAATAATGTCTGTAAAGTAGGGCCGAAAGATGTTATCTGCACCTTTTGTCAGGCATTAGTCCGTTTTATTTAATCACAGAGAGCCGACATCCTTTGTCAGGACGAGGACCAAAGACGTGTGGAGTATTGCACGTCGACCTTTACAAAATACTTGAAGGATCAAAGATCGGATTAACGAAAATCTGATCGAAGCCAATTTTTTAAACGAAACTAACATTATCCTAATAATATCAAAGCGATTGAATTGATCGACGCCATCTTCAAAGCGACCACAATTTTCAACAACAAATTAGTTTCTGCCCCGAAAAAAAAAATCAAGCCCCACCCATAAACACCACAAAATAAACCCTATCCCATCTGGAACCCATTTTAAATTGATTTTTTTAAGCAATGTTATAAAAACAGAGCGTTTGTTCATTTTCCCCCCATGACGCTTACAAAATGTCTATTTCTTATTACTAATTTAATGAGAGTCGATGGAACAAAACAGTATTAAACTGCATCAATTAATCGCCTAATTTATATTATTATGGATGTTAAAAAAATATGATAAAATTTCCATTTATATCCTATCCGTTGAATTTGTCTTGTAAAGCTGCGGGAGGTTTTAACAGCAAAAAATGACACCAAAGGGATGACATAAAATATTACATTTTCTCGAATATAATTTGATGATGATTTTACCACGCCTCAGATTCTCAAACCACTTTAATTATTTATAATTAGCCTTCTTTTAAAAAAATCTGTTAAATAAAAATATACCTTAGAATTTGACAGTCAGTTTATAAATTAGAAGGATGCTGCATATCTCCAATAATCCCAAAAATACCCAACTGACGTATAGATGACGATTGTTGCTTGACCTTATAATGCAAAAAATACTATTTTATTTGAAAAGTCTCCAACCAATATCAAAGCCGAGCTAGATTCTACTCTAAAGGAGTCTGTTCTTTCGTTTACAACAGTAAAATATTGCATGGCAGAGTTTAAATGAGGCCATACGAGCTACCAGGAAAAACATCGTAGTGGTAGACAAAATAAGGTGATCACGTCAGAAATTGTGAAGAAAATCCACAAAATGATATTGGATGAACTCTGATTGAAAATCTACGAGCTAGCAAATATGGTAGGCATTTTAAAAAGTGCTGTACATCGCATGTTAACTGAAAATTTAGACATGAAAAAGCTGTACGCAAGATGGACGTCGCGTTTGCTCACAGTGGAACGAAAAAAGCGTCGTGAGGATGTTTCAATCGAGTATTGGCGATGTTTCACAGCAATAAAGCCGAGCTTTTGCATCAATTCATAAGCATTGATGATACATGGGTCTATCACTTTAAATCTGAGATAAAAGAACAGTCAAAACAATGGACTGAAAGGAAAGATTTGCTTCAAAGAAGGCGAAGACATTTCCATCTGCAGGTCATGACTTCAGTTATTTTGGGATGCGCGTTGGATAATTTTCATTGACTATCTTCAAAGAGCAAAAATAATCAACGACAATCAGTGTCTGTGTGTCCCAACCGGTCCTGCCTTTCGGACCACTGGCACGAGGAATGAGTCCATCAATTCACACCTGAGACAAAGGAACATGGAAACACAATAAGGTACATAACCGAATTTAACATAGTCTAAGAGAAATACAGAAAGATACACTTAAAACCCTTTTTGTGCGACTTATTTTGTGCGATTTCGAAGTTATGCTGGTTTTTTTTAAAGCAATTTTTTCTTTTTTTAATTTCATAAAGAGTACAGAGTATCGAGATATTTTGATAATGCTAATGATATTGCATCTGTTATCGTTGAATTATGACCATACCCTTTATTCTGGTTTAGATTTTTGAAAAAAAATGATTTCGTTTCTTTGCATTTTTCTGATGTTTTGACTTTTAAAAATGCATTATCTAAAGGAATTTCCAAAATTCCAACTACTTACGGATTTATAGCTATTTTAGTGACGCGGCAACTTGGCCGCTCCTACCAAAATGAAATCTTTTAACGCGTTTTTATCGAAAACTACTTTTTCAACGCGGTTGACATCATATCTCACGTTTTAATTAATTAATATACTTTAAACTGGGTACGAATATTTTCTATATAACCCTCTTATTACTCCTATCAGATTTACTATTATAAATTATATTGTTGGAAAG
The DNA here is from genome assembly GCA_008973525.1 of Stenopsyche tienmushanensis. Taxonomy (NCBI): domain Eukaryota; kingdom Metazoa; phylum Arthropoda; class Insecta; order Trichoptera; family Stenopsychidae; genus Stenopsyche; species Stenopsyche tienmushanensis. The sequence continues at coordinate 823,652 of WACJ01000523.1, forward strand.
AGAAAATCTACACAGAACGATGATGACATTGATACTGGGTATACTATTTCTTCCGAAAAAAGAGCGATTTTGAGTCATATTGAAAACTTTTTTGTGCGGATTTGGGTAAATTTTATATAGCTGTTTCAAAGTTATGCGGTTTTTAAAATCCACGGAACGCATCTTCACTTTTTCTATGTAAGTCATAGCTTCTTTTGTGCGATTTTTCGCGGGAAGCATCTACCGCACAAAAAAATTATAAGTGAATATGGTTTTTCCAAATTTTCAGCTACTCTTAGTAACATTTTAACGTCATTTTATAATAAACACACAGCTGACGTTTATATTGTCCCAATCCAATTCATAAAATATTTCTTTTTTAGGTCAATGTTCGAGCGGCTGATTATTCTGAACGTAAACATACTATTAGAATTTTAGCCAACGAAGAGGTGGACGTTGAACTTTTTGCCAGGAGGACAACAGGTTAACCAAGCATTTTCAATATTCTTATAAAACATACATGTTATAATATGAATATTAAACCCTTTTTTTGCGTATGTAGAGCAGCAATACATGGCACTAAGGCCGTTATCATCAACACTAAAGATAATGCATTTTTTATTTATAAACTACCTGATGAAGAAGCAAACCTAATCACAACTTATCATGAAGGTGGACATGCAGTACTTGTTTATTAAAGTAAATTGTAATTTTTATAAAAAAAATCTTTAAACTTAAAACGTCTGAAACTTGATTAATGTGTATGTTTCTATAGAGATCTCATCCGCTACAAGTACCATAATTTGAGAGGACCCTCTCTGGGTCATACTGCATATATACCAGTCAAAGAAAGGTGCTTTGAATATATAGAATATTTTATTTATATTTTGATTGCTGAAAAATATTTTTTCCCAAATGTTTTTGTGTTTTCTTTGTTAGGTTGGATATTTCTGGGACTAGCCTCCTTATATCAAAGATGAAGATGACGATGATGATGTAAGATATATTTTTATACAAATTTATTAATTGATTTGTAATATATGTATGGTATGCGTTCAAATATCCAAAAGCGACATAATTTCGTCAATACAATTGTTATGTCGCCTTTTTTATAGGCGATTTTTTATTTGTAAAGTATTTAGTCGAGTTCGTCCATAATTTGTCGATATAATCTAGTGTTAAATGGATATTTATTCAAATGCGGAGGCCTCATCGGTTATTCTATCGCACTGCCGATAACAAAGAAGCGCATAAAAAATTGTCGTTTCGTATAAAAAGAAGACAAGTCCGAGAAGAGCGATCTGGGAACCCTAAAATTTATCACTAGACGAATTTTCGACAAAAAATCACACCGTGTGTGAAGAGTAAAAAACGTGTCGACCATAAAATAGGAAATGTAGGCAGCGCAGAGACCGAGAGCCTCGTTTAATAGCCCGAGATAAGGACTAATAGATATAAATAAATAAATGTAAAATAGCCAAATTATACATTTATTGGGCAATAAATAAGAGAGGATGAGCGGGGAGATATCGTATCTCATTGTCAACGGCTGCGACCCTCGAGGATCCTGAAGGAGTCCGGACATGCTCTTAAAAAACGCTCATCGCATAAAAAGCGTCGAAGGTTATCTTAAAAGCTCACTGAAAATCCATCAACTTGAATGTGGACATCGAAGACTGTAATCAAATATTCGAGAAAAAATCGAAATATTTAAATATTTTTTAAAAATAAATACACAAAAATGTTAATAAATCAATTAAAATTGTATTATATAAAATTGCCAGATCAAGTGCTATTAATTTAAATAATATTTATACTATTTATACATAGTTCTCTTCATTAGAACTACATGTATTCCAACGGATAAGAAGCTACATGATTCCATCACTGATGTAATAAGGCTGGAAAAAGCAAGATCTGTTGCGCAACGCGTAATTATTTGTTTTTTTCATAAACGACGACGTGATATCAAGTGAATTTTGAGGAGACTTGAGGCACAGTCCGATGATGCTACTCTAAGTAAGACCCAAATGTTTGATTGGGTTCAAAAATTTCATGAATGTCTGAAAGTCGAGAAACAGTCTACTGGAAAAGCCATGGCTATGGTATTTTGGGTCTCGATTTTCTACTTGACAGATAGACGGTAAATGCCGCCAATTATACTGGGAATACTCACCTTATAATCTAGACTTAGACCCGTGTGACCATATGTTTAAATATGCTTTTGGATGGCAACGAATTCAAGACAACGCTGCGGTCGAACAATGCGTGCGCAAATGCTTTTCGGAACAGCCGTCTTCTTTCTTCAGTGATCAAGAATCTATCCGATGATGAAATAAATGTAATCAATCAAAATTCCGGGTTATATTTGAATCACCCTCGTGTATGATATAACAACCTTTGAATCGAATAATGGCGCTCATTTTTCGATTTTGAATATTATTAGAGTATCGAATATTTCAAAATGATTTATTTATTTATGACATGACGATATTTTTAATGCCGTTTAACGCGTTCATGTACACGTCTGCATTTGCAGTCATTTTGTGTATGTCGCATGGGACGCTATTCTTCATATTGTTCGAATAATATCTACTTCCAAAATATTTTTCATGTTATATATAAATAATAATTGTATGTTTTGGCTATGGACTAACTTTTATTTTTATTTTCATGAATTGCGTAGATAATTGATGTCATAGCTAATTTGAGGTGTCCGCGAAAGCGTTTATGATACATGTGTGCATTAGTTTGGATTTTCGATGGTGATTTTGGCCCAAATTATGGCCTAAGTAACATCTTTAAGTTATTCATGTCACTCACCGCTGGCTGAGTGATATGATTCGTAATTATATTACAGAGGAATACAAAAGTTGTGAACGTCGTATCTATTATATTTCATATCGATATTCCCATTATTAGAGTCGAGGTGTAGTAAATACATCACCGGTAGGAAAAGGTTAATACGAGAATTTGAAAAACATATACATATATTAGGCAGTTACTGTTCATAGGCGTCCCCTAAGCTTGCCAATTAGTAGTTACGCCACTGTTTCTAAGCGTCCAGATTTCGGCGGTTTAGTAGCCTTCATCGTGCTCGATAGGTGTACGATTTCTGTTAGATAAAAATTCAAACCCGGATTTTTCGAGATTTCCTTTACTAGACCCGGGATTCATGAGCAGCTAAAACTGTCCAGCATCCCGGGATTGGATTCCCCAGTCCGGACATAAACTGAGCCCAAATATAAGGTCTCAAAATATGCTAATATTCTTTGGTCCTCCTAATAATAACGCTGAATATTTTGTTTTGGATTTAATTCAAATCAGATCTTAAAATTCTAAACGTTTTCCGGTTGAGATGCCATTTTTGATCCCTAATATTGCGTTTTATATTTACTTTATTTTAATTTTAAACTAGAACTATTAGAGCAGACTGCTTCGTATGAATTATACAATACATTGTCATTCAATGAAAAACAAGCATGATGTTATCAGCGGTTTGACAGCCATAATGGAACAATGTTGGTGTCTGGAAATTGATAAAAATTGCATAATTTAAGCTTTAAAAAAATGTTTCAAGCAAAGAAGGAAGATGTTATGTATGCTTCGAGCGTTTTGCTATAATTTGTTGAATATAGAGATGTAAATTTCGCATGATTTAAATATGAACAATACGCCATACAAAAATTTCGGCATATATATGCATTAAATAGACATAAGCTTAATGGTTGATCTGTTGTCGCCATTTTTCTTGTCAAGTCTCGTTGACACGGCTAAATCACCGTCGATTGTCAGCAGGCCTTTGTCTTGACAATTGATGACAACTGTCAGATGAAATAATCACGTCAGATAACTGTCAACCGTCGACTACAACTGATGATACTGTCCGACGACTGGGATTTTAAATGTAGACGTCGCATAAAGAGAGTGCCTTTAAACAAAGCCGCGCATGCTAAACTAACTAATATATTTGTATGGAGCCTTGCTAAGGACCTCGACCGGAAACTCTTTATCGACAGGATTAATGGTATTCTAGTTGAAATGTCGCGGATGGTTGCCACCAGATTTATGATTCAGATGCAACTCATGCGTCGAATATTAAAACTGATTTTCCTCAGCATTTAATTAATAATACAAATGCAATTACTAATCGAGAGCTTCTCAAATGTCACATTATAAAACACAACCTATACAATTTGTGATTTTAAATGAATTTGATTTTGGAGCAGTATTTAATGCTATGAGAATAGTCCCAGAAGTAGCCGACCCAAATTTAAAAATTATATATTTATTTCTAAACATAGTATTCTTTCAGTTCGATATACCTTTTTCAGCGATGTTCAATAGCTTTGATACCCTGTTAATAGTGTGAACCGTCCAGCTCCTCAAAATAGCCATCAACCGCCGATTCTTCATTGTTGGCAAATCTTTTAACATCAAGTAATTTCGCCTTTCCCGGAAATCCAATTTATTATAATGCTATTATTATTACAATACTATTTTAAATGCAATATATTAAATAATATTATTATGTACGTTTTAAAATAATATACAAAGGTAGACACATAAGATTTTTATGCTCAATCGGTTCGCTTTTCGGACCGCTGATATAACAAATGAGCGGCTCGCGATCCAAGAAAAAGTTGATTTAATCTATTTTTGTGCAATTAAATTTAAATATTTAGAGCATTCTGGTGGTAAATTCTGAAATAAACAAAGAAAACGAAAATCGACCAGGCGAGGTGACCACGCCAGAAATTGCGAAGAAAATCCACAAGATTGTATTGCATGATCGTTGATCATAAATGCGCGAGCTAGCAGATATGGTAAGCATTTAAAAAAGTGCTGTAAATCGTATATTGACTGAAAATTTGGACATGATAAAGCTTTGAGCGAGATGGGTGCCGTTTTTGCTCACAATGAAACAAAAACGATGTCGTGAAGATGTTTTAATCGAGCGTTTGGCAAAGTTTCACAGCAATAAAGCTGAGTTTTTGAGTCGATTCATATCAATGGATGAAACATGGGTCCATCGCTTCACACATGAGACAAAGGAATATGGGGATCCTCCACTCAGTGGCGTAGCTACCAAGGGGCTAGGCGGGGCAGTGCCCCGGGGCCCTCAAGCTCAGGGGGCCCTCGAATCCTTACCAGAAATCTCGATCGAACTGAACTTTTGGAAATTTATCCCATTTTCAAAATAAATTTGACAGGTTGCAACCCCACTTTAACCATGACAACTCAGTTGAGAGAAATTCATAAGTTATGCCTACGGAATTCCCCTAAATTCTTTCTGTAGATTGGCAGTGTTGTCAATCACAAAAAAGAGCTTAACGCTTTCGTGCGCGGCATCGTCATTTTAGCTCGTTTCCGTGAATCCGATTGCCGACGACATTCATGAATACGTATTAGTGCTTAAGCCATCGCCAGAACACACAATGAGTCAGTTATTTTCTCTCGTGTTTGCCTCTTCACTTCACTAATCGTTTTTGGTGATAACATTCCAGCGATAAGACCGAACTTTTATTGCCCTCGAAACATTTTTCAACAAGTAAATCGATCTACACGTTTTTTTAATGTATTCTTTACACTTTTCAGTGATTTTCAACTATTGTATTTTTTTAATAATAAAACTATTTAAACCATCGCTAATACACACAATGAAAGGTAGATCATTCTGTATTAGAGTAATGGGAGTCGAAAGCACTTGTTCTCAACATATTTATTTTTTTAAACAACAATTTTATAAGTTTATTAAAAAAATACAAAAAAAAAATTTTTCAAAAGAAAAATTCACAAAAAATAGTATAACAAAAAAAAGATTTTCTAGGTTCGTTGTCAAATAACCTTCTTGTATGTTTTGGATCCATGTTTTGTAAATGGTTTTGGGTCAGAGCGCGGTAGGCATAGGACTAATCCGGCGCGAGGTTTATTTGCACTCATGTGCTGCAGCGACGAAGGGATTGACGATGTGCGCGCGCGAAAGCGTTAAGTAGCTTAGCATTTTTAAAGTATTTGTATATTTCATATTTTTATTTGATAAAACCTAATCAGTTTACATAGCAGTGGGGCCCTATTTTTTAATTTGCCCCAGGGCCCTTGGTTACCTAGCTACGCCACTGCCTCCACTGCTTTGAGCTATTCATTGGTCCCACTAATCAGGATAATGCCAGCCTACTCAACAAAAGTGCACAACAAGGTCTAAAACCCGAATTCAATAACCATGTCCGCGAGAACACACTCATTCTCAACTTCGACTGGGTCGGTATTCTACGCTTTGCGTCCCAAGTCTAGTTGCGCCCGTGATGAAACGTCTTGATGAAACAACATTTTTAGCCAAATGTGGCCATTTTTTCTTGATTTCAACACTCAAATATTGCAATATTTGTCTCAATTTCGAAGTTCCCACATGGTGATCCGTTTATGGACGCAAATTATGTGTTCTGTGGACATGTTCGAGCAGGGAGTTTAAACGCGAGGCGCTCATTTATCGTGCCAGCGGTCCGAAAGGCGGACCGATTGGGCACACAGACATAGATTTCCGTTGATTGTTTTTTTCTTTTTGAAGATAATTAATAAAAAATATTCTAAGCGCATCCCAAAATAATTGAAGTCTTGACCTGCAGATGGAACTGTCTTCGCCTTCTTTGAATCAAATCATCCCTTTCAGTCCATTGTTTTGACCGTTTCTTTGTTTCAGATATGAGACGCTGTTTTTTGTTGCGTATGTGCAAACATAGCACCCATCTTTTTTAAATGCCTCGTTTAAACTCTGTCACCTAATATTTTACTATTGTAAACGAAGAAACAGATTACCCCAGAGTAAAATCTAACGTAACAAAGAACAGCAGATTAGCAATTCAACCATTTAAAATAATTTTGATATGTTATTGTGAAAATGGGTGGGGTTCAGAAACACCCCTGGCTGAAACGTATACGTTGGAAAGTGTGTTTACAATATACGACACCGATGAAACTCATGCTGCTTAATAAATGAATTCGTTTAAAAATGGTTTCCTGCTACGAAGACGCACGCCATCTCGTGACGAAGAGCAATAAAAACCCCCAAAGAATCCAAGATGGCGTCCCACGGGGTGGTAACATGGCCGCCGGACATCCGGATAGCGTTTGTCTTCATTTTCTCCGAGACGTCACAATACGCACGCTTCCAATTTCAACCCCCCCCCCCCCCCATTTATATAGTTATTTGCGTTCGCATAAATAATGAAATTTAAATATTATTTTTGATACGTCATTAGGCGCTATTTAAGCGGGCCGTTCGAATCGATACGTGGAAAGTTCGTTAATGGCGTCACTTCCGGGAGCGCCATCTTTCCGACCATTTACAGAGGAAGCGGAAATTTGAAATTATCGCCATTTAGCGGATATCATAAATTTGAAAATGGAACGGGCCCGGAGGAAGCACGGATCCATTTGATTATTAAATCTAAAATAAGCCAAACTCACACCGACGTCGTGGGTTAATGCGGATCTATCATTTATCATTAGGGGTTGTATAAATATTTGTCAATGACGTCGTGACGACGATTTCAAAGGGCAATGCAAATAGTGTCACTTGATACTATATTATTATCAATTCAATCAAACAACACAATACCATTGGGAAGCTTTAATTGATCGTATGCAGGAGGATACTGCTTTTTTTATTATTTGGAAATGCATAAAATATTTAAATCGTTTTGATGTTATCGACGTGATTTTTAAAAGCATTCAAAATATTCCATTGACAGAAAGAACTGACTAAATATTTATATAAGGGTTGAATTCGATCGTATCTTTTGTGGAATAATTTTGATCGGATTTCAATGTAAAGTCTTACATATTTTACCCTTTTGGGGATAAAACCAAAAATGTCACACAGTCAAACATTAACGAGATATTTTAAAAATTTAATATATCCGAATAAAAAGGGTCCAAAAATTTGGAATAATATGATACAAGAAAAAAATATACAAAATAATAAATATTTTAATTTTGGAAGAGAATTTTACGCGATTTTACCAAAAGTATCTATCCAAAATCTATTTAAATATAAAATTGTACTACCTTCTACTATAATAATTTGGCTTATTTCATTTGAAAATAACGTCACATCTAAACATTATACAGTGCTGATATTTAGACGTTACAATTGGATGACTCGATATGATCATTTCATACCGGAAGACATAAACTAGCTTTAATATTTTTTTTAATATTGTGCAGCACCCATAAAATATTTAAACATTTCAATCCAATCATGATGATTTAGTCTCAATTCGTTGAGGTTTTTTATGAAAAAATATTTATAATATTAAGATTATATTGCTATAAGTAAACATTTCTTATAGACAATGTATTTATTGGGTTGATAAATGTATGCATTGATCTAAAATATAGCAAAAAATCATCATGAATCCAAATATCACGTGGAAACCAAAGGCTGTCAGATTGAATCGTGATGCATTTTGGTGTTTCAATTAATCCATGCAGCAAAAACGTTCGCAATTTATAAAAGGATTCAATTTCGTCTCGATTCTGAGCGTCTAATAATACGGTCGGATGCTTTTTATTTCATCAGCGAATTATGATATTAAAAAGGCTTCATCGGGATCGAAGCTCCCTTCGTCCGCGCATCCCGCAAATGCACCTCATGAATAATTAAATTTAATTCAAAGGCCCCCTTCTTAAATGCGCGAGGGTCGTTCGCCGATGATTATTCAATCGCCCAAACGAGATGGTATTTAGTCCACGTTCTGCGGCCATCTTCGCTCGACAATAAATAAATATATTTATTCGTCTGTCGGGTCAATAATTTCTCTCGAGCACTAATTTTAGATACATAAATGTATTTCGGAATGGTCGGCCATTAGTAGTTAAAAATTGTGATTCGTGCCGCTAGTACTGGGCACTTGTATTTAATGACGATGTGGGCATTAAATCATTAGGCTGGTGGGTCGTTCCTCAGTTGATTATGAGCGACCACTAACGCTATCTGTGGGCGTACCTCTCAAAACTAGCGAAGGGGACTACTTCGGAGGCTCAACTTAATAGTTACAACCGCTTTTCTATTCAATATATCTAATGCATACAAACTTAAGCTAAATTCCTTGGCAGAAAAGACAAAAATCATCACCAGTCTTTCATCGTCATGGATGCATTCAATGTTTTTATACAAACAAATTTTCTAAATTGAAGCAGATTAGTCTGATTTTCTGCTTTTGAATGAATTAGGCAAGGTTGTGACAATAATTAACCCTTTGAGTAGTGAGCTAATTTAAAATCCTCATAGTCTTAGATGCTATATTTGTTTGTCTGCCACTTACCATCCGTACAAATCCACTTATTTATCAGAACTGCAGCAGCGCATAGTCAAAAACATCAATATATTTTTATACTCAAATCAGAAAATCTCGGAAATTTCTTGTAAGAAAATGGTTGTGGTTGGAAAATGTAAGAAGTTTATTTAAATATTGTCCAAAATCACCTCATATGTGTTTGTGTTTTGATTTTTTGTACGCAAAAAGCTCTCCGTCCCTGTCTCCCACGCACAGCTACCGTACTCCGTCTCTCTCCGAGCTCAACGTACAAGAGTGATCTTTCTGAATCACTGAAATTCGCTCGCAAATACGCGATCATCATACCATATTTCAAGATTTTTTTTCTTATATTAAAATTTATTTAATAACATCAAACTTTTAATACTTTAACCTTTTGCACTCCACCCATATTTTCTAAAGACCAATTAGCTACTCCAGCTAGAAAAATCTATAAGAAAACACCAGAAAGTAGGTAAGTTTCATTCGGGCCACCCGTTCTCGGGGAGGGTAACCATTATTTCCGAATAAACATAAGATATTCATGATTGAAATCACTTGTAAATTTAAGCTTGGTGAAATAAAAACGATATATGCCCTCCAATATATTTTAATTTGAAAAGAGTTTTTTACTTTACACAACAAAAAATATGTATTTATGACAATAATATAGGTATTTACAATGAAGCGTAACTATTTTGTGACTACCCGCTGCCTTGCAGTTGTCCATCATAAATTATCTACTGACGAAACGGTCGCTACCTGCGAAAAAAGAAACCTCATTGGTCGCATGTTGATATTTCTATATTTTAGGAATTTTGTTATTGGGTACTTACCGTTAGGTACCCCGTCTCCGCCAGATAACAAAAAATAAAACCACCTCCAAAATTAAAAGCCTTCCAAAAATAGTACAGGGTAATCATTGCATTTTCTAAAATTTATATTTAATACAGTAGATTTTTTTTAACTGATTTTGGAATCAGAATTACCTTTGCAAATTTCTATAAAGTGGGACAATAACCGATTTGCATGCAAGCATTGAAAACTTTCGTGGGAAGTTTTTAATTATTGTGTTATCAATTTCGTCGAACCCTGTGCATTTTTTTGTTTTTAATCTTTCTTTTTTCTTAATAAAAGTTTCTAACTGAGTGATTTTAACATTTGTTAAGGATTTAGGATTAAGTCGCTAAGTTTTGGATAATAGGTTTACCTTATCTACGTTATCGTCGACTATTCGGAGAACCGCACATAAAGAAAAAAAAAACCCATTGCCTTTTGTTTGACCGATTTGACGAACATGGGGTGTAAAATATCATGCATTTTGTGTACAACAAAAATTAGATCACTAGTCTTTAATACGTAATCGCGTGATTAAATTACGATGCAATTATTATCAAGATGTATTATTATCAAGAAAAATAGGTTATTTTATTAAAGATCTTGTATGTATACTTACAGTTTAATTATATTTTTTTAACGAGTGATATTTCTCGAAGCACTCTCCAATATGAAGTGCCGGCATATTACTGCATGTTTTGCAGTAGTACATGGTTCTTTTCCTTTTCTCTTTCCTATTTGTGCCGCAAACTACACAATCTCGGTATTTTTTTTCTAAATCAGGATATATGCTGTGACACTTTTGATTGTTTAATCGTTCTTCTGGATCTACCGTTGGTTTTTTGCTAGATGACCCTTTTCTATGATTTGCAACTAGCTGGATTATCAACTTATCAACAAATTGTAAATGGGTCATTGGCTTCTCCTTTTTTCTGAGTGAGTCTTCTTTATATAAAATATATGAATTTATCACTGTGGTCTCTAATCCCCAGAAAAAAAGTTTCCGCCACCATTTCACACTTTTCCTGAGGAAGCAGTAAGTTGAAGAATAATGATCAGCGATATCAACACCTCCCATGTGCTTCGTGTAATCAGCGACAACTTCTGGTTTCTTTATTTCTTCCTCTATTCCTCCTCGTACAATTCTTTTGATAACTTCAGTACCATTCGAATGCCAGTTACTTAGCATAGTTACAATGCGTTTGTCTTTCCACGCGAGAGTAATTGCATTGTCCGTTTTAAAAGATAATACTTCGTCTTTTTTTATTTTGGGCTTTTTTATTCCTGGCGGCAGATTTTTTTTATTTGTCATAATGGTCCCAGTTAAATGAGCGTTTAATTTCATCAATTCATCCGATAAAGAAATACTTGTATAGAATCGGTCTGTATACAAATGATAGCCTTCTGCATCCGGAATTTCTTTTAGTAAATTTTTATAAAGCTCCAAAACAATTCGAGTGGTAAATTTTAGCTCGGGATTTGTCAATTTTCCAGTTGTTAAAGAACCATAATAAGGAATAAATGAATATAAGTATCCACAGTGCGAATCCGCCAAAACATATAAACGAATTCCCCATTTTGTTGGTTTTTTTGGATTGTATGTTTTAAAACAAATCTTCCCTTTAAAATTTACAACCGATTCATCGACCACTATTTGTTGATGAGGAAAAAAATACTGCCTATATCTTTCGTCAAGATATTTTAAGTAAAGATCTACTTTTTTTATTCTATGTTCTAAGTTACTTTCTTGGCGATTAATTATAGAATTGTCGTGGAGGTGTAGTCTCCAAAATATCTGTAGGAAACGTTTTCTCCTAAAAATTGACGTATAAAATGGACAACTGGCCGTGAATGAGCGTGAAAAAAAATCTTGTAAATTTGGATGAGGTCTGATTCCCATATTCAAAATTACGCCTAAAAAGGCTCGAAATTCTACTGCGGTTACATCACAAAATGTATTCCACATTGATCTGTTGGTTGGAACCATTTTCTTAAACTTCTCTTTGGCATATTTGTTTGTTTCACCGACAATTGTATTAATTAGAGAATCAGTAAAAAATAAATTAAAATAATCTATTGGCTGAATACAATTTGTCGGCAAATTTGGCCCTGGGATTCTTGCACCGATGTAAAAAGATTTCTGCGGTTGAGCGACTATTGACGTTAATAAATCCCAATGTTTTGGCGATGAATTTTGTAAGTCTTCCTCATCACTGGATATATGCATGATTCTTGGCATTCGTATGGGGAAAATGTCACTTTCACTCTCCGTATCACTTCCATTGTCTTCATCACTTTCATTATTCGCATCACAGTCTTGATCGTGTATCACTTCTGTATCACTGTCATCACTGTCGTCAACATTGTCGAAAAAAAAATCTTCTTCATCACTACTCTCGTTGAGTTGTGAAAAAGACCTCTTGTTGTTTTTGTTGCACTCCATGATATTAATAAACTTTGACGTTTTATTATATAATTAACTTAGTATAACGGTGATAAAAATCCCCACAAAAATTCCGAAATGACCGAGAAACGATTGTCACTGTATTGAGGGCGGAGCTTCGACCTTTTTAAACGAGCGCAGCCAAACGACTGTATGTTCACAAAATAAACCCGGTGAAATCAGTGATAATGCCACGCAAAACTTTCTAGGAATTATTTTACCCTTATGACACATCAAAACAAAGAAATGCGTATTTCTATAGCATGCTGCAGTATTAATCCGCATTTACTGATAAAAAAAATTCACAGAATTTGTTTGTTTGTTGGTAAAAGCGGCGCGCAAGTCAATGCCTGCTTTCGGCCAGACCGTCTGGCCAACGGAGCTAAAGAATAGGTTTCAATGTAATACGGACAATTTTATTTTATTATTTTTCATGGTAAATCTTGCTGGTATAACCACCTGAAATTACCCCTGCTTGAATTTGGTAGGAACGATATCTCAACATTAAAAATATATTTTTAAAAATATCCATCCAAATAATCTGAAAGTATCTGATTTAAATCACTTGATTCAAATCTTATATTACACAGGGCTTCGAACCGAAATTGAACCAATAACAAATAAAACCGGTATTTTTGCTGGAACGAAAATCGACACTATACTTACGATTAAAAAATAGCGATTTTTTCGGTTCTATACAGTTTTACCCGAAATGGAGTTTGATTTATTTTGTGTTGACTCAATATGTGATATTCATTATTCTTATGCAGAATTTGATAATATTACAATATTTACTCTTTGTTCGTCCTGTCAAATCAATACTCCAGATAATTATGTCATCAACTCAAATTCCAACTTTTAATCTCAAGTCATTGCTAGGAATTTTCTTTAGCTTATTTCTTCCTATATCCTTGCTTTGTATTCAAACTGGGACTCCCAGATTTAAATTTGTTTCCTAAATAAGCAGGTGTTAACACTATACTGTGTGTGTTTTTGGACGGTTTGGAACTTGATGGAACGGTTTACTTAAATTAAACATAAAATATACAAAAACAAATTCTCAAATTAATCGGTGAAACTCCAACACAAAACAAACTTTAAACTGACTGTCCATAGGTTTGTAGGCTGGGCCGCATAAATATCCGCTTTGGGCCGTGAGTTTGAGACCTCTGTTGTACATTATCGACAATAAGTTTGGAAACATCTAGCATACAATCGATTTTTATGTAAAAATCATAAAACATTAACCCTTTTACTTAATAATACATCATAATGTGCACCCGAATGTTAATTCAAACCTAATAAAATACCTTCATTCTAATGGATAGTGATAACCCGGCATGCGTTGCAATACCATGTCTCGCATAACAACCTGCATACACAAACAATATTTTTACTATACTGATGTTATTCCTGCAAGTGTAAACAATAGTTTGACAAAGTTTTATTGCAATCGGATGAACAGTGTGGCAGCGCATTAAATACGAACAAACAAATATTGATTTTTATCTATGTACTATTCCTATATTACTCATGCATTCCTTAGCAATAAATGGATGATTTGTGCATTTGGATTGCGCATTTTGGACTTAATAGACGCTGTGAAAATATAAATCAGGTTGCAATTGACATTTGAAGTTTAAAACACGGATCATTTTACTTTTATTTTTTTTAAATTTTAAATTGAAAAATCAGCCAAATTAAGTATCAGAATTTGTACTTTTATGGCTTTTCAATAAGGCGGAAATGTTAAAAATTAAAGATTTCTAACAAGAGAAACATTATGCCATTATAAAACACCAGGAGACTTGGACTTTTAAGAACAGGAAAATACCGGACCACCCAAAATCTAATATGAATTCCTGAGGATTATTATATTTTAATACTGTGCCATATTAAACCAACATTCAACAAACTCAAAGCTAAAAAAATATTTTTAAATTAATAAATCGATTTTAGCCAATCAAACTTCTAAAAAAAGATAAAAGTTGATTTAAAATTCAAACTAAAGCAAAATTGTTTTAGGGATTGATATGTGTTAAATAGCTCTAATAGTTGGCAAATCGTTAAATAAACGTACAGAAGAGATCCGAAAGCTTTCCATGATAATGTTTCCAGATAAATATGAATTTCCACCTGCTGTTAACGCCAGGAAAAAGAACACTACCACGATTCGTAATAATTGTGGGCGATTTGAGCCGGCATTGTGTGAACTTATCGAACGACCAGAACTGTTACAAGTAAATTATTTCCATCACGAAATACCCTAATCGTGGGCCAGGCTGGAAACACTCACTATATAAAAACATCATTCATCCAACAAAGCAAAACAACGAGAAAAAATAGCTAAATAAAAAATCGTGTCTGGTTCCCAAATGCCTCAGAGCATTATGTACGTTTTTTATTTGGTTTTATTTTTTCAAGCCCAAGACCCATTTTCCCGAAGAGTGCCCGAAGAAAAATCAAATTACACAGTTTCATGTCGAAATAAGTTATTACATTTTTTGTGTGTGACCGCGTAAGGCGTGTTCGGGTATCGTCACGCAATATTTCTCGACGCAAATCCGCATATTGTAAGGATAAAGTATCAATGTCTCAAAATCATTGATAAACATTTTAATAGCGAAGGCAAGCATTCTATTATATATCCAGCTAAAATAAGAAATAGTCAAACTATATTCGCATGATTGGCTAGACCAACTATTACCAAATCCATTTGCTCATTTAATGTCAAATTAAATTGCTGATAAGCCCCACAAAGTATATTGTTCTAAAAAATAGCATAAATTTGCAATAAAATTCAAACACGATAGTACAATATACTTGATGGAGAAAAATGCTGAAGAAAATCCATAAAATTCCATACAGTTGTGTTGGCCACAAGGTCAGTGCGTCCAACTGGTCCGCCTTTCGGACCGCTAACACGACGAATGAATGCTTTGCGGTCTACGTCCATAAATGGATCTCCGCATAAACACTCCGAGATCGAGACAAATATTGCAATGTTTGGGTGATGAAATAAAGAAAAAACTGGCTCGGTGGTAAAATATTTGCCAACAATGAAGAGGTAAAGTCGGCGGTTGATGGCTATTTTGAGGAGCTCGACGGTTCTCACTATAAATAGGATATCGAAATATTCTCGTACAACAGTAGCTAACATATTTAACATATCTGAATCTCCATTTGGGCCTGAATAACTTTATAATACCATATTTTGAAGCAAAGTTTGACTAAAAAACTATGTGGATAGATCAAATAGTATTGTGTTCAAAGAACATAGATATTTTAAATATTCTTTAAATTTAAATTGGTAACATTTTGTCTGGACGTATGAAACGCTGATGATCTAACGCTGCTTGCATCTTGGCTCTTTCCACGAATTTGCTTCCCAGAGGACCTTGGCGGTCTTCCAAGGCCGTTCTTCAGCATTCACGCTTTTCGATCGGACCACTTCATAACCGTTCGATAAAATCGTATTCGTGCACATATCAATTTGCGGATTCGCATCGCGCTCAACAAATCTGACAGCATTAGCTACTAACGCGCTCCGCCATGGTCTCCTTACCAATTATAGGGCTCCATTGGGCACGGACAGGGAATAAATTCTGACTATCGAAACGTTATAAAGACCAAAAAAAGACAGTTGATTGCGGTCGGAGCCAATCGCGAAGCGCATACCTGAACCCGATTTTTTTCCCCGGTTCATTACAACATCAGGGGGGTTGTCCGCCATTGTCCCGCGGTTAGTTCCTCTCCCCATATTATGTCGTAATGGATAATGATTTAATACCAAGGGGCAGATGCGAGCAGGATGTGCCCTTGGTCTCTCTATTATTAATAATAATTATTTATCCGGAGGATGACA
This sequence comes from Stenopsyche tienmushanensis, assembly GCA_008973525.1. NCBI lineage: Eukaryota > Metazoa > Arthropoda > Insecta > Trichoptera > Stenopsychidae > Stenopsyche > Stenopsyche tienmushanensis. The sequence continues at coordinate 840,093 of WACJ01000523.1, forward strand.
TTAATGCCGAAAGCTTATTTCCCAACCTTTTTTACCCACACACACCGAAGCCTCCACATAAAAGATATCATCTAAGATACACCTAGCATGTGAGCCTTTTTTTTAACAAACAAAAATACATCGGGGGCCTCATCAAGGGCCACATATCATCTTCATGCCTCAAATCGATACAGACTTTAATATTTAACCCAAACAGCTTTGATATAATCAATTTTCAAACGGTGAAGCAACGCATAAACAACGAAAAGTGCTCTATTAGACCAGTTTGACGTGCCTCAATTAACGTCGCTGATGAAATCGATACACATCTTCGGTAATTTCGAAAAATTTCACAAAAGAGCAAAAAGCAGATTTACAACACCGTGTATAATGTCATTAATTTGATTCTAACGACTCTTGCAGAATAATATAAGGTCAATTTGGAGAGAATTTCGCACATAAAGACGCACGCAAAAAGCACGGATGATGCATTTATAATTGTTAATTGTGCACACATCAGATTTGGAAAATTAAAGAGCCGCTCTCGCATTAGCGTATGATCAATTAACTTTTTTTTTATAAAAAATACAGCATTTATATATCACGAAAGCTCTGGAAGAACGGCCATTTTATGCGACATCCCTTAAATACATGTTGGCCTTTGGCAGCTATTAATTTCGCTATAAATTTAATCAAGAGATTGAGAAATTGCATTGGATTATTTAAACAAGTCATGGAAAGAAGTCAAGCGACGTGTGATGAATTGTGCATCGAAAATTATATGGTCAAGGATCACAGTGGAAGATAATCATCAACTCAAACCACTTATGGACATTTATCAAAATGCCATAAATATGAATAACGAGTTTGGCCCTGAACACTTAATAGAATCTTATGTTTTGAAGCAATTATTGGAGATGGTCGAAGAAGTTTTTATCGAATGAAGTTCAATGTATTGTATCAGGGGGACCCGAAAGTATTCGAAAATTTTGAAACGTTATGTTTGCGCTCATTGTATGCTGCTTTTTTGGATTGAAATGCCACAAAAGTCAGTAAAATACTCGAAGATATGGTAAAGTGGTGATAGTCCGCAGATGACAATATGTAGTCGGGTCACCAGTTTTTGTAAGCCAGTGCCATAGACCTCCACCGTCAGCTCTTTTTGGATCGTTTTTTTGGGTTCTGGGATATAGTGATACACCAACGTCTCATCTAGGGAATCCAATCCAAAGCCAAAATTTCTATCTCGGGATTTCAGGATTGCAGTCTATTCGTTTAATATAAAAAAAAATAACTTGAAAGCGAAATAAAGCACTAAAAAAAAAAAAATATTTATTTCCGTCGTTGCAGATGAATACTCGTATACTATAATACTTTGATGTGATTCGTAATTATATTACGGAGGAATACAAAAATTCTGAAGCCCGTATCTATTATATTTCATACCGATATTCCCATTATTAGAGTCGAGGTGTAGTAAATACATCACCGGTAGGGAAAAGTTAATATAACAATTTGAAAAAAATGTATGTATAAAATGACAGTTACTGCCCCTGGGCGTCGCCTAAGCTCGCCAATTAATAGTTACGCCACTGTTACCAAGCGTCCAGATTTCAGCGGGAATATCTCGATTTATTGCTATGAACCATCACCAAACACTCGCCTCAAGACATTGAGCATTTCAAATCTTTAAATTTTAAAGTGTGCACTTCATAAAACGATTGTATACTAATGTATTAATTTCATTTCTTAAATTATAAATCAAAATAATACCCCGAGGAATTGCTTCAAATTACAATCATTCCAAGTTCTATATTTTTATTGCAAATTTATCATTACTTTTAAATGACTGTCATTATTTTTCTATATTTTTTATGTAATCACTCACTCATAAGCGGCCATGGCCGACTTAAATTATTGCTTCAATATTTACTTTCAAATTCAATAAATCAGGATATTCGAGTATGTTTGATTGGATACAATGAACGCCCGCTTAACGCGGGTGATACGTTCCAATGCGTTAAAACCGCGTTAAACGAGCTCATCTTATAACTTAAATACACAAACGTCACGCAAAAAGCAATTTCGGGAAATTCCTATACTGCGTGAGATTTTGGGGAATCCCAACATTTGGGGAATCATAATACTGAAACACAGCGTTAAGCGGGGTTTTACTCTGATTGTCGTTATATTCAGTGTATTATCCGTTGATGGCGCATTTATGTAAATATTCGATTTGGAATCGGTTATTTAATGCGTAATTTACGCAACGATGTGCGATATGAGTGCCATTCGAATATCGGTCAGACTAGGAATCTGGCGCCCGGGGCTCGCCAATCAACGCCGGCACGAAACCGCCTCATCCGAGTTCCGCCTCTGTATTCTTGTATGTAAATAGTGAGGCCGCTCAAAAAAGGCTTCACTCAATAATCCCCGGGCGACCGCACAATTACAAGTACGTGTCGATCGAAGATTTTAATTGCGGCCGTAAATTTGGCCAAGAGATTTCGCCCCGATCGATATATTCCGTAGAAGACGCAGCACACACAGGCCACCAAATCAAAAAGATAAATAAGAAACGTTAATATCGGGCTTTGCCGTGTTGCTGTCAAAACGCTGGATGCGTTAATTATCCAATTGGGACGTAAATCATGCCGTTGGCCTTTTATTCGTACGGCGCGCTCATAGCGCCGTATGCGCATGCGCAGATCCGGTCCACCTAATCGTTACCGAATACGCCCTTTCAAATTGTCTCAGAAACGCGCCATTAGAAAGTAGTCTGCGTATTATGTGGTGTCGGACATTTTCGGCGATGTTAATCACATAATAATGTGAAAGAATCTGCCCGGGGTGGCCGCCTCGGATTGTTTGCCCTGTTAATAATAAAAACCCAGTGATAAAATCGAATCTGGCCGCATCGGAGTCTAGTTATTAAATTCAACCTCTCCTTACAATTATTTAAAACACTGCTGCGATATGAGTGACTTATAGATAATCTTCATATGCGGGCACAGGGTGATTATAAATGATATACGAGCAGCCGCCGTCGAATGAAGCGTAATATTATTGAGCGCCATATATATATTTAGTCCCGTGGAATCCAAAATCGAGTTTTTTTAGGTTATGCCGCGAAACGTCAAATTGACATTTGGTCCGATTTGAATCCGGATTTTGGCCATAACGCGAAAAAACTCCCCCATGTATAAAACAAGCGGGGATAATTTGCTCATATAAACGCAAGAATCGACTTTAACATTTATAAAAATATTCTTATTAATTTATGATGTATGTTATCTGTATTCTTCGGGCATTGTGTTGCCCAACTTCGCTTATGTACGTCAGACATGGTCTACCGCAAATGAAACAAAAAACAGACTTATTGTGACTCCAGAGAAACATGGAAAGAATTGTGTTACACGCGTCGGTTGAATGAGAGACGAAACAAAAGTGTCGGACACAAATGTAACGGTCGCGATTTGGACATGTCGTCAGATAAACGGACAAAAGATGGACCGAAGAAGTATTCCGATGGAGGACAATGTAAAATATTCAAGGATACACAAGTAGCCCCCATCTAATAAGATTCTTCAGTTTTTTTTAAAAATACAATGGTATAAAAAATGGATTGGGATCCAATAATAAAAAGGAATGGAATATTAATATTGCACAAGATATTTTTTATCATAACTACTAATCATTATTAACCCTTAGGCATATGGAGAATTTTTGAATTAAAAAAGGTTTGATTTGAAATAAAAAAGATTTAACTTGGCGTAAAAATACTGTATTGTAAAAAGATCGGGGAGCAAAAGTGCCACTTTTTTAATAACTTACAATTACGCGTTGCGCAACAGAAGATGCTTAAAATAATAAAAAGTGTCTAGACGCTACGTTGCTTCTGTGATCTTACAGATCATAAAAAATACAGCAAAACGCCCTAAAAGAAGACGGAGTGGCCATAAGGTTTGTATGCTCAATCGGTCCAATTTTCGGACCGCTAATATGACGAATGAGCCATTGCCATGATTTGCCAAAATCAAATATTAAAAAAAAACTTTTAAAAACAGGGCTTTGAACCATTATTTTATTCATTTCGGTTCGGTTCCAAGCAATGTAAATTGAGTATTTATTCCATTTGAATTAATATTACCGGAATTATCTATAAACGTAAAAGGCGCACGCCTCGATCTTAATTAATTCAGAGGGCCTCAAAAAGTTTTTGACCCATCGCGTAATTCAAGGGATTCAACAAATATATGCTCATCCTTTAAAATACACGGTTTCGCTTTTACGCGGCATGTAGAAATCGTGGTTGAAATGTGCAGAATTTGTCCCAGGTTAAAAAACCAAATGGGTCCAGGGGGCCCTCAAACTTAAATAGCGCCAAGGGCCTCTCAAGCAATAAATCCGCCACTGAGCGTCTACGATCTGTTTCTAGCCTCTTTTTCTTCACAATATTCCTAAAATCAGTTAAACATCGACTTTTCATTGTTGGCCTTTTGTGATGCAATTGGTGAAATGCTATGCATCGGCAGTGGATGCGTCGAGCCTAATCTATAAAAGCTCGAAGGCGGAATAAAAAATAAATGATAATAAAATGGAAAGCCGAGCTATAATGGACATGCATGTGTGTCCGTAAATAAAAACATAAGCAATAAAGCTCGGAGGTGCAGCACACAAAAGAGGGCGAGCGACTCCAATCCGAATTAGCCGCGGGCTGCCGCCATCTTGCCTTCGCTACACAACCAAATGTAACGAATCTATCTGAAAGGCCAGCCGAAGAGGCCACACGTTCTTACTAAATAACACAAACAACGTGAGAATCATCACGCTGCTTTCGACTCTTGCTGGACATTTTTCTGAGCCGCCATCAACCTTAATTACGTCCACAAAAAAATGTATGCTTTAAAACACGGCTCAAGCCGAAGACTTCATGTTTCAATTCATCTACGTGGCATTCAATCTTCTTCGGAAGATATCAGGTCCCTTATCAAAATAAGGTTTTTTACCCACATAATCCATAACTCAAATATCAAACGGATGGATATGGATATGGATTTGAACCAGAAACGTTATAGAATAAGACCCCAATTAACGCTGTTTCAATATAACGCGGCAAAATTAGATAGTATGCAGAAGATAAACAATCCATTAGATAGTAAAGAATAAAGTGACTTAATGGCGGATTTATATATATATAGGCGCAGGCCTAAAAAAATCAAGGGGCCTCAAAAAATTTTTGACCCACCGCGTAATTCAAGAAATTGCTCAAAGAATATGCTCAATTAATTCCAATCTTCAATTGAAAAACTAGGACGCTCTCTGCCTACATGCTTCGTAATAGTGAAATCGTAGATTGTCAGAATTTGTCCTGGGCTGAAAAGGGTCCAGGGGGACTCAAACTTTAATTTCGTTTAAGGGCCTCTCGAGTGCTAGTGTGTAAAAGTATATAGCCAGAGCAAAGATGTTGACACAAGATTACAGAGCCGTAACAAGGGTATGAAGTGCCCGTGGCAAGTATCTAACTTACGCTCCCCCCCCCCCCCCCCCCCCTCAAGGAAATCCTATTATTTTTTAAAGTTAACTAATACTATTATACATGCAATATGTTAAATATTATTATAATGTGTTTTAAAATAATATACACCGATAGTCCCAAAAGTATCCGACCTAACGTATAGATGGTAGTTACTGTTTTAAAAAAATACCATCATAGAAAGTGTCTAGACGCTACGTTGCTTGCATGGTCGTACAGATCATAGAAAATGCCGTATAAAGCCCTAAAACAGGCCATAAGGATTTGCACGTCCAATCGGTCCGCTTTTCGGACTGCAGATATGACAAATGAGCACCTCGTGCACGGATGCCATACCTGAGCATGTCTACGAACGATTATAGACTCTCATTATGAAACGAAGTTGTCTGAAGAAGACTGATCGGGTGGGTTGTTTAAATTTAAAATTGTCTGTAACTCTCGATCGGGTCGATATTCTGCGTTTAAGCGTTTAACCCCCGAGCAATATTAAGAGCCTCAATATGATAACTCGTTTAAAAATGAGGACGATTAGAATACATTCAATGGAAGTTTAGGTCCATAAGGGCATGTGCCATAAAATCAGGAAGGGCCTCAAAATCAGTTCAGCGCGACCAAATTGTAAACTTGGAGGCCTTCTATGTACAATTTAAGCTAATTTTTCGAAAGATCAAGATAGTTTCTTGTACTACGCGGTACTGATTGTTTCTTGGTCGCAGGGGGGGGGGGGGGTGGTAGCCTTAGTCTCTCGCATTTTCTCTGAAACACAAATAATGGCAATAGCGCTTTTCAATCAGCAACAACAATAAAACACGTATTTAATATAGGGTCTCATACATTTTAGAGGGCCCCAAAAACTTTAACCACGTAATTCAAGGAATGCAATAAATTTATACACGGTTTCACTTTAACGCGGCATGTAGAAATCGTGGTTGAAATACCAATCTTCAATTAAACACCTAGGTAGTTATCTACCTTGATGCCGCGTAATAGGAAACCTCAAACTTAAATTGCGCCAAGGGCCTCTCAAGCACCAAAACAGACAGCGCCAAACAAATTTGAATATTTTTTAAAGACAACTTAAATCAAAATGTGATATACAATTAAAAAATCGAAATGATCTATGATATGATCTCACGGTTTGAGGAGTGTTGCGCTCATCTTAAGTTAATAAAGAATTCTAATTTATCTTTTTTTTTCTCCTACGAAAAAGAACCGAAACAAAATGGTGGAGAGTATAAACATTCCGATGGCTAGAGTTATCGTCTTTTTTATTTTTGTTTGGGAAGATGCGGTCGGCCTATGTGGGAGCCTCGTCGGGGCCTAGAAATGGGGCCCAACCCCTGAAAGGTCCACAATGCGCTCGTACTTAATCAAGACCTATTCATTTTATAATACAGACAGTACTATTGATATGTATATATACGACTCGTAACTCATCCATCGAAATGACGCGCTCGAATAAATTATCTCGAGATTGACTTATGTCCATCGGGCGCTGTTAAATCAATACGAGACTCCATATTTCCAATTTAATCGAGCGCACGACGATGGAGGTTTTCCTTGGACATTCGAGAAAAGCAGCCAGTCTTTCGAGGGTCTATCCACAAACAGATGGAACGCGTAACGATTTATTATCTTTTTTTTTTGGACGATCGTTAATGGCTTTTTCCATATATTATGTTGTTATCTTCGGCCAGCTGCTACGGCCAGTTTGATTTATCGGTCGAGGTGTACAGTTGTATAATTAAAATGTAATCTCTAGTCCGTTCCCAATGGAAGATTTGGTAATTTTATATGCTTCATAATTAAGTAATACCAATAACGTATTAGCCAGTTACTGTAAAAAAAACAACATTCTATTAAAATCATTTTTTGCTACTACCAACTCAAAAAAAAACGCATTGGAAAGATCCCACGATCGATAATTAAATCAAATAATCCAATATCTTTGTCTGGCTAACAAACAACGTACATCTTACGAGGGTAGGTCCCAGAAGTATACGACCTGACGTATAGATGGCGGTTGTTGTTTAAAAAAATACTATAGTAGAAAATATCCACTTAATAAAGCCTAAGTTTCAATCCACAAAATTATATTGGATCACCGTCAACCGAAAATACAATGCGAAAGGCATTTTAAAAGTGCTGTACATCGCATATTGACTGAAAATTTGAACATGAGAAAGCTGTGGACAAGACGGGTGCTGCGTTTGCACACACACAACAAAAAAAACAGCGTCGTGAGGATGTTTCAATCGAGTATTTGGCGATGTTTCACAGCAATAAAGCCGAGTTCATAAGCATTGATGATACATGTGTCCATCACTTTAAATCTTGGCTGCGGGAGGACATCCTTCCCGCGGCCAGATCTCTCTCTCTTGTGTTAAATAAAGAGTTATCTAGAGAAAAGCCTTTCTGTTCGACGTCCGTCCATCCGTCCGGTTACATCACGGCCCGAAAGAAGAACGGACCCGCATGCTAGCGCGGCCATCCCGAGGACCACGCGGGAGCGGGGAACCACCAGGGGACTCCGCTCCGCGAGCGCCCCCGCTCCGACGCTATAAAACAATGCAGATTGACAAACAACGACTTAAATGTGTACAGGGTCTATAGAATGGGGCATCGTGGAGTCTAAAACCCACCCAAGATAAAGGAACATGGGGACCCTCCACTGACCGCTCATCAAATGTGCAAAATCTGAATTTAATATCCATATCCGCGAGGACACGCTCATTCTAAACTTCAAGTGACCACTTGCGCTCTGAGCGCGGGGTAGAAACTAGCTATATTTTGTAAATTAAAACAACAACAAAAACTAGCTAAGATATATACATATATATTATAAATTAATACTATGTAAAATATATACGTTTTATGGATGAGAGGAAGTCCAGTCTCGCTCGCAACCTCATTTGGTGCGAGCCACCTATGTAAATTAGCCTCTGGGGGCGGTTTTCGTGATCGTGGAGGTGGTAGAATGCATTTCTTCCCATAACTTACGCAAAAAGCCCTAAAAGATTAAGGGAATTTTGTGTGTCCAACCGGTCCGCCTTTCAGACCGCTGACACTTCGAATGAGCATTCAAATGAACAGTCAAAACAATGGATTGAAAGGGGAAAATTGGCTCCAAAAACGTTGAAGACAGTTCCATCTGCAGGCAAGGTCATAAAAGATTTGCCATCAATGAAGAAGTGGAGTCGGCGGATGATGGCTATTTTGAGGAGCTCGACGGTTCTCTCTATAAACAGGGTATCGAAGCTATTGGAAGATATTTTTTCCCCAATTTTATATGTTTTCTTTGTTAGGTCGAATTGTGGGACTAGCCTCGTATATCAAACAACTTTCATCCATCATAGAAAATTGAATTCTTAACAAATTTTATACCAAAATATTAACTAAATAAAAAAGCTGCTTCGGATAATAGTGTTAAAATAGGAAGCAATTTAAATTAACATAATTTCATTCAATTAACATTGACAAGCAAACCAATACACCATTAATTAAATGACAGAATATTTCAATTCCATATTACAGAACGGCAATATTTTAAAATGAACAGGTTTCATTTGGCTATTCGATAAAATATAGCATCGGCAGATCTTACATAAGATAAAACAAAAATTATACAGCAGCAACTCGTATCAAATGATTGAATAATTGCAATCATCTCTTATGAAACATACATTTAAAACGTTTTAAATATTTTTAGCATTAATTATTAGAAATAAAATTCATTAAAAATATACACTCTGAAAGACGCTAACAATATGAAACGTGTTTAAATCTAACAGACTTGTATTGAAAATCGATAGTTCTAAGTTTAAATCATTTCATTCAATTCCACATATAATTGAATTCAAGAAATTACAGAAAATATAATCTTATATTTAAAATACAGGTAGGGAATGATCTTAAGACAACGGTTGTAAATAATAACAGATACATTTAATTTAAATATTTGTTTATTTTCCAACCTATTCTATAACAGATTGGTGAAGTACAATGGGGAGACAAAACTTCTTATATATCTTTCCACATTATATTGGACAATATTTCCCCGATACTGTCTCAAGCGTTATCCAGCTACACATCCGTCTCTACAAGAGATCGAATCATGCGAGCACACATACCGTAGCTATTTCGCCGCGCCTACGCACAACGCAACAACTCCAATAATGTAACAAGTTATTTGGTAACAATATAAATACTCATACATTTTCCGAGACATAGTCAACAATACTTACTGATCTTGTGATTATTTATACCTTAAGAACGATAAAAGCACTTGTTAATAATCACTAACTATTTCATATATAACTAACGCGAAAAATATTCACTAGCTATACTCATATACGGGTTCGAATGAATCCAAAATATCTCCGTGATCCGAGATTATGCATGCATTTATAATCATATTTAAAACGCAATGGCATGCAGCATCACAACAAAAGTATCTTATAATATAGATCTTTATTTTCAGCGGCGTAATCAATCGACTCGAGCGTGCGATCACGTAACTTGATTTCAAAATAAAATTGCAATAAAAATGGTAAAATATCAATTACGCCGCTGAAATTATTATCTTTAAAACTGGAATAATACAATAAGGGAAAATACTGAAAAAAATATCAAATAAACGATACAAAACTGGAATATTTCCATTGAGTCTATCGTATGTAGTTTTGTCTCGCGAACATGCAAGTATCGTACATTCACAAATCGGATAAATCTGAATCTACCGTACACACAGCGTATATTGATTACTAGCGTCTTTCGATTAGGCTTCAAATATTTTCAGCCAATTAAATAGTAAATCAGATCTACAATTAAAATCATGCTCATAACAATAAAATTATAAATTATTAAATATCCTAATTTTCAATCCGTTGATAGTATCTAATCATATTTTTAAAAAAATCCTCGATTATCATATAAAAATAGTAGATCCTCATTATACTGCGCGTCGCAACATTTTAAAAGACGATCGTGCCGCACGACACTTCCATAAAATAGCCGATATTAAAAAATCATACCGGCAATCGCGTATAGCGAGGATCGACCGTGTTTATCAATATATTATCAGCCTGAGTATTATCGAAAATGTGAATTTACAAGCAATGTTTATAAAGATATACACCGTCTCAACAATTTGATAAAATTTCTAAATTTCGCAGATTTAAAATTGAATTATTATAAATAATAAATACATATTTACATGTTATTGAAATACATTGCAAATAATAGTCTTTAATTTGAATTATATGCTTCGTTAAGCGTAAATCACTAATCATTAGTCTTACAGACTAGACTCAGATCACATTCGATTGTTTCCGAATTTTCCACGCAATCCCATTCAATACCTTTTTAAATAAGCAAATTAACGACTCAGATATATTCACTGCGTATGCGCGTCAATCAATATAATATGTAACGTAACTGGAAAATACGATTAGTGATCTAGGATTAAAGAAGCATTTTAGACGATATAATTCACAATTGACTATGAAAATGTTACTATCAAATATTTCAATTCGCTGTTCTGATTTAGAAAACTATCTCAAATTTGAAACGATAAATTTTCAATCAAATATTAGGGATACCCAGACAAAAGGGCGTTTTTTCAATGAGTATCTTTGATGGTCAGTTGTGTTTCATCAACGGCTGGAACGCATACTTTAGGTAAAAAAATTACAAAACAACCCGAATTAATTCGCGTATCCTTGACCATAATGTATTTACTACACCTCGACTAAAAATTTTATATTGTGTACTAAATACATATCATAGTAGCACGTGGATGTTTTTTAGCACGGAAAGGTTAAAGAATAAAAATTTTGCCCAATACATAGAGGAAGGTTTTAAATATCGATGGTGATCGTTTATAAAAACGCCTTTTTGTTTAGGTACACCTGATCATTTTGAATCAATTTAAATTTTGCAATATGATCTGAAACCATTCAAACCCAACCAACCAACACAGTGCAAGTACATGTGCAAATATAAATCACCAATAGGATGGTTTTATGTGAAAGAATTTTCAAAAAACAATATCAAGAAATTCAGAAAAGAATCCCCATTCTCACGAGATCTTTTTTTATTAATTAGGATAACTATTTATATATAGATCAAATATTAATTATATAGGGTAAAATACAAAAGATTAAAGCAATTTAAATAGGATTAAATTAATTCCTTATCATAAAATTCATTAAGATCTATTGAATGGGCGATTAGTAAATTCATGAGTTAAATACAAATGATCTCCAATAAAATTATATTTTATATAATTTTTGAGTAAATAAAATTTATAACACTTGTTCAATATTTTGAACTCGATCGATTTAAATATCAACCGATTAATATCATCGCATTGTTACTTTTACGATTGAGATAAAAGCAATATAGTTTAATTATATATACATTTTTCCTTTTAAATTGATTTTTTTCATCTCTGGATTGTTTTAAACAACCAATTCAATCATATCCCACTATAAAAATACAATTAACACTTTCAAATTATACGTACACGACATTTGATAAATAAATAAACTCACTTTTATTTCCGTTTAAGTAACATATGAGATTCACTTACAGTTAAATAATCCATCAGTGACGACGATTTATAATACAGTTTTAATCAACGTTCACAAACAAACATGTTAATGAGTAATATATTATTTTAACTTATAGTATATATAAAAACCGGATTAATCACACGATACAAATAGTGGAAAATATTAAGTAAACTCTAAATAATACTAAAACTATCAAGAGTGTAAAAAAAAATAACAATCAACAAAACGTATAACTATAAATTTCATACTGAAAGCGTGAAATTTTAAGGAGTATATCACCAACTTTAAAAATAAAATAATATACTTGATAATCCAGATGACAATGTCAGCGCACTTAGAGATGGTTTAATTTATTTAAAAGTGGAAATTTTAGTTCAGAAAATGTGAAATCGAAGTGAAAGTGGATGACGGTATCCCGCATACAAATATTGAATTGGTCCGGTGGTGATACGTAGGTGGGAGTCGTGAGCACGGTCAGATAGCCTTGGCTGCGGGGACATTCTTCGTGATCAGATCTTTCTCTCGTCATCAATAAAGAATTAAGTTAAGACGAGAGTATTTCTATTCGACACCCATCACTTCCATCCCTCCGCATGGCTACATAAAGACCCGAAAGAACATCTCGGCGAACACGTGGGAGCAGCTTGGGGATCTGTTCCGCGAGTGCCCCCACTCTATACAACATTTCGCAACGCACACTAGTTGAGTACGAAGAGCCATGATCCTTCTGACTATCATATATTTAAATCGATGCAGCATTATTTAATGGAATAGTCATAAATATAAAGGAATTGAAAAATATTTTATATCAAAACTCGTTGAATTTAATTCTTCCAGAATAAAAAAAATTGTATCTTCTGAAGGATTAATACACATTGCATCAACGAAATTAATGAATGCATTTTTTGTTTCCTCTTTTATATAAAAAAAAACGACATTTTCATCTGGATTACCTAATATCTCTCGGTGATCTGCTGTTAACAACTGGTAGAAATTAATTTTTAATTTAAAGTAATATAAACAATTTGTTATTTGCCTTTGTTTATACCATGGACAACACGTTTCGATCTTTAAGATCAAGATGAAAATCATCGTTAACGTTAAAATTTATATGAAAGAGTGTTTTTATACCTAAAATAATTGTATTACAAATACAAAATCATTCCTATCTATCCTATTTATATAATTACATAAATAGTGTGTCCGGATCAGTTAGTGTGGTACGTTTTAACGATGCTGTTTGAGCCTTTCGAGGTGATGACGGGAGTCAGACGGGAGATGCCCTCACCTCATTACTTTTTAATATTGCATTGGAGGCAATTATAGGAGGGAGGCTGGCAGATCGGGATATGCAGATCTATGTAATGATGATGCAATGCATTTAGCTTATGTGGACGATATTGATGTCGTGGCTAAATTGAGATCAGAAGCTTTGACAGCAATTACATCTACTGACGGAGCTGCTGCTAATTTCAGTACACATGTGAATAATTTAATAGTCGTGTTCTGGCGTGTTTTTGGACTATCATTATGACAGTCTGGCGACTGAGTGCCGTTGGGTTTGGGAGAGGAAGGGGTTGCCAGATTATTACCAGCAGCCCCCACCCCTGAGGATCAGGGGTTGCGAGATTAAATACTCAAGATCCATTTGGTATTTGTGAGTAGAGATTGATGACAAGCTCCAATTCGTCACCCACACAGAGAAGCAGCCAGCATCGCAGAAAATCTGGCCAGGTTCATGCCCAACATTGGTGGCCCAAAAACAAACAGGAGGCGACTCTACAACGAGTCCAGAGAAGGAGCACAATCAGAGTGACTGCTGCATATCGCACAGTGTCGTAAGATACCGTCCTGGCACTGACTGCCATACACCGAGCACGACTGTTTTGGTAGCTACCTACACAAAATAGGCAAAGATACCGGCCCAGAGTGCCACCACTGCGAAGGGGAGTGCGACAATACTGCACACACATTTGTCTGCCCAGCATGGAGCACCGAAAGGGACATCCTACAAGAGGAGATGCTATTAAATCAGCTTGCTCTCCCCTAGCAACAGGGTACCTTCAATGTTAAGGGATTCTAGGGCATAGAATGCATGGTTCAAATATACAACGTGCGCTATGTGACGGAAGGAGGATGCTAAACTTACAAGACAACGAACAATAACAGAAGAATGACATCCGGAAAGAGACAAATGGAGAACCCGTGAGGGACACATCGCTGCCACTCTTGTGCAATACTTAATTAGTAGCCGGCAGTGCAGCCAAAGAGGAGGGGGGTTTAGTGGGTAAAATCCCACACTACCACCAAAATGGTGGTGTCTTTTATAGATCCCCCCCTTCGAAAACAAAAAAAAAAAATGTAGGACATATAAGCACTCTTTCTATAAATTATAAATTTAACGATGACTTTAATTTTAAAAGGTAGAAACAGGTTGCTCACAAAAAACAGCATTTTTTTGCATTTCTAATTTTTAAAGATAAATAAATTCACTGTAGAATGGCACAAAAAGTAGATGCAAATAGCTTTTTTAAATTCCAACTCTAGTGAATGAACATGCATAATGGATGTTTAATTAATGCAAAATATTGATATTCAAGCATAGATAAAATTAAGTTGAAAGAAAGTTGGTCCCTCCGACTAATAAAAAATAATATAAGAAATCCCATAAGTATAATACAAATAAATACAGATTATATTTATAAGCTATAAGTATCTATTATTATTCTCAATGCTGGACCATTATGAATGTAATGTTAATTTTATTTGGTGTCGATATGAATAATAAACAATTCAGAGATTCATTTTGTATATCAAAATATGCAAGCTTAATATCACAATTTTACTAACCATTTTCAATACATCAACAGCATAAAAATATAAACGCTTGGCAGTCAATGTGACGGCTGTTGAGATATCAAAGTAAGCGAGTGCTAAACAATTATATTAACAATGACGTTAAAAATCTACACAAAATATATGTAAATTTTAGAAAAAAAGGAAATGAATATACATTTCTTAAAATTATGCAAATTCAAAACGCTGAAAAATATTTTAATGTTAATTTTAATATTTTTCTTTTTGAGTATTAATCGTAGATATTAATTAGCTATATTTTGGAAGAAAAAAATCTTTGTTCGTTATCCTATAATAAAAATATATAATAGTCATGACAATTAACTACATTTAACCTCACTATTAAAAAGGCGCAAAAGCGCAAGTTTCAAACCTGCACTAATTAACCACTCAATCTCAAATACCCCACCCAAAAGATAAACTTCAAACGAGTGTAAGTAAACCTTTCAGACCCTAACCCCATTTACCTATTAATAATTTTTAGCACCTCTACAGTCATCAAATTGGGATAAAATAAATTCACAATAAAACAATCCATCCATGTAAATGTAACAAAATATATATATATACGTCTCCGATGACATATTTAATTAAAATTAAATATGTAAAAACAGTGACTCTCCATAGATCATTTTAGTTTAATACGATAAGTACACTTGATTATGAATATGGAAATACATTTTTTAAACTTTTTTACGTAAACGCGCCACCTATTTTGTTTCGTAAGGACGTTATCAAACCAGACAGATGCGCGCTTAAATTTGAATAAAATTCTGTACTTCCATACAAGTAATAAAGTATACAATATTAAATTAAAAATTGAACACCATAAAATAATCAGATCATTTTAGTATTTCGAAATTAACAAAAGTAAAAATACGTTTTACTAAAAGCAGCAATCAAAAACATCCGTTATTCGGTTTTTTCCGTTTCTTGTTTGCGATGGAGCCCACTTTCGTAATTCTATTATCGGCGAAACCTAGTCCTACCAATCCACTGATGAAACTTCTCGGGCTGCCTAAAATGGGCCCGTTCAATTTCAATAGCATATTCTTCACACTGACTGCGAGCGACGAGTTTTTCTTTGCTAATATACGTTTAATTTCGCAGCTCTCCAAGACCGTCGGCGAGTTCATCAAAGTCTGGTGCATCCGACGCAGTTGCATCGGCGACATTTGATGCGCGGTTATCAAATACATAAAATTGCACGGCTCAAACTTTCGAACGGCGTATGAAAATCCTGGATGATCCACTGGCTTTATTCCGGCTTTTTGTGAGCACATTCCTAAAAAATTAAAAGTATTAATTTTGTTAAGAAAATAAAACTAATTGTTTATTGCTCTCGTTTGCATGATTTTTAAATAGACCTGTGATATATATGTCTTCCAAATGAAAAAGAGGCAAGTCCAATGCAGCTTTATAAACGGCTTCCACCGCACCCAAAGACATAACGTATCCAGTTCCTGATAAATAGCGAGGATACACTTTACCGCCGTACATATAAGCTGGTGAATACCTTCAAAATAAAAAATAATAAAAAACATTTTTCACGTGAAGATAAAAATTATGTTATCGATAGTAGTTCCAAAAACGCATGCCATTTTTACACATTTGTTTATAAAAATTATAAAAAAAATAATGATTATGTTTTTTAATATTTTTTTGCTATGCACTTTTTTAAGTTTATTCTGACCGTTGTTGCCATTTGAATGTACAGTCAACCCTCCTATAACAATGAGATAGGGACTGCGGTATAGGAAAAAACGCTATAGAAAGTTAGGCACCCATACAAAATTTGAGGTTAGGTTTTTTCAATTGATATGGGCGTTTTTTCATTTTTGTATTTTATATGACCTTGAACGTGTTTAGTTTATTTACAAGTGCACTGATTACGTATTTTGCCCGACCTATATTATTCGCAGCAGTCAGAGGACTTCAATGCGAAACTTTTTTAATTATTATTTTTTTGGCTATAAAAATACAGTGTTATCTCTGGAATTTTATCACCAAAAACAATTAATGAAGTCAAGAGACAAAACATAATGAAGCGCTATAAGAGAAAACCGCCGCAAAAAAGAAATGCGCTTTATAGCAGGGTTGACTGTACATTGGATTTGTGTACAATTTTAGCAGAGAAAACCCCCTCAAAATGGGAACAAAACACCCGTGCTCTAAAAATACGCCACTCTCATCTGAAGGGCCTCAACTAGAAGGAAGGGAGCATCCGCCTCTCTAGATCAATATGGACGCAATATATAACAGAAATATTTTTTTACTTCCGTAAAGGAGGACTTTATTTCCTCCCCCCCCTCTATCAAACATTGAGAACTTTTAATAATGAAATTTATTTCTATTTTCATGATACGGCGACGATCACAAGGCAGAGGCTTCCAAATTCATGGTGAAATGCAGCGCTAAATCAAACCATGATGGCAGCAAATTAAGTTTGCACGCCAATAATAAAAATAACATGACCAGTCTGTGAGGTTTCCCAGAGAAAATAGAATGTGCTTTCGTCCTGCAATCCCCAGGATCTACCCCCATCGCTCGCGGACAACATCTGGTGGATGCAAAGCCCGAACAACGTTAACCTTTTGAGGAGTGAGCAAATTTAAAATCGATGAAGTTGTTGTTGCCATACAATTGAAGTCAGGATGTTTACGGCAAAGTATCAATTACCAGCTTGGTCCAAATCCACTGTCTACATTAGTCAGATAATGCGGCGCAAATGCTGACTCAATATCATCTTGCACCACCATAATGCGAGAATTCAATGAAAAATACCATTAAAAAAAAAGGACTATGAATGGGAGTTACTATTGCATCAACCTTATTTTCCTAATCTGTTCCTTCAGATTTTCGAATTTGATGCAGAAAATGGCACGCATTTTTGGAACTACCAATACTAAACAAACTCATACCATTTGCTACTCATATCCGATATAGGTCTTGCATCACAAATAAGATCGCCCATAAGCAGCTTTTCTTCTTTTATTATAGCTTTCCTTTCAAAAGAAGTGAGCGACTCAATAGATCTGTTTTTATTTTTGTCGTTTCCCGATATCAGAGCTATAGATTTAGAAAAATGTTCCTTTGATTTGTTCTGAAGGGCTTCAATCAGTCTAGGTATGTTGACGTACATATCATCATCGGTTTTCATTACATAGCGAACTGGAATAAAAGACGAGACATATTAAATAAAATACATTATTATCAGTAATGCCCCATAAAAATAAATAACGACAACACAAAAAAAAGAGAATCGACATAAACCCAAAATTTAATATATACTTCAACGTTTAAAATATCAGTTGGTAGAAATTAATTTTAAGATATGAATTTAAAACAATATTTGTGTTAATAAAAATAAATAGATTGGGCTTACCGTTTTTTCCACAATTGCTTACAACCCATTTCAGCAACATCACAGATTTTAACGTTAAATTATTATAAGAATCGATGAATCCCTCTTGTATAATATCACCGTGGAGTGTGGCCTCGTCGTCTATCCTCGATTGTAGATCGGTGTTATTCTCATTCGGCGACTGACCGAGAAGAAACAGGAATTTAATTTGAACTGGATAAGTTTTCACCGCGTTTTTAGCTTCGCTCTGATCGTCGCTCAAGTATTGTTTTTGTTTGTCAACTGTTGGATCGATATCGGTAATGGACGGCCCGTGAACAAATTTAGAGTTGACGTCGTTATTTTCTGCGGATTTTGTTTTGTCGCCTCTTACTATAAAATTAGCATCGTTTTTGAGTGCTTTCAATGGTTTTTTCACAATAGGTTCAGTCTTGTCTGCGGATGATGAATGGAATTTAAGTTTTAATTTATCATCTTGTAAGCTTATTTTGACAACGTTTTTAGCTTGATCCATGGCATCTTTTATGGTATTGTCGTCGAAAAACCTTTCCCCCCTCGGCGGTATTTTCATAACGTTGGAAACTTCCGTTTGATAATCGTAATAATCGAAATTTTCTGTTTTTTCGGTTTCAATTTCTTTAGCCGTTTCATCTAGAGCGGCCTCCAGTTGTGATTGATCTGTTTTACTGTCGCCGTGATCAAATCTAGGATCGTCTACAGCTTCAGGAGCTTCTTCTTGATTAACAAGTTTATTCAAATATATGTTATTTTTTATATCATTTTCATTTATAAAAGTAGGTAATTGTACATCTCTTTTAACACGAATATTGGCCGGATCAAATCTCTTATTTATTATGTTATTTTCATTCTCAGTATGAGAAATTCCAAGGACTGCATTCTTATCATTATCCTCTTTTGCATTTATTCTTTTTTGAATACTAACAGGTACAATATTTTCATCATAAACAAATTCTTTTTCTTTAATACTTATCCTATTAGAATCATCAAAAATGGCATCTTGCGGTAAAGATCCATTATTGTTTAGTGAAAATTTTTCAGAATTATTTTTATCATTATTAGTTCCTATCAAATTCAAATTAGATTTATTGGTGTAATTAACTTCATTGACTTCTATAAATGAAACATAAGAACCATTACTGTGATTGTCTTCATTCTTTTTGACTTCCAAATCAGGTATAAAATCTCCATTGTTTGTTTCAGTTCTTGAATAATTAGAATGGGATGAAATAAACGGACTCCCTTCAGATTCTAGCGCTTCACTCTCCTCATAATGATTATCATTATAATCTACATCGGATAAATCTCTCTTGACTCGTTTATCATATAAAGAAAAATTACTAAAATCACCCAAATCACTCAGGAGTTTATCAGTCACATTCACGTTTGAAAAATATTTTGTAATATTCTCAAATTTACTCGATAAATTCTCATAATTAGATTGATTTCCCCAAGTGTCCCTAATTGCTGATCTCGCTCCAAAATGAGCCATCGATGAAGATATAATAACCAAAAGAAAAATTTCATCAGGATTGTCTGTCGATTTGGTGTTTGGCGTAGTTGATAATTTATCTTTATTTAATTTACAATTAAATTTAGGTTGGTTCAATAATGTAACATTGTCCGGTAAAACATACGTTCTGGTATCTCTTGAGGTATTGTATGACCATCCAGCGACGGATCCTATGTTGTAAAACATCAATCATTAGATTATGCAACATATGTTAAATAAATTAAATTAAATAACTACCGTCTTTTTCCGAAGATTAGCCCTACCCACTAGCACTGGCACTGGCTGACAAAGTAATGCAAAAAAATAAGAATCTAGTAAAGCTAGATTTTTTTAATAAATAGATACATTTGGGGTACAAATTTGCACTTATAATGGAAGAATTTAAAGCATTAACACACTGATTTCTTCGGTCCTCTTTCGAACGAGACCTCGGGCCCCGAAGCCATGAGACAAAATCGAGATACAGCATAAATCGTTGTGATAACAGCGCAACAATTTCAAATGTGTAACAGCTAGGTTTTTCCATGAGAAAGACGATTTTAATGCTTGTTGTGAAAATTATTATTCCAGATGTGTGCGTCAACCGGTTAAATGTAATAAATTTATAATTCTTATATATATATTGTAAAACGTATGAAAAGTAAAACATCCCCAAAAATAAGCCCTAGCATATATATTGAACTGAAAAAAAAGTAAGACATTGCCTTATTTTCGGAAATAGACGGTATTAAATACATACTAAATAAAAATTAATAATTATAAAAAATGAACATTAAGCAGCATAATAAATACAATTACTAATTTCATTAATTGATATCAAAATATTTTCCAATTCAATTAAAAGACAAATCAACAGTGTGCCGTCCAAAGATGTGAATAAGTCTATTTACATGGGCAATTCTACTATTACTTAGCTACTATTAGCCCACAGATTGTGGATGGCCGACTCCTTGATCAGATATGCACAAATACATCTATCTATTTACACGTACAAAATATACACATATGAATTTTCTATTATATCTTAAACATAGCCTTGTAATTTAAGAATTTAATTTGAAAACCTGCAGCTTTATGTGTTTTCAAACACATTTTAACTGAACGCATATTTACAAAAAAAAGCTCTCAAAACTTCTCAAACACTCAAACAGTCACAGTCGATGCCATTTAAGGGAAAAGAAGAAAATCCCCTACACTCTGAACTAATCAATTCAAGAGTGCTACAAGCCGTTTTGTGGTTGCAGCCCTTAAAAAAACCTAAATCATAAAATAAAAAGGAATCGCATCGTAGGCAGTGGATACTTCCTTGGCCGATAACAGAAGAGATCATGATCCTCAACAATGAGGAACCGATTTTATGTACAAAATAATGTACATTTTTAGATAAACATAATTGAGATCCCTTAAATGAGATACTAAGGCATTCCAACATCAAAAGGTTTGCTACCCCTGATCAAGTCATTGAATGATTTATAAGATCTTGTTTTGTCAAAATTATTTTTTTCAAACAATGATAATTGTGCATAAATGATTTGCTAAATAAATGTACTTTCCCATTTAAATAATGCGTATGCAGTAATTTTTCATATGAAAAATTACTGCATAATGCAGACGTGTCCGCCAACGTGTTAATCAAGTTTAACAATATTATTTAAAAATAATATATATAATAAAAACATATTTATTGTTAATTACTTACAAATAGCTACTTTAGCTAAATTTATAGAGAAGCATGTACATTTTTTCATTTTCGATATATCAGAAATCAGTGCATAATTAATTATTTATAGATCAACAACTTCAAAATAACTCCAAACGCATTATCATTTTATAAAAAACGCTTTAAAAATGTGCATTGTTATGTCACGATTTTACTCACTATCCTTGGACGGGCATTTAAGTAGACTGCTCGCAGCTAATACGTAATGATAATGCGTTCATAATAAAGTTTTCTAACGTCTTAAAATAAACCACAAATCAAGCCATATAAAAATTACATTCGCCGTTAGTAAAATTATCATATAAAACCCATCACCTTCATGCATTGAAGCTATTAATGTGAAGCGCAAAAAATACCTCGTTCTGATGCTGACCAAAGCTTCTTAAAAATGTTGCTGTGCAAATGGTTGCTTAAAACTGAATTATTGGCATGCAATGTGGGTGATCTTATAGTAGTTGAGTGTATTTCCGATGATATACTGGTGCCGTGGGGCACGTCAGTACTAATTGTTAAGTGTGAGCAGTTCGTGAGGCAATCTGCTGAGTTTATCAAAAAACAAAAATAATACAAAGAAAAATAAACATGCATATTAATTAGGAATCTACATTCAAATTCTAATTTTTCAACCAATTTAGATACACGATTTTAAAATTAATTTTAACATTATAAGAGTATTCAGATAAAATAATAACTTTTCAAATCCATTTCCATATAGTTCTTATCTAATTTGAAGGAACAGTGTTCGATAAGCTTATATTTCAGACCTGGATTGCGTTATAATTTTTTTTTTGCATGCAACCATATCATAAAATTTTGAACCGAGATTAAAATAATCAGCTCAAAGACCTTTTAATGAGAATGCAAAATACAATATAAGCATGGTGATTTTTTATTAAATAGCAAAATTAAATGGCAATTTTTCCGTAGCAATGAATAATATAAATAATTATAATAACCTATACAACTCAATAGCATTTTGAGCATCGTAAGAACTTTGATTCAAGTCTTATCGAAATTATTATATTTTTAGATCCAGTTTCCGATTAATACATTCAAAATAAACATCCAAAAATATAATACTAAAAAAACAACGAACATATTACGAGGACCCAGAAGTATTTCAAATTTTTGAGACCTTATTTTTGAACTCAGTTTGTGTCCAGACACAGCAACGGAAACAAGTTTTTTTGTAGAACTATTATTAAGCATTACTTTTAGGGGGGAAATGTCCTGACCCGAAACTAACGAAATCCATTGTATGCAGCTTTTTTTAATTTTGGGTTGGAATGCCACCAAATCCAATAAGACACAGTGTAATTAGACAATAGAAGCTTAAGGGATTAACCGAGAACCTTCAAATTTTAATAACGTTGCATTAAAATCCCTCGAATCCCCTAAAATCAAGTCAGATCCACAGCAAATAATAGAAGGAAATTTAATAATAATATGAATAAAACGAATAGGATGGATGTTACAGGGTAGGATGGGTGTTATATTGCATAGAACATTTTTGTTATTAATAAATTTGAACTTTTATAATTAAATTTTCAAATATTTTCAGGTCCACCTAATCTCTACAAATATCAAATTCAATCAAAATCATAAATTATTAGCTGTAATTCAATTTACTGCTAAGTTTGAATCTAAAAAAGACGTGATTTATTGTTTAAAAAAATAATATTCACCGAAATACGTTTTTATAATATAAGCAATATGGTAAGATAGTAATTAACATTGCTCATTAATTATACTCTGTGCATATAAAACAAATGCTTCTCTTCATTAGGTATTTTTAAAAAAGGAAACGTGACATGCATATAAATCATTAACTGTTATAGAAGACTAATACAGACATAAGACTAAACAAAAATAAAATACTATATTCTGATATTGGCGACAGTAGAAAAAATACAATACAAACTAAAGTGACTTCATCAAATAAAAAAATCATTACATCCCTTATCGGAATGAAGTCCGACATGCTTTCATAATAGTGATTGGGAAAATCTAAGCAATGCAGGAAAAATATACACATGAAGCGACAATATACACATACAAAATTATCCTCGATAACATGAATACACTGAAAGCTTCACATTATTAAAACTAAACTGAAAACAAAGACGTCTAAACTATCAGCCCAATATCAATAAATATTCTGTGATAGCGAAAACAATAAAATTCGTTGATCAACATAGCACCCAAAATCATTTCAAACGTGCTAAATTAAAAATACGACAAAATGACTTACCGTGCCTTCGATTAGCTTGCTTATACACTGGAATGTACATCATGAATAGAAAGAACAGCGCAAATGCTATCAAAATGAATTTAAGCCCCCCTTTGTGATATCTCCTCGAACCATTATATTCTATATCTATTCCATTATTGTAATGCGTCGTCGGATCGACTTCGTGATCGTATAATCTCGGCGTTGGACTATAATTTGATGCTCTTGATTTTCCTCGTTTCCTTTCAAAGGTCGGCAAATGTGAATTTCCTTCATATGTATATAAATAATTTTGATCAGATTCATGAGGGTGAAGAAAAGTGGAATTGCTTATGGAACCATTATAATCGTAATATGAGCCATCTTCATTAGAACCGGTGTCATCGTCAAGTAGCCTTTTACTATCCATCTGAAAAGACGAAACCTTGATTTAAAAAGTGTAATAGATTTACAAAATATAGACTATCTCTAAGCTTATCGAGGTAGAAAGGATAAATAGAAAAAGGACTTATGTTATATGATAAGTGGTGAAATTGATATTACAGTCAACCTGCTTTTACTAGCTACAAATTCTTCTTTTCTCTCTTTGTGAAACAACTTTGCTTTGATGGCCAATATGGGCCCAGAAATAGGTGTATACCTGTTTCTTTCCTGAAGAAACCATGTGTACAACACTTCCTCTGCCTCTGGATTTTCAGCTTTCTTTAGAGTTCGCCTCTTACCTTACCAACAATCAGTGGTAGAGGCGAATTTTTGAATGTTCTCGCTGTTCTTTTTTATATCATAAATTATGGATCGTCTTACTGCCGTACTCACTGGACGCTCTTATTAAAGAATCTGAGCATAGCTTGCCATATTAATAAGATATAAATGCGATAAAATGATATATTTTGACTTCTCTTTTGCTTATCAGATTTATTTAGCTTATCAGTAACCATACAAATATGTTTAATGCATTGATCGGTATGGTGTTTTTTGATAAAGGGAAATTTGTTGGCTATTTTTCTTTGCACTTACATATTGAATGATTGCACTAACGTGTGAACAAGATGCATTACAACGCCTGACGTACAAAAACTATCCATATTTGAGCATTTTGAAGCCATCAATGGGCCAATAGCAATCCCTATTTGCAATTCTCGGTAGTTTCACAATTGGCGATATATCATTGCTATGTATCCAGAAGGTTAATGCTCATTTTTTGATAATGTATCATTCAACAGATTTGGAAGTCATTCATACTAATAATATTCTTCTAAAAGCCATAACACGTCCATCATTTGTCTAAATTTAACAAGCCCAAACTAGTCATATATTGATTTCACCACGCATGCCAAACTCTTAAACAGTTAAGAGCTGCAGGAATCAGAGTGCAATACCAAATCTTAAAAAATGTTCTTATAATGGATAATTTTTATACTTATCGACTAATTTTAGATAATAAACATCGACAGACTAAGCAAGGAACGCTAGATTCCTTTTTGCAACGCAGAATCGAGTGTTTAATTAATATTTCCCCGTTGATTGCAATCCTCTATTGATTACAACTTTCACCAGAACGTAATCCACATGATCAACGGGGCGATTACTTGTAGAATACAAAAGAGAATAAGATAAGATATTAAAATATTCTGATGAAGATAACGAAGAAAACAATTAATGACAGAATATTAAAATTGCTATAGATGGAAACAGTTTTAAATAAAATCAAAGGAAATTTCAAATCATGAAAGATCACCTCTTCTTAATATTTTTAAGGAATTATCAGGTGCCGTGAGATATGCCAAATTAAATACTATAGAAGTAAAAATATATACTGCATTTTCATTACAAATTCATAATCATTTAATGGAACCGATAATAATATGTAGTGAATTCAAAGGACGAAAAGAGGGAATAATGGTTTTTACCTCGAGATAAATTAGAGGCTTATATTGAAAACAGTTAAAACTGTTATAGGCCTGTTGCAAATGTCATGATTAAAAAACTGCTATTCCCACCAAAAACCACATATAGGTTTGCCTAATAAATCAGACGTAAAATATAAGTGTACCTGAAGGTAATCTCGTGTTTAAGCTGGTTAATTTGGGTTCGAATCCTACAGGACGTGTGGCTGACGACCACATTTTTAAAAACATGTATACGCCGTGAAAAAACCATGTCAAAATGGTTACACAACAACAATATGGGTACCCTTCTCTGACCCAAGCTGTGTGTTGATCACGATATTCAGGGAGCATGCCAGCTAGCTCGCAAAGCTGCACAGCATGGTACAAAACCACAGTGGTACAAGCGCACAGCATGGTGAATTCAAAATTCCCGAAAGAAGTCCCGAAAAAGGGTGCAAGCCCCATTAATTGTTACCGGCCGCTAGGAAGGGCATCTACGACCCGATGAAGATTGTAGAAAGCCCCGTGAATGATTTTTTTCCGAAAACTTTTACAAAAAGCTCTGAAATTAGAGGGAGTGGCCACAAGGTGTCCAACCAGGTCCGAATTTCAGACCACTGACCACTGAAAAAAAGAGATTGCTAAAAACCACCTCAAAAAAACCTGATCCAACAGGTAGTACGAAATATACCATAGATGACCTATCGTGCAATATTCTCAATTTTACTGGAATAAATATTTCAGTATTGTACAAGGAAAAGACAGGTGAAACTATTTTCTTAAATTTATTCTAATTGGGAAATAAATTGTTTCTTCTTTATGTACCCTGTCCTCCAAGAACTTAGGCAACCAGAAGTCCCATCTTGATTTTGTGGGACTGTTGCCCAGAACAACAATCTAGTGCTAAGATCGATCCACTGTCAGCGGTTCTTCAGCCATGATGTCTTCTGCCAGCCCTGACTCTGATGACCTTTCCCTATATTATCTGACCCAGGAGAATATAATTTTGGTTTCTTACAACATGACCAAAGTACTCCAATATGCGTCTTATCGTGCTGTTGAGTACCTCAAACTGTTTATCCATCAAAGCCAGAACATCAGCATTGGTCCTCCAAGCAATCCATGTAATTTTCAGTATAGTGTCTATCGGAGTCCACGATTCCTGACCTATACAGAAAGACGCTGAGCATTGTGGCAACGTAAGATTCAGGAATCTGAGAGCCGCCTCTAAGGTCTCGTGATATCGACACTCTTCATTTTCAAAAAGCGGGATTGAGCGGATTTCCCTGCCGTTGTTGCATGATTCATGTCAAAGTATTTATAGATAGGATACAAATCTAGAGGCAATGACATGTAATGGCATATGTAATGGCACACAAATTGCTTAGTCTTTATCATAAAAAATGTGGTCAATTATCTTTAAAGAACACTGACAACTAACAAAAATAAATGTCAATATTCTGGACTCGGAACACATAATATTTTTTTGGAATATTACATGATTCATAGCATTAACGTTTTAAACACTTATTTACGCGTTACGATTATTTATCTTTAAAGTCCATTCGCAGACCATATAGATATTAAATAATTTTCTCCAGATAACAGAATTCACTTTAATTCGAGGCGTAATAAATTTAAAGCTCATGTAAACAAAGTGTCTTTTTAATGGTTTTGACTACCAATTTAAGAGTATTATATAAAACGAAAATAGCTCATAATTGCAACCGTCATTTATGACGAAAAGATTACATAATTTCGACACAAATAAAATTCTGAACTGCGTTAAGTGTTTTTAATGATGTAAAAATAATCAAGGTCAATTTCAAATTATTACAAAAAGTGACATTATCAGACAATTTGAAATCATATTTCTTATAAAATCGTATGAATTTTAGTCTCTAGAGATTAACTAATTTTAATCTTCAATGTATTTCCATCTGTCCTGTGCTTCTTCCCTCCAATTACCAAGACGTGCGCATCTATCTGTCTATTCCAGCGTAGATCGTCTCCGCCAATTCTTCCGATGAATCTACTACTATTAAGTTCTGAATCTAATACGGCACGAGGCTTAGAGTCATGACGTGCCCAATGTAGATGGTGAATTCAGATGGCGCAATTGGTGCTTTGCCATACATGTCCATGACCTCTCAATTGAACATCGTGGCTTTTAACCCTTTGATTAGTGAGTTAATTTTAAATTGAGTTAAACATGAAAATGTTATATTTGTATATATCCACCACTATTTTGTACACACGTCCACATCGATACAATAGCGTTTCAAATAGAATCATGTTTGTCATCGCGCTGAGTTTTAAATAAGATTTATATGGCTTTCTACTATTTAAGATGATCAAATATTGTATTCTTAAATAGAAATACAATCTTTATGTTCGTAAAATTTGATCAGAACTTTTATTGAAAGAATAAAAGCGATTATAAATATAGTGTTTGAAATGACGATTTTTGTAATATTTGAAAATTTTTAGACGTGTAGGGTACCTTTACAACAAAACACTCTCTCCATTTGTCTCCGATTCATCAATCTCCGCACTCGATGTGCGAGAATGCTCTTACTGTATCACTCGAGTTCAAACACAAATATGCGCGATTACTCATCAACGGCCAGAATTAAAATTGCATATTTCCCCTCCACACACACATACATACATTTCCTAATCAGAAGGCCATTAATGATAATTGTTTATAAGACACTAGATGTTTTCGTTTGTCTTTGTTTCGATATACGGAACACAGTATTAGATGCATTCTATTATTTATTTGATAAATCTATTATTTGAATCATCATCTATCTCCAATTTCTATTTATATATATCCGTTGTGAACGATTCCTTATTATGTTTATAAAATGAATGCATAATGCATGATATAACACTTATTGGACGCTAGCTTTGTATACATGAATTTTCATTATTATAAGAATAATATTTCCGCTAGGATCTATTTTATGAAGGATCATTACAAATGTATGAGTTTCAAAGAATTATTTATTAGTTTTCGAACAAGCAGAATGGCGAGTTTCAACATAATCCGCCTTGCCACCGCAGAGGTGACTTACAACCATTAAGAGTTAATGTTTGCACGTATAATCTGTGAAAATTTCGAATTTTAATTTTGTAATCTGAAAGAGTATTTGCCGTTATATAAGATGATATGATGTTATATAAGATAATCGACTTGCTGCCCATCCAGAGAAAGGTACACTACCACGCCAATAACAGGAACATATGAAAAGATCCCCGTTTTGGCTGATAGAAATCCGGTAAGACTGCTGAGATGCAGACACGCAAAAGGGAGATGGACTCACATATTAAATACTAGAAATCAAACCCTGGATTTACATGCCTATATTGAAATGAAGAGTACCTTCAATACAGAAATTTTCCTAGGTACTATCGGAGAATATGGAACACTTATAGCTTTCATCGATGCTATACTAAGAGCCAAAGAAAAGCTAGAATGGAGAACGAGAACCAGTAAGGCCACAAACTCATAACGGAAATGCCACTGAATAGAATGCAGGACAAGCAATTATCATATAAGCCAATGCATTGACAAAATGTTACCTTTGGACGCTGGTTAATCTGAAGTACTTTTGATTTAATCAGTAAAAATCTAACATTATTTTCTAGTCTGTACCGGAAGGGATATATGAGTCCTCAGATCAAATGGGACTCCTTGTCGCTAATATCCTTGAAGAACTCATGAAGATCTTCCAGACCTTTGAAAAATATAGACTTAAATAATATCAATTTTCAGTAAAATAGAATTCGTCTTTGTGTATTTATGTGTGTGTGTACACGTACAAGAATTGATGATGACAACGGCAATGTTTGATATTTGAATAAACGTTATGTTAGCATTGTCAATAGTACATAATGAAATTCCAATGCTTTACAAATAATATCATCATCATAGTGTAGGCACAAAGAGTCCACTGCGAAGCTAGGACCTCTTCAATATTAATTCATATGAAAGCGTTACATCCATCTCGTCTAATATCATACATTTACCTCATCGTTAATTAGATATTGTAGGTGGCATACGAAATATACGATGGTATCGAGGATGAACGCTGGAGGTTAAACCCCGTGAATGTCACCAATGAAAATATTGAAAGGGTCCAAGAATTCAAATACCTTGGATCCATCCTCACGGAGAAAAACTTAATAAATAACGAAATAACCTCCATTATTCAACACGATAATATGTTTGAAAAACATATTGGGGAATAAATCACTATCAGCGAAAATTTTCAGATCCCTTCATGACGAGGCTTCTATCTCCGAAATCATGAGGTTTCGACGAAGCGTCGATAACAAGCGTTGTCCAAACCCACCATCTCCAATCGGTAGGCCATGGTGGCACGGATGCATACTAATAGTGTCTCAAACTATTTTGGATTCGGGACTAAACGGCAGTAGACCCGTCGGAAGACATCGGCTACGCTGGGCTGATTAGGTCATAAAATACCGGGGCTTTCTTATAGGGCTGAAGGAGCCACGCAAAGTAATTAAGTAGATAACATTAGTATAGTCCTTCTACAGATATATACTAGTCATATAATAAATAATAAAATAAATAGTTACGTAGATAGTCCCGCGAATAAACATTCAGACTAATAACTCAATTGCCATGGATTCAAATATAAAGGAAGTGTGACTGACGACCACATTTCTAAAACAAATATTCACTATGAAAAACCATAAAATGTATTACTAAAAGTCACCTCAAGTAACAATCAAATAATATTTACGTAGTTAAACCACTAACAATTAACAGCCAATAAACCGATAAAATAAGTAACCTTTTGTAAGCGTAACGACTATGAATAATCAGATAGTGTTTGCACACTTGGACCATTAATAAATAGTTATCAAATAGCACATAATTAAAACGGGTGGTATTTTTTAAATACAATAATTAGGATTGATCAATTAGCATTTAAATAGTTAGATAACGGATAATTAGAGTAGGTAACGTTTTGTACATGTATTATATGGGAAAGCTAAATATTATTTTGCAATTGTGGTAACGTTTCATTATTATAACGGTTAGTTTCGTATACGCATTAAGGATATAGTAGCGATTTGTATTTATGAGCTCTATCAAATTAAGTAGTATTGTTAAACTTAAAATAGAAGCGAATACATGGATAATTATATTCGAGTATTGCGTAGATAATTATGTAAATAATTGGTATAATTTGAGTTCGGTTATCTTTTTCTTTTATTTATTTTCATTTTACCCTGTCTTGAGCTTTTTGTGTCCGTTTAATTCCTGATAACTGTTTTATTTTGTCTATGCATTTAACTGAAGATCTTTTTTCAGTCTCTGACGTACCATTTTAGGAGTGTTTTTGTCCATCTTTCGTCCTTGCAATATATCATGCCCAGTTCCGTTTTAATTATTTTATTCTGAGAATAACGTCATGCGTTTTGGTTTGTTGTCTTAAGTGCTCACTCCTTATGAGATCTCTTTTCGATATGCAAATACCAGAACAATAAAAGAAGCGCACTTGCTGCCATTATATGCTGGTTTTGTTCGACCAAGAAATAAAGGCAAACGAAGCACTGAAAAAAAAAATTTAAATAGTTTTTAAACAAAAAAAAAAAGGAATTGAAAAATTGTCTTTACTGCAGGCAAAATGCAATAAAAATTATTTTGTATTGATTTTCTAAATATACAAATATTAATCATGCATTAAATTTTTTTTATTACTTTTTGGTCACCCTAATAGCATAAACATTTGATAATCGTAAGGTCGATTGGAAGCAGCATATGTGCATAAACATCGAGTGAAGTGAAAGTCTTCTACAAACAATCCGAATGATACAAACCATGCCACCGAATGATACTTTTACTTTTAGCAATGTACAAATAAAGATAGCTTGCGCGTACTATTCACGGCGTAGCAACATTTTGCCCTAAATTATGATACGTCTCTGAATAAACGAAAAATTACCCGTCATAATTCATTGTAAGATTGTAAAAAACTGTTTTCATTTAGCATATTCTCGAAAAACGGAAGCCAGACGCTTCCATTACTGGTCGGCATCGTAAAACAAATATATTAACTTTTATGACCAAAGCAAAAGAACACAAAAGTGAAATCTAAAGAGTATCTATATTTATGCAACATCTCATCCGATATAATTGGTATATTTCCATTCAACACATTCAGTCCCTTGTGCACATTTCAATGTACTGTAATTTTAAATCTGTTTTGTGGGCTAGTTTACGTATCATTATATTTGGGACCTTTTATACATTGCGGTGAATATCTTACACATTCAGTTGATATTGCCAATGTTACCTTCAAAGCTACGAGAACTAAAATATATGACAATTTGTCCACGATGTCGATGTGTCAGGTTATAAAAAATTAATTGCTATGCATTATTTTTATGCAATCTCATAAAAAATGCTGATTTTATTGGATAAATTCAAGTTTCCACCGTGGATGTGTTGCATTGTAATTCAAGATTAAAATTTGTGTATATTGAAATGTACATTAGATCTCTAGGTTAGTCATGTCAGTTTACTTTTTGTAAATGCCAAAATATGTACCACGACTCGGATATTTATCTATATTTTATGAGATAAACGTGGAAAAAAGGGGCGAAGATTTTCCGATGGGGTCGTAATAAGAGATGATGTTACACTCAATAACACGGAATGTGGCCCAAACATAAATATAGCGATACGAAGCTACTATGCATAATTTAGTTAATGGTTTAGATAAAAGTATGTAAAAGAACTTGTGTTTGTTTATTAAAAATGGATATTCGATAAGTATTGATTGCGTTTTATCATGTATGTGTTGCAGTGCCATATTGCTTTAGGTCACGTATAGTGCGAGGCGAAGAGCTGGGATCCAAAAGCATATGCACACTCGCTCTCGTCTCAAAGACCGACTTAACCACCGCATGCGTATCCTTTCTCTCCCTATCCCCGAAGCCCAAACTTCATTTCACCACACCACATCAATATGCGCCAACATAGTGCATCCATACAATATTTTTACTATGTCTATGTTATTCTCGCAAGTGTAAACAGTAAATTGACAAAAGTTTTATCGCAATCTGATGAACGGTATGGAAGTGCATTAAATACAGACAAACATTGATTTTTGTATATTAGACTATGACTATGTCACTCGCAGAATCCTTAGCAATAAGTGGACGAAGTTTTATCACAATCCGATGAACAGTAAAGCAAAGCATTACATACGAACAAAGACAAATTAATTTTTATATACAGATAAAGTGCAATTAATTTGGACTTTAGAAATCTTTCAAAGATGCCAATCACTGTATTTCAAGTCACATACGCATTGTTGCTTATTGGACAAGACTGAACTCAGTGTAAGGTGGCTACCCTGACTGTACCACGTATGACACTTCGATATGCCTTAAAACGGTATCGGCAGACTGGAAATTGGCTCATGATCAGTTTATCATCTTGGAAATCCTGTAAAATCTTATTAAAATCCTGTAAAACTAAAAATTACTTCTATTAATTACTCAAATCCTATTAAACTATGTTTTCATTTATTAATTAACCTGACTTAAAATGCATACATCAATACAATGCCAATTTTTTATAAAATTTGCACAGTTTATTAAGTTTGGGTCACTTTCCGTGCCGGTGGATGTATTTTTTATTTTGTAACTGTAATACATTGTTTTTATGAATCATTTTGACAATTTAAAAATTATTTTATATCGTTCCAATCTATTTGTACATTGCAATGTACACACTGTATTTTTCTGAAAAATGAGCTTAGAAATTTAAAAAAAAAAACAATTTTCCTGCATGCTTGTTGTTTTAGATAGCATAATTTTTAATAATACTCTTTTCTAATGGATAAGAAGCGGGTTTGAAAGATGTTAAGAAAATTTGTATGAATCCATGTTATAATTGAATATTAATCATGTCTCACCCCATATAATCGACATATTTCCTTTTAAAACACATAATGGATTAATTTTGAAGACTATTAATAGCTGTTTCAAAATACATACTTTTATGTTTATAAATTGTTTATTCAAACATGTCAAACGTCAACTGTGTCAAAATTCACTTGATATGTTTTTTAAAATTGGAGAATTGGAAACACTGACAAAAATATGAGGACTGTGTCCATCTTTTGACAGCTGCGTCCAAGACACTATCTAATTAATTACTAAATTAAATGGTCCCGCTATATAAACATGTGCAGTCACGTGACGAGCTTTCCAAGTGGGGATATAAAACTGATTTTCGTTGCTATTTGGATATTCATGTATTAAAAACACTTATGGAGAGAGCGTAAATAGCGAACGAGCAAAATTGACATATCAGTAGAAGTCCGGTTGGTTAACCGCAATCGGATGTACGGAATTATAAATTAAGATAGTTACAGAAGCAGGTTCGAGTCGCAGAAGCGCCGTGCGTCGAACGAAGACATTTATGTTCTAGCGGCGAGACGTCCCTATGGACTGACAGAAGGGCTGCTGATGACTGCAGGCGGCTGTAAGGCGGTTCCAAGGGCCGGAACGGGGGCGCCTGTCAGGGGCGCCCGCCCGCACTACAACCATCACTCCACCGCCACACAACACTAACACTGATCCGACTAACTTTGCTCCACTTTTACAACAATATTCTCCAGCTATAAATTATCAAATATCCATCATTCAAATTTTAAATCAATTTAAATCCGTCGATTTAAACGCAAAATATACAATGGTTTATTACGAAATAAAATAAATTTAAAAAAATATCTCAATGACATTTAATAAAAAACAAAATTATTATTAAACATACCAATTTAACGATATTTTCTATAAATACAAATCATTTTGCACTATTAAATTAAATAATACAAATATTTGGATTATACCCTACATTTTTGGCATTATTATTTAAGCCAAATGTTTCATGACTATGGCAACACATCTAGCAATGATGGCAACCGGCACGATGCGACAGCAAGTCCTGTCAATGTACAAAGATTTACTGCGCGAATCGCAGAAGTTCACTTCGTATAACTTCAAGTAATACATAAATACGCATAAATTATTATTATGTTGGATGCTAATAAGGCGCATGTCATTTGATGTGTCAAAATATATATTTGACACATAACCTAATATATTATTTACGTCTGTAATATATTCGTTTAAATATGTGTTTTTGTTACATTTTCAGAATGTATTCATTGCGTAGAATTAGGGATGCTTTCAGAGACAATAAGGCATTGAAAGAGCCGGAGCAAATCAAGGAACAGTTGGAATTTGCAAAGATTAATTTGGGAGTAATCAAAAGACAGGTACATTCCAATTTGATCCTTAATTGAGTCGTAAATATGTTAATATTTCATGGAGTTTATTTGATGTATTGTTTTCAGGCTTTAATAGGTCAACAATACTCAACGGAAAAATTAGTCATAGAAAAATAATTTGCGTTGATAGTAGCTTTTTTCAAATTGAAGAACAAAGTATTTTATGAACCACCATCATTTCTTTATTGTTGCTGCACTACACTTTAGGTATTTTATTAACAACAATTAATTGTTTGTATTGTGTTGAAATTTTTGATAGTTATTTTTTTAATTGAAATTTCAATAAATAGTTATATTTCTATTTTTAATTTATTTTTTAATCTAAACTACATCCAAAAGTTCATACATATAATTACATATGTTTAATAACGGGTATTGTTTTACCGTTTTAGAAACCCTTAAAACTGAATCCATATGCTTATTTACTTCATTTATTACACAATTAATTAATTAAAATGACTGTTTGTAGTCCCTTCTATGAGACCATTGCCAAACACTTTGACATAGTTTTCATATATACACTCATCCTTTGCTTAACACGGCACCTGAAGTGAAAGAGAACAGAAGAAGAAAATATTACCTGAAGAAATGATTAATATCGCATTGAGGGAATGGAGGATTTAGCTATCAATGAAATTGATGAATTGTTAGAAGAACAAGATTTAAACGAAGAAGAATTGATTGATATGACTAAAAGTGTTCCTCCTGATATAAATAACGATACAAAAACATGTAAGTATGAAGATATTAAGAAGAATCTCAAAAAATATTATTAATTTATTGATACGGCTGACGGAACATGACGGAAATGTAATCGAAACCAGTAGTAATAATGACGTTCAGCCAAAAACAAGAAATAAAAACCCCCGTGTTAATATTTTCTAATAATAGTGACATTAAATAATATTTATTATGTTTCATAATGTTTCAATAAATTTTAAATAGAAATATGTATTTATTTCATTACTATTTCAAAAAAAATACCTATCCTCTATTTTTCATGCATTAGTCTCGCTTTACACTGCTTGTTTAATATGATGATGTAACAGGATGTATCTTACGTGTTGAGCGAGGGATGGGTGTTTAAGGACTTACTTTAGGTTGCTACAATAGAACTATAAAAAAGTCCCGGCCATCGATGACATATTTTGCCATTTATATCTATCCTAAGCTGCCTCGCTTCAATTATCTAGGCTTAGATACGCGGCGTATTTATTTACATATTCAGCCCAGCATAGACAAAGTATTCCGATGAGTCTGCTGGTACTCGACCCCAAATCTAAAATGACTCCGACGAAGGCCGACTTAACCACTGTATTGTGCACGCATCCTTTCTCTCCTCATCTCCGCAGCCCAAACTTCATTTCACCACACCAATATGTGCCAACATGGTGCATCCATACAATATTTTTACTATGTCTATGTTATTCTCGCAAGTGTAAACAGTAAATTGACAAAGTTTTATCGCAATCGGATGAACGGTATAGAAGCGCATTAAATACGGACAAACAAATATTGATTTTTATATATCAGAAGACTATGCCTATGTTACTCGCGCAATCTTTAACAATATATTATTTCATATTATTTTTAATCTGCCATCTAAAACCATGTTTTCAGAGTGTTGGATTTAACGATGAGCCTGGGATCTCATTGCCTGGAATATGTGGAAAGAATCGTGCAAGTGTGACGGCCTAGACACTGTATAATGTTTACACGTGACGTCATTATCGTATATAGGCTGATGAAAATCCTAATGTTATCCAGGAAAGATATCTACACTAACGTTTGGATGAGCGTATATTTAAAGTCAATAGCTATTCACCATTTTATGGCAGATCTTTGCGTTTATTTAATGCATTAAAACTACATGAATGTTGATTCTAAATTCTTTATTTGCGCCCTAAAGCCGGAAAAATTGTAATAATTAAATACATCAGATGTAGTTATTCATTTGGCTGAACGTTCCGCATTCCGGATGTTGTACTACCCACACTAAAATTATCACTTTGGTCAAGATTAATCGTTGAATCCGCATCGTATTCGTTAGTCTTTTTATTTAAGGGTGTCGTATTATCTCCGTTTTTATCTTTGTTAATTGTAGGTATTTCATAATCTTGCAGCGTAGTATTTTCAATGATTTCGGTTGATTTAGTATCGCTATTATTATTGTAGATAAGATTAATTTTATTCAAATTTGTCGCATTTTCAGGAGAAACACTGTCTGTAAATTTAACATTAATACTTTGATTAAGAGCTGATATTTCAGATTGAACTGTAATCATTCTTTCAGTTCCCTTTTGATCTGTTTGTTTAATTGTATCGTTTTCATCCTCTTCATAATAGTCGCCATAACTATCAATACGCGGCTTAGTAACTCTATAGTGACTTTTTAGTGGTACGTTTATCGTCGTTTCATTTGATGGCTGCGCATCTCTTGTTTCTAAGAAAAAAATATGATTTTGAATTTAATTAGAATAGCAATAAGCTTTAATAATGTATACTGACCGATAATACAGATGGACGTCTGTAATATTTCGCACGGCATTCCGTATATTAGCCCGTTTATATGATTTTCTCGGTCCAAATTTAAACAATCGTAAGCCGGAGAAACGTATTCATCGCACCAAGGCATCGACTGAAGCAAAAAACTCTTTAAACGTCATATTATTTTCTATTATACGCTTTTATTACAAAGATAATACCGTAGCGGATGAATTTCCGATTGAATCGTTTGGACCCGGTATAAATTTATTTAAAGCCGGATCAAACCATTTGTAAATTATTGTTTTATTATCGTCGTCCATAACAGGTTTTAATTTTCCCGATACCCAAATATGCTGCACAACTGAAAATTTATATTCGTTTAATATAAAAACATCTCATGTAATGCGCAACTTTTATCCGTTATTAACCTTCTTCATCGGCCTCCTGACATAAAAATCAATAGTAAGGACATTATATTAGGTTCAGTAATAGAACCCAATGTTCCGTTGAGTCTCGAACAACTTTTATTAGCGTCCGACCATGTCATTGGCTCTTGAATGGTCAAGAGTTCATCGTTTTTGATAGCATCGTAGCTTTCCATTTTCAGATTATTTGATTCTTCGCCTGCGTTATAAAAAAAATCAAAATACTATTAATATAACGTTGATATTGTATTACTCAATCATTTGTACCTATAAATCCTTTTAAATTGGTTCGGATCCAAAAATAATTCAACCGTATGCCTCATACAATGCTTACTCATACATATAAAATTGCGTCTCCTATCGCATCTCGCTTCCAGGAATACCGTATTTTTACAAATATGCCTGTCTATTAACAAACATCCCTCGCTTTTTCTTTTAGAATTGATCCTAAAAATCATCAAAATGTTAAATTATCATAGATTTTATATTTAATTATATGTAATTATTATAAATATAAATAATTTGATATTGATTTACCGATACGGGGGCCAATTTTGTTCTTCTGGATCGTTCCTATATAATTCATTATCTCGCTCCGTAATTTCTTTGCCTGTTCTTAGCCACGTCCACAAATTATTAACTCCTTTTCCGCCTATCCACGCATTTTCAATGGCTAAAATTGATAAACGGATAAACAAACGCTCTTATAAAAACTCTCATAAATTATTTTAGACTTACACGGTCTAGTTCTGAGGAGTTTCTGTCCGACTTTTCTAATGCATTTTACGCTTTGTAACGTAGCTAAACTGAAAACGTTCATCATAATCGAATTATAACGTGATCTAAGATCGATCAAATCGTAGAAACACACGTTACCTCATTTCATGAAGTGCACAGTATCCTGCCGCTTCATCCCACGTGAGATCGCCGTTGTAAATATGATATTTTTGCCTGTCGCAATTCACTGCGCCCAATTCTCTAATCATATTGTTCTTGAGAACATCTACAAAACGTTAATTGCGTCTATAAAAGCGAGACAATTTTCAAACGAATACCATGTATCAATGATCAAACCTCTTTCGCACACAAACGATCGTCTTAAATAACACGGAAGATTGATGAAAATCGGATGATCGTGATGGCCTCGCTCAAATGCTACACAGTTCGAAATGTTAGTATGTTTCATACCGACCGGATCGTTTAACCACTGAAGAAATATTTTATGCACGCGTTTAAATCATGTCGTTAAAAATATATGGGATTATCTATGTGATCTTACTATTGGAAAAGGTTGGTATTCTGCCGTAGCATCTAATGTGGCCATTTCCCATATGTTTTCAGGATTTCTTAACAATGGCTTGCCATTTATCCATTTAAAATTGTTTGGTTTGTTCGGATTCTCCCTTTTAGCTCCGACCCAAACGTCCTCGACGGCTTTAAGAATTTAAAAAATATGTAAATCTTAAAAGCTTAAAGCTTATTATATGATATATTTAATACTTACAGAGACTTGACTCAGATAAAGCTTCGGCAAAAAAATAGGCATATACGGCTTTCTCGAAAGAAGCCAACGAGCCGTTCATGTTCCTGAAATTAATTAAAATTAAAGCCTGTTTTGCAAATATTTTCTATTTATTCTTAATGTTATACCTGCAAATATATTTTGCTTCGAGCCATGTAACTTTTCTTGCGTTGAGAAAATATTCTTTATCTTTGTACAGGTAAGATTCTACGTTGTTTGACATTTGAACTGGAACTTTACATTAAAATTTTCTTATTAAAAAGTATTAAATATTATACTATTTTTGAATAAATTTATTTAAAAACCTATTAAATTTAAATCATTTATAAAGTAAGGCTTATTATCAATTATATTTTTATAGGGGCGCTTCTTAGTAAACTGGGTAAGTCATCCTAACAAAGTTGTCCGGATCGATTTTTTGCTTATATATATTGATCAAATCTGATTTATTGTAACATTAATCTAAATGTTTGGATTTTATTGTCGTAGAACTTTACAAATGTGATACGGATTTCGCCATATTCTTCATTAATCTTATTAATTACGCGCACATAGCTATATTCCATATTTGACTTGTTATGATGCAGAGGACTGTTTAAATGGATTTCATCGAAATGTAACACAAAATATAATTAAATTATGTTATTTTGCTGGACACACGGAATATTCTATTATTATAAGGGCCGTAACAAGGGGGTGGCATAGCAGGTGTCCACCAACTGGGTTTTCAATCGTCATGTTAGCGGTCCGAAAAGCGGACCCGTTGAACATACATACTTCGAGACCATTCCGTCATCTTTTAGGGCTCTTTCTATGATCTGTATGATCACGGGAGCAACGTAGAGTATAGACACTATCTATCATAGTATTTTTTAAAAACAAAAATCGCCATCTATACGTTATTTCGGCTACTTTAGAGACCGTCTTCGTATATTATTTAATATTATGCGTTGTGATAATATTTAATTTATTGCATTTATAATAGTATTATTTAAATTTTAAAATAATGGATTTCCGGAGGGGTGAAAAATTATTTAACATACATGTAATAGTGGTTAAATAATTTTATTGATTCCTAAAGTTATTGCTTTAATTAATCAAATTAATCCAAAGCAGGGGCGGCAAAAGAGTTTGGCCGCCCGGGTGCAAATATAAATTAGCTGCCCCCTAGTCATATATTGTATTTAGGAAAAGAATAAATACTTTTTTATTTGAATGTAACATTTTTGTTAAAAAAAAAACGACATTTTCATTCGGATAAATAAGTTTGTTTGCTGAGTATACGATCCTATAGCATTCATTCGATTACGATGAAACTTTGGTCAGTTATTGGGTGTGTATCCGAAAAGATTTTTAAAATAGCAGAACCATTATTTGTGTGCGGAATTTATTTTGAGAGACGTTAAGCGGATGTACCATTTTGGCGCATATTGATCTGGTGGTTGCTAGATAAACAAAGCGTAGCAACCGTCGATTTTTTTATGTACTTGCCGTTTGGTCTTCGGTGGACTATGCCGGGAGGCGGTAAGACACAAACGTCATCATTTCAATTCATACCTGGATCAATTCGTTTGGCAACAACAGCATTTTATATTTTTTAAAGGCGAGTGCTCGGCATGCTTTACAATGTCCAATATTGCAAGAGTTCTAATACGTTGGGGCTATCCTTACGGAGAAGAAATTAATGGATAACGAAATAAAATCCAGGATTCAATATAATAATCGGTGATAGAAATCGTACATCTCACCAGCACGATGAAGGCTACTAAATCGAGACATACCCGCCAAAATCTGAACGCTTGGAAACAGTGGCGTAACTACTAATCGGTGAGCTTAGGCGACGCCTAGGAACAGTAACTGTCTAATCTATGTATACATATATACAGTACATATATGTTTTCAAATTGTTATATTAACCTTTCCCTACCGGTGATGTATTTACTACACGTTGACTCTAATAATGGGAATATCGATGTGAAATATAATAGATATGGGCTTCAGAATTTTTGTATTCCTCCGTAATATAATTACGAATCACAACAAAATATTATAGTATATAAGTATTCATCTGCAGCGATGGAAATAAATAATTTGTCGGGAAATCGGGAAATTTGCGAGTTTTAGTCCGTGTCCGTTTAAACAAATGGACTTATTAGTCATTTTTGATCAAATTTATATTCAACTACGAAATATATAATGATTTATACTTTTTAATACAATAATTGTCCAGTTTACTGAGCAACGTCCATAGATTAATTACGGAAAA
Organism: Stenopsyche tienmushanensis; assembly: GCA_008973525.1. Classification (NCBI taxonomy): domain Eukaryota; kingdom Metazoa; phylum Arthropoda; class Insecta; order Trichoptera; family Stenopsychidae; genus Stenopsyche; species Stenopsyche tienmushanensis. The sequence goes on from WACJ01000523.1 coordinate 881,820, forward strand.
TATGAGAATTAATAATATGCAACGCGATAATATATTAATAAATCTTACCAATGTAATTAGAGTCTTTATAATTTGACACTGCAGAAGTGCTCTTCATCATTAAAATTATGATCACGACGCAAAATAAACTCAGCCATCGATCCATGATCTCCGAATAAAAATGAGGCATCAATCTGAAGATCTTATCCAATTTATAGCAGTGCCATTTTTATCTGAGAAAATAACTCAAAACACCCAAGGCGACGTAGAAAGGGCTATAAAATATTTTCGTAAATATTTACAATGCATGATCATTGTTCAGAAGCCTAGAATGCTGATTGTATTTTTTTGCGAATTTAAAAAGAACCTAATCATTTCATAATATTATTGTTTAATTTCGCTTTTGTTTCGGAGAACCAAATCTCTATTTAACATCTCAGAAACGGAGATATTCTTGGATTCGACGCCTAAATCTGATTATTTTTTGCAACTATTTCCGGAATGCAAATTATTTGCACTCTGGCAACAAATTTCAAATTAATACATTCATCTGTCAAAATAGATATTTAATACTTCCCTCGTGTTATTATGCAGGGATTTTTGAAATTCTTTGATGGCGCCTCGATAGGCGCTATAATTCCAAGCGCTGGAATTTTAAAGGAATAGCCCAAATTCTTCATCCATTAACTGTTATATATTAATTTACACTGTGTTTTTTCCGAGATGGAATAAGAACAGGGCTTATAGAATATTTTCAACCCTATTCCTTAAAAAATATATATTAAATAGGCCAATATTTATTATAAAATTGGAATGAAAACGAATTATAACAGAAATAATTCAATAATAGAACTTGCTTCGTCTGTAGTCTATCGAAGAAAGACTTATAACGATATGAATGTCAAGGAAGTTCAAGAATTACCAGTGGAAATGAAATTTGATGTTGTTTATAAATACAGTCAACCCTTCTAAAGCGTCGAGATAGGAACACTATAAAATCAAAACGCTATGGAAAGTTTTAATATATGTAATATTAATATCTGTTTGTTAGTATGTAATGCGCTGCCATATTGTTCATCAAATTGCGATAAAACTTCGTTCATTTATTACTAAACATTGCGCGAGTAACATAGGCATAGTATAGTATATAAAAATCAATGTTTGTTTGTCCGTATTTAATGCGCTGCCATACCGTTCATCCGATTGCAATAAAACTTTCTCAACTTATTGTTTACACTTGCAGGAATAACATAAGTATGTTAATATTACAAAGATTGGGATCCTCTTGGACCACTATGCAAACACATTTAAAAATCATCGGCAAAACGAATAGGATGGGTGTTGTAGGATAGGATGGGTACCGCACACCTTCACCGAACACAACAAAATGAGCTAAGAAATACTTGCTACGATACTTGCTAACAAGGGCGTGGCAAAGCAGGCGCCCGCCACGGGCGCAACTGGGCTTGGGGCGCAAAACGCAGAATACCGACCCGGTCGAGAGTTGCACATGGTTTTTATTTTACTCGAGCGTTTTACTTTTCATGAACCAACATTGATTGACTCTGTCCGTTTTTATAATATGTATATGCTAAGTTGTCTAATCCCTCTTTTCTTCGTTATTGCTTAAACATTGGGCCGACCCAGCCGACATAAGCCCGCAATATAATAAAGAAAACAATATCTTCCACCGATTGTAAGATTTAAACCCCACACCCGATTAGTTTTTTCTACCAGTGGTCCGAAAAGCGGACCTATTGGACATAACAAACCTTGTGGCCACTCCGTCCTCTTTTAGGACTTTTTGCGGCATTTTCTATGATCTGTATGTATTTTTTTAAAACAGTAGCCGCCATATATTCGTTGGGTCGGGTACTTTTGGGATTATATTCGTATATTATTTCAAAACTATTGCATTTATATTAGTATTAGCTAATTTAAAAAAATAAATTGAATTTCGGGGGGGAATTTCTCTATCGCTGTCACATGATTCTTCCAAGACAACTTCCAAGATATTTGAAGTATGTGATTCTCTCCAACATATCATTTTTGGCTCTCAAAAAGCAATCAGCAGTGTCATCTTTGTTATTGTGTGTCAACTTACCGATGATATTTGGTTTGGATTTGGACCCATTTTGGATCTATGCATAATAAGAATACCAAACATAGTCTGCAAGTCTTTCAAACTGATGACCAGATCGGTGGTACATTCGGCGTTGCAGTCGGCGAGTCATCGGCGTGATTGGCGAGTCGGCGGCGCGGTTGACGGGACAATAGTTCAGCACTGATTGTGTTTTGAAATGCACCGGTATTTTTATACTCTAATATTGCCTCTCCCTTTCTTCTTTTCTCCTTTCTCTTTCTTTTTCAATACGCGAAATTAAATTTGTAATATTCGAATACTTTCGGTTCCCTTTAATATAATCAAAATGATGAAACGCACAGATCTGTGCATACTGTATTTATAGGATTGATTTGCAATTACGTTTATCATTATTTTCGATAAACACTGAGTAGGTCATACAACGAAGCATACGGTTGATATTTGAAGAAATTAAAAAAATATATATACAATGTAAACAGACTCGTTTAGATGTTTGAGAAACACCCGGCTATCTGGCATATGTTAACTATGTATAACGGTTAATTGACTGGCGCTAACTAAACGCCACCACAAAAAAATGATTTATATGCCAACGCGAGACGTATTCATGGTGTTAAACTGTATCATTATGGGGTTTCTATGACTGAGTCACAATTTTTAAAATTCGTCTATGCAAAAAAATATTCTAATTTTAAAATTTAAGCAATTATTTCCGACTTAAAAATTCGAAATAAATGTTTCAAATGTGCTTAATCATTTTGGGCATCCTAAATTTGAATGATTTATTTCAACAATGATTAATGAAAATGAAGGTCAACGACATTGTGAATCGTTTGTACACAGCGAATGTTGCTATAGCGCTGGATATGCGCGTTTTTATTTTTAAAAAATACTTCAAAGGGGCGTGATGATACGAGCGAGAAAAATCACGTGATTCTCATATATTAAGGTTTAAATTTGTTTCTTTAACATGGACTTTAAACGCTTTGACAAAATTAAGTGTTTTTCGCGCCGACTGATGTTTTCAACTATGAATCGCAGACAAAAAGATTCACTCTATTTGTTAAATTAAATTAGAATTATTTTATTTTACCACCAATTTTTTTTTAAATATAATTTTAAAATAACTATAATTTCATCCCTTAAAACAAGCTGTGTGTGAGATATCCACACTTTTTTTTATTTGAAAGAATATTTTATGGAATTAATTTTGGAATATAACGTCGTTCAAATGTCCGCCGCTTAAAAATCCATACCAAATAGTGACTTTTTTGGGATGCATTTGATCCTGGTGTATCTTGTATGAATTGATATTATCCCAAATATGACAATTTTGCTTATTCACACATCCATTTATCCAGAAACGGGCTTTGTCGCTAAAGACAATTTTTTAGCGAAAAGTTTTTCGAACGGAGCACTGATTTTAAAAATAAAATTTGATAATTTGCACACGTTAATCAATCATAGAATAATTTGCCATACATTACTAAATAATTTACAATAAATTTGAATGATGTTGCTTTAATTATATGGCAGCTATAACCTAACAATTTTTTAGCGTCCTTATTAAATCATATATATGAATTCATATAATCTTATTGCAATTTAAGCACACGTAGAAGACAATGGAGAACCACCATGTAAAATATTTTATCCATGGCAAATACTCCTATCAAAGATTACACTTATGCACACGCATTCAGAACATTGCCTTTATTCCTTTAAAAAAAATCAATGATAGCAAGAGTTGGTAATGTCTGGCAAAGAATGATGCCAGGAGGAAATGGGCGTGGTACGGTAAAGCCCAACTTGTGTCTAATTACTGAATTTTAAGTCAAAGCCAACGGGACATAAAATTCAGGCAATCAGTGGTTCACAATTGATTATAAAATATATTGGCAAAATAATAATTCAATACAATCTATCAATGTTTTTTTAGGAAAAATACACTGTAGAGTCGACATTAGAATTGGAATGTTGTGGATAAAAGAAGGATAGAATAATATTTGGAAATTAGCAATGTCACTATATAAAACTCACTTATCGCTTAAAATAAATTATTAGGCGACACAGCGTTAAACGCGACCAAAAATAAACAAATTTTACTCTAATTTCAATTTTCACATTTATTCGCACAACAATATAAGTTACACAACTCATAAACGCATAGAAATACAAGTTAAATATGTTTATTAACAATAGGCTTTTTTTTGTTAAAAGCCCCTAGACGCCTTCAGACATGGCTTTTTCCAATCTCTATTTGAGATTGGAAATGAGGTACTCCAATGAGGTAACCATTGGAACCTCCAATGAGGTAGAGATGCTCCAATGAGGTAACCATCCCAGAAATGGCGAAGAAAGTCCACAAATGGTACTGGATGACCGTCGACTGTAAGTGCAAGAGCTAGCAAGCATAGTAGGTTTTTTAAAAAATGCTGTACATCGCATATTGATTGAAACTTTAGACATGATGTGCGCAAGATGAGTGCCGCGTTTGCTCTCAATGGAACAAAAACAACGTCGTGATGATGTTTCAATCGAGTGTTTGGCGACGTTTCACAGCAATAAGGCCGAGTTTTTGCATCGATTCAGGATGAAAAATGAGACCATCAATTCACATTTGAAACAAAGAGACACGGAGATCCCCCACTAGCCCGAGATGTTTATTGGTTTCGCTATTCGGAAGCATGCCAATCCGCTAAAAAAAAGTGCACAGCAAGGTGCAAAACCTGAATTTAATATCTATGTCCCCAAGGGCACGCTTATTCTCAACTTCGAGTGGTCACTTACTAGCAGAAACTAGCTAGATAAGCTAAGATACTCTGGGAGGAAGTCTAGACTAGTTTGCGACCCCATTTGCCGTTCTGGTATGCATTTATCTCCGAAAATGCGGCAAAAATCCAATCGGTCCGCTTTCCGGACCGCTGACATAACGAATGAACACCTCATGATCGGACACCATACCCGAACATGCCTACAGAACGATTACGAACTCTCATTACAAAACGAAGTTGTCCGAAGAAGACTGATCGGATGGAAATACTGTATTTAATTGCGGCTTCGAGCAAACCGCGTTATATCAAATCAGCGTTAATTGAGGAAGTGCAAAATTAAGTCTTACTGTGTATAATGTTGCAACCACATGCAGTCCATTTCTGGACTAGATTCTCTTAAGTGTTCATTCACAGGATAAGATCACATATATGTCATTCATGATGCGGCAGGGAAACTTCCTTATTTGAAACGAGGCGCGCCCTGAAGCGACAATTATTCCGAAAAGGATAGGATGGCACTCAATCAAAAGAACAAGATCTAACGTTTTTTATCATATAATTTTAGTATTACCATCATGCAGTAAATATGCAAACGTGTCTGTAACATGCAAAAAAATAATTAAACTGATATTTCCTATATTGTTTGTGTTGTTCATTTGTAAAATAAGGTTGTTACTTGGAAGATAATGGAAAACTGTTCATGACGGTATGCACAAAATACAGTCCCTCTTATCCATATAATAGCTAAAACGATCTATGTGATGCTCAGTGGCGGACTTAGTTCTTGAAAGCTCCTTGGCTCAATTTAAGTTTGAGGAGTATTAAAAAAAATACTGGAGTAAAGAATAGAGAGTTGAATTGAAGATTTATGGCTAATTTTGAAGCAAATAATAATAAAATTTACATGATTTACTATCAACGTCTATTGAAACAACTCAAAGATATTTAATACTGTGGCGATAAATTCTCATTTGAAAAGTTGATTTGAGTATAAAAGAATACATACAAAGTATATATGCAGGCGTAAAAATTACTTCCTTATAAACATAAAAATGTTGTTTTTAAAAGCAAACTGTAGTTATGAAACAGCATACAAACAATGCATGATTTAAAGATTAATATCAGATTAAAGCTGATGAAATAAATGACTGAACGAATGAAAAGTTGGAGAAACACGTGCGATTGGAATGCAGACATGAAGACACCAACATTTTTCATCGCTTAATGGCCAACGGGACGCAATTAGACGACACTATTTTTTTTATTATTATTTTACAAGATCCTTCATGAAGACGAGATGAAACGAAGTGATTTAGCAAAATTACCGAGCTCATTAGATATAACGACCTGGTCGTGTGAATATTAATCGATGTTGAGCTTTAAAATGATATTTTTTAAATAAAGTTATTATTGCCAGACATTTCTCGCTCGTTTGATGTAAATATTTATAGTTTCACCTGAAAGCTGGGACAGAGAGAAATATATTATTTAATTTCTTTCGAATTAATGGCGAAATAAATCTCGAAGCGAATTTATTTTCGCCGCTACAAGGATGGAATTCTCTAAGGATTTGGATTTGAAATATGTTTATCTTTTAATAACCAATACCATCTATCATCCCCGAATAAAACAATGCTGTAGCCGAGAAAATCTCTAGCAATTTGATTTGTATTCCTGTTATTATTTTAAGATTTGTTATACTCAATTAAAAAGCAATTTTCCCGCAAATTTTCTCAATTCATTATGCGGCATGCAATCATTTGCAAGTTTTTCTCGTTTTTATTGCAGCACTGTCAAGAAGCTTTAAAGATAGACTGACTGAAAATAAATAATTAGGATGCGGCATTACATCTCTGTCTTTGTGGCTGATGGTAAATTAGTGTCAGTGGAATTATTTGAAAGACACGCCCTCCTCATTCCCATTGGTCCAAATTCAATTAAAGTGAAACTCTCTAAATATTACTGACAAATCAAAGGGGTGCATCCCACTTGCGATTCTAGTCTTTATAGCCGTTCACCCAAGTGTCATTCTTCTTGATTGCTGACGTTTTAATGGATCGGTAGTCAAATTAATTTTGTTAAAGTAACGCCCGCTTTAACATTTTCCAACAACTATTGGTTTTCGTAGCATAACATACGATTGAAAAATATAATTAACAATTATAAAACATTTTTTCTCCAAATAAATTATATTGTATAATTAGGGGGACACATGACTCCAAACCAATTCATTGCCATTTTGAAGAAAAATTCAAACGACTATTATTGATTAAAGATGACTATATGATGATGATCTTTTATACGCGGTCGCGCTATCGCAGTCAAGCAACTGATGCCTACGTTGAATGTTATGAGATAAAAGGGTCAGGGACACTTACGCTTGACCTGATTTTGAGCTGAAACATTGTTTGTTCTAACTGTTGTTGATGAGCTTAAGTTTTGAAATTTCAAAAAAATCAAAATGTCAAGAATATATTCTCAAAATTTCAAATCAATCGGAGTAAAACTCTAAGTTAGAGAGCTTTTGTAAATTCCGGTCATTAGGGTCGACCAGCTGGCAGCGTCGTATTTTAATCGCTTTTTTCTCAAAGCTCTATTTTTGAAGTAAGTCGGTGCCACGATTTCTCAAAAACGAATGCACTAATCATATTGAAATTTTGCATAGTTCTTTTAGATTGGATCGACTAGTGATTTTGATGAAGGTTTTGTATTTTATTCGATCGCAACATATTTTACGAGGCAATATATAGTGCAGTTCTTTTAGAAAATTGTTTTTTTTTTGCATACAACTCTGCCAGAAATTCAAAATTCATCATATACTGATAGAAAATATTTGGTTTTTTTATTCAGCTAAATATATCAAAAATTATCCTGATCACCACGAGAATAATTTTTTTAAGGGATCTGCGAAAACTAAGTTTCAGCGGCTGAATTTTCAAAATTTTTAAATGAAACTTTTGATAAATATTGTTTTTAATGTTGCTACTCTATATACCTCTATGTTTGAAAAAATGTTGTTGTTTAGCTATTTTTTTCTATGATTATGTTGTGAAAATAAAAGAACGGGGTTGCTGTGTAAATCTGTCAGTTTACTTCTGAAGAAATAGATTTTGCAAAGGAGTGCTGATACTCGGCTAATGATGCCACTCCAGTACAATCAAGAAAAAACGAAATTCGTCAGCATTAAGGAAGATGCGGGTATCGTTGTGGACCATCAACACATATACTGTGTTTTTGTGAAAATTTTACCCGAAGTCCGTATGTAATTTTATTTGGTTTTTTAAAAAAATAACGAACTACAACATTTTTTTAACAAAACATCAGTAGATCATAATAAGTTAATTATCAAATCGCTACCAACAATTGAGCCTCGACTTCTAGACACTCATTATGTTCTTACATAATGTTCGTTATAAAATGATATGATGAATTGTGAGCAGAAAGAAGTTCTCTTTGAAAAATATATTAATTTGTGTGTATTTACTATCATACCATTTTAAATAATGTATACAGATTACACAATCGTTTTTAAAAATGTACACCATGTACAATACATTCGATAATTTAAAAAGAAAAATGGGTGTCTCATTCTGCGCTGAATTCTCAGCGAGCATTTAGACGTATGTATATGGGTTCAAATCATAAGTGTTTTTTTGTAAAAACCTTTTTTGTGTAAAGTTTTTTGTAACGAAACCCTCTATGTTGTAGAAAATTTGTATTTTTTATAGCTATAAGTTGTACTTTAATAAAATCGTGAGACTATCGCGTGGTTGAAGTGAATTTTTTTAGCTCCTAGAAAGAGTTGATTTTAAAAGAAAATCATTTTAACATTAAAAGATATGGCTGTGTGTTGTGTAATATTTAATAAAATAGGCTTGCTACTGGTGTAGTGGTTGCTTTATGTTACATATAGATAAACACACAAAGTAGAGACGGCGCGGCGCATGCGCGTAGCGTCTCTATAATGTATACGACGAACTCGGAAACACTACAAACAATTATCCTTCTCTTTTTGACCAACTGTTGCTTAGAATTTTCCAATTGGCCAATTTGCCATACCGTGCCTATACAAGTTACTCTTAAAAAATGTGCACTGTGAGAGTTCTTTCATTTTAGAACTTAAATTAGGTTAGGTGTTTAATAATTTCATATTTGAAAATATTCTTGCAAATGTCTAAATTTAAATAGTTATTACTTTGGATTATTTTTAATTAATATATTAAACAATTTTAAGGCAAATTTTATTCATAATATAAAATAATTTTAGGATTTATACTAAATTGTTGTCGATATCTGACTGGCATCGACAAATGAAGATGGCACATTAGCAGCGTGGCGTTGTCTAAATAGCACAATTAGTGGGCAGTAGGAACAGACCCGCAAGGGGAGGCAGAAGTTTAATTTTTAACAACGCGACACTTAAATTATAAATAATAATATATTAAAAAAACAGCATTCTCAGTATTCAATAGGATTAAAAATAAAACTATAACTTATACGAGCATCATAGTTAATGTGCGGAAAATGGCCGAAGATCTTAAATGTGGAGTGAGTGGAAACTTTGAAAGTGCAGAGATTTACGCAAAAGGTTCAAATAAATTTTCAAACATTCCTAAAATATCTTTTTCGATAGACAGCTTACTGTCCAAGAGTTTCGACACTAAACAATCCAATGAAAACCGCGAAAAGGCAAATAAAGTCGAATCGATCCAGACAAGCTGCGAACTCAACAGAAGCATCGAAGACTTGAGGAAATATAATTTTATAAATTCCAATTTCAAATCCGATCAATTCAAATGCCAAACGAACGTTTTCAACCGCCAATATCCATCAGAATATGTCAATAATTCGATCTCAATCGACGACAGTGCTAAATTGCAAAATACAAATTTTCGACGAAAAGAAGAACGATCGTCCGTCGGCGGATGCTCAGATAATTGCCTGACGATTGACGAAGAATCTAAGGCGTCGGATGCTGAAACTCAAAATTTAGAAGACGAAGAGGATGAAAATTTCAAAGTGGATTCTGAAATAGCCAGCATTTCTGCTTCGGAAGTCGACAATGACGATTTTGAAGATATGCTGGCACACCAGCCGATGATCAACTTCCCGGGAGAGAATCGAACAAGAGAAGAGAAAAATGATGAAACCGAAAGCAATTTCAATAGATCGACAAGCGTATCAGACATCGACGTTGAAAACGACAGCTTTGGTAAGCATATCTTCTCATTTTAAATATGCAAAAATTAAAAATACCCTATAAATTGCATGGTAAAATACACTTTTTAAAGATATTATTTTATTGAGTAAATGCGAAATATGATTGACGATATTATAACAATCTTATTAGATTCTCATCACTTATAAATTAATTAGTTTTTAGGAAAAATTGAAACAAAACGGAGATAAATCCAATACTTTTTCATAATAATATACAGTCAAAAATTAAAATATTTCAGGTAAATACGATATCATAGGATGCCAGCCCGAAAATATTTCTTCCATAATTTGCCACTATTAATTCTATCAAAAAATACTATGAGGTTTTTTGTGATTTGTTGAAATTAGATGCATTTTAGCACAAAATTAAATTCAATTATGCGTCAATTCTTTTTGATTTTTACCATCTTCAAGCAATTTTGCATCGAAAATTAATCCTGCATTTAAATATCGCTTTCATATTAATATCAGATTTTATACTGGATGATCTCAAGATCGTCAAAATTAATATAGATACAGCGTTTGCTTATAATATTAACCGATCGTAAATATTTTTATATTCGATAGGTAAGACTTATTTAAAATCCAATTATTAACTTGTTGTTATTTTATATATTTTAGAATTATATTCGGGAGTCTACAAAGCTAATTTTTGCCCCATAAAGATAATAATATACTTAACACTAAGTTTACCGATGTTTTTAAAACCTGTTTTAAAACTAAAACACAGTTTTTTTACTTTAAAATCAAATGGACTATGTCGTTATAACTCGATTAACTAAAAATCGATCATAACTACGTTTTTTGTTAGAAGATTAATATTGGATATCGTCTTCGTTTTGGCAAGTGGAAGTTATATGTGGCAAATACATTCCTAAAAACATAAGGTAACACTTTTCCACATTCCTACGAACTTAATGAGTGATGTGTTCGGGATCGAATTTTCAAAGGAATTAATTGTATATCAATTGAAATATTTTCGTATGGAACGCTTGGCTATTGTCTATAAATTTCCTACATGTTTTTGATGTTAAGCCAAATTTGATTATACGTAAGCGTTTAAATCGATGTTTTTTTTGTGAATCGTACGAATCTAGGAATTTCCATGAGTTTAACTCTTAGACATTGTGTTTGAAATTAAAAATGAACCCCAATTCTTGGACGAAAATTTTCGTTTTTACTATACGAAGATTCCTCATTCTGTTCACTTTCACAATAAGGAATATTCGCTTAAACACAGTTCGATTTTGTCGTTTTAGGATAGGATATTAGGATAATCTCTAGGCGGCGCGTTGATATTTGGTCCGACACATTGGAAAGAAGATCTCCGTAGAATAATGACTTTTATTCATTATTTAGATCCTGATAGTTTATAAAATTAGTTGTGCCATCGAATTGGCTAAATAATGACTTCTAAATTACAAATCTGAGAGGAATATACATTTGGGTTTATCAAAAAGAAACTGGGATATAATAATAAGGATTATTGTAATTGAATTTCTTGAGAAGTTCACATTCTATTAAATTTACAGATGTGGCTAATCTAGTGTTAATGTCATACGTATTGTCATAATATAAAATTAAAAAGGCTTCACTTGGTCTTGAACCATATCTTTCTTAATCAACATGTATTGCTATTGATCCTCCAATATATTATATTAGGGAGATCAAAGAATATTCGCATATGTACTTAGAAACCTTATGTTTGAGTTGTAAGTTCTTTTTTGGTAGAACCATTGTTAAACACTCATTTTGTGCAAAGAGATTTTTTTAATTGTTAATGGTAAAATGTCCAGATTCGAAACTAACGAAGTCCACATCCGATTTAGTTTGCTACTTTTTTATTTTAGTTGGAATGCCACACAAACCAGAAAAACACTCAAAGACAATTATGGTAAAGTGATAACAATCCGCGGATGCCAATATCGGTTATATAAATTTAAATCGGACAATAGAAGCTTAAGAGATGAATTGAGAATGTGGAAGACTTTCGAATGTTGGAAAAACGAATAGGATGGGTGTTAAGGGGAAATAAATCGATGATTTTCTCGATAAAAATTCCTAATTCCACGACTAAACCCGGATTGACTATAAAAAAGATTATTTTGTGCATATGGTGGGATTTGCGGTGAATAATTAATTATTAATTAAATCGAAAAAAGCTACAAATTTAAATATTTATTGTCAACAATTAGAAGTTTTGCATCAAGAATTAAAAGAGAAATATCAGTATTTATTGAACAAAAAGAAGACGATACTACTTCATAATAATATGCGCCCTTATAAAGCAAAATTGACACTGGATAAAATATAAGAATCAAACTGGAAAATGTTACTGCTATATCCTTCTTATTTAACCGATCTTACCCCGACGGATTTATACTTCTAAACTTTGTCCATGGACAACAGCCAGAGAGAAAAACAATTCTAAAATGCAGCTGAAAATATTAATATGCAGTTTAAGCAAAATCGTAGAAATTTCAGCAGATATTTCGTTGTTGTTATCACTAAATGATTTTACAAAAAAACCCCAGAAAGATGATCGATCTTACTTCAGTTATTATGAATTCTTTCGCAACTATATCGAATATATTACATCAAAAACACATCTCTGATACTGAATTATCTTAAGAACGTTTTGAAAATAAAGCGATGCTTTTGATATACGCAAGTTATGGAACCTTAACGAATATGAACAATAGTATAGTTTTCGAACTTAACAACTTGAACTGAATTTGACATAAATTCCGAATTTGATTCAAGTGTAACTTTTCAGGGATTTTTTTTCTTTCATAAAATAAAATAGTCATTTTATTGTTAAATATGACATTAATATGTTTTTCAAAGACGAGTTGAATGCATCATGAATTATTTTGACATGTTTTCCAGTGTTTCTGCAGATGTTTTTAATTTTTTTGGAAACGTGTCAGTATTCTTTATGAGCCTACAAAAAATGTATCCATCAGCGATTATCGTGTCAAACGCGTCCTCAAAATAGTCGTATAAAATCAAACAAAGCATCAAGTCTGGAAGTAGACACTTACATCCTGTCATTAGAGGGTGGTGCGGTCTAAAAAAATGATTTGCCCCGAGATTCGTGTGAGATTCCACTGCTTAACATTTCGTTTATAATTAGTTGCCCTCACCAGGACTCGCGTATCGCGTTTCGTCGCCTTAACAGACGATTTATTATGACATATTACATTTAAACTTACACCACTCGTATTACTCTAGGCGCTAAATGAGACTTTGTGTATCTACTGAGAGTTTGGTTTCGGGATTCAGCGATTATGTTTCGCGTGGTTAAAAAGCTTTTGATTTAAGCTGAAGAGGTGCAAACTTTCGCATGAAGCTTTTCTGAGAAACGATGCTCATATATAAAACGGCGTGTTCAGCTCACTTTGAACTGGTACAGCGATGTTTATCAGATAAATCTCCGAGGAGACATAATGTCTTCGGTGAGACATTTTAACGATGGCATTTAAATTCTGGCTTTGGCTCCGGCGCTAATTGCCACTTGATTGATGCGTTTGCGGTCCTACTAAATCGTTTATCCAAATTACTGGTAACATTTATTTACGGGGACAAGAACGGAGACAAAAAGTAGCAGTTCCGCCGAAGAAGTCTTCTCCGGGACCAATTAAGCAATTAACTCTGTTGACTGAACACGTCTATTTCGAATGCACTGCTTTTGGACGCACATCAATTAAGCCAGTCGCGTCAATGCTTTCTTTGACTTTGTATTATTTTTAAAATATCCGCGGACAGCATATTTGATTGATCTATTCAACTCGGTATTTAAAACTCAGTTTCAAAATTTGAGGGATAAAACTGGTAACGTTGATGGATTTTGGAAGCAGTTCGATACAATTGGTAATGAATCATATACCATTAAACATCCAGTTAATCGTTTTCTCAGTAAATTATTAGGGGGACCGAATAGTATTCGCGTATTTAGAAAAAATGTTCAAATTCAGGCTATGCTCCATAGAACTAAAAGGGTAAAAAACTATTTTTTTAATTTCATTTTTTAAAAGTACATATCTCTAAAAATGTTATCCATAATTTTGGTAAAGAAATTCGAATTATTTCAATGCTTTATAGTTAATTCGCGAAATGCGCTTGAAGGAATCACTCTATCCAGATTGCGCCCCAACGGTTCTGAAACCGTTGCGGTCGCAGGCTTGCCCCAATACCTGCTTTTGTTTGCAATGACAGAGGTTCCTGTTAGGGACCTTTCTTATCTTTGTTCTGGTAAGGGAGCAAATGAAATCAAAAAATGTTAACACAGGCTTAAAAAACGTGAATAAGCAAGTGGAAAGTAAGGGCGCAAAAACAAAGAGTTATATATGAAGTGCTTCGAAAACCGAACTAATAAATTAATAAAATATTTATCTTATTTTATTTTATTTATTTTTTATTATTATTGTTATGACTATCCGCCAACATCCTGACTTAATAGAAAATATGAGAAATACTATATTGGCCACATACTATCACAAAATTTCGACTAATGAAGCCCCTAAGTATCCGAACAGTGTGAATACTTAGGCGCAGATTCTTGGTGCGAATTGCAGAAACATGCAACTATAACATCCTCAGTGGTGTAGTGCTAAATAAAAAAGTCTGGGAGCGCTGATTAATTATAATATTTTAATACTCCCTCCCCTACCCGCAGTGATGCAATTTTCGCACCAACAAAACGTTTTTCCAATTCCCGTTTTTTTTCAAAAAAAATGTGGCAAAAAAAACTGAAAATCGTGACATATACTATAGTCTGCATTTTTAATGAAGGATTTAAACCTATTTTTAAAATATTGCATAAAAAGATGCTTTGGGATTCATAGAGACACGCAAAGAAGGATCAGACCCAGAACAGCCAAAAATAATAAGGCTGAAATACCTGAAGGATTAATTTGTGGAGCTGGGATCGTTGATTAGTAGTACGTTTCTTAAAACTTATAACGCGTTTTTTTTTTCGAAACGACATTTTTGCACGCGGTGTTTATAGAATTATAGAAAGTCGCCAATCGATCTGAAAACTTCCAGCTTATTTTAAACACGTATAGATATGATAGTTCGCAAAACCAGGTTAAAATGTTCATTTTATCTTAAATTTAACATTAAAAAATACCCCCAAAAAAGTTTTTTTTTCTCCAAACATTTTTTCAAACCAGCGCCATTTTGTTACTTTCAAACAAAAAATATTAATTGAGTGTAATACAATTAAGAATCTTTATGATTTGTTGTTTCAGGTAAGCCTGAATGAAATAACTGATTTTAATATATACATATATATATATATATATATATATATATATATATATAAGATTTAATTCAGAAAAAATCGGGTATTCGATCGCGTTGAGCTATTTTTTATTCCGATATTTCGGACCACCCATCGGGTCCATTTTCAAGGAATAACTTCAGTTATTTATTTATTTCAGTTTCAGTTATTCCTTGAAAATGGACCCGATGGGTGGTCCGAAATATCGGAATAAAAAATAGCTCAACGCGATCGAATACCCGATTTTTTCTGAATTAAATCTTAAATATGACTCGCGTAAATCTAAAAAACTCAATATATATATATATATATATATATATTTAATTACGAATTATTTTTTAAAGATTGCCCTAATAAATTCCAAAAGATTCATTTGATTATACTGTGTATTTGCTATGAAAAAAAAAGTCTATTTTTAGGGCCGTCAAAGTTAGATGATCCCTTAATTTATAAGGGCGCACATTGTCATCTTCTTTCGGTTCAATAAATACGTACGTATTTATTGAACTTTTAATTTTTGATGCAAAACTTCTGTCGATAGTAAATTTGTGCAGCTAAATTTTATCCCGGTTTTATTAATTCATAATGAATTATTACCCGCATTTCCCACCATATGCGCAAAAAAACATTTTTAATAGTCAATCCGGATTTGATTTTAGTAAATGAGCCACATATTACCAATTACAATGTAAATCAAAAAGAAAAATATTTTTGTGCTTTTGTTGTTTTCGGTGAAGGCGTGCAGTATCCATCCTACCTCGTAACACCCATCCTATTCGTTTTTTGTATGAGTTTTAAATGTGCTTATACAGTGGTTCTTTCGATAACTCCTTGTTTGCCGTGACTTTGCATAAAATTATATTATGTTATATATAAATTGCCTGAATTTCAAACTTGATCAGTCAATTGACCAGCCAATAAAATTCATACTTCATGGGGTGGATTTATGAAGTTTGACTTGAACGTTACAAAAAGTGGTCGTATCCGTCGCATATATTATAAAGACGCTACGCGCATGCGCCGCGTCATCTCTAGTGACGTGCATAAATCAACCACTACACTAGTGGCAAACCTATTTTATTATATATTACACAACACACAATCGCGTCTTTTAGCTAACCATTGAAAGTCTTGAAATATTTGGTAGTCAATGAAGATCCTTTTTAATCAATAGTTAAATCACATTGCCAATTATGTCGAAATCTTAGTTGAATGTCTTTCGTTCTTTACCAGAGTTTCTTTTTACTTTTGCAGTATTACCTTCCACTTCTCTCCTAATTTAGAAACAAAATGGGAACCTTATAAATATTTTAACACTGATGAACATAAAGCCTTTTCCACAATGATGATGATATAATAGCCAACTTGACGATAGAAGACAAGCATTTGATTTGTTTTCGCCAGCAAATTGTTCGTCTAATTGGAATATAAAGCGTATTCTGGATATCGTTGATCTGGTGCATTCTTTGCATCCACGCATTTATTGCTGCCAAATCCAAAATATCAAAGAGCATTCGAAGAGGCCACCGGCAAGATTTCGCAATGTATTTGCGCACCATTTAGTCAACAGATTCTTCTTTAAACTTATTGTAAAATATTAAGATCTCTGAAATGTTTGTATCATAATTGCTCAGTTTCACAAATGCACGATTCATACAAAGTAGCAATTACTTTACATTTATACTAATCAGATACTATCTGCTTTTTTGTGCTAGTTTTGATAGTCATTTTTTATTTGCCCGAATGATCCCTTTCGAAATTATCTTTTATGCAATGAAATACTGTCAAACCTGTTGTTATATTCCTGTGTCAGTATAAATATGCTTCAGCCAATTTCAGCACTGTAAATTCAGCCAAGGTTTCGTCTTCACTGAAATAAGGAATACCATTTAGAATATATTTTATTTTTAATATCAACTGCTAAATAAAATTTTATTACCTTTATTTGGTATGTATTGATAAATCTGTATTAAGCTTTTATGGATGATTATAATTAATCTGTCCCAACTTATAACAGTGTAATAATGTTATGAACTGCTTCAGATTTGAGATTGTAATTATATCCTAGTTGCTTTATGATTCTTATTCATATTGAACTTCTTAACTCAAATTCTGTTTATGTTAACGTAATAACTTCGCGAACAAAGGATGTTTATCAGGATACGTGTCTCTTTTACTGTCAGTTTATATCGAGACACAGTTCAGGAAACACGCATTTTTATCGTTATTTATAAACGACGATCAATGAAGAACATTTGCAATTTTTGGCTCTTTTCCATCCCTTTTATGGGATCATTACCAACCATTTTGACATGGTTTTTCATGGCGTATATATGTTTTTAAAAATGTGATCGCCAGCCATATCTCCTGTAGGGTTCGAACCCATGATGATTGAGTACGAGTCCAACCGCTTTACCGCGGAACTACCTACTGTTGCTTCATTACATGCTGTTTTATTCGATCAGATATTGAATATAGACGGGTTAAAGAACTTAAATAGCAATCCTCGTGGACGTTCCTAGAACAGGAAGGTCACATAAATTGGGTGATGATTTGTCAACATTATGAATGGATCAGATCCTCCTCAATCAGGGAATTGCCAATTCAACGACATCTTCATCGGAAAAAATACTGCGAGTGAACAAAATGGCCGACAAACACTCGGGACCAAACCAACTGACCCTACACGCTAGAAGCCCTTGTAGCCTTACTTTGTAGATGACTCTCGTACAATGCAGCAGTTTCCCATGCTTTCAGCATTTTTCTTATTGCGCCAGAAGGTGTTACATCCGCCTCCTCAGCAAATCCATAAGCTTTTCATTGATCCACTCCCGATTGTGCTCTTCCTCAAGCTATTGATGTAATTGTTATCCACCTTTAGCTTCAGGATTAGGGAACCCAATTCCGGGATCCCGGATAATTTTACAAGGCTACTAAATCGAAGCATTCCTACCGAAATTTGGACGCTTGGAAACTGTGGCGTAACTACTAATTGGCGAGCTTAGGCAACGCCTAGGGGCAGTAACTGTCTAATCTATGTATGTATACATATATACAGTACATATATGTTTTTCAAATTGTTATATTTACCTTTCCCTACCGGTGATGTATTTACTACACCTCGACTCTAATAATGGGAATATCGATATGAAATATAATAGATACGGGGTTCAGAATTTGTGTATTCCTCCGTAATATAATTACGAATCGCAACAAAGTATTATAGTATATAAGTATTCATCTGCAGCGACGGAAATAAATAATTTGTCGGGAAATCGGGAATTTTGCGAGTTTTAATCCGTGTCTCAGCAGAAAGAATATTTATCAAACCCATTGATGACAAAATGTCTGAGAAAATCTATTTTTGAATTGTATATTTATCTTTTCTTAAATATATAATATTCTTTCGCTTTCAAATTATTTTTTTATATTAAACAAATGGACTTATTAATAATTTTTGATCAAATTTATCAATGTAGTTTCTAAAACTATTGACTGATTCCGGGATCAAAATTTTGGCTCCGGATTGGAGTTTATTATGATTTTAAATTAGTTCACTACTCAAAGGCTTAAGTGGATCCTTTGATTTCCAATTATTTAGATCCTATAATCTAATAAAATTATAGTAATATTACCATGGCAAAAAATCATCAATTCAACGGTTCCCATTTTACTCTCAAAAATCAATGAGTCGAAGGTCCAAAAATGTGTTAATATTTTAAAATGATCGAAGAAAGTCGGCGGAATGTTGCGTCACAAGCGAATGACGCAGAAGAGCTTCTATTTATACGAGGGCGTGTTAGATTTGAACCCATGTGGTTAGTTTCTGGAGAGCGGAACCCTCGGCGGCAATAAACACGTTTGTCATCGACGGCATTTATTAAATGGCCGCTCTTCGTTTGTTGTGACATCGTATGACAATTACATAAATACCGTCACTCCAAACACGCTCTCCAGCTCTTAAACATTGTCAAACAAAGAGCTTTGACCAATAAATTTGGGTAAAGCTTTTGCAGCAGGCGCCGAAAAACTGTCGAGGAATCGGCGCCGCCTTTCAAACAACCCAATTTACCACAACATTGTTGCAATTTATTTGCCCGCTGCAAGCAAAAAGCGTAATACCATTCCTCAGACACATGTTTTGTCATATTTATCACTTCTTTTCGTGTCAAAGTAATTTGCATTTCCACTTAACAACCCTGCCCAAAACTATTGAGCGTCCTATAAAATCTGCTGTTTTTTTATAGTGTTAAGTAAAAGTGCAATCATGCAAAATTATGGTGTGCATTTACACATAAATATTAGAGGGATTAAAGAGAACAATTATATATGCAGGACCGTAGCAAAGTGATGGTAAAGTAAGCGCCTGCCACGGGCGCAACCGGGCTTGGGGCGCAAAACGCAGAATACCGACCCAGTTGAGAGTTGCACATGGTTTTTATTTTACTTAGCCATTCTACTTTACACGAATCAACGCTGATTTTTTTAGCGTTTTTATAATACAAATACTGAGTTCTCTAATTTATCATTTCTTCGTTATCGCTTAAACATTGGGCCGACAAAAAAATAAAGACAATATTTTCTACCGATTGTAAAATTTAAATAACTCACCCGAGTAGTCTTCTTCGGACAACTTCGTTTTGTAATGAGAGTTCGAAATATCTCTCTATATATGTTCAAGTATGGCGTCCGATCAGAGGGGCTCATTTGTCAATATCATATCAATGGTCCGAAAAGCGGACCGATTGGACACATAGGTCTTGTGACCACTCCGTCCTCTTTGTTTTTTTTTTTGAACGAGTCTAGACTTTCCCCCACCCATAAAAACTATATATTTATCTACCTTTCTAATTTATGCTGCTATTTCAGCTAGTTTTTTAGTTTTAAGTTAATAAATCTAGCTAATTTCTCCCCCGCGCTCAGAGCGCAAGCGGTCACTCGAAGTTGAGAATGAACGTGCCCTTGCGGACATGGATATTAAATTCAGGTTTTGCATCTTACTGTGCATTTTTGTTGAACGGGCTGGTATGCTTCCAAATGGTGGGACTAATAAACAGCTCGGGTCAGTTGAGGGCCCCCATGTTTCTTTGTCTCTGATGTGAAGTGATGGACTCCTGTTTCATCCTGAATTGATGCAAAAACTCGACCTTATTGCTGTGAAACATCGCCAAACACTCGATTGAAACATCATCATGATGCTGGTTTTCTTTCATTTTGAGCAAACGCGGCACCCATCTTGCGCACAGCTTTCTCGTGTACAAATTTTCAGCTAATACGCAATATACGGCATTTTTTGAAAGGCTTATTATGTCTACTAGCTCACGCACTTACATTTTGTGGATTTTCTTCACCATTTCTGAGGTGGTTACCTCATTTGGTCGCCCACTGCGATGCTCGTCTTGGCAGCTTATACGGCCTCGTTTAAACTCTGCCACACAACATATCACTGTTGTAAACGAAGGAGTCAACTCCCCAAGAGTATAATCTAGCTTGAATTTAATATTAGACCGAAACCTTTCAAATAAAAGTATTGTATCACTTAACGATAACCAATTATTGATGGCTGCCAAACAAATACCAAAAAACAGCGTCTTCAAACTTGAATCCTAAATCGGTAAACAATCGAGGAGTTATCGCAAAGATTGGGATTCCCGTGGACCACCGCGCAAACACATTTAAAACTCATTGGCAAAATTAATTGGATGGGTGTTATGGGTACCCACACCTTCACCAAACACAATAAAAATGAGCAACCAAATCGTGATACTACTCCTTGAAAGCACAAAGAAAGTAATTTTGAATGAAATTACACGAGGGTCATCTAGAAAGTAAGGTTAAGTCATTTATGAGTTTAAGTTGTTCTGCAAAGTCAAAAAACGGATGACCGCGCGCGACGACCTCTCCATCGGAAGAATTTATTATGACTGAACAAAATGGCCGACAAATACGCGGGACCAAACATGACGTATCATAATATTGATCTTTTCTTGTATTTTAATTATATACAACATGTATTTTGAAATATTAATATGATTAATATTATAAATGATCCATAATTGTAAAAATAAATTGAGGATCGGCTATTCAACACGTGTTATTAACACATGATACGGTTGCCAAATGCACAATTATCTCTGAATAATATTTGAACACATTTTGAATAATTATAAGCAATATTTCACAAACAATAAATTTAAATGCAAACGACAATATAACAGATATAATGAACGGTGTTCTATTAAATTCATGTAATTTAGATTAACAGTTACTACGGAAGATCAACGGATCTCATTAGTTGGTGATAAAATTGAGTTTAAATGAAAGCGTTTCAGATTTTCAACAAATAATCATATAACGAACGGACGGCATTTGTAAAATATTCAGATTCACGCTAATTATGCACTTGAAAACATTTCTAAACAGATGCCGCGACGTTTTTACAACACAAAGTATTCTCATTGCTGAAATAACAACACATTCAAAAAATTAAAGCGATGCCGTGTTCTTGATCGTTGAGAAAAGCGAGGTCGCACGGTCACATTACTACAACATTAATTGCTTACTAAATATTTGCCGAGCGTGCCAAATAATGCTAATTAGGTGTCATTCGACAACTATTTTCATCGCGTCGTTGCATTCTTCTGCATTGTAACTATTTTCCAAATGTACATTGTTTTGAATTTAATAATTTTGTGTTAATCTGGGATGCATTCATGTATGATTAAAATTTCAGACGATCACGGACAAGATAGTCGCGAGGACAGAAAGAAGCGACCTAGGACAGCGTTCACCGCGCATCAGATCAAAGCGCTCGAAGCGGAATTCGAAAGAAA
Organism: Stenopsyche tienmushanensis; assembly: GCA_008973525.1. NCBI lineage: Eukaryota > Metazoa > Arthropoda > Insecta > Trichoptera > Stenopsychidae > Stenopsyche > Stenopsyche tienmushanensis. The sequence goes on from WACJ01000523.1 coordinate 904,017, forward strand.
CAAGTACTTATCCGTTGCAAAGAGATTGCAACTTGCAAGGGGATTGAGGCTTACAGAAACGCAGGTCTATATTTATATTATTTATATATGAACAATCACATTAATTTAATGCAGTTTTATTAATGCTGCGTTTTTTTACAGATCAAGATTTGGTTTCAAAACCGACGAACAAAATGGAAACGAAAGTACACCAACGATGTAGAATTATTGGCGCAGCAATATTACAGCAGCATGGGAATATTAGCGCCGCGTCCGATGTTTCTCGGGGATCGCCTTTGGATATTCAACTGTCCTAGTCATCTTCAAGTCGGACACTCCCCTACAAATCAATGGCCGAGATCTTTAGCCACGTTGCCTTCGTTTTCTTCAAATTTAACTCCGCCGCTTCATAGCACCCCGCCCAGACAATGCATCCCGGTAAATTTTTCAAAGCCGGGTAACAGTTCTAATTATGGACTCCATAGTAATACAATCCCGCATGCCGATGCTTACGCATTAAATGGTTATGTGCAACCACAACAAATTATAAATGATGTAAGAAATAATAGTACAATTTATACGGATGAAAACATTTGAATGCGTTATAAATTATGAAACGTAATAAACAACGTTGAACAATAGACTTTAAAAAGCAAAACAAATGCGAATATTTTATACGATTAAATGTTAATTCTCGGTAGAATCTTGACGTATAGGGTGCGGCGGGGAAACTATTTTAAGGATGAATAACATGAAAAGCATAGAAGATATCCGTATGCATTTTCACACAGGAATTTTCCCTGCCGCATCCTGCACATTTTAAATTATGATGTATAATGTAAAATTAATATAAAACTATAGAAATAATGAATATTAAAGTAAGCAAAATATTTTTTAGTTTTGATTTTGGTATAATTTGGTATAATAACGTGTTCGCGGACATGTCTGCATTATACAGCCATTTTTCATACAAAAAATGAAGCATAATGCAGACGTGTCCGCGGACGCGTTAAACATAAAGTGTACATTTTTGTTATACAATGACTGATTTTTATAGGATCATTGTCGATAATAATTACACTGTTTAAAACATAAAATTTATTGAATTAATTTGTTCAGACATAATTTATATTGTACAATAATCAAAAATATAAACTAATATATAAATATATTTATTAATCGTGGGCCGCTAGATTTTACGCTCGCGTTTTTATTCCCCCCACGGATATATTCATAATTGCAATCATTATGTGAAACGAGTAATGGATAAAATCTCAAACAACCCACAATTATTAAATACCATGACTCGTGAAATCCTTAAAAAAACTTATATGTATGTATACATATACATGTATAAAAAGATTGCAATTAAAATAAAATAAATCAATGGAATATAATGTATGACAAGCAGTTGCACGTTGTCACTTTTTTCGAATAATACAAGTAAGAACTAAGAAAATCTACATTTACAAAAAATACTTATTTGTCGAATATTGCTATTCATTTATATTCACCATTATGTATTTACAAACAATTAAACAATATCAGTTTTAAGATGATGACTGCGTGCTTACAATGAACATTGTGAGCACATTTAACCATTAAATATTCAACAGATAGACAAACATTTTTAATATTTGCTCTTCAATAATGCTTTAAACTCTTTGGTAGTTGGTTGCCCGTTTTGATGAACTGATTGTGCATTCAAAGCATTCGCCGCTACTACATCAAATATTCAATTTTAAATCTTTACAATCCGTATGCTCGCCCCCTTTAATTAAAATAAATATTTTATACAAAACCGACACTCAGAACACTGAACCGTGTTGCAATGCCAGACTAACCAAATTACTATTGAAGCGCACTTTGATTACAACCCTTGAAATTGAACACTCCATCGATAATCAACGCGCATTGTTGATCTGCCCTCGATTCAATCGCTATCGATTGAACGTTCAATTTGGACACTGAAATATGTTTTAAAATATTCAACAAACTTATTGAAATAAATAATATATATTTATTAAAATTTAATGGCACTTTTATTTAATAGTTAAAAATATCAATGACGATATTCAAACTGACTAAAATAAGAATTGAAAAAAATACATATGTATAAAACTAAATTGCAAATTTGACATACTACAATGAAAATAGTTCTTGGAATACAACCGAGTGTTGTCACTTCTTCTAAAAAGGGGAAATAAACTGCCAAAATAGCAGACGTAAATGATAAAACAAAAAAATAATTACATTTCTAATCCTCAAAACTATTTACATACGTATAGCATATGAAGTTTTCAATGATCATCCCCCGCCGTTTAAGAATTACAGAGGACACCTCGCATACTTTACACAATAAATACGATTACGCTAAAAACGACCAGTATATTATAGTTTACTAACGATACATACTTTATGTAAAAGGTGCAAAATGATATGATCTAAGATTTCCAGAGCATAGAAAAAAATAAAACATCGTAGCATCAAAGACCCGAATTACATTTTAAAGGAAGACAGAGTGTAAGTTCTCAATCGATCAAATTGTAATACGTTACGTTAGATTCGAGCGATTTACAATAACGCGCGTTATACATAATGCAAACAAGTTAAAGGTAAAATCGGAAGTACTCTGGAATATGGTCCACGCGATATTAAAACATGAATTTTTATTTTATTTCGCGATTTTCGCTTAAAAAAACCTTCAACAAAAATTGGTATGGATTGGTAACAACGTCTGCGTTTACACTTTTTATTCTTATTTTTTTAAAAATACAAATACATACAGAATCGAAAATAATGACGTTTTAAAAATGAAATAATTTGATATAAAGATTCGTTTAGATTTTTTTTTGTCATTATCCCTTTGATGAGTATGCACACACATGTTGCGTCTCAATTTAAATTATGACGTCAAATATTATTTTAACGATCTGTTTTATTGGGCATTTTAGCACTCAAAGGTTTAAACAAATCCACACAAGCGCACACATCGTGTGAAATACGGGATGCGTTCAAAAAGTAATGCGTCTATTTTTTATGGACGTGAGGATACACTGCGGCGCGATCTAATCTGCTGGATTAGGTTGAGGGATTAAAATAAAATTTAAAATGCGCCCTTTAAAAGTTGCCTCCGAATTAACAGACAGTCAAGGCGTGCGTTCCCCATTAAACTTGAGAAGTCTGCCACTAAAACGTTTTCATTAATTAAAATGTGACGCGTGTGCGCGATTGTTCGAACTCTGACCAACGGTTGAGCCTTCAATGGATAGCGGAAACTCTAAACATGACAAAAACAAGCGTTTATTGCATTGGAATTTAACAAAAAGACGCATGGAAGTTTCAATATAACAACGCACTAAGCCATAGCATATTTGTTATCAATGATTTCCTGGCCGGGACTTGCGCCTGGCTCTTTAAAGGGAAACATTGGGACACAATTGAAACCATCCAAGCTCATATTACATCGACTCTAAAGAACATTCCGGAGAACGCCTTTCAGACCTAGCAACACCACCTCCAGAAGTGCATCAACGCAGGAAGGATTTGATTTAATTGTATAAATGCGTTCAATACATGATTTTTTACGAACATGGACGCATTACTTTTTTAAAACAAACCCTATAAAACGAAAACTTGTTTCCGAAGACGATACATGGTATTCAGAAAACTATTATACGAGGCATATCCACGAAGAGTACTGACGCTCTGATGCTCAGCAGTTTTTATTTTCGACTTTATCTTCGTTTATCTCAATCGACTGTAAAGGGATTGCCACAGGGGGAATGAATACTGTGAAACATTAAAAAAATATTACGGAGGGCGATACAAAATAAAAGAAGGGGAATGTTATAGAAGGGAGTGTGCTTGTTGCATGACAACGCACGTCTCTATACAGCCAACGCCACAAAGCAACTCTTGTCAAACAATGCGGGCGTCAATGGCGGGAAACTTTCTTCGGCTCACAAAATGCATTGGGAAAGACGGCAACTGCGTCGAAAAATAGTTTTTCATGTAAATCTACGGTTTTATAAATTTTCCATAAATTGAGTACGCTTACTTTCTGGACATGCCTCGTATATTGGTATGTAAAAGGAATTTAAATTATTTTCAAGTAATATTATACACATATATAGTTAAAATCCATATTTAATAAAAATGCGACATTACAGTCAACCCTCCTATAGCGTCCACTTCAATCGTTTTTATCCTATAGCGTTTGTGGTGTATTTTACGTAAGCAATCTACAGCGTTTTGTTTCTATAGTGTGATCCCTATCTCGACGCTATAGAAGGATTTAACTGTGTTTGAAATAATGCAAGTATAGCAAAAGCACTCAAAAATATACATATTTAAAAAAAAATGATTTTTATTAATCGCAAATATTGCTACTAAAAATATTTTAATACGAATGAACTCAAATATTCATTTCGTCTGAAGTTATTAAAAATAATTCGTTAATTTCAAACAGAAAATTGACATTTAAAAAATATTCTAAACATGGAAGACCAACTTAAGTCAATAAACTCATCATATATTTTGCCAAAATCGAGGAAAATTCAATATCAACTATTCAACATATTGCTGTAGAAGGACTCGTCGAAAATTATCGCCTATTTAGACCGACGCGGTGTTTTTAACGGGATAGAAAACGACGTGTATACATGTGACAGTCTTATCTGATGAGTGAAATTATTTAATAAATATATATTTCAAGATATCTACTTAATTCGTTTAAAAAAAGAACAACCATCTTTACTGGTACGCCCTATTACATATGAATAAAAAATGACTGTATTGTAGAAGTCTCAAAAAATGTAATTAGTCGTACGCTCACGTACATATATATATTTATGTATATTACAATTAACAACACAATTGCAAGAAAATATACAAAACAAAAAAGAGTTTTAATAAATTAAAATAATTTATCATCGCTAAATAATAAATACGATTATGCTAAAACATAATAATAAATACAAAAAAAGAATAATAAAAACTAATATAGACATGATTTTTCAATTTAAATGAATCAAATTCAATTAGAGGGAGAATTGTTTTTTATAATTATTTGTTAATATCATTTTATTTAATACTTCTCTTTATATTTTTCGATATATTAAAATGTAAATTACATCTAGCTATTTATGAATTACTCAACTATATAAGGCAATTACAACTATAAAACTGCGTTAATAAATGAAGCAGCCTTCTTAATTAAATGGGCCGATTTAAGCGCGTCATTTACGAAACAATATTTTTTACATTCCACGAAAGCTAGACAAAAAGATAAGTCGTTTATCGCAGCAAGAAGCGACACTATCCAATTAGGCCGTATCGTGGGCCCCATCATGAAATGGGACACGATCGCGCGCATCCAGTATTTCTACGGACGAATTTCAACAAAACAATTTAAGATCATATTCCATAATTATGCGGAAATGCTAAGCACCATCGAAGATAAATACTTTATTAAATAGTCTTTACTAAATACTGGGCCGAAATAATAAGGTCATCGTGCTTAAAAAATAATATACACGGAAAAAACGGTTCATTCAACCCATTGATGACGGGCGGGCGACGCTCGTCGATTTATCGTGCTTGTATTTATAATGGAAATCGATAAAATCAACTCGCTCCAATCAAACGGGTTAAGAATGTACAATTTGTATGTATTTTAACTATTTAAATAGAGGCTTTGTGCTCCTTGACGTATAGAAGATTTATGAAATATCATTATGGCTATAATATTGTTTAAAAATAAATACCACTATATGCAAACTGTAAAATAAACGACAATTTATTGAAAATATGCAAAATCTGCCAACTGTAAGTATTTCACACTTATACAAATAACTTGATAGCGTTCAGTCACGTTATTAAAGTCAAATAGCATACGCGCGCGCATACGAAAAAAGCAATTCATCCTAATAATTCCCGATTATTTGCACTGAACGATCTAAGAATGGAATTCGTGTTCTATTAAGCTTTTCATCTATTCGCACGTAAACTCGATATATAGAACGAAAAAAAAAACCCAACGAATGTATACACTTTTAGCGGATAAAATAAATATTAATAAGATTGAGGCATAGTGGAATCGCAAATGATAAATTTGCCGTAATGAGCACACCTGTCAAAAATATGCAGAATATAATAGACTGCGTTCACTAAGTAATGATTTCCTACACACATATTTGGACAAAGAAAAGTACATACTTGTAGTAAACTTACATATGTATATATATATCGACACGCATACACGCAATGAATGCACTTAAAACGTACGCTATCATATAAAACTATCTCCGAACATTCCCTATTACAAAATATCAATTCACATAATTTCATTACAATTATTGGACATGATATTCATTTTAATCTAATAACGATATCTATTTAAGCTGAGCATTAATTGATCAACTACCTATCTCTAATTCATTGCAATAATTTACATTGTTTGCCAAAAAGATAACAATGATATTAAACAATCTTTTATTTATCTCTGATTGAGCCATATTTCACAGTCTTTCATTTTTTTTAAATCTCTAAGATTTATCAATTATGTTCAAACTTTTTAACAACTGTACAACCATTTAAAATAACAAGGCTCGAGGGTGCTATAAATTTTTCTCTATTGCTACTTTGGCTTACTAGTTATTATAGACAAATTCGGACTAACTTTACCACGAAAAATATAGTTTGAAAGATATGCTTTTGTCGAACAAGAACCTTTATTATTTATTTATATGAATTTGACACATATCACATTTTAAATAATATTTTATGTGAATATTACCTTGGAATAATAATAAACAACTAAGTACTTTAAACACATTTCGAACCATGATCATAAATATATTTATAAGACGGAGAGAGAGAGAGAGAAAGGGATAAAATAAAGCGGAATATTCCACAGCAAACATTAAAATAGACAGAGGAGTCTTAGCGAATTTTCGCTATCTAATCACAGGCAGTAGACGAGGCATTTTATAATTAATGTATCAAATAATTCAATAAATTTAGGCACTCCAGTGAAAAATGTGATTGAAACTCATGGTTCATAAGTGAAGCGGCATAGTCATTCCGTATATGATGATGCGAGACTACTCCTAGAGGAATATAGCTGGGATCCAGCAACAGCCATCGATGAAGTTCGAACAAGTACCATGGGGCCGCTTCTTTTATTTTGTTCTTCCAACTGTGCTGCAAATTCTTCCTCCAGAGCCTGTCAAAAATATAAGATGATATTTAGAAAAATATAGTCAAATTTATCCAATTATGCAAATATATACATGTACTGCAGTTTTTTTTTTTTTTTTACATTTGATACCGAATGATTAAAATATATGTATAGGTATTGATAACCGTTTACCACAATTTGGAGCAATATTTTTTAGTTTCTTAAATATTTCAATTCCGATACATTAAAACGATTAGTCAAAACAACGAATCCCCTTTCGAGTGTCAAATAATTAGTTGTTATTTATTCTAAACGTTCTCTAAAAGACTACAAAGCCAATACCAGAATAAGCCAAAAATAAAAACTATAACCAAATTTGTATTGGGTGTGTGAATAAGTTCTCGCCGTTAAGATAAATCCTTTATTTAAAAATGTAATAAAACATCAAATCAATTAAAGTATCGCCCGTCGTTGACTGCTAATTTTGCTCATTCTTTGAGTCATCTTGAAAAGTGGTAATCAGAAGGAGCAACATCATTTCCACGTAGTTTTAAACTGCTGATGCGACATGCAGTTTAGCATTGACATGTTGCAAAATTACGTTGTCGTATCTTTTGGCACATTGTGGACGCTTTTTCTTCAATGTCCGACTGCTTTCAGTAGAGATCTCCTGAGATGATTTGGTTGATCCCACCAAATCCAGAGTATGAGTTTAGAACCATGGGTGTTCCACTTTGACGTCGATGCTACTGCTTGGCCAGGCTTAACCCACGCTTGCGATTATCGTAGTATATCCACTTTTCATCGCCAATCACGATACACTTGGCGGATGGCAATTAAAATAAAAATTGGAATGCAGTCATGGCCAATTCGTGGAACCGGAGATATTTAAACCCTGGACGGTTGACGGACATTACCATGAAAAGATAAGGAATCGTCGATAAGGAATGTTTTCTTCAATCCGCTCTGGAGCTTCCACTGGTATTATCGAGACTTTCCCCCTTCTTCACTTATTTTTACAATACATGCGTTGCACCAGCATTTTGTCTCTTGATTTAATCTCCCTGCGGAGCTCCTGTTCCTGGATCCTGTCACCGAAAATTATAAAGAATCCTGACCTCCGTCGTTAATCAGTGCCAGACCGACATTCGGAGCCGCCCTGTACATCACCGTACTGTGGTCGTTTCGGAGTGATCACTCGCGTCTGAAAATCGCGATTATCAAATGGCAGTGACGAAGATAGCAGATCGCCTTGTGTCAGCAAGGGGTTTACGTTACAGTATCATTGCCAATACTGTCCGACGTTGCGAAACTGTTGTTCGATTGACTCCTAATGATTTTGCAGGTTTAATGTTTCCAAATCTCAGTCTTCAAATATTTTAATGCACCACTGCATTCTCATCAAAATCATCATTTTTAAAGTGATTAAGACAATATCTGCATGTTCTTTCCGCAAGGAATTTGTGTACGTCAGTTGCAGATTTTTTTTGCGCAGTAAATTTCCCCATGAATACGGTTTACTTAGAACAAAACGAAAAAATATTTACACTTTAACGGAATGACGCACACTAATTTTAAAGCATGGATATGCGTCACCACTCAAGCTATACGCACACAATTGTAATACCGCCATCCGAGGGTGAAACGGCGGGAACTTATTTACACACCCAATAACAATAAATTGTAATTGTAATAAAGGTTACAAAATAAACATCAAATAAATTCGCTTCTCGCTCAGAGAAGGTTTCAACATATATTGTAATCATTTTACTCGAAACAATTCAATTTCATGAAGTTTAAAGTCTTGAAAAGCACGAAAATATCAAAAATTCAATTACACAGATTGTCTGCATATTTGATAATTAAATAAACATAAAAAGACATACCATTTAAAGATGTAGAAAGTAGGAGGCAGTATAGAAATGCAGCATGCTTACTCCCAGATGTATTAATTACAACAGAGTTACAGCATTAATGTAAGAAAGTCAAGAACAAAAAAGAAAACAAAGCATCTAATTCTTAATGTTTTTTTATATAAAAAATGAATAAAGATCGAATATAAAGAGATAAATGCTGTTTTTACAGGATGAGATAAGTGGAAATAAAATAAAATTAATCACATCAATATAGGCCATGCAAGAGATGGATAGACTTAAATAGTGGGAAATTCTAAGTACATTTGTAGAAATGTTATTACATAGAAATTTGAAAAACATATGTTATGAATACAAAAATGCATTTCCATAACAAAACATACAATCATTTCACATGTAAAAATGTAAATTTATGGCTTAAGAATATATAACAGTGAAACATCAAAATGTATTTAACACGACAGATATACATACATTCATAGAAAAGAAAAATTTAGATAAAGTCCTATCCTATCAGGAGCATCATATTATTTTTAAATTCAAATGAAATAGTTATTATTGATATTGTCTTTTAAGATAATGTTATTAACACTTTGAGACCCGCTGACGCCTTTTGGCGTAAAAATTCCCCAACCGTTATGAACCGCTGACGCCATTTGGCGTAAAAACGTGGGCCTACAACATCATAAAAAAAAAATGTTACCGACACTAATATTTCACTATTCGTTGACAGATTTCTCTACAGATATAAAGGGTATGTAAATTTGAGTTTTAAGTTTGAAGAAAGTAAATAAATTTCCTATAAGAATCATATTAGAAATCGATCCTAAGACAATTTTAAATTGAAAAGTAGCTCCCAAGACAAAAAAGGTTGGACGATCCTGAAGTAAAGGATATATACATATCCAGTGGCGGTCCTTCCATAGAATTGCGAAGTATTATCACCCTCATATAGTAAATAAATTTTAAATGAAATATAAATAACAAGTATTATTTATAGAAAGAAAAAAAAATGTATTTCGTTGGTTTGAGAACCACTGGTTGAAAGTTGTAAAATGAAGATCACATATCTATACCTTTGATTATGTAGAATATAACCTGAAAATATCACGTATATACACTCATAGGTTAAAAAGATATGTAAATTATTATAAAGGTCTTGATTTCTTGCGAAATTTGCCTAAAACGAGCGGCCCCCACAGCTTTTTTACACCAAAAAGCGCGGTTCTCAAAGTGTTAATTACCGAGAATAAAAAAGAATTCCTTGTGATCTTTTTGTACTGTGAATCGTCACAGTGACGATTGCGTACACCAAAGTGATTGCAAATAAGAAGATAATTTTGGTTGAATAATTTTATAAATACAGGTATTGATCGGCGTATTTTTAAAAGGCAAAGTGTACAAGTTAAAAGAAAATAATTATGTAAAAATATAAAATGCATACAGTTTTAAGCATTATTACGGACAGCCAAATAATGACTACCAAAAAATACATTCAAAGGACACTGTAAAAAAACAATTTAATGTCGGGATCCATTACTTCTATGACGTATGGTAAAAAATAATTATACGCATCGGACAGAACACGAGGCATTGGACAGAAACATAAATACTGATTTACGTGAAACTTGCTGATTTATCCAACATTGAAACAGACGCATACACCATAGAATAAAATTGAAATTGTAAAAACCTCTATGAAATGAGAATAAAATTTAAGCTGCTGAATCGTCTTCGTCCATTTTGGTCTTCACTTCAGGTTTAGACAGATTGTAATTAGTGGAAACCCTCGATTGACCCCATTTACTATCAGCAGTTGGAGTCGGACTAGGTAATTTTATTATAGAGGGACCCTCTACGGATATATCTTCCGACACGGCAGATTTCACCGTGTCCCGACGCAACGACGGATTGTGATCATCATTTCCAAAATAGGTATTTTCTATACTATTTTGATTATTTTCATTAAAGGCTCTGATAGGAACTGATGGACTATTGACATCGTTGTTTTTATGAAAATCGGTAGTGTTCAAGGGAAGATGAACACTGTTTCGTTCTTTTTTCGACGAGGGATATACAATTTCTTCATTACCGAAAGCCATAATGGGAGATTTTTTAGATTCAACACTGTTTACGGAAAATAGAGAAAGTCTAGAACGTGAAAACATTTTAGGCGTCTCTTTACCGGATGGTCTGTGTCTAAGAAAATCATCATTTAACTGCTCTGAATTTATAGAATCGGGTGGACTAATACTGCGCCTGCGTAAAGTTGAAGAAGCACTACTTGAAATGGAATCTCGAGGCGAAGGAATCAATATTGAGGTTCGCGATCGTGTAAGTGTACCCAAAATCGATTGTCGGGGTCGAGGAGTAAGCATATATGACAAAACATTCTTAGGCCAATCAGCTCTAATAAGATTATTTCTGTTGTCCATTTTCCTGTTGTATCTTTTCTCAAGACGTATCCATTCTTCTTCAAACTCCTCCATTATCGCCTAAATTGGATTCATCAATATTTAGTTGTTAATGAAAAAGTTAAATTTTAGTAAAAACAAAACTTGTCAAACAACAAACACATTTATGAAACAAAGTAAAATATACATTTTATATTCATTCGATCGTAATAGAAACATACTTTTAATACTCAAATACGACGCGTTTAATTTTAGCTATAGTATATTTTTTATTTCAATAATGTGTGTGATTTTGAAAAAAAAAATAACACAAAAATCATATTATGCTCGGCAAACATTAAAAAAATATGAATTACTTATCAAAACTAAGCTAGAAAATAACTACTGAAAATACAAGAAAAGCTTTTTTAACACCATGCAAATCGATAACGAATATATATCTTTCAAAGAGCACTCAGTTTTCTCACAACTATAAAAAAAAATCATTGGTTTGATGTGTGAAAATTATACTTTAGGTGTAATTCCTACCCATTTTGATTGGTTGATATTTAAAATAAATTCATAAATCCATTGGCTTCGCTAAAAGTATCTTGACTATTTAAAAATCCTGCATCTTCGAAAAAAAAAATAGCAAAACATGTGTCTTAATATTTGTTAACTATACATTTGTCGTTTGTAAATCTTCTGCATTGGTGTTAAAATTGTAAATTCATAAAAAAAACTGTATTTTAATCTTTTGTATTAAAATGGTAAGAATATATATTACAAGAATTTTTAATAAAAAAATTATTAATATTGTGCAAGGCTCTAATCCGCATTATATTTGATGAAACATATATGGCATTTAAAATGATTATATATGATTACTTTACGGACTGCACAAATCCACACAAAACTTTTTCAAATACTGCATATTTTGCTACAATCAATAAACTGGCATTGCTCAATTGAAATTCAATTTGAAGTATTCCACTATATTGAAATAACATTTTGGGGGAATATTTTAAATGCATCAATATATTACACTGAGTTACAAATACACGTTTTTATCTACTAAATCTTGATATTGATACACTCAAATTAGGTTTTATACAAAACCATTAATCTATTTTGCAAAATTAAATTTGTCAAAAGTATTGTTAAAAATCTATATATTGATAGTTAATATATAATAAATGAATTAAAAGTGCTTTGGACTGGAACCAACTACTTGCATAGCGCTTTGCGTTAAAAGCGTTTAGAAAATTAGGAAAGTTTAAGATAGTTCTTATTTTTAAAAAAGATAATAAAACATATTGATATAAAAGAATGAATAAAAATTGTAGCATCATGCATGACAGTTATAGAATATGAAAAAATGATATATCTCTCAATACTTGTTATACATTAAAATTTAATCTATATATACTTTTATAAACATTCAACGTATAAAAATTAAAATGTTTGTAAAGTTTTGTGTGTTAGTAACCTTACATATACCAAGCCAACACTCAAGATGGCATCAGCAATTGATAATCCACAGCCCATAAAGGATGTGAGATCAGTCAGTATAGTATTTGTCTATTTTCCCATATTAAAATGATCTTTAATAAGTTGGAAATGCATAAAATTCAAATAACATGATCAATACTGGCTTTCGTTTCACATTATTAACGTGAATAGAATCGAGAGGCGTCGATGAAATTCAAGCATATGTTACCAATCAAACAAACTAACCGATGGTTCTTTTGAATCATAAAAATATTGTTAATATTTATCTAACCTGCACCTTACATAATATTAGAGTACTACTTGTTAGAAGTGTATATTTTAGCAAACCTGTTTTCTGGGAGCTATATGCGTTCGCCACTCTCTCAATTCTGCCGCGTAGCGTTCTTCGAGTGCCTTTATTTTTGTATTTTCATAGCCCACCAAAGCATGGCGCTTTTCATATTGCAATTGTTCTAATTCACGAAGAGCACTTTCACCAGCTGCACGTACTTCTTCACGCTGTCTCTCTTGTTTGATATTTAACCTCTGCTGTTCAGCATGATATCTCTTTTTTTCATTTTCTTGGAACTGAAATGGAAAATTGAGCATTATTTATTTTCTAATGTGCATATGTGTAACTTCATAGATTATTTGCAACTAGTAAACCTAGTGTAATCTTTGAAAATAGCATTTACCCTTTTTAAACGGTCCCTTTCTTCTTCAGGATCTCCCGGAGCAAGACTAATACGAAGACTTTCTCTAAACATCATTTCCCGTGCTTTCATTTCTGCTCGGATTCTTTTAGGCAGAGATCGTTTTTCTAATGATTGGCCCTTGACTAGTTCTTCTTCCTTGCGTTGGTTCATCCTTCATGAAGCATTTAATTGATTTCAGTTCATTTTATTCATAAACTATTATAAAAAACAAATTGATATTCTAATTAATAATATACCGTTTAATCTGTTCTAATTCTTTATCATGACGAATCAACATTTGATGCCTTTGTAAAAAGAATATATCTTTTAATTGTCGCTTTCCCAGTTGAAATTTTTCATGAATTTGTTTTTCTTCCAGTTCCCACAGAGCAGCTTCTTTCGTCCTTATTAGCTAAAAAATAAATACCAATTATAACAATTCTGACTCCTCTGTATCCATAAAATTGCATGCCACAGTTTAACTCGAAAAAATTATTACCTGCTGCTTTTGTTGTAAAAATTGGCTATCAGTTAATAATTGGCGTTCACGATGAGATTCTTGGATTCTTTCAAGGCATGTATCTTGAGTTGAACTCAATTGATCCAGAAATGATTTCTCCCTTTCTTCTTGCTCCACATCAAGTCTTGATTTTCGAATGCGGAATGCTTCTTTGCGTTTATCTTTTGGAAGAAGTTCCACTTCCTTAAAAAATCATATGCAAATAAAATATGACTGCTGTCCAGTGATAAAGTGAAATACTTTTTTAACATCATATTAAAAAAAAAGACTATTAATAGAGATGAGATTGTGTGAAAAATATGAACCTGTTTGAGTAGTCTCATTTCTTGCTTTAGCCCCTCGCGGAATTGTTTAAGCTCTCTATCGTGTTCAGTACGAAGACGTCTTCCGGCAGCTCGTAAATCGGTATCTTGTTGTTGCACAGCGCGTTCAACTGAAATTCGTTGTTGGCGCGCCAACGCTTCTGCGTCTGCTTCGTGAGCTCGAGTCAAAGCCTGAAGTTCATGCTCAAACCTGAAACGAGAAGAAAAAGTGTAAAGACAACAAAAAATACAAACGTATTTTGAAATACCGTGTTTTATCAAAATGAAAACCTTTTTTCTTGTTGTTCTTTTAGAGCATTTTCCTTCAAAGTTAAATCTTGAAATTGCTTTTGTTCCATTTTTTGAAGCATTTTTAATTCGCGGAGTTCTTGCTTACGAAGTGCATGATCATCGTATATTCTTCCATTTTCTTCGTCTCCCCAAATAACCTAATGTGCAAAATGAATTTATTTACATGTAAAAGATTGAAGACGTTTTCACTTTTAATAAATAACAATTTAATTATTTTAAAGCAAGCAAAATATGAATCATTATAATATTAAAGTAACCTTAGATGTTGTGGTAGTGACAGTAACTCCATCAATTTCGAATTTTCTCGTCCTTTTTCTCGTTTTCTTTTTAAGATTTGCCAATTGAATATCTTCTTTGGATCTATTTAATATAAAATAAGTTCAAATTATAATTATGTTTGACATTCTGAATATAACCAAGTCGAAGTATTACAAACCTTTGCATTTTATTAACAGCGGGGTGATCTTGTTTTTTTCTGAGAATGACTCCATCTCCAGTGGTCGAATTTACACCTTCGGTGCTAGCTCCGTGACCAGGAGCGTTGGTGCCTTTTCCATTAGATCCTCGAGAATCCTTCAATAAAAATAATATAATTTAAATTAAATAAAGACCATCAAATGGAAAATTCATAAAAGTCACAGAACATTGATAATAAATTTATTTTACAATTAAAACAAAATATTTCTTGAGATTACCTGACTGATAGTTGTAGATATACTTTCAGCATCAGACCGATCTACTGTATTATTTTTAGGAGGTGTAAGGTGGCCACCCGACGAAGATCTAATCGAACCGCTCTCTGAATGTGATCTTAAAATATTACAGGACATTTTATTAAAAATCGATTATTATCCAAGCATTTTTTGAATTTTATGGATATTAAATACCTTGAATCAGGTGTATGGGAGCTATCCGGAGATATTCTTATACCATCAGTGGCTTTACCATTCATCGGGCGATCACGTCCATTCCAAGAATCATTACTAGCTGATGATTGTGACCCTAAACATTTTTAACTCATGATTGATAATTTAACTGATAATTTTTAATGACCATAATTTAAATTAATATTCACCATCAACTAATATATGAGTAGCTCCAGGTTGGGAGCCTGAAGAATCTTTTACACGAACACGAGATTCACCAACAGTGACTACAGATACATGGCTTGTATCCTGCAAGATTTTTTTTTTTAAAATACACAATTTAAATAATTGCAAATTACATCGCAATAGATCAAAATAATATGACATTCAAATAATATGATGAATGACACAAAATAATAAACAGAAAAATACCTGAAGAGCATTAGTCATATTTGTACTATCGTCAAATACGCCAGAATCCCCGACCACTGAAGTAGAACTGCTGTCAGCTGGAGATACAATAAGTACTTCACTGCTATCTAATCTTCTTACTGCCCGACCTTAAATAAAAATTATAAATATATGCTAATTTAGAAAGTTTATAGAAAATAATAAGGTGGAATGCTTATAAATTGTTTATTATTGGGTGTGTGAACAAGTTCTTGCCGTTTTTTGTGTAAATAAATCCTTCATTTTTAAAAAGTAATAAAAAAAACCACATTGGACCGGAAATCATGAGACATAGACGAGTGTCTTGCGTTTCATCATACACTCGTGCATCGATGGCAATGTTGTGCCGTAAAGGTACTCCTACATATTTAAACATTCTCAATATATATATATTTTTTTTTTATAGAAACTCGTAAATGTTCATACTTCACTCCCTATCACACTTTTCATCGTCAGTCAAGATTTGATGCATTAAAATTCCCCACAAATACAGTTTACTTGGCACAAAATTCGACATGTTTCATACTATGAAAAAAAAATGTTATTTACACTTTCACTGAATGACGCACGCTGCTTTTAGAGTACTTTAACCGTTTTAGTGCCAAAAAATTAATATTGTTTGCTTAAAAATGCCAAAAAAAATGCTTTTTTTCAAAATTATGCAACATCATAATTATTCCATGGATTTTGTTCATTTTTTCGCTATTTTATAAAGGAATGTTGAAGACGAGTCGACGGAAATAGACGATTGGCACTATAACGGTTAATATGGATGCATCACCACTCAAGCTATACACACACAATTGTTATACCAACATCTGAGGGTGAAACGGCAGGAATTTATTCACACATCCAATATAAAAAATATTTGGATTGATTGAACGTAAATCCACGATATTATAGATCATGAGGTTAATGAGTGAATAATGATGTTAAATTAAAATACTCACCGCCTGCACTGCAATCGAGCGAATCCAAAGACGGAAAGCAATCGTCATCACTAGAAGTCGGAGAACTAATTTGAGTTGTTTTATTGGTATCGTTAGCGACAATGACTACTTGATCTTGAGAATCGACGCTGTGACCGGAGGTAATTGTTACAGCTCCTGGTGGAACCTGAGAATGAGAATTAAAATTTGAACATTGAGAAAGCCTTTGAAGACCAAAATAAAGATATGAATCTCGGCAGATTCACCTTACGACTGTCCATTAAAATAGGAGGGTGGGTAGTAACAACGGTAACTTGGCTTACATTACTAGCAAGGCTATTAGACTGATCTTGTGCTGCTCCTCCAATGGTAATCGTGGACGTGTTCGTGTTGGTTCCCTTCCCGATTGAACTTGTATCTTGAGTATCCTAAAATTAATATTCGACAATATATACATTAAATTCGCTTGGAATACGACATCATTGTTTATTTAATACGAACCTTGTCAATATCTTTAGGCTGACTAATTTTTGGAGGTACGACTTTTGGTGCTGCTGGTTTACTGGTTTTCCCTCCGATTGGAATAATTCGTCCAGTTTCATCGCGAATTTCAACAACATATTGTGAATTAATTCTAGCTACGTTTTTTCCACTGCTGGCACTAATATCATTGCTACTTTTATTGCTGACTACAACATCAGCAGAACTCTTTCTATGATCAGCTTTTTTATCAGGAATGGTTTTAATATCTTTGTTTATATTTTCTGTTGATGAATATTTAATAAGCCTATCTTCTGCGGCAGTTGTCGGTAGTACATGGTTTTGTTCATTTTCAATGTTTTTCCTTTCGGAAACTACCTTCTCGGCTTCGTCACAAACCTGATCTACAAGTTTTTTGCTGTTCTCTTTTGTTTGTTGAACATCTGTTTGTGAATGTTGTATATCTTTTTCTTTCTCAAGTTTTTCACCTAAATCATCAGTTTTTATTGCTCCATTTCCAGGCGGCAACTGCTCTGAGAGCTGTTTGGGTGGTTTTGGAGCAGGACTTTTTGTTATTTCATGCGAAGATATTTGGTTTGAAGTAACAGTAGATGATGGTGTAACTTGTGTTATAGTAGTGGTAGATTGAACACTTGTAGCGTCCGAATTGTCATTGGATGAAATAGATGGGGAAGCACTGGTTGGGGGTTGAGGGGCGGGACCTTTCTCCCTCTCTGGAGTAGGTGTGGGAATAATAACAGAAGGTGGACGAGGAGCAGGACCCTTCTCTTTTTTCGGCACCTAAAAAGTAAATCATTAATGATTAACTCTGTCAGTAACTAAATATAAAACTTTAATTAAAAAGAAGATAATTTTTTTTTTATCAAGTCTGAGTTAAAGAATGATTGCTTTTTATTAATAAATTGATCAAGAGAATATTTAAAAATAATACCTGTTTCTTGTCTGATGTTTGAGAGGGTTGAGTGGGAATTGATGATGTACCATCACCCACAGCTTCCGATTCTCCCCCTGAAATAAATACAAATAATTTATGAACTAAAGAAAAATCTCTTCATATTAGATGTTCCCATAAGTAATGTCGGTATTTTCGATGCACCCTCCTCATCCAGGGGGATGAAGCGGCTCAGAAGTTTGCAATTGGGGACAATCTGATGCTGATCATTAAAAAAATATCAGAAACAGTCGGCACATTTTAGACAACAGTTAAGCAAGACGGCTCAACATCAGCAAATTATTGCAAAAAAACCAACTATCAAGCTCATTTCTTCGTGATTTAGTGACTGGTGATGAGAAAGTGGGTTTCTATTCTAACGTGAAAAAAAAAAACAAGTCGAACAGTCAGTGCATTCAAAAAAGTGCTATTGTGTGTATGGTAAGATTCTAAAGGAATAATTTGGTTGAAAGTATTGCCACAAGGTCACACAGTTGGATAGATGGATGCAGTATTGCATCAAGATGTCAGCTCTGATAAAGTGATGCACGACTCTCCAATACGATAATGCGCTACCTCATCTTGCAAAATTTAAATATTGATAAACTTAAGAATCTTGGCTGAGTTGTTTTATAGCATCCATCTTACTCGCACCTTCTGATTATCACCTATTTCATTCTATGGAACATCTTTTAAGCAATCAGAATCTCAGTTCTTCAGAAAGGTTGAAAACCGTTCTTTCAGACTATTTTCGGTCAAAATCCGCTGGATTTTATAAGGGCATAGGCGATAACAACATAACTTATGGGAACATCTCTTATATACAATAGTATACTAAACATTATACATGATTGCATAACTAGTTAATAATTTTAAATCAATTGAAATCTGAATACCCCTGAGATCGGTGGCTGTGTCACCCGAGCGAACAGATGTGGAGTCATCTTCTATCTCCAAAGGAAGTTGAGAGCTGCGATGCTCCTGTGTATGAAATAATAAATTATTATTGGTTTAAACGGATTCATAAAAAAATTTATTAGTAAAAGGAAAATTAAGAAATATCGCCATTGGGATTTATTTTATTTTCAAAGTTTACGTTGAAAGTAAATATTTACATAGTTTTAAGATACTAGTAATGGGGACTGAAATACCTTCAACACACCAGGAAGAACGGGATGCTGCTCATTTTCGCAGCATGCATGATGCAATAAAATATGAGTTTAAGGTTAGGTGTTAGTAAAAATCAACCAAAAAGTTCAGCTAAATAATAAGATTCATCACAAACTTATGATTTAATATTCATAACATTTTTGTTTTCTTTACTTTGATAGTCGATAAAAAGTGATCACTGTCTGGTATTAATGCTTCAAAAAATGTTTTTTAATGTCCAAATGAAATTACTACTATTTCTACTTATGATTTTAAACAGAAACACATTTCAATCTATTGGAATAAATGTCAGGGTCAGATTGCCAATGACCTTTATCTCAAATAGTTGGAACATATTACTACTTAATAAAAATGTAGAAGTAAAAAAAATACTTCGCTTTAATTTACTACACGTTTATTAATTTTTTTTAACAAACTCTATGTAAATATATATTTATATAGAAAAGATTCAAAAATATGAAATGTCCACTCACCATGACAGTCATCTGTATTAAATATAAAACAAATATTGTACTCTAGTGAAGAAAAGTATCCATGCCAATAAAATAATTAAATATTAATTGCAGTTTTAAAGCAAAAACTCATTTTAACATAATACAGATTAATATTATTTTTGAAAGAATTGCATGTAAGTTAATTTAACTTGATGAATTTAAAAAACATTCAGAACATACTGTTTGTAAAAATTTAAATCATATGTTATTGCTTGTATTATATTGGGTGTGTGAATAAGTTCCTGCCGTTGCACCATTGGATGGCTGTATAACAAGTGGTAACGCTTCTATTTTTAAGTACTATAAGCTTTAATAACAGTGTGCGTATAAGTGTAAACATATTTTGTTCATAGCGTGAAACATGTCAAATTTTGTGCCAAGTAAACCGTATTTGCGGGGAATTTTACTGCACTACATTATTCAAAAGAAATCTGCGGCCAAGGCAAACAGAGTTCTTGTGGAGACTTATGGTGATCATGCTATGGGGGAAAGAACATGCAGAGATTGGTTTAATTAAACTTGCAAAATTATTAGGAGTTAATCAAGTAACAGTTTCAAAATGTCTTGACAGCAGCTAAATACAAGGGCATATCCCTTTTAAACATAGCATAGAAATTGTTCACAAGGACTTTCATTGGGTGGCTGTAGCCCATCGTGGAGGAACTTCTCGGAGAATGCCAGTGTGGTTTCAGACCTGGCAGCTCTACTGTGAACCAGCTATTCACAATCAAACTATTCTTTCAAAAATTGTGGGAGTATGATGTTGATCTCCACTGCATATTTGTAGACTTTTGCAAGGCATACGACAGCATCAATCGGGAAAAACTTTGGAGGACCATGTTGGAGATGGGAATTCCGGATAAGCTGGTGAGGCTGTCGAGAATGTGCGTGACCGGATCGGTTAGCGTTATATGTTCCAACGGCGCCCTATCAGAGCCTTTCAAGGTGACGACGGGAGTTAGACAGGGGGACACCCTCTCCCCGATTCTCTTTAATATTGCATTGGAAGCAATTATGAGGGAGGCTGGCAGATCAGGATATGCACATTCATGGAACGAGGCATATAATGTATCTTGCCTTTGCGGACGACATCGACGTCGTGGCGAAATCAAGATTGGAAGCTTTGGTGGCACTTACGTCTATCGACAGACCAGCTACTACCTTCGGTGAATACTGAAGGTTGTACCTTTGTGAGTGTCAATAACAAAAATATTGAAAAGGGTCCAGGATTTTAAATATCTAGGATCCATCCTCACAGAGAAGAACTTGACGTGCAATGAAATAACCTCCAAGATTAATTACGACAATCTGTGCTAGCATGGCCTGAAGAATAAACTAGGAAACAAATCACTATCAGCTAAAACTAAAATTAAAATATATAAAACATTGATTAGGCCAGTAGGTGGTTTACGGGAGTGAAACATGGACCATGACCGCTCGGGACGCGAGGCGCCTCAAGAAGTTCAAGAGGAAAGTTTTGAGAAAAAAATTCCAACCTTTCCGGAATGAAACTTCAGGTTCTGAAACCATGAAGTCCAATCATGAGGTCATGGACATGTACGGCGAGGCGGCTATTACTAGCTTTGTCCGAACCCGCTGTCTCCATTGGGCAGGTCATGTGGCACGGATGCCGTCACGAGTTCTCCGAACCGTCTTGGACTTCCAACCGAGTGGCAGTAAATCCATCGGAAGACCTCGGTTACGCTGGATTAGTCAAATAGAAAAAGACGTCACACATCTAGGCCTGGGCAATTGAAGGGAGGAGGCCGAGGACAGAAGAAAATGGCGACAAGCATTGTCAGTGGCTCTCTCATAGGGCTATATGCACCATCACAAGAAAGAAAGAAGAAGATACTCTGTATTTAGTGGGCCAAGTGTAATGTATTATGAGGATCACAGGAGATCACTATTGAAAGCGATTGATGCATTTGAGTCGAGCATTGAAGGAAAAACAGCCATAATACGCCTGCGTTATCATGCTTCAAAATTAGCATGACAACGCTAAACCGCATATCGCATCAGCAGTCAAAACCTACGTTGACCTACCTACCTAACCCGCCATACTCTCTTGATATTATTCATTCTGATTACAAATGCTTCAAGAAAGATGATCAAAGCAATGGGCATTTATTTTCACGAAAATGGCAGGAACTTATTCACACACTCAATGATAAATATTTTTATAGTACTATTTTAAAAACCCATTATGAACAGATCATAGCAATTATAACATGCAATTAAAGAATTAAGAGATCCTATAAAGTAGAGAACTTCTCACGTACTAACCAATTCTTTGATATTGTCCTTTGTTAAGCTTTTTACTCTGTCTCTTACTGCCAGATCTATTATTTTTATTCTAATTTTCATATAAAATGTATAAATAAAAAGAACCAAAAAAAAATATGTTTTTAAAATATTTGAACAAAGTAAAAAATAATGGCAATCAGAGACAGAGTGAATACAGGTTAAGAAAGCGTGGAAAAAAGCAAGAAACACGTGTTAGTTAGTAATAAATATTTTATCCTAATAGCTAAAAATGTATTTAATTGTTATTCTAATATTTTATCGAATATTCTTAATATTCCATTTCAAATTAAATGTTAATACAGTTGAACTTGGAAAAATATCATATTTTGAACAAGCATATTATTTGTTTTTATTTTAAATTTAAATATTCAGAGTCACAACTAGCATCATCAATGTTACAGTGCTGTACTACCCCTACAGATATATTTGATGATTTAACTGTTTTGACAATGGAAAATAAACAATTAATAAATAATATATATTGCCCATTTCATATGTTTATAGTTGCAATTTAAGTCCGCATGCCCAAAACTATGATTTCGAAGTTGAAATCAAACTTCGAAACATTTGAATATTAATCAGATCAACTATCAATAATACAAAACCAAGATACGGCCTAAATAATACTGTTATATTTCACACATGTTCTCATAAAATGTAAAGATCTTACCTCAGCATTATCGTCAAGTATTTCCTCCTCAACAACTTCAGCGCGATATTCAAGCAGTAAATCTCTTAATGGTTTAGAATCTAAATTGCCCGAAATAAAAGCATGTTTTAATAGGTCATCGGCAGTTGGCCTGCTTTGAGGATCCTGATAAAAACAAAATGAGTTTTTATAACGAGAAAGAACATCCTTTTGAAAATGATCAACATAGAAAATTATATTACTTTTACTAATGCTTTGAAAATAAATTCGTTGAAATTAGCCGACCATCTAGAAGGATTATCGAGCGTCGGGGGATCTGACTTTTGGATTTTTAAAAGTACTCTCATCGGAGTCATTTCATGATTAGGTGGTTCCATTTGAGCTAATTCTATTAACGTCACACCCAAAGACCAGATATCAACCTGTAAAATAATACATGAAATTAATTTTAGTATATTTATGCTCCTAATGTTTGCGAGTTAAATCATATCTGCAATATCTGAGAATAGATAATACTTACTTTAAAATCATACGGATTATCTCGAAAAGTTTCACATGAAACAACCTCTGGTGCCATCCAATAGGGCGTACCGATAAATGTATCATGTTTTTGTAAGGTAGATTTATTCTTAGCCGATACTCCAAAATCCGCTAATAAAAATAATTATATATATGGTTAGTTTATACATAATTACAAAATAAAGATTTTAATGAAATCCATCAATTATGTAAATTAAAAATGAATATACCGAATAATTATATTCTTACCCAGTTTAACGCCACCCGACATAGTCAAGAGTACGTTGCCTGCTTTAAGATCACGATGGATAACTTTAGACGCATGAAGAAACGCCAGTCCCCGACACATTTGTTGACAAACATATGCAATTTGCGGTTCACTTAATCCCTTTTCTAGCTCCGCCATAATAGAATCGAGAGCACCACCATCGCAATATTCAATTAGCATCTGCAAAAATAATTTTAATAATAAAAAATCATACCATATTACCAATATTGTTCTTCCAATTATATTATTTAACAACGAAATATTGTAATCAGAAATTACATTACTTAATACAGTGTCTATCATACCAAGTATTACCTAGTTAACCTTTTGCAGTCAGTTTGTCTACTCTCAGCCAGCACAACAAGGAAGCATACTGAATCTTAACTCTATTAATTCAAGTTTAAGTTCATTATTTCTCTAAAAGCTCTTAAGTTTCTAAGCGACCTTGTCACGAACCAAAACATTGCCCTCCGGCAAATCAGAGATAACGAAACTCAATATATAAACAAACACGGTCATTCCACACTTGCAATGCAAAACACCGTGGCAAGTCAGTCATCTATTGAGAGTGAAGAAATCGACAAGCTTCAGGAGATACTTTGCAGAACTTCAAATAAAGCTTTACAAATTACATTTAACTGTAATTAGGCATTCGCGCTTGTGTTAAGATATATCAAAATAATACTCCAAAATAGCAAAAGAAAGTTACGGAAAGAAGTGTAATTGAAAATCAGGACTGCATATTGGAGACTGTTTTCAAAGACACCACACAATGGAGAAATATAAAATGTAATTGTATTTTTCATAAAAACATTATATTGAAACACACCATTGTCTAAACTTAAATCTAATGTTCAATAAAGAATTGATAAATCTTGTTTATCCTTTATAATCTTGCATGTTATGTATCACTGCTCTTTCAATGAAATTAATTTCGACCAGTACGACACCGTGTCAAAATTTAGTACGCCCACAAAGGGTTAAATATACTATCCATAGCTTTAGCTATTTTTAATATTTTAATTTCAATGCATCCTCCTTGTGTTAACTTACGGCGCAGAGACGTGGAACCTATCAGCAGGCCTTTCGCATAAAATAAAGGTCGCCTAATGTGCCATGGAAAGATCTATGCTTGAAGTGTCTTTAAAAAATAAAATCAGAAATGAGGATATCTGAAGAAATCGAGTAATGGATATTACTAAAAGAATTGGCACACTTAAGTGGTAATGGGCGGGACACATTTGTCGAAGAGACGCCATTCTGGCACTGACTGCCATACCGCCAATCGACCTGCTCACTTACGAGAGACAGGCAATACAGAAATGTGAAGACGAGAATAACGCTAAGCAAAGCACCATAGCGGTGTGGCAGTCCCGATGGGACAATTCCATTAAAGGTCGGTGGACGCACAAACTAATACCGAACCTGAAAACCTGAGTAGCCAGAAACCATGGTCAACGGTGCTACCACTTGACCCAGGTCCTTACCAGGCACGGCTGTTTTAATAGCTACCGACACAGGCAAAGAGACCGGCCCGGAATACCACCACTGCCGAGCGGAGTACGACAACGCTGCTGAGACAAACGGAGAGCCCATGAGGGACACATTGCTGCCACTCTTGTGCAATATTTAATTAGTAGTCTTTTGAAAATTCCCATATCCATATCCAGTGTTAACTTGAGAAGTCTGATAAATATGAAATTCAAAATCATTTTCTCTGAGCTGCTGCATACCGCAGTGTCGAAAGACGCCATTCTGGCACTGACTGCCATACCGCCAATGAATGTTCAACATGAATGTTTAATTTATTGACAAACTATTGAATCTCCAATGAATATCTTCTCATCCAAAAAAAAAAAAAAAAACGAAGATCTGGTTTGAGTGGAAGTGTTTCAGCAGCAACTTTAGCTTGTCAATGAGACCCTGTGTGTTTTATATGAACCACATTTATCAGTACATGGCAAATGAAACTAGTGAAGACTTTCAAAAAAATAAATCATTTTATTCCATGCCACAGATTATTTTGCCTTCCAAGCCACCTACAGGGAATGTTATATGTTTCATGCTTTTATTATTATGTTTTGCAACGCCGCCAGAACCGTCGATGCAATTAATAGTACAATACACAAACGCGTTGTATAACAATCAGATATGTCAGCTTATAAACCAGCGGACTCAAAAATCTAATCAATCAAACTTAAACAATCACACAATAGCATTCAAATTCCATTACAATAATCTAATTTTATATATCTTTATAAAAGTAGTTATCTGCTTCTGAACAACCGCAATGGAATAATATGGTAACACTTAGTCTAATGAATCCCGCATAAATAAATAAGGAAATATCAAAAACGATGACCAATATGCCTCTCATTACATAGGACCAACACATTTAATACAAATTTTTCAAATAGAAGGTGCCAAACTAATAAAGCAAATAGTAGCTAAGTAACGAGTGATTCATTCCTTCACAATGTACCTCATACTAAATTGCAGATGACATCATCATTTATTCAGGATTGTAACTTTATAGGAGTTACCAAGTGTCATTTGTAATATATATTTAAAAATACGTCGAGTTAAATAAATGTAAAATTGCATAGAATTATACACGCTTTTGATAATGATGATTTGACACGGACGGTGACAAGACAGTATCAATTGTGACAGTATTGAAATCATGTGATTTTCTATTCAAATGAATATAACAGAATTTTCTGGCACATTATGCAATCATAAAAAATTGAAAATAAATAGATTAAAGAGTTTGAATAATAAAAATACGGTATATTACCCAGAGTTTTTGATCGATAAAAAAAGCCTCGTGCAATTCAACAACGTTGGGATGCTTGCATTCACTTAGAATATCAATTTCAATCATAAAATCAGCTAGATCATCTTCACCGTCTAATTGACATAGTTTAGCTGCAGCAAATTTTCCACTACTTTTACCCTGTGCTTTGTAAACCTGAAAAAATATTCGCAAAAATCATTATTATACAGTGGCATACATTGATACAAATATTGATATCTATGAATAAACTCCATTTATTGAATTTATACGAAAAGATATAAAAGATTGAGTAGCATCCAAATGAAGCAAAAACCTATTTAAAGTTGTTTAGAAATTTACGTTATATAATTATATAAGCAGATTATGATTTCATCTGCATTTGTGCTTTCAAATGAACGAGACGTTAATAAGTAATTCTATTTCTAGCGTAATTATCATTATTTAGCTTCTTTTATAACACTTTGTCACACTTTTATATTTAAAGTAAGCAAATTCACCAACATGTGGATTTTTACAGGTGCTATTTTAATATTTTATGCAAGCACTTTGCGAATTTCAAATAAAAATATATAAATGTATAGTTAACATGTAAACATAAAATATAGCATCGTAACTTATGATAAACAATATGGTGATTAACGAATCAGATAAAGAATCGACATATTTGCAAGATTAATGCATAATCTTATTGTTTTGGTCATGATTTTATGTATCTATACTGTTTATCAATTTAAATGCCGATTTGGAATGCAGTGAAAATATTTTACAAAATGTACTGAACCGGAATTCAAATGCTGCCCGAAAGTTGGGAAAAAGTAGTGGCTAGCGATGGACAATACTTTAATTGGCTTGCTTTCAAGATAAAGGATTTATTTTCATGAAAAACGGCAGGAACTTATTCACTCACCCAATAGAATTATAAAGAAAAATTATATGGGGATATTGAATATTTTTATCCCTAGCAATTTAAATGAGAATTCATAAACATGTTTTAATTATTTGCAAATAGTCGTTTGCATATCATCAATGGTTGATATTTAAAATGGTAGTAATTATGCTATACAAATATAAGGATAATTGATAATAATACATACTAACTTCTAAAATGACTTATTTTATCAACCACAAAAAATTATGAAGATTATAATTTTCAACTCAATCGTTATAACAAAATATTAAAATACCTCAAACAATCATACAAATAAATATCGTGGAAAAATCCACATAAGCATAATTAAATGAAGCACAATTTCAAAAGCGCAGCATATAATAAATTATTTTTTACCCCAGCATAATGAATTACTTATTTAAACTGGGCGTTCTGTAGGAGGGTTTTAGATTTAATTAGGCCCTGTCCGGTCCGACCAACTTCCCAATAGTTTCATTTTGTAATTAATATGGCTTTGAAGGTCATTTTTGTTAAGCCTCGCCATTCTTCGTTAAAAAATATCATCACCCTTATCTTTATAGTCATCTAACGTCAAAATGACACATTTAATCATACTATAAAATCTTTTCGCACGAGATAACTTCTTCATTAATTCGATGACTTATTTAAAAAAAAAATATCTTGAACCATCAAACATTTTAAAAGCAACCGAAAGCAGTCGTAAAGAAATGCTTCACATCATTCGATATCATATTATAGAACACTCGGAACCTGTGCAAAATTTACATTTACTTTTTTATTATATTGTGTTCCCATTTATTTTAAATGTTCCCATAAGCTATGTTGTATATTTTCAATGCAAAGAAGAAAGAGATCCGGCTAGTACGATGGATGCAATAAGACGTCCCAGCCAAGATCCCTAAGCTTTTCACGCATAAATTTCGCAAGATGAGGTAGCGCGTCATCATACTGGAGAGTAATGGTGCGTCTATTCATCAAAGCTGGCCTCTTTTGATGCAATGCTGCATCCATCTATCCAACTGTGTGACCTTGTGGCAATACTTTCAACCAAATTATTCCTTTAGAATTTTACCATACACACAATAGCATTTTTTTTTTAAATACACTGAACTTTTAAGGGTTGAAATAGCCTTTTTGAATATTGCTCAACTTCTTTAGCAACCATTGATTATTGGACCATGATGTGCCATCCATTTTTGATGGTTAACATCGGATTGTCCTCGATTACAATCTTCAGGGCTGTTTTATCCGTCTAGATAAGTAATCCACTTCAAGACTCATCTTTCATTTACCATCTATTTTAAAGAGGGTGTTATCGAAAAAAAAAAGAACGACATAACATATTGAAACATTCAATATTCATTAAAAATCAAATCCTTCTATCAAGTATTCAATGGAATACGTAATAACAAATATGACAAGTTCTACAAATAATTAATCAATTAAGAACATTATATTTACCTTTCCAAATGCACCATCTCCCAACTCGCCGATCATTTCCCAATATTCATCCGGGCTGCAGTCCATCCGAATATTGTTAAATACGCGCTTTTTCTTGGCATCGCTGCCGCTGCTACCAATGTGGAGCACCTTTTTCAGGTTTTTCAAATTATTGAAGAAAGACATTTTGGCACGATTATTATATACCCTACGATAAGTAAGTTCTATCCCCTATCACACCCTTCACTATTATCACAATTAATAAGTTGTATATGAAAAAAATATGTCTTTTTTGACTTTATTAATTATGTATTTTTTTTAAAAAATATTTCTGCGTCAATCGCGACACGTCCTACGCTATGAATTAATTTCACTTAATCGAGAGTTAAATTATGAATTAAATTAAGACAGTTGGGAATTGTCAACTAAATGAGGTTAAAAATGTTGAACTGTGGAGTCAATGTTTCACAAAATGGTAAATTAACACATCTCACTTTTCACATTTTCACAACGCAATCTTGCTGATGAAATTTTCTCCAAAGAAAAACATAATCTGAAACAAGAGAAACAAACATGTAAGCAATGGTCAATTCTTTAAATACACGTCACAACATTCAAATTCCATTCTTATACGATTAAAAGAAAGCATCAAATTGAATAGATTATATAAGTATAGAATGAAATTACAGAAATGAAACAATTTTGTTCAGGAGAGTATCAATTTGGATGAACGTAACATTTTCAATTTTAATAATCGATCATTGGCACAATTGATACAATTGTCGATCAATTTTAAATGCTTCTATTGTCTATAAAAAACGTGCATCATTTTTAATAAATTTGTATTCATTCGATGCGACCTTCATACTAAATGACCGAGTTTCTTTTCGCAAATATTTTTGAATCGTGCAATTTTTATCAATCTGGTATTTGATAAAGGGATGAGTGTGGGAGTATTGGTGAATGTTTATGAAGCCAAGAATTTATAATAAAATATCATCATAATAATACAGCAGATAAACTATTTCTATATGCATAAAATTTGCATTCTATTTCAACACCATCGATATTTTAAAAGTAGACCAAGGACGGGGAACATGCGGCTTTCTAGGACTTCAATTGCAGCCTGCCTTTTGACCCAATTTACAAATAAATTAATGCAACCTCACAACATAAAAAGGTCTCCTACCTCCGGAGTAGATAAACGCAATTAGTTCCGCGCAACGAATAATAATCACCGAGATCTATCAAAAGAGCAGGATACGTTAAAAGTAGAAATATTTAATTACACTGAAATTCAGGAGGCACAGGAAGTACAAAAACTGTCGATCTCAATTTTAATTTTGCAATATTACAAATTAATCACAATTATAACAAAAAATAATCAGGTGAAAAATATTACTACGCAATCTAAGATCCACCCTGAATATTGAAGAAGATCAAGAAAAAAACGGGGACAAGGAGATCCACCACACTCCCGAATATATGAAATTCGAAGAGATATAAAAATGTGAGAAGAGAGTTCTGCCACATGGCTGCTTATGCTGTGTAATTGTTTACATGAGTCACAATATAGTCGTCCAGCGGTGACTGAGGGTCTCCTTAGACTGAGGGCTTCTACTATTATGTCAGATGTGTGCGATTCTACTACTTATTATGCGTTCCGATTCTGCTTCTATGAGTCGTTTGGACAACATGCCCACACACGTCCACAGAATATGATCTGCGTCCATGTATAGATCTCGCCATGGATAATCCGATGCGTTCCTCAAAGACAGGCTCTGCTTCCTCCGGCTCGCAACAAATGCACCCCACAAACAGATTGCAGTTTTTCCGACGCTTCAACGGCGATCGAGAGTGACTCACGAAAAGGAGAAATCGACTAGGATTAAATTGAAAGATTGCACTATCTCGTATGTCACTTTATTCACACTCTAAACTGTGACGATTCACACGGACACTCCATGTGAAACGGAGAGCTTTGGAACCGACAGTACGATGCCAGCAGCAGCAATCATTGTCGATGACTGGTTTTGCACGTGCCGTATTGTCCCAGTCTTTCCGACCGTGCTCCGGCTAGTAGCCTTCACTAAATGGCACTAAATCGCCTCCTAATCTAATTGAAGGCACACGCTGCCCTTTTGGACCTTTTAGCATGATCCCGATGAACTTTTTGGTTGCAAAAGCAAGCTTGTGTTTACCCTCCATTCACAGAGAAAGCTAGTGGCCTCATTAACCCCATCTTTAATATCCTTGCGTGTTTTCCGACAAACCGTTATGATGAGTCCGTCAGCATAGGCTACAAACTCATCGTCGTCCAGTACGATGTTTCAGATCTGATCCATGTGGATCAATCAGATCAAGAGAAACGGAAATAAATTGTCCAATCAAAATAAGAATTCAAGATGATATAACGGTTTAAAACTATTTTAAAACATCAACAATCGTTTAAATATCTTTTATTAATTTACGAATCCAAACAATGTTATCATATTAGATAACAACATAAAATATGCCATTTAATCTTTGTAATTATCTATAAATTTTAAACTGAAATATTTTCCGTTTGACGCTAAATGACACACCTAAATAAATATTTAAAAAACTTCGACGAAAGCGCTTAGGGTTAAGCGACAGAGTGCATAACTTAGCATGCGCGCTATTAAACGATACGGCACTAATTGGATCAAATGAAATCCTTCAATTTTGCTTTTGTCTAGAGGTCAAACTATCGCTTTCTTGTTTTTTTTTTTTTAAATCATTCACATAAGGATCAATGATAAAAGTATTGCTAGCTACGGTGCTAACAATCAATTGCTGCTACACATTGACAGAGATTAACGGAGTTCAACGCTCAAAAAAGGTTTATCGACGACAAAAAATAAAATTATATCTGCACAACGGAATCTACTTCCAGGGATGATTCATGCATATTATTATATTTGAATTATCTTTACATATGAAAGTTATTCAAGCCGGATGAATTGAAATTTGACACATTCATAAAACGGCAAGACGAATAAGACTACGAATAGAATCCATAATCTGAATTAAATTCAATCGTAAATGCTAATTTTAATTTTCGAATATTATACTTACTACACAATTAACGTGTATCGTGTCGCTCTAATGAATCAACACTGGTGGTCGGCATTACAAGAAACATATCCATGTTGTTACATCCTATTTGTATTAACGAGATGAATCGCTTATTAATTAAAAACTCTACAGATTTAATCGTCGAAATTCATCCAATTTTTGACATTCATTTTGTATCCATTGATAATACAAATGTTATTATTTACATTGAAGGACCGCATTGGGTGACTTCAAAAAGGGAATGTGTCATATCGAGGGCGAAAAAATCCAATTAGTAAAAAAATCGAATTCAGTGGGATTTTCTAAAGATAATACGATAAAATATAAACCGGCACAACGGCCACAGCAGCAGTGTAACAGCACGTAGGAGTGCGAGGTGGGGGGGCGCATTCCCCGAAAACGATCACGAACAAGCGGATTCGAGCGAATCGCAGATCTTCAGCTCCAACGTATGGCTAAAAATGTCGAGAGCGGAGCGCTGACCGACAGGATAAGGCCCGGGTTCGGCGTCCATTCGCTGTGACAGCAGGACGGGCGGGGGCGAGCGCGGGGGCGGAAACAGAAACGATAGCAATCGGCAGAAAGTGCAAGGGGGACTCACCTTCGAATTAGTGGGACGTACTAAAGGGGCGCAGCACTACCCTCGCATCGGGGGCGGGGGCCCCTCCCCGCACGAGGCCGCCATTTCCTTCGGACCCAACACTGCACAACATATTAATCGAACGACACACCATCGATTGCGACCATGCTTGTCTTTCACATTTCACTTATCGAGTGTATCTTTGCACTATCAAAATTAATTTCATACTCAAGACAAACAATCTGTTGAAGCTAAATAATCATTGGCAGTACGTTAATAATACTTTAAAAAAATATTTAATGCTAAAAATTTGAACATGATTTAAATTTAAAATCATCAAAAAATAAAAATATACGATTTTCACACCATCATGTATGTTATGCAAATATATTTGTTTAAATATTTTTTTAAAATAATATTCCCATTATAAAATTAATAATTTAATCGCATGTGTATTCAGATCGAATTTATTTTATTCAATAAAAAATATCACATTTTAATGTTTTAAATTTTTTAACCTCAAATAAAATTATTATTCAATATAATATTTTATCATTTGTTATTAATATTTAAAAATAAATCTTATTCGATTTGATTTATAATATTTTGGAGCAAAGCTACTCAAATTTATTATGCTCGAAATTATATATGTCGTTTTAGCCAAAGTTTGACACAAGCAAGTGACAGATACAACGCATTGTTAGTTCAGCAACGGTGATATTTATCAGGCAGTTCGATTTGTTTATCAATTTGTCCGAAATGTTCATATGAATACAGGATTAGCATAGAATGATTTCGTTTATTCCAGCAAGAACGATATGAGCGTGTTGCATAACAAAAGGAACCAAAATAATTTTCTATTTATATATACACTTAAATAAAAAAACGAATGTAATTATTTGACATGTATATAAAAATTTAAATTAAATAAATATATGATGCGCGTAACAAACAAATTGATCTTCACAGATACATTTTATCATGTCGTCCAACGAGAATGCACTCCCCGTCAATCCTATGCCGGAATGTTGGACAAACGATGTGAGAATGGATTCACTCTTTGCACCTTTTCGCTTGAAGAGTCTCAATCCTATCGATTGGGATTCTAAAATGACTTTTTGGTGTAATCTAATAGAAAAATGGTGCGATGAAAGTGGACGGCCTATGTTTACATTGGACGATGCAAAGACTGCTTTTCGAAGAAAAAATCAAACTCCGGCTTGTTTAGACACTGTCATAGATGAAATGAAAAAGTAAGTCGGAAATATTTTTATGCATGCATTTATAATATTTATAATGTTCTCCGACGTTATCTAAATTTCAATCTAGAACAGGATCTATTCGATTAAAGAGTGACGTTACAACTGCGGATCAAAACAGCTGGATGAACTGGGGAATAAAGCAAATATTTCGACCGGCATCGTGGGCCGTAAATGCATTACTATCACCTATTTCACCGTCCAAATCTATCAACGTAGGATCTATTGCTGTAGTACACATGGCATCGTTAAAAGTATTTTTTTTAAATATTTAAATGAAAAACGTTTTCTGACTTATATTCAGATTTATTTATTGATTTTCTTAATTTTGCAGAAGCGAGCTTCGAAATTTTTATCGAGTGTTCCAGATGACTTTAAAATTGGCAATATGACAAACTTACGAAATTTACCCAACTTAGAGTTCGACGATGAAACCATATCTTTGATATTGAATTATCTAGTTTCACAACGCTTAGCGGTTGTTTCCATGGATGGGCAAACTTATAAATTGGGTTTGTGCTTTAATATAATCAATAGTGCTATTTAAATGTATGATAGTAAATTAAAACTGTTTTAAATTTCATTTCATTAGCTCAAAACGAGCACACTAAAGTTGCTGATTTCACTGAAGGTGAACTATGTTTACCGCAATTATTGCGTACTAGAAAAAACTTGGAGACGATAATAAATCAAATAGATAAAAACATAATTGAATGCAAAGATGCAGCTAAACTGAATATTTCAAAGGGAAACAAAGCTATGGTATGTCTTTATTTTTAATATACACAATATGTATTTCCTATTATTATTGCATTATTTTTACACATTTAAATGTATTATTAGGGGGACCGAAAAGTTCTTTAATTTTTCACTGAAAAACTTATCTAAGTGCATTTTTATTCCTCCGAATTTCCAATCCAAGTTCCCTCATTTTTTCCTGTATTTTTGCAGTATACGCTAAAAAAAAAGCTCATCGAAGAAATTTTGATTACTTTTCGGTTCACCTAATATTTGAAAACTAGAAATCTTTATTCCTCAATTAAGTCCATCATTTTAAAGAAAAAAACAAATGCAATAATAAATTTATTTATAGAAGATTGAAGCTGTCTTTTAGTAATATTTTTGTGTTATATTTAAGGCAATGCATCATTTAAAGCAGAAAAAGAATTCCGAAAACCGCCTAATAAAAGTGTCCAATAATATGGATACAATTGTAGGATTAATCGACACAATCAAACAAACTCACACCGATGCCGAAGTCCTAAATGCGTATAAGTGAGTATTTACATTTGTAAGTATGTAAAATTTAATACCGTAATTGTGTGTTTAAATTTTCAATATCGTTTTTTACAGACAGGGTTTGAGAGCATTGAAGACAAATATGAAACAATTCGGATTGGAAGAAAATAACGTTCTGGATACAATGGATAACCTAAAGGAGGTAAAAATTATATTTACGGTCTCGCTCAAAACTGTTCAAATGTTTCCCAAATGTTTCTTTTTGCTTCGTTTTTTGTCAAATCACACCCATTTAGACTTTAAAATATAGTATTTCTTTTATATTTGATAATGTCTAAGTATGGATTTCATTGAAAGAAAAAATAAGACAAAAAATAGAAAAATGCATTTGAACAGTTTTGTTCAGTACTTTCTTGGGTACCTTTTGCGTCAATTATGACTTGCAATTGACTAGGCATCAAGGAAATGAGCTTCCAACATTGTTCGGTAGTGACGTTGTCCCATTCCTTTTGGAACCAAGTACAAAGCTTGTCACAAAAAGACCAGAGCTTCTCAATTGGAGTCTGGAAACTGAGCAGGCCAAGGGAAGACTTCCCAATTATTCTCTTCCAATCACTTTTTGATGGAACAGACAGTGTGCTTGGGGTTTACACAAATCATTCGATAGAATACGGTTGACCTTTATTTCATCTGACCAGATAACCCGCTTCCAATCCTCTAAGGTCCAGTTGACGTATGTTTTTGCAAATTCAAATCTCTTACGGCAATGCTGCATAATTAATTAAAAGACTTGGGGGGCATTTGCAACAGTCATTCGACTGACGTCTACTTGGAGAAATTCCTTGACTTGAGTCGCAATTTGCACGACGTTATCAATTAGAATTTGATGGAAATCGTAAGACAGAGACGAGAGTCTTGCGTCTCATCATACATGCGTGCATCGATGGCAAAGTTGTGCCGTAAAGGTACCCCTACACGTCTAAACATTCTCAATATATTCTCAATAGACATTCAATGCAACACAGATAAGACGACTTTCGTTTGTGTTGTCTTTAGAGCAGGCGTTTGTTTAGATAATTAAGATACTAGCATCATTCTTATCGTTGACCAATTTTGTTATTCCTCCTTGAATGTTCTGGAGTGGCGTCATTAGCCAAGTATCACCACTCTTTGCAAAATCTACTCCTTCATAAACTGGCATGCTTGCACAACAACGTTGGCGAAATGCTGCACATGCAAATGGGGCACAGGGATCATTTTTGGTTTAAAATTGGCACACAGACAGGGCTGCATGAGGCACGAATTTAACAGCCACCTTTTCTTCCCTAAATCTTTTGTTAAAATTCACTGAAATAAACTCCAAGTCACTCCAGATAGCTCCCCGACTTCTTCAATGGTCCAGCAATCATCAATTTTCATCGATGTTTTTTAAATAACATTTTATGCTTTTAAATTTTAGGCTCTTGAAGATTATAATGTGATCGAAGAAGCTCTTGGACAGCCATTAATTCCCAGCTCGGAAGATGATGAACTTGAATTAGAAGCGGAATTAATGGATCTTATTACTCCCGTTGATAAGGACGGTGGGGATAATTCTGCGGCTGCAGATGATGCAGATGAAACTGAATCATTATCATTAGGTATTTTTTATTTCATATATCCAATATCCTTGCGCTATAATAAAATAAATCAAAAATGTAATTGTTTTGCTTTGTTTTTTTGCATTTCAGATTTTGATAATCTGAACATAAAAGCTGAAGAAGCAATCGAAAATCCTACGAACAAAAAAATACCCAGTTCTAAGAGCAAAGAGCAGCCGAATAAAATTGAGATATTGTCGAGTAGATGATATAGACGTGAGAATTACAGCGTGACAAATTTTTATGTGAAAATATGCCTTTTATATATTATGTAAATCTTTATATGACACAAACGATTTAAATTTAATTGTATAGTTTTTATTTAATTACAAATTTATATTTTAGTGGAAGTGGGTTTTATACATATTCGATACTTAAATAAATGACAAAAAATACTATTTTATATATATACTAAAATTTCGTATATTTTTTTCTCCGTGTAAATACATTAGCAACCATATTTATAAAATTTAAATTTAATTAAAATAACAATAAATGAGAGATTTTAATGCCTTTTTTCCCTTTAATATTATTCAAATATTACTGAATACCATGTACCATACCAATGCACTGCTTATTTCGACGGACATCCGTAGAAATGTATTATTTTCTTTCACATTACAAACGGACAGAACTTTCCAGTAGACCTAATATAATTAAATTATTTTTGATATGTTAAAACTTACAAATTTATATTTATTTTTTTAAATTTGCCTTTTTGGAAAATACTCTTATCCGACAAGATATTTTCAAATGACTTTTTCTTGTTATCAATGCCTAGAATTAAAAAACAATTCAATCAATCGTGATATTACTTTGGATCCAAATAGAGATTCACACATGAATATACTTACTTTTAAGCGAGGGTATAAAATCCGGATTGATAATCATGAAAGGGACCCTCGGTAAAATAAACGGCGGCCATGAAATACGATTATCCATTTTAATTTTTTTCAGCATTGCCTTTTCGTGCAACTTTCTTATATCTAGAAATTTCATGTTTGTAATTAATTTTCAATTAAATATCGATGCATGTATTATGCATATTATACCGACCGCGTTCTTTATTTTTTCTGATTTTTTCAATATCCATTTCCAGTTTTTTTGTGCTATTTATCCACAGTCGTGTCGTTTTTTCCATATCAGTTTTATGGCTTATATCTTCGATATAATTTGACTCCTCCATTTGTTCGTTTAGCATTTCTTCAATTTCCTTTTTTAAAAACAAAATCAAATCAAAGACAATTAAAATGCGTCGAAAATGAAAAATCATTGAACGGTAATTTTACAGCTTCTCTTTGTTTTTGCTCGTAGTATTCCAATTGCGATAGAATACTAAACGTCGGTTTGGCTTCTAACCACGCCCTCTTGACTCGTTGTCGTTTGACCCATTGAACGATCGATATATCAATTCCTTTCTTTATATCGTCCATCTCTGAAATTAATACAATCAATATTTAAATCTATAAAAATATTGTTAAACGTATATATTTTAATTACCTATTTGAACATCTTCCAAAAATAAAACCTCAGGAATATTTTTACATCCTTCGTTTATCACATAATCGGGTTGATATGGATATGTTTGTGCTGAAGAATCTCTAAGAATTATATTAAAACATAGTAAAAAGCATCATTATTTAACGTTAATATAATCGATTATACCTATAAGCTGTTTGCACGCTTTTATCAATTAATAATCCTTTTGGAGATAGTTGAATTGGCGAATTTTGAAGGATATTCTGAACGTTTTCCATTTTTTTAATATCCGGTAACGATTGTTTAGGTCTGTTATTAAATACAAAATCGTTTAATTGAGTAAACGTTGCAATAAAATCTATTTATATCGAGCATACTGACGTTGCAAAAAATCTGAATCTATCCTTTCCTTTGATAACGGGAATACTTTGATGAGATAGATCTTCGATTCTGCCGGAATATGATAGATCCAAATGATCCGGTAGATGTACGTTCGGTATATAAGCTAGATGTTAATAATACCTTTTATATTACGAAGCATCTGATCATACTGCACTTAAATAATAAACACATTTTTACCTTTTTGAATACTCGGAAATGATTTAAGCTCGCTGAACATTTGATCAAATATAGGCATTACAGTCTAAAAGATAAATTTAATAAATTACATGGTGAATGTAGCGCTATTTATCATAATACACCTATATTACATACGAAACAAACAGAGATTAATTTTTATACATTAGATAGATGTTTTATTACGTTGCAATAAACAATTCAATTCGCCACAATCAGGCATTGCATCATCAGGCCACACTCTTCAACAAATAAATGAGGATCCAGTCTGTCGACATACATGCAATAGATCATTCATTCATCATCACTACTAATAATAATTCTATATGGTCCGATTCTTTTTCAAGATCGGTTGTAAGCTTTCATCATCGGAGGACTTCAAAGAATAAATGCCACAATTTAACAACCGTGTTGTATTAAGCCCGTGTTATACGAGGCCCAGGTGTATTTGAAATGATATAAAATGAAATCGAACCACTTGAGAGGTCGTCACAGCCAGTTTATTTATTATTTTATTATGATCCTTTTCTCCAGGTACTATGTACATTTTATCTGCAAAATTGTTTTAAAAATATTTTATATTAATTTTCCTTTATAAAAAATGTATCATCATCATCGTGGTGCATCCACTGCAGAATGAGGGCCTCCACAATATCCATCTTGTCTGTATCATACATTCTTCTCCTCGTTAAATCGATATTGAAGGTAGTGTGACTGCTAAGTTTCATTTAGAAATGCTCACCCAGCGAGCCATCTGGATGAACGGCTTTCCAGAGTACAAAGAGTTCAGCATCCTAACATTGTGAATCACTAACATAGACGTACTGATACTGGAGGGAAAGGTAGACAGAATATAGATAGTTGGCAGGAAGCAGATGATCTGGTTGCGCAACATTAGAGAGTGAACTGGAATAGGAAGAGTGGACAAACTGTTCCGGGCAGTGCAGGACAGAGAGGTCTTCACCAGAGTGATCGCAACTTAAAAGTGATCGTCTTTAAAAATACTACCGAGATGGTTGCGAAAACGCCCTTCAATTCATTCATCCAGGCTGGGTGAGCGTCCTAAATGAAACACACTGGTCATGTTACCTTCAATATCGATTTAACGAGGAGGTGAATGTATGATACAGACGAGACGCATCCTATGAATGGGTATTGAAGAGGTCCTAGTCCTGGAATGGACTATTTGCAGCCAATTGATGACAATGATGATTACAAACATACTAAAAACATTATAATTTCCTTGATGAATTAAATTTGGTATTTTGTGAGTTCCGACCGATATTTATCATGTCCCGGCATTCAATTTACATAACAGCTGTAGTTAATTTAAAATGCTTATCAATACAAGAGCAAAATTTGCGTTGTATGCTTAAATATTTACCATGAATTTTAAAAATTAACATTTTTATATATCGTATATAAGAATATCATTGTGTAACATTAAATGAAAGTTACAGAACGAAAACAAATGCTAAAGTAAATGATTGGATAGATTTACAAAATGATACAAAGACAGAATATCAGAATATACAATGGATCCAATGATAACGGTAATTAATAAATATCCACGCACCGAATAAATAATCATGATCTCGCATGGCTTTACAATGATTGTGTTTATCTTTTAAATGTGATCCCATTTCGACTGAATGAATAATCCCACTTTGTCAAAGAATGCGTAATTCTCGCTTAGTCAAGTATTTATTTGGCTACTATAGCAACGCGTATATTAGGTTACTATGGAATTAATAAAAATGTTCAATTACACCAAAGAAAAATTGTCAATTTATTTATTTACTCCGGCCTTTGCCATAAGAGCATATGTAAATACATAAAAATATATTACTTTAAGTGTTTTGGTATCATCACTTTGCACATATAAATGACACGAATTGTCTGTTAAAATATCCAATTGCCGTTGCAAGATCATATAAGTTTATATATTTATATTATTCATAATCACAGCAGCGTTGCGTATATCTGGGCAACCCAACGTTTATTGTTAATATCTAACTATTTAATCATAAATTAGTATTTAATAATCAACGAGTAAATATCACAAATATAATCACATTTAAGCAAAATAAAATCACCATTACATCGTCGCGTCTTGAGTTTTTGTTTTTATGTCGTTTGTAATCCACGTGCCTTCTTTGAAACACTTTACCGAGCTCGTGAAGAT
Source organism: Stenopsyche tienmushanensis (assembly GCA_008973525.1). Taxonomy (NCBI): domain Eukaryota; kingdom Metazoa; phylum Arthropoda; class Insecta; order Trichoptera; family Stenopsychidae; genus Stenopsyche; species Stenopsyche tienmushanensis. The sequence continues at coordinate 945,054 of WACJ01000523.1, forward strand.
TGTCTCGTACGGCTTTTGATGAGCAATTAAGCATTTTGCCCATTTGTCTAGTCGAAAGAGAAGGATTTTCCTCGACTATAACAATCAGTTCTTCTCGATTGACGATGCGTGGACGACCCGACCGAGGAAAATCACTTAGATCAAAATTGCCTGAACGGAATCTATGGAACCAAGCTTGACATACTCGAACGCTGAGTGCATTCCATCCATAAACATTACATATTTCCCTAGTTGCAGAAGCGGCTTTCTTTTTTTTATGGTATTCATATAGAATACAGTGTCGTATATGCATTTTATCCGGCTTCATATCAAAATATTGGATAGACGATTTCAAATCATGCGAATTAAAGCTTTGCTAAAAGATATACAACCTTAAGGTTATGGCTAATTTTGAGCAACCATTTGATCCAAAGCAATATGATTTAAAAAACGAAATGTCACTTGAATTTACAAAATAAAAAAAAAAACGAAAAAAATATCACATAAATAAAATATATACAATTAAATATGATTTAAAAACATATTGCACAGTAATATTATATATATTTTCAATTAATTATAAATAATTATTTCTCAAAGTAAATGGCAATTTTATAAATAAAAGAAATGTGTATTTGAATCATTTTGTTGTTTTATATTTATTCATTTTTAGTTGAAACACGCTCGTCTATATGTTTGGATTGTTTTAAAAATATATATGTACATTCAAAAATATTGATATTAATAAAGGCGCTTTCCGATACGGCTAACAATCCGATACGGCGGACAATATGTGTACTGTTAAGGCCAAGTAATATTTATAAACAACGGCTGTCAATGACGTATCGTATATGGTTTCAGGAGAAGTTTGTCTTACGTGTAAGTTGTCAATTTAGATTTATTTATTTACAAACATTCTCATTTGGCGTATATACCTCCATTTTATAAATGAATTTATTTACATTTTTTTCATTAACTTTAATTGTATGCATAATGTATAGGTTTTCATAATCTACCATTTTATCACTCCATTTCCTTTTATTAATTACCATGATAGATGTTTTTCGCATTTTAACAATATTATTAAAATGCATTTGGTTTACTCAACAAATTAAATGTTGTAACAGTGAAAATATCTTATTTTTGACCAATAGATTGATAGAATTCAAAATATTCTGTCATTGGCAAAGGATAGATCCACCATCTACTATATGACTCCTCTCGATTCTTCTCCGATTTCTTCTTGTAGTGCTCTTGATTTGATCGATCCAATAAGTAGGGCATCTTCCTCTTTTCCCTTAAACGCCACCAACCACGATCATTTTCTCCAAACTCTTCTCGCCACATAACCAAACAATTGAAAAATGCGTCGTAAATAAATTATGAAAAATCAATTTTTGACCATGATTTCTTCCAAAATTGATCAGTTCGTCCACTTTTTGGTTCACAAGACTCTTAAAACCCGCTTCCAACACTTATTTATCAACTAATGTATTAAATCAAACAATATTTTATGACACACAGCATCATTTTACTCATATGCGATATAATGAAACTGTTTTGTAGTTTTCACATTATTTTGGTTTGGATAAATATGGATTCTTCTTCGCTAGTATATTGAAAAAAACATGATATTTAGAGACGTAATCATAAATGCTTTAATGTAATATATTTTGCAGGATTAATATAAATCTTCAAAAATGGAAACGGACAAGCTAGACGTTCAACAGGAAATGAATGAAAATCCTGAAAACTTTTTACCGAGTTATAATCCTATTGGAATAAGTGAGTTTATATTTGAATTTATTAATATAAAATGACATTGAATATAAATGGTTATAATTTATTTCAGTTATACAATTTCTCGCTGCTTATGGCTGGTGGCTGATTGGAGCTTCAGTGGCTTTTATGTGGTTCTATAATAAAAGCAAACCAACATTGGAAAAATGGAAAATTGCAAAAGAAGATGCTGAACATCATAAAAGTAATTTGATTTATATTGGGACGTTTTTTAAATTAAAGATTTGAATGCTCGTATATTTTATATTTTTAATATATTATTACAAAATGTAATTTCCATAATTCGAAATCATCTTTCTCCACCTATCTGGCATCATTTAAATGCCTCTGTTTAAAAAGATCATGGGCTTTGAACGAAAATATTGTGTTATAAGTTTTAGAATTTTCTCCATCCAAATATTACTGCGTTAGACCTTAAAAAGATGGAAATTCAACAGAGCGTTGTATGGATAATAAGATATAAGGGAGATATCTTCGTCGCAGTTGCTTCATGCAGCCCACAATGAGGGTCATGAGAGTTAGACACGCCGGCGTGTCTCTCAACTCAAGCTAAAGGGTCTTGACGAGAAGAACGGGATCATCTGTATCGATATGGACTTGCATTATATGACGGAAAGCCTTTGATTTTTGCGTCCATAGTTGAAGTAAAGTACCTATTTCTCATCTCCAGCTATTAAGTCGTGTAAAAACGGCGGTTCAGATTCGCATGCGTTGATGTGATCGCCCAGATTCTCTTTGCTTAGTGCATACAGCGTCTATCTTCCTTGTTTCCAAACCTTCCTGATTTTTTTAGACGTTCTTAAACACTCAAACACGCGATATTAGCCACAATTTTTACAAAAGATGTACTTGGATCACTTTCAATTTCAACAGTAAATATGGCGACAATTAAAATTTGTGGAACAAAAATTTCTGATTTTCTTATATAACAGCACCACATCGCTTTTCTGCATATATATTTTGCTATTTTAAATGAATTTAACGTGTAGTTATTTAAATAAAATTATTGTATTTCAAAAATATATATTTTGCATATATATATCTACTTCCATATCTTATCGATAAATAAATATTGGATCATTGTCCCCAATTCACTAAGTATTAAAGTGGCATTGATAATATATGCATATACTATTTGTAGCATATGGATATAAATAGCAAATAATTAATCATGTTTTGATGGGATTAATTTAATATCCAAAACACGGTGAAAATATATAAGTTGACGTACATTTATATTATTATTAAAGAACTCTGTAACAAATGAAATAAGTGCTAATTAAATGGTACCAAGTCCGGTGAATATGGGGGATGTTGAACCTGTTGCTGCCATAAATAACTCATTTCTCATCTGCAGTCACGTTATTCGCTGATAATCTTTGAACACTGATTCTTGAATACCCTGTCTTATCCGTTATTTCTTAGTAGAAATATGCTTGTTTTAAATGTTTTTTTATTTTATTCTATATTATTTTATAAAGTGCAACTGTTCGTAACATTTTACAAAGTTAATTTTAATAAATAACACAGACCCTGATGCGGTATTAAAAAAAATGGAAGCATTAGAAAAGGCTCGAATAAAACAACAACAAAAACTGGAAGAAACAGCTAAAATATTCCAAGAAAAAGAAAAAGAGGTACCGAATATATCACTGTAATAACAAATCATATGGTTTTTTTTCCTAAATTATCTTATTAATAAGCTTTTATATATTTTATAGCGCCTGGAAAAGAAAAAACAAGATTATATTGATAGAAACTCTGGAGAATCCAGCGGACAAAAACTCGGAAGTCAAGCAGGTATTTAGAATGGATCTATATTTTACTAACTATACAATCATTTAATGATTCCATTTTTCATGAAAAACCCCTCCTTTATGCACATAATAGCATTGCAATGAAATCACTCCCGAGTGTCAAGACAGGAAGATTGATGTCCGCCATAAAAAATCACCCTGCGCCCAATGATGATTGATTATATTGTACATTAGAACGTAAAGCCTGTAGATTGATATAAATATTGCTTTTTTACATCTATAGATATGGGGTCATTAGAGGGGCATTTTTCAGGCGTTGTCCTTGAATTATTTAACCATATGCATGCGTCAAATAATAAAACTGCCCCTAATATTGCAAAGCCTCGGACAGCAACTAACTCCTGCCACTTTCTTTCTATATTATAATATGATTAGGTCTTGCTGATATTTGCAGGCACTTCAGTGATTTATTGGAGAAAAGCGTTTTTTACTTAATTTAAAAGTAAAATAATTACATCATACACCCCATTCTTCTTAGAGTAATTGTCATTTCAAGGTGCGCGTTTCAAATAAGGAAGTTTCCCTGCCACTCCTTGTAAAATATTTGAGATATACATGAGTTAAGTTTAGATTTTTGTTGATAAAAATCAAGCAAATCGTATTAGTTTTCACTTAGAGATAAAGAATTTATCTCCTTCTGGATCGGATATCCTTTTGTGTTATGTAAGGGAGTGGCCCCTCTAACGCCAACGCTTCAGAATAGGCAAACGCTAATGGGTCATTCCATATCAAGTCATAGAATAGAAAGAAATATTTGGTCAGACTCTGTTGGTTGCAATTCATTTGCCAGATTCAATCATGCGAAGCTATTTATTTGAATCAAGCAATATGTAAATTTGCTTTTCTCACTTACGAAATTATACTGCGAATAAGGGGCATTACAAAGGGATGATACACAGGCACCAAGTCGCCACGGATGTTTTTAAACCTTAGATATCTTGAAATGCGTATGCCATGAATCTGTTAGATGAGTTGCGGCCAATACGGATTGGCGGTGATTCCGAGGCCTTATATACCGAGAGCTGGCAGCATAAATTGAGGATCATCTAACATATGTGAATAATTTAATAGTTGTACTCTGGCGTATTTCTGGACTATCATTATGACAGTCTGGCGACTGAGTGCCGTTGCGTTTAAAAGGAGATGGGGTCGAAATATAGTGAAAATTCAACATAATTAAGTCATAATTTCAAAATATTTTTTATAAATTAATAAAATAAACAACCATTTATAAGTGTTACCAGATTATTTACTGCCCGTTAAGATAGTAACAGACTGGTTCAAACTTGCTGAAGCCGACCAGAAAATTATGTCATATTTTTCGACGACAATAGAATTTTGAAAAAATATTTATTCATAATTTATTTTGATTTTAATGTGTGCATACATTTTTCAGACTATTTTCCTCTGTGCGGTCCTGGATCATCGCGTGGATATCGACCTCCAAAAAAATCGAAATGCTCAGGGGGCGGATGCGGAAAATAAAGCAAATTATTTTTAAATAAATTTATATTTAAGCCATATTTAATTTCTTGCTAAAAATATGGTCAATTCAGTCTAACAACCTTATTTGCTATTATGTTTTTTTTTATTTTTCGATATGTATTTTCAATTATTAGATACGATATTAACATGTTTTTTTTATTACATTATATAACAGTGACCTGTTTCAAACGTTAAAGAATTTAACTGTTGATTGATCTGAATTTTAATAAAATCATGTTATATAATTATATTCTTAGAATTAATTTCAATAGTATAGGATGCGGCAGGGAAATTACCTTATTTTGAAAATGAATAACACAAACAGCATAGGAAATTACAAAGATACATTTAAAGTTTTTATTTATTTCGGATTCCCACAAAAAAACCTCAGGGGGCTAAATTGCCTTAATTAAAGCTACTTAAGATCGCCCTGCCACCAAAGATTCATCGCCAGTGTAAGCCGTGAAGATAGTTTCCTTGCCACACCCTGTATTTTAACACCTTAGCTTCTTAATTATAATAACAATGCTATTTGGTATTAAACTAACTAATAAATTAAATAGAAAATTTAAAAATGTGAAATACACATGTACTCTCACATAGCATTCCAATGTAATGTTCAAACATGTTATTTATTGTCGCTTTTAAATCTTTAAAGTGCAATTATTAATATTTAATTTTGTATATATTTGCATTATCGTTATCAGACGGAAGACGTTTGAATCTCTAATGAATTTGTATGAAATTACTTAATTGCATCTTGAAATTTCATACAATAGTAATTGTTATATTATTTATGAAATGTATTTCTAAAACGATAATAAAAATAAACCATTGTAAGAACGACGGGAATCTTTAATTAAACCGGTTTCATTATCTCGATGATTTTTTTGTTCATTTTACAACAGAAGCGTCCACCAGGATATAATAAATTATATAATCATCTGTGATTTGTAAACGTTACCTTTTTTAAATTGTAGTCGTGTTTTTTTTTCACCGGTCTCACATTACATTGTTAATAAATACGCGGGCTGATGTCAAGGTCCACCGCTTATACAGTCTAAATGTCAATAAAAGTGGTAGATATTCCAACAAATCAATAAATTACGAGATGGTAATCTTAACTGTATTTGCCCGTGTTCAAATGGAATGCAAAGACAAATACATATAATTATTCTATTAACCTGTTCAATGACCTTTCGGTCGTATTATTTTAAAATGCAGCCATTCTATGATCATATTAAAAGACAGTATCGATCAGTTTTTGGCTTTGCATTTAAATTCCGCTAGAAAGAATTTGATGCCGATTTGTTGGAATTTTGTTAATTTGACATAGCCGAATAAATTGTTTAATATGCTATAAAAGGAAAGCAAGAACTTGGCGACCTTCGTTAATCAGGTTTTCCTTTTTTATTAGTCAAAAAATCTCCGATGGTATTTTATAAAATAGTATTTATAATTAGACGCAATCAATTTGTTTAAATCATTAAGCTTATTAGCGAATATACCCCGATTAAACATAAAAAGTATTATGTTTTAGCTGCGTGCAAATTGAATATTGTATGTAATTCCAATTAACATATCTCCTACGTTAAACTTTTATGTAAAAAAGGATTTTTTTAAACATTTAATCATACGCTAAGACGGTGAAAAAAATTACGGATGTATACGGCAATATATGAGAATGAATGTTACTGTAAATTTTCATTGATTGTTTTTTATACTACAAAAACGCCGCGCATATATTTATAGAATGTAATTAAAATTCGCTTAAAAATATATTAATTCAGTCGTTGACTGAAAGAAAAATAGAGTCTTACGAGCAAACCTGTCGAGCTACGAGCACGTGAGGTCAACGGAGAAAATCATACGCCGCTCACAATGTAGCATAATCTTTGACCTATTGAAATAAATTCCAACTTGAATGATTGCTAAACGCAATGTCAGATTGAGTCCGCGCACGGGCCGAGGAATCTTTGAACTGTTGCATTGACGCGACGCTATTATTACCTAACGCCGCTGACGAATTGTAGATTCGTGGATGTATTGATCACACACTAAATTACGTCGTCCGATTGGACGCTCGCATATCAAGTTCACGTTTTGAATCAGTATTTTCTGGAAATTGAGCAGTGACGTCATGGAAATGGTCCGACTAGATTCCTGGCGCCTCTATCTAATCATAACAATATTTTATATGTTAAATATGCAAAATAATTAAAGATTATTCAAATCAATTTTCAAGGTCTAATATTTTCGTCATAGAAAGTAATCTTGAAAGATTAGTTGAAATCCGGTCTTATTGAGTAAAATTATCTCTCGAGAAATGATATAACTCCGCGCATGTATTCTATTATTGTTTGCCGATATTGAAATATTCTCTTTTATAATTAAATTTAGTATGCGCTCGTTTTTACATAACATTCAATCGACGTCTTAGAATTGGGTCCGTTTGGCGTTTTATTATTATGGACAAATCTAAATATTTTAATAGCAAATTAATCGCTAAGAGATTTTATATTGCGGCTCAATGTAACGACGTCCGTGACCGATATTCAAAATTTATAAATTTAATCTGTATTACTCGAGGATGAAATGCATGATACTTGTTTTTATAAAATTTATGATAAAATTCTTGTTATTTTAATCAACATTTTTGCATAGAATGGAATCACATTATCTAAGACATTCTGTAATAAAAATAAAATCAAGTTTTTTTCAACTCGTCAACTGGTTAAATGTGTATTTGTAAATTTACTCCTGTTTTCTTCCTATTGCAACATTTTCTCAGAACTAAAACAATGATTTGAATGTGATATGTTTAAGTATTATAGGCTGTCCTGTGTTTGATAAACGCTTCCCTATAAAAATAGGGAGTGTAATACTTTTTTTTGTATACAAAATAAGTCCTTGTATTTGCTGATTCATGGCTTAAAGATGCATCCTCGGTTTGCAATTTGTGTTATTCTCATGCCACAACCTTTACCCTATCATCTCCATACAATGGTGCTTGTGTAGATTTAATTCACTAGATTAACACAAAAATCTTCCGTCTCTCTTTAGGCGCAATGTGTCAATTTAACAGCGCCATCTTCTGTGGCGTTGCGAACACACTGCATCTGAAGAAACGACACCGATCGCTTTTGCGCGTGTATTTTTGTCGGTTGGATGGTGGAGTCGTGAGGAATTTGTCGAATAGCCTTGGCTCCGAGAAGACGTCCTTCCCGCAGTCATGAATTTAATAAAGAACATATCAACAACAACAACAACATAGGGGATCCTCCTCTGATCCGAGCTATGTGTTGATCCCTTCCGATAGATATTTGCGGTGGTATTGTTCTGCAAAGTCAAAAAAACAGAACGACGCGCGCGAATCTCGCACGGACGGGAAGTGGCGAAAGCGCGCGATGACCTCTCCATCGGAAGAATTTACTATGACTGAACAAAATGGCTGACACGCGGGACCAAACAAACTGACCGTTAAATGTATAATTCCACAATCGTATCTGTTTTTCTATGTGTATGAATAGAAATGTCCAAAATTTTAAATGTAGGTTTTTTAAAGATTTATGTATGAGTGATTTGCATGTTAAAGTATAGATGTTTAGCATAATGACACAATTACACACCTGCGATTGTATTTCGTAACTTTATACGAAGACATAAAATTATTTTTTCTCTCAAAACAAGTTTTGTTGTAACAAATTGTGATGATGTGAGATGAAAGTGAATTTTGTTATCTTTAACATCCTGTGCATCTTCTGTATTGATCTCGCCATCCAAATGTTCCGGATCGGGTAGAGCAATAGCGTTTTAATCAACAAAATCGGGATGACACAACACGGATTCAATCAATAAGGCATTGGGAATTCGAGACGAGTCGAGATACTTGATTGGCAACTAAATATCAAGCTAACATTAAGAAGAAGTCAGACCATAAATCACTATTTCTTAACGATTTTTTTTTTGGTTTGTATCCGATCAAAGTCTTGATGATTAATTTTAAAACATGGTTAAAATATTAGGCCAAGAATCGACGATCATCCAGTTGCAGAGAATGCGCCAGTTGCCAAATTAGGTAACAGTGTGTTGTTTTTCAAATTTAGACGACCATGAAAATAAAGCCTCACGACTGAATACACGTAATGCTCTTTCACAAATATTGCAAAAGTCTATATATCATTAATGGCACATCCTTTTAACAAAGAAGAACCTTGATTTGCTCCAGGCTAGGTTAAAGGTCTACAAACTGCACATCTGAATGTTAATGGTACATCGTGAGTAATTCTAGAAACATTAGCAACAGAACAAATAAACATATTCACGAATTCATCTGTGCAAATATTCAGTATTTTATTATTTTTATTATGGATAATTGACACAAAAAGAATGAAATTCATAGTTCCGTGTATAACGGCATATTAGTTATATGATTGAAGGCCGTATAACAATATCGGCAATAAATTTGGAAACGCATATAAATGAGTTATTTTCATTGAAAGAACCCTTCTCCTTAACAACATACGAGGCATATCCCGAAAGTAAGTGTACTCAATTTTTATGTTTTTTAGAAAAACTGTATTTGAAAAAAAAACAGGATATTTTTGATGGTGAGCCGTGGCGTAAGCTTCTTTATGCCTTCCTCGAAGAACTCTCCCGCCAATTCCTTCTCCCACTCTAAAGTCTCGTTTCAAATGCTGAGGACGGGCGTTGTCGTGCAACAAGCACATCTCATAAGCATTGCCCTCCTTTTTAGTTTTTTATAGGATCTCACAATATCGTTGTGCATTGATGGTCTCTCCCTGATGCGGAAATTCGACCAAAATGATGCCTTTTTGATCCCAAAACACTGAGACCATGATTTTTTTGTCCGAAATTGTGGTTTTGAATATTTTGGCAGATGGTAAAATGGATGTGACAACACTGTGACGACTGTCTTTTTGACTCGGACTTGTAATTTACCACCCACTTTTTAACTCCAGTCATAATAGAGCTCAGAAAATCCTTACCTTTCAATGCAACTTGCAAATGCGAGCGCTATTAACTCGCTCGCATTTGGCGGGATTTCTTACCGACATCTTTAACGCAACTGGACACTACGACGTGAATTTATGTACTATCGTGTTCCTGCTATGCTTGTTTGGTCAGAAGATTCCCCTCTACCACTCAGTATGGCCAACCCTTTAAAAACAGAAATACCACAGCCCGTTATTGTCACAGTACACTTACTTTCAGGATATTATTCGCTATCATAATTCTGTTGTTCCATAATTTAAAACCGCATAAAAGGTAATTTATTTTATTTATAGGGTGTTTTAATGCATTTTGGAATGAAATAATGTTGTGATGTATTGTGATGTTTTGATGGAAATTTAAAATTATTATATCAGCTAAATCATCATTGAGCATCGAAATGAAGGCTTTTTAATCAGGGAAATTGCTAAAAAAACGATTTTTTTCATCAAGGGGTGCATTGTGCCATTAGAAAATATCAGGAGTCTGGGGCTTTAAACTACGGGAAAAGACCGGACCACCCAAAATCTACTACAAATGCTCAGGTACGAGATAAAATCATCGTCTTAAAGCCCTTCAGTTGGTTGCAAAATTAAATAAAACCAAATAATCTATTGTGTCGGTGTCTACAATGAAAAATCTTTTGAGGAGTAATGTCGCGTATTTGCGATCGAATTCCAGTGATTCAGAAAGAGTATTCTTGCACGTTGACTTTTGAGATTATGAATGGAGAACAAATACGGATAAAGTGTCTTGCGTACATTGTATGATTGTATAGATCGATAACCCAAATTTATCGACTAACAATGATAACCCAAAATAATCGATTTTATCTCTGTTTGTTCGTATGTAATGCGCAACCATATCGTTCATCAGATTGCGACAAAACTTCATCCACTTGCTGCTAAGGATTGCGCGAGTAATATAGGCATAGTCTAATATATAAAAATCAATGTTTGTTTATCCGTATTTTATGCGCTGCCATACCGTTCATCCGATTGCAATAATACTTTGTCAGCTTGTTATTTATACTTTCGGGACTAACATAAGCATAGTAAAAATATTGTTTGTGTACACATTATTCAGCATTATAATCTCACATGATGATTTGCCATATATTATTTAATATTTTATAATAAATCTGATAATTTTTGATTTAATAATATGGCCACTATAATCTAACAAATAGTAGAGCGTCTGTATTGAAATACCCTGAATGATTGGAATAAAGGCATGCAATGAATCCAATGTAGCAAAATGATCATTAACCTAAATTATGTTATTTTTTATAATCGAAATGATTATGTATTAATTACGTGAAAGTTATTAATAACCGGCTATCGCGTTAAATTAAATTTGTATACAAATGGCTAATTTTGTCATTGGAAGAAAAACGTATAAATTGCATCACATTCCATAATTTCTCGTTTTGATTCGACGATCAATAGGTCGTGATTACATTTCTTGAATTTCATTTCGCGGAAAAGTTCTTCGGAATTGCTCTGAAATTCGAAGAATCTGGTGCATTTGAATTATATTCGAGTCTCGACAAAAACTACATCAGGTTTGAAATGTTTAAGCTCTTCGCATGTCGCAATAAGCTTATAAAGAAAGTTTTTGTTCAAACGTCCGTGGAAATTTTGAAGGTGTACATCTTAGTTTTGAGGAAACCCAGCGTATTATGAAGCCGTTAAATGTCAAGCGAGTTGCGTATCTGGTATTTAAAATTCTATATAAAAGCTAACTTGGATGTTGCAAAATAACCATTCCTGCAGCATCAGTGCAAGAGACGGCAGCTGGACCATCCAAAATGAAGAGTTTTGTGAGTTCTAGCAATTGCATAAAGGGCGCATGTGATCGAAACAAAGACACTTTGTGGATATTGAAAAAATGTGTTTAAAAAAAAAGAGTGAACATATTAAAAGCAAAGAAAGTTTTGGCAGTGATTTACAACGTTTTTTTAATAAAACAATTTTTTAAATATAAAATCAATATAGTGAATGAACTATTAAATCATGACAAGCTTACAATGAATTTTAAATACATACAAAATATTTATATTTAGATCAACATGCTTTTATAGCTATAATTTTTATTTAATTAAACTTATTAATTTCATTTTTGATCATTATTTTCACAGGGTTTATACATTGGGCTTTTGGCTCTATGGAGCTGGTGTGTCGTCGATGCACAAATTCCAATAATAAGGAAAGAACAAAAGGTAGTCGGAGATAACAAAGCCAAAGACTATAAATATATTATTGAAACAGGTAAGCAAAATATACGATGCAAACATACAAACATTTATACATAAATGCATTATTTATGACACGTTACTATTGTGTGATTTATAGCAAATGGCATATATCAGGAGGAACAGGGCATCATCAAGAACGCTGATGATCCAGGCTATGAAATTCAACTGCAACAGGGACAATATCAATATGTTTCGCCCGAGGGTGAAGTAATCCAAGTTCAATATACCGCCGATGAAAATGGTTTCCGGCCTACCGGAAGTCACATTCCGACTCCTCCACCCATTCCAAAGGAGATCCAAAAAGCTCTAGATTATTTGGCCACAAAAAAGCCCGAACCGGCACCAGCTGACGAAGACTCTTTCTTGGATTTGCCCAAATAAATCAAATCCAAGCGTGTGATTATTCCTATTGTTGTCAATTTATCCTACCGATGGTTTAAATAAAATTAATAAAGTTTTATTTTTGTGAGACTTTACAATGCAACATTCTTATAATTGTAAATATTTTATGATTTCTTTAATAAAATGTTATAAAAATCGAAAAACAATTTTAAATTTAAGCGCGTTTTAATATTACGGCATTCGAAAAAATACGCATTGAATTTTAATTTATATATTTGCCCGAAAAATATTAATTTAATCGTTAAACTGTCGTTAGATTATTTTTTTACATTGGCAACATTCCCAAGCGTCAAATGTCATTTGAACGCAAAATGACAGATGTCATTAAATCGTTGAATTAAGTTTGTGTTTGCATTAATTTGTATCTTATTCGACCGACTTCTAGATTGATTATAAATGAAACTCGCTAATTCTATAATATCATATGATATTTATAAATAATCTGATATGTACTTCATAAATCAAAGATGCTAAATACAACAACAATATTCAATGCTTAAATACAATAAATTGATTATTTTTATCATATATTTCGATCATTGAAATATCTAATTCTATTCGCTGTATTTTAGATCCATCGATGATTTCGTTTTTTATACTGTCATGGTTAAAATAAGAATGTCTCAGAAGGTCAACCACTTTCATTATGAAGGCAGCAGCAACGGACAAAAGAATCGAAAGACGCGTCGAAAAATACAATAAACCAATTGACGCGTGTCATCAGTTTGGAATGTCGATAATAAGGGTACATATTATACGCTCAAAGCCGCATAAAAAATGATCATCATATATAATAGAAGCTTGGAGCGTCAATCGAGCAATATCGAGTATAATTACTTTTTAATCAATACGCACTCGTAATATATTATTACTAACCCGCTAAGATATATATAGGCTGATTTTATAACTGTGCAAATCTATTTATCTAAAATGAATGGACTATAAAAATTATACTATTATCTTATCTAGCATAATATGATTATTTTCACTTTGTTTTATCGTATTCACTATGTCTTTTGAATATTACAAAATTAAAATCATTTTTTACTCGGATCCATTGAATGCAAGCAAATATTAATATATTATCAAACGGTTTGTAAGACTATTACATCACCTTTGACATATGCATTGTGTTGATAATACAGGCAAGTTATGCAAGATGACTTAAATACATATGAGAGCTGAGAGAATATCATATATATTATGATTGATGGTGTTGTGCCAAATATGATTTTAATACTTGTTATATTTGTTAAAATTAAATATCACGCTCCGTCTTGAATAAAATCATTAAATTGCCAATCCCATATGCCTCTGTCGGCACTCAGTAATGTACGAAATACATTTTATAATAAGCAATCGTAATGATGCAATATCAATAGATTTTATCAATTAATAAATGTTTTTTATTAAGCTTTAAGTGATGTACGTTGATATATAAATTACGTAAGCTTTCATATAGCTAGAATTATAATTGATTAATAGAAATATTTCTGTTTCAGGGCATATTCTCATGCAATTCAATTATGTAAGAATAAAATTAAAAATGTATCTCAATTATTTTGGTATAATTCCATGCAAATTAAAATACAATATAATCTTACAAATCAGCTTATATATTAGATGTAAAATTGCAACGTTAAAAAAACTGAACTTTTGGGACTATTCAGAAATAATACACTTACTATATATATAATAATAGACGTCCATAGATATCCTTTTTAAAATGAAACTTACATATAGTACGGGAAGCAGCGACGTTAATCTTCGTTCTTTCTACGTTAATCGCTTCTTTTCAAATAATTACTCGCTAGTATACTATAAATATCTTATACCTACAAGACTGAAACTATGTTGTAACTGCTTATAATAAATATTATGTGTACTTAATATTGCAATGATACTTCAATCAAGTTCTCACGCTACAATTTTTACCCCGTCTACCAAAGCCCTAGCCAACTTGTATCAAAAGTAGATGACATTTATTTAACATTAATTAACGTAAACTACTTGTAAACAAAAAAGCAGCTTTGTAGATTTTAATTTAATGTCAGTATGCACAATTATTCAGGTTTCGAAAATTGTTATTGGTGCCCGCAACTTTCTTTATTTATATAATGTATTGTAACGTGGAAAGATCAGGCTTGTTGTGAAAACCTTTTAGTTTTCCAATTGTTTTCTAAAAATAAATTACATGAAAATTGACAAAATTCGGATAGTTTCGCCACTTTTTTTCGTGTGGGAGGGAAATCTTGCATAAGACATTCTGGGTTTGATCCCAGGGTAGTCGCAGATTCTTACTGACTAAACCTCTCCCTTGTCCGTTTCTGTCCCCCTGGTAATTTTTTTCACATTGCTTCAGGAGGACAGGTAGTCTGGCCTTAGGTAGCTGACCCTATTCTAGTGTTGGAGAGTCGCTCGTCGCCTCTCTCTCTCACTGGCGCTCAGGATTCCTTCAATGTAATCGCGCCAAAGGTTCCTATCCACGTTGTCAACGTTGAGCTAGGCTACCCCGAGTGCTTGTTTCAGTGAATTTCTCTGGAGTGCCCAAGCCCAAAGGCCGTAACTAGGCAGTGGCAAAACAGGCGCCTGCCACGGACGCAACTGGGATTGGGGCGCAAAACACAGAATACCGATCCGGTCGAAAGTTGTGTAAACCCTCTTCATTATCGTTTTGTTCAAGTCGCCGATCGCGAGTCGCTCATTCGTCATACCAGCGGTCCGAAAAGCGGACCGATTGAGCATACAAGCCTTATGGCTACTCCGTCCTCTTTTAGGGCCTTTTGCGGCATTTTCCAGTGATAGTGTGTTCTGCATCGTCGACCTACGCTTAGCAGTAGTGGCACGTCGCGGATGTTTCCTTGCCAATCCGCTTCGGGTACGCACCGAAGAATCCCCATGCCCAATAAGCACCCAAGTCAAGCGGTAGGACGATCCGCCGTGTTTTCGGGCCCTCCACCGGCTTACGACCGGGATAAGTCGGTGGGTCCATCTTCCCTTGCTGGACGGATTCTATCTCTGTTGCTAGGCTTCCCTCAGTTTCTGGTCGTGTAGTCCAAGGCTCTCTTCTTTGCCTGAAGGTCCAGCGGGGGTATTCCAGCGATCACGAGAATCGTGTCTTCGGACACTGTCCTGTACGCTGCGGTGACAGGGAGCGTTCCCTGTCGCTGGACCCTGGCGAGCTTCTTTCTGTTGATGTCGCGTCTAAGCGACTCGTACTATATCGAGGCGCCGTACATAAGGATCGAGTGTATTACCTCGTTTATGGTACGGCTTTGGCCCTCCAATGTTGGTCAAATGCATGAGCCGTCCAAGCTCGCTGACTATCTTCTGCGCAGCTTCTTCTTTGTGTTATCTAAAGGTCAGCTTGTTGTCCATGAGGATCCCGAGTTATCTCAGCGTTTTGCTGTATTCCACCTCATGTCTTCATTCAATTATCCCGCATCCACGCTTTCATTCTAGCGAGCGCTTTGTTGCCCGTCGCCTCCATTTCCGATGGATGCCGAACCGTCACCAGCAGCGCGACGTCGTCTGCGAAAGCAATGAGTTCTGCTTCTGCGGGTAGTGTCATGTTCAGAAGACTTGTAGAGCACGTTCCAGGGGGTTGGTCCCAGAACAAACACCTGCGGGACGCCCATCTCCAAGCTTCTCGTCGAGTTGCTTTCGTTGTGATGGACACACCGATCCTTGAAATAATCGCTTACGAGGTGGACTGCATACTGTGGAACTTCAAACTTTTCTTTCAGGGCTCACACGATCAGCTCCCAGTTTGCGCCATTGAAAGTGTTTTTGATGTCCAGTGTGACCATCACAACGTCCTTGTGGATCCAAAGTGGATAAAATAAACGTAGTCATGAAGATCTTTGACCAGATGGTCTTTGAAATTTGCTCCCTATTGAAGCCACCTCGCCGACGTCATGGATGACGCTGCAGTCATGGGTCGCCCTGAGGATACCGTCACCTACTGGAAAGTGTGTGAGAATATAGCCTACGATGAAGATAGAGAAAAGATTCGGCTATAGTATAAAAACTGACCGAAACCAAAATTAGCTTTGTATAAATTGGTACAAAATTGGTGAAAATGGTCGTTGTCTTCCATACTAATAGGTGCAGTAGAGCAAGTTGGCTTGAACGTCACGAAAAGTGAAACTCCAAGTGGCAGTTGATCGGAAAGAGAGAAAGAATTGTTTTTAGTGTGTCCGTGTCCGTCACATACATCATAGAGAGGCTATGCGCATACGCCGCGCCGCTTCTACTATGCGCGCGCGTATATGCAAGCCTATTTTATTATATATTACACAACACACAGCTTCATTTAATTTTATTTTTTGTGTACCTAATATATATGCATGTGCGTGCAAAATTATCGCACTTAATTCTCGGATATTTTTCGGGATAAATCAACATCGCCGCTTAGTCTCATAATCCATGGACAGCACGAGGGCCTGCCTTAGCTGCGAAGCTTTCGTGTTTATCGTTCGTAAACAGAAACGCGAAGAGTTGGTCGAAACTAATGAATAATGCAATTGTGGCGGTATCTTATCGGGATGTATAAATTACCAATAAATGTGGGCAATTCCAATATTTACTTAGAATACCGCGTACATCTGTCATTCGAACGCAATAATATATTTCGGCTTTATTTTCAATTTCACTTTATCGCAAATCAAACACGGCTCGGTTATCGCGCTAATGTGCACATTTGATTGATTTTTGACAGGTGGGGCCCCTCTCCCCGATGGGGGCCCCGACTGGGAATCACAAGCCCTCGTCTAGTAATTAAATTAATCGCAAATCCCCATTGCGACTTGCTTCAGTCGAGTCAAAGCGGCGGGGCGCGAACTGCGCGGCTATCAAATTATACAGCGAAACAATTAAATCCTTAAAAATACATTTAGCATTTTTTAATATGAGAAATGTGCCTTAAATATATCAAATATAATTAATCAATCCAATATAAATCATTTTCAATTGATTTATTTTTGTCAATTATGTCATTTAGTACTTAAGAGGCCCTTGACGCAATTTAAGTTTGAGGCCCCATGCAACTATTTGTACCTATAAATAAGCAATAAGACTCAATAACTCAATCATCTTGGGTTCGAGTTTTACAGGAGATGTGGCTGGCGATGACATTTTTAAAAGCATATATACGCCATAAAAACTCATGTCAAAATAATTGGTAATGGTTCCATAAATGGGATTACTAAAAACCACCTCAACAACTGCAAACATTTGTTTTTTTAACCTGAGTGAAATGCTGACTTTCGGCCCTCCCTCGATATGCGCGGTTTCCTATTACGATTTCACTATTACGCGGCATCAGGGCACATAATGAACGATTTTTTTAGTATTTCAACCACGATTTCTATATGCCGCATAAAAATAAAGCCGAATATGCCAAAAGATAAATACATACTCTTTAGCAACCCCCCTGAATTAAGCGTGGGATCAAAAACATTTTTTTTTGAGGCCCTTTAAATTTGTATGAGGCCCTTTGTATTTTTGAAGTAAATTTGTCACTATTTGTTATTAAGACCGTATTTAATGATGATTTCAATCGGTACATTCAAATTGAGACGCGAAAAAAAGTGTTCTAACAATATTTAAAAATACACAATTTATGAACATAGATATTATATAATCGCAAAGTAACAGCACGCAGCACCGCTGTGCAATAATAATTTAATCTAAATAAAGAATATTATCATGACTGTATATATATGAATTGTGAGATTAATATTAATAATTAGGTACGATTCGTCATTAATTCAAACAATACCCAGCGGTCCTATTAGCGTCCTAATAGAGTTAATTTCTCGAGGTGATAGTACAACGGGGAATAATCGGATCCTTTAATAATTCCCACCGCTTCTCAACACACTGCCATTATTATAACACGGACTAATGCGAGTTAAAACTATGCGCAATATTAATATCAAAATACAGTCTATTTTATTGCAAAATCATCTCGAAAAAACATTTGATTTTGATTTGATATTTTTTGGATCAAATCATGAATATGAGCAAGCTAGCCAATGTTTTTAATATGTTAATTTGGAATTCAAACTCCAGACGTCTTAAAATTCGATCATGATCTACTAAATACCAAAGCAGTCCCAAAACTAGGTTTAACGCTATTTTGAAGCGTTTTTATTAAATAAAAACGGAAAAATTCAGTGGTGGATTTAGCACTTGAGAGGCCTTTGACACAATTTAAGTTTGAGGCCCTTTGGACGGATCCATTTCATATTTTGGATGATTTCCTATTACACGACATGTAGGCATAACACAGCTTAGTTTTTCAATTAAAGATTGGTATTTCAACCACGATTTCTACATGCCGCGTAAAGAGTGAGCCGAAAACACTTTGAGGGCCCCTAAAATTTATGAGGCCGCTTAAAGTTTAACACCCGAGGTGTGCGCCTTCACAATTCTAAATTGATCGAATATATTATCTTCCCCTGAAATACATTTAGGTTTATTTTTATGCAATAGATATGTTGCACGAGGAGTCGCATATAAAAAAAATCGCATAAAAAAGACACTACATAGAAAACTGAGGGATAGGTTTCGTTATTTTTAAAAACTGCATAACTTCAAATCAATGTGATAAAATGTATCAAAAATCGCATAAAAAGTTTATAAAAAATTAATATAAATAAAAACACAATACATATTTATTTCAGAATTGTTTTACTAACGTCTAATTTACTCGATAATTATACAAATGCAATTCTTAAGCTTTTTAAGAAGAGTTGCCAGATTTAAAAACAATTCCATTCATCCATCGCTCCATACACACTCTCATTATAACGGTTGTAACTTACACTAGTGTTAATTTTTAGAATGATTTTTAGTTAATTTTTTTTTTGTGCGAATTCGCATAAAAAAGCTTTATCCTCTATAGAAAAATGATGGATGTGTTCCATTGTTTTTGAAAACCACCATATCAATGGCCGAATGACAGGACTTGTCCCAAGCTGAAAAAATAAATGGATCCAGGGGCCTCAAACTTAAATTGCGCCTAGGGCCTCTCATTCTTCTTGAGCATTTTTTCTAATTGTCCTAATCTAAACATTCGATATCCTTGCTAATTAAATTTAAATAATAATCGATTGTTTTTCATACGATTCTAAAATATATTAGGTCCTCCCGAATGAAATCCATTATTTTCTGACACTCTGGTTTGAGTTCAGTTTGTGTCAGGCGCGTTAAAAAAACATTTCTACAGTCCGTTTTTCTTGTTTTATGATTCATTAACTATGCTTTTAATGTCATACCTTTTATTTTATTGAGAGTAAACATGGCAAAATCAATTAAAAACATATTCGATATTGTACGCTGGTTTCAGATCCTCGTCGATCAATAGAAGGATTATGATAGACGTTTTCATATCCAACATCAGTCGTACACGATCATTTAAATTGGCAAAGCGATGGATATTTGGATGCCAACAACAGAAAAAATGTGCACCATTGTTGTCAAAACAAAGAAGTTAATTTGTTATTGAATTTGTTTGGGACGTATACGTTCCTATACCATTCATCCGATTGCGATGAAACTTTTGTAAGTTATTGGGCGTGTATTCGAAAAGGTTTTTAAATTGACACAAGGATTGTTTGTGTGCGGAATTTGTTTCGCGATACGTTTAACAGATGCGCCATGTTGGCGCATATTGGTGAAATGAAGTGGGGCGAGGAGAAGAAGAATGCGCGTGCAATATTGTGGTTGAGTTCCGCATAAGGCGCGCGCTTCGGGCCTCAAAATTTCTCGGGGGCTTCATAAATTTTAGGGGCCTCCAAAATTTTTTGACCCACCTGTGCACAATTCACAATTGAAATACACGATTTTCACGAGGCCTCAAACTTAAACTGCGCCAAGGGCCTCTCAAGTGCAAAAGCACTACAAGAAATTATCTTTTTGCACAGTTGAATCTGCCTTAGCAAGAAACTGCAAAAATAGAATTTCTTTGCGGATTGTTTTATAGCTTCATTGGTTTATTGTGTGATTTCTTTTCAATTTCAAATCGTTATCTCATTCCCAAAGCGCCCCAATATTTATGGACGTTGCTAAACGATTGATAGTGGTTTTTTTTTCGGACACACCGCTGCAATGATGATTTATTAGCACCTTTCCAGTCTGATATGTTATTAAAAGAGTAGACCATAATAAATAGTACATTTTGACAGGCGACTGTTCCTATGAGGGCCATAAGCAAGGGTTGCGAGCAATTTCTCACTACCGTATTATGCAAATATTTGTACACGCTAAATGGCTATATCAGATGCGCTCATAATAAACGTGTGATTTTAATAACCATAAGGCTACCGTCGGTGTGTGTGTGTACCTCCACAGGCCATTATCTAAATTAAATATGATGATATTAAACCCCATTATCACCATTATCGCATTTTACGGTAGTGGTCTATTGCTCGCATTTATAAGTTGTTAAGTGTCTCTGGGACATATGGGACATTAGGCTCATCTACAGTCATCACTATCTATCTATCACTATAAATTACGCCCACCCAGCTAGTGTTTTAATACGTCTGAGGACCCTCTAAATTCAATCGCCCCTTCTTGAATAAATCATATATTTGATGTATTGAAAAGTCTTTGCCGATTGTTTAACAATGACTTTATTCATTTATATTTTTCATTTTTATTTAAAAAATCTTACAAAACATAATTTCCTTAATTACTGCTTATTATTTCCTACAGGTTTTTGAATTTTTCAATTCCTCTTTTGAAAAAAATCTTCTGGATTTGAGTCGAAATATGTACAAATATGATTTTAAAAAGCGTTTATCCTTTAGAGAATGTGCCAAAGATCGAAAAAGATGATAATCTGTCGAAGCCAGGTTTGGTGAATATAGAGGGTGTGGAACGTCTTCCCAATTCCTGACAATGCACATCTGCAGCTATTGTTTCTCCAGGTTTCATAAATTCATACTGAATAATTCCTTGAATATTCCATCAAATACACAAAATAATCTTGCAGGTCGTCAATCCTGGTTTCGGAGTTGGAAATAATTTCTATCTCACCCAAAATCATTGACGTTTACGAGTTATGTTGTAATAAACAACCCATTTTTCATTCCCACACACATAATTTGGTGCAAAAGGCAACGAAACACGTTGTAATGCTAAAATTTTACCGTAATTTTCTATCAAACGTCTATCAAAATCGGCAAAGATTTATCAATACATCTAATATAAAGAGCAATGCAAATGTAACGCCTAAATATTAACATTATATAATGTTTATATCTAATGTTTTTTCAAATTATATAAACTATTTTGTTTTAGTAGAAGGTAATACAATTTTAATCATGGACGTGTTTATATTCCAACAACGTGTTTACATTATTATTGAACAACAATTACAAAATCTATTGTTTTCAAGCAAAATTCTGTTTGGCGTTAAAACTCATTTCACAATGGAAGGATTCGTAAATAAGCAAAATTATTGTGATTTAAATCATCGTGTTATTCAATAAAGATGTTCACACCCAAAAATATTCAATGTTTGGTATGCATTTTGGGAAAATGGAATCATTGAGTCACAATTGTTTGAAAATGATGCTGAAAATTTTGTTGCTGTTGAGTTACGTTTTAATTGCCACAATTGAATAATATTGGTGTGTCTGATGCTCACAAGTTACAGTGGTTTTAATGATGCTACTTTTTGTAATTTTTGCCCAAATTCGGCACATGAAATTGTGTGAGACACCTTAAAAATATCATAAAGCAGTGTATTCACCATTTTGCATCAACATTTGTCCATGAGAAAGCTCTGTTCGAAGTAAATACCGCGTTTGTTTACACTCGATCATAAATACCAACGCGTCCACAATTCGGAGCGCTGTTTGGAGCTTTTCATCGCAGGTTTTGATCTCCGTATTTAGGTATTTTATTCATCGATTACTCTGTGAAAAGAAGAACCATTAATAGCGAATATGGCATTATTGGTGCATTTGATGAAAAAAATGCGAAAAAACAAACCCAAAAGAAGAATAAAAAAGTGTTCTTTCACCAAGACAAAATTGCAGGAATTGCACTTTGAATTGCTTCCCCAACTGCCGTTTTCTCTGAATATGTCTTCCAGTGACTACTACCTGTTTACATACATGAAAATAATGTCCCAAAGAAAGAGATTTGGCTCTATTGAAGAAGTAATTGCTGAAATTGAAGCCCAAAGATAAATAGGTAGTTCTAAAAAAAAGCTTCGAAATGTTTAAAAAGCGTTAAAATGAATGCAGCACTCTCAAAAAAGATTATGTTGATGACTAAAGTCGAATTTAACATAAAAATTGTTGTTTTATTAGTCCTCCTACGAACTTATTGAGTGATATGTTACATCCAAAATTTTGCTACTATTAATTTTTAAATTGACATGCAAATATTTGCATGATAATCACCATGATAAATCTGTCAGCTGCAGATATAATAAAGTAAAAATCAAAAAATAAAACAGTACAATGAAGGAAAGGCTTCCTTTAATGCATCGATCTTAGAAAAACTTAATAAGGTATTCTAATCAATGGCAATTTTTATTTTTAGAGCGTTCCCATGGAAATACAACAGAGAAGCAGACCACAAAATCTGAGTTCATTGATATAATTGAATCCACCAGGATTTATACAGTATTTCAAACCAAATTTGTAAATCAGATTTCTATTGAAAATTTTCTCATAACTTGCGGTCTATTAATAAGACTCTATTGATTATTGACGTCCTAGATTATACTTTAATAATATGGTAATATCAATCGGTCGGATGAACGGATTTGCTCCTGATGATTTATTTAATAGATAAATGAGGCCCGCTTTAATGGCATCCGTGTTTACAGAATACAGTACTTTATCGTCCAGCACTTAATGGATTACGGGCTGCCGTCCTGCTAAAGGACTCGAATTAAAATACATTATAGTATATTTTTCAATATGGCCATTGTACAATATAATTAAGACCCTGATAATGAAGATGGAAGTGACAAATATTTACTTGGGTCTTCTATCTGCGCTCGGCACTTATGTTTATCATGATTATCACTCGGCGAGTTAATGTGTTCCAATATATGTGCATTTTCGCCCAAAAATGTTATATTATTGACGATATGGATGAATGAAAATTATTTGGGGATTTTAAACGCGCAAATGGATGTATAAAAGGGATTTCCCGGCGAATGTGCACTTTGGAACGATCATAAAAAAATCAGCAAATGGAGAAATCTTGCAGTGAATGGATGTGTTTCTGCAAACATTTCAATACATTTACAGCCAATTGTTTTGTCGTATGACAAATACATATAGGAACAGGTTGCAACCCATTAGCTGGTAAGCAGTAGCCAAACATTTCAACAAGCCCTTCACAAGCCAACTACTCTCCATTACCGTCCACTTCGCCGTCACATTATCCACTTGATAACGCTTAATGGATTCCTGCATTTAACAATTCCTCGGGACTTGCTATAAGCCCTAAAAATTAACGTTGAATTGAGTGATCCTTCAAGAAAATTCGTATTTGTGAAAAGCTTCAAAATCATCAACGTTGAGATAAAACATGATATATCAAGATCAGGATGTGGAATGCTACATTAAAAAAAAAAACAATCAATACATGGTACTTGGATGGATAAACAGATCAGATGAGCTAATTTCAATTAATATGTTAAATAATGCTGCTTAATTTACATTTATGTCAATGATATTCAAAATACAGCCAGTTTACAGTCTATTTACGATGGAGTTATGTTCCATCACCTTGGATATTAGTCGAATTTCATATAAAAAATTATTAGTTTTTATTTTTAAGTACATATACAAGTCTTTTGCTACGTTTCACACATAGGTCTTATGTCCTAAGTGTCAGCGGTTGTCGAAATAGATTTTTTCAGAATAGAGCACGTACCCAGACAAAAAAATCCATTGGTGTCAGGTCTTGAGATCGTTTGAGGCACAGAATAGGGCTACCAAAAGAATTAATATACAAGACAGAGGTCCCCTTCAAATGAAAGAGAAAATGCTACTTCAGACATCTATTTGCACATTTTGTATAATTTTGAAAGCTCAGAAGTATTTTTTTTTTCAACCAATTGCATAAAATAATGATTTATTTAGATCAAAAATACATTAATGCAAATTTTAAAAGCAATAATTTCCTGCTATTACGACCACAGATTAAAAAGTTATGACGATTTGAATGTGAAATTTTCAAAATGTTGAATAAAAATTATATTTTGACAACCCTGACACTTTAGAGACGTTTTTACTTGATTTTAAAAAAATCTTTTTTTTTCTTCGTGTATCAGAAAGAACCAATGTTTAAGAATACGTTTAGTAAATTTCGAGTCGGTATTAATACATTTTGCAAAGTTATAGGCCGATGACGATAAGCTGCGTTTCGAAAAGCTGAGGAGAGGAGAAACTTTAAACGCGTTTATTTCGAAATTACTTTTTCCATGTTTATGGAAGTGCTCTCACACGCCTTAAATGAACATTCTGTAAGAAATTTAGTAAGTACATGTATAATAAATGCCTTCATCGTGAAGACTATAATTATCTAAAAATATTCAAAAATGTTTATTTAATGAACTAAAAACTACAAAAAATGTTGGTAAAAACACAATTTTTTTTTTCGATTGCTCACAATTTTTTTTTATTTTTTAATATTTCTTTTTAATTGTAGTTTAAGCTATACACAATATTATACAAAGTAAAAATATGTTTAATATTTTTACTGCAAAATACTTTTTTTGGATTTAAGAGTTCCATGCACATCATTTTGAAACTCTCTAAAAACATTACAGATTAAAGTTTTATTTGTTAAAACGGATGTATCAAACTTGTGGCCCGCACAACCAATATTTTTGCGACCCAGCCAAATAAAGTGAAGAAAATACGAATATATAAATACATATTTTTTGTACTGTAAATGCGTTCCGCTAAAAATCGCACAAAAAAAGCTATGAATCACACAAAAAAAGTGAAGATGCGTTCTATGGATTTTAAAAACCGCATAACTTTGAACAGCTATATAAAATATATCCAAAATCGCATTAAAAAAAGTTAATAAAAAACAGAAAAACAATACGGCAATTACACGTACTAGAGAAATACTAATTATTTTAATTAAAAACTATCATCGCTGTATGATAATTTTCGATATCATTTTCGATATGACACAAAATCCTTCTCTTCTTCGGAAGAAATAGTATACCCAGTGTCAATGTCATCACTGTTCTGTGTAGATTTTCTGTGTAAAAAATACTTCAAAAAAAACCGCATAACTTCGAAATCCCACAAAAAAAAGTTTTAGTGTATTTAGTATTTTTAGACATATTATATAAAAACCGATCAAGAACCTATCAAAATAAACGCCTGACCTCATGTCTTAATTACTTTGCTTCTCAAAAGAAGTATAAGATTGTGAAATTGTGATGATTTAATTACTAAAACATTAATTACTAACATTATGGACTATCAGCTTAAAGATTATATGTTTCTGGCAAGCTAATGTGCAAGAAAAAACATATTTTCATTTATTATTTTGTGTTATAGTACATGTATCTATTTGAATCGTGGTTGAAATACTAATATTTAGTAGAAAAACTAGGTGTTTCCCAACCTCTGATGCCGCGTTATAGTGAAATCGTAATAATAAACCGCGCTTATTGAGGACCAAATGGGTTCAGGAGGCATCAAACTTTTGACTTAAACATAAAAATTAATTTACGTTTCCATGAAAATTTTCGTTTTTATTTTTGCGGTCCACCTAAACTTAAGCTTTTTAATTTTGGGCCATGTCGGTCTTTGAGTTTGACACCTCGGTATTAGAATATGATTTTATGGAATATGACTATAGTAAAATAGTATCTATAGTATATATACATAATATAATATATGGCAAAAATAATGATTTAAACATAATATGCATGAGTTTTAAATTTTGGCGAAATAATGTCGTCATACGAGTGAAAACCAAAACCCATTTGGTGACATTATGTTGACATACGAGTGGAAAGGGTTAATCTTATACACAATATGTACGTATTGTAATGTGACTTTCAGCAAAAAAAATTAAATAAAACCTATTTTAATTGAAAAAAAATGAAATTTTTGCACCGATTCGTTCCCGTTGTGGGGGTAGTCGGTACTCATGGAGGGTCGTGGCCAGGGGTGAGGATGGTGATGTGATGGGATGAGAAGTCCCGCACCCAATTAGCGCTCAGATTAAAGTTGTATCCAGGGAGCTATTATGCTCCTAAATGATCTTTACCTACTTGCTCTTTCTACATCTCCCCGCGCCGTACTTACTCCTATATGGATAAACAAATATTCATTACGATATTTATAATAAAGAGGTTTTGCCACCTCCACACTTGCGAGAAAACAACGCTTAACACAGATTCCTGATTTATATTCAAAAAACACGTCAAAAATCATATTGATTCGCACTCTTCATGCTCGACAATTCCTGCGTGAATCCAATACGTTTATTAAGGGATGAAATCAATCAAATTGTGGAGATAATGGCGCTGATAAATGTTTGAATAGTTGAAACGAACGGCATAATGCGCATAAATAATAGTATGATAGCTTAAATGTATATTTAATGCTGATATTAATGTTCTCAACACATTAAGTATTCTATGGTAGATTACAAAAATATATAGATGCAAAGGCACCTATACACGTTTTAATTAACACAATGGAATTGGTCTGGAATGTTCCAGTAACGGCGGTAACCGGCTTATATATTTACATTTTCAACTCGTAATTTATTACACTCAAGCCTCCCATGCTTTTGCATACATTTATACGCGAACGTATACTTTTCATTAAAAAAATATTAAAAACGAATCCGAATTTTTGTCAATTTTTGGCATACAATGATCGATATGCCAATGATCATGGCCAATGGTCGATTAGGGGTGTAAATCAAAACAATGTCGACATAGTAACTAGTGTAAAATGGAATCAAACTGCTTTAAATTTTGTTAAAAATAATAATACAATAACGCTTATGAATTCTTGATATAAATAATATCTCTATTTCCATCTGGTTTGATCGCTAGTTTCAGATAGGACATGAACATTTTTCATTCATTCGATATCAATGAAATCGACTTTTGTTAATTATATTTTAGTCGATTGTCTTATATTTGTCAATTCCCAATTGAAAGCTCTGGTTTAAAGTCCACTGGCTGAGCATCACAAGTTTATTTTAGAAGATGATAGCTTGAATGAATCTATATCTGGACCAATTATAATACCAAAATGAACTGAAGTCCTGTTCAGATTCACTGCATAAATATAGTTCAGATTCTTAACAGCACCATACAGAATGTATGCTGTAAAAAATGGAATTCGATCTGCAATTTGCGTTCTTGAAATGTTATTACTTTTCCGCAAGTGCATTTGCGCAGCTGAATAGACAAAAGATGGACACAAAACCGGTCTTAAATCCTTGGTTTGCTAAAATATTCATTGTTAATGTTTGTTGGCGTGTATTTCATTTTCGACTTGTGTTCTGCTACTGCCTTTTAAAGCCGATTTTCTCCTTTTAGTGTAATATTTTTGTATTTCTGCCTCAATTTACGAGTATTGGCTAATGGCAATAGTTCTTAAAATATTCATCCTCTTTACTATACCATATCCACATATAATATTAATTATATACGATTTTTATGAATATTAAACGTGATCTCTCCACAGCTGTCATTTTGTTCATATCATATCACTCAATAAGTTCGAAGGATGTCTAATAAAACAACAAAAAAACGATTTTATTATACAATCAATCTAGTCTTTTTCAATTTTAATATATTCAATTCCAATGCAATTTTTGGCAATTTCTTTCAACAAACGCACCAATAACGACATATAAAATTGGCTATTAATTGTTTTTGTATTCAAAAAAATATCAAAATATGGAAGCCAAAACCTTACCAGCTGATATTTGTCGTTTTAGTCGCTTTGGGTGACTTTTAACGGTTGCTGTCCACTCAGCTGACTGCCGATTTAACTTTGACGTATAGTTACAATCGCATGAAAAAATCATTTTAATTGCGCCAAAACAGCGCTCTGAATTGTGGACGCGTTGTTGTTTTTGATCGAGTATGAGCAGACGCGGTACCCATTTCGAACAGCGCTTTCTCATGGACAAATATTAATGCAAAACGGTGAATATCTGATATCTTTAAGGTGTCAGCTATCTTACGTAACTTGAATTTATGATCGACCAAAACTATTTTATGTTTTCTGGAATATCTCTACCATTTGTCTCGATGAAGCAGAGTCCGAATAACACTCGTCAAGCCATTGCTTTGCTTCATCAGTATTTCTTCCCAATGAAAGCAATGCACTATCAACGCACAAAATTCAGATTTTTATGAAATTTTGACACATTATTTGAAGATTGGAACTTCCTAAAAATGATATGAAATTGTCAATAGTGGCGCAGACTTTATGTCATCCTACGAACTTATTGAGTGATGTGTTAAGATGATATAAATCTCTGAAAATATCAAAGATTTCAAGGATATATGAAGGAAGCCAATAATTTATCATGCATTGATATGGCGGTGGAAATAGATAAAAATACAGATGAGTACTAATTTAAATTGATAATTCTCGAAGGGAGAGACCCCAGCTGCGAGACTTCTATGTAGCCGGCGGGAAGAACACGCTTTTGCATGGTTATCGATCAACTATCTTCTTTTTTCTTACGTATCCACATGGATGTTTTATACACCACCTTAATACTTTCCGATATACAAGCATGAATTTTCGGTTTAAAAGCAAAAAACGAACAAGGAAAGTTTTTTTATATCCGAAAAAGTGAGATAATGGCAATAAGGTGGATGCAATAGTAACTCTCATTCAAAGTTCCTATTTTTTTAATGGTATTTTTCGCATGTGAATTTGTTTTGTTTCCATATAGAGGGTTTTTTTCTGAAAATATATGACACGTTCAGGCAATAAACTGAAAAATAACTGTTTCAAATCGTATAATAAAATAACGCTATAAAACATATGCCCCCTATTTTTTTAATGAATTTTATAAACAAAAGTGTAAAACGGCACGTATTTTTGGCATTATCAATAAATTTGCGATTCATATTCAATTTTAACTCAATGAAAAATTGTATTGTAGTTAAATAATACATCACTAAATGCGTTCGTAGGATTTTTTTACTTTAAACATTTTTCTTCTTTATTTGGTGTCGTTTTTTTTTGCATTTTCGTACAACAAAAAAAATCCACAAACTTTTTGAGTGATCAACGTTTTGTAAATTGAACAATTTAAGATTGAATCGGGTTATACAGGACGTTATCAAAATATTTGTTAGACATCAAAGATGAAAATTATATGACTTTTTTAAGCTTTTGGGAGGGAAACTTCCCTCAATCAAAATGATTTGTTTAGAGAATTTATGGGAATTTTTAGATGATAAACATCATCATAGTGCAGCCACTGACAGTCCACTACAGAACTATGGAACTAATGAAAGCAAGACATTGTTGATCAATATTTCGAATAATATCTAAAATAAAATAAGCCGAATATTTGCATTTTTGAATCGTAAATTAATTGGGCATCCCCTCGCCTAGTTCGTCCCGGTGTTGCCAGCAATTAATTAAAAACACCGTCACAACTGGCAACGGCAATTCCGCCAGTTGTAACAGCCACGTCCCTCTCGAGCGTATCTCCTTATATAATTGACTCATAAAAACTTATAACGACCCTTTTTAATATGACTGTCTTGCTCTAAGACACCGAACAATGCGAGCCGGCGAGAGGGATGGAAAAATTTCCACATACATTCATGTTTGTCGTGCATCCCTCTCGGAGGGCTGCGGGAGTCCTCCGGCGCGAGGGAGACGCCCGACGCCGGTGGGTGGAGGGTGGAGGCGCAGCACCAGATATATTAGTATAAATGTGTATGAGTCGGACAGAGTTTTAATCTGGGACTAATTTGGACCATTCCAGTCTTTATTGCAGCCCATTAGGGATACAAAGACAGATAGTGATGAATATATATATTTATACACTTTCATGCGTACAAACATAGTTTCCTTTAAATACACTAAAACTCGCTTCATGCTTCGACGATATAGATTACAACAGACGGTTCACTATTTGCATACTATTAAAACGGCATCTGATTAGTGAACGCTATCGATTTGTTAAAAATTAAGCCAAAAAAGACCCAACGACATCGACTACCCCTGATGCAGGGTCTGCCACATCGTGCTTTGGTATTTAAATGTACAATTTGTGGATAACTATTGCGTGATATGATCACATTCAATGGTATTCAGATCTGATCACTGTTGGGTTGGTATATATTTATGTTCTCGCTCTCAAATTAAGACCCAAGCAGATATTTGCATTCTTATGATCACTCGTTGACCTAAAGTAAATGTGTATCAAAAACATTTGTTTTATCAGTCAAATCTTTTCCTTGGAATATTATTTTTAGGTTTGCAAACAGGGAATAGTCACTGGGAGCTAGTTCCGAAAAATGTGATGAGGAAGCAATTCAATGTGCAATTCATGCAATTTTGCCATTGAAGAAGTACTTGGCCA
The DNA here is from genome assembly GCA_008973525.1 of Stenopsyche tienmushanensis. Lineage (NCBI taxonomy): Eukaryota > Metazoa > Arthropoda > Insecta > Trichoptera > Stenopsychidae > Stenopsyche > Stenopsyche tienmushanensis. Next base: position 976,407 of record WACJ01000523.1, read on the forward strand.
TGAATTTCGTAAAGAATTTAGGTATTTTTATTTTATTTGGTAACCCTTTTCTATCTGTCAAGATTATCTCGATTAAATTGCATTAAAAAAAAAAACATTTTTATTGCGCCGAAATAGCTATAAACAGCGCTCTAAAATGTGGACGCGTTGGTATTTATGATCGAGTGTGAACAAACGCAGTATTTGCTTCGAACAGAGCTTTATCATGGACAAATGTTGATACAAAATGGTGAATACACTGCTTTATGATATTTTTAAGGTGTCTCAAACAATTTCACTTGCCGAATTTGGGCAAAAAGTAGCATCACTAAAATCACTGTAACTTGTGAACTAAACGTCAGATCGTTATGAAATTTTGTCACGTATTATTCGAAGGTTGATACTTCCAAACAATTATATGCGTTTGTCAAATATGGCGCCAAATATATATCATCCTATGAACTTATTGAGCTTAGTATTTTATATCATATTTCAATCATTTACATTATATCAAAACACATTTTGTAGATAGATTCCATAGGAAGCCGTGTTAAATAGAGCACAAAATTATTATAATGGTTATTGAAACCGCGTAAATCGAGACATAAAATCCTTGCAAAAGATGTAATTTCAGATCATAATAATTTACTCTCAATACTTTCAATTAATTGAATTATCGTACAAATCTGAATGTATTCATATAAATAAATTCGTTTTTAATTAATTTTTATCGATCGACGTACGCCACTGGTGTGGTATCCGCGTCTACAACGATTCACCAATCTACTATAATTCGCAAAAACATCGTACGACATTTCGATACGTACATCCTCTTTTCGCTCATCGACGAGCGTATATCATCGTCTCTTTTCATCCGACATTATTAAATACTAATTCTTGTCTTAATTAAAGGTATTCCATTGAATTAACAAAGTCAAATCCGGCTAAGAATTGCGAGCCTCGATATGCGCGGTTTTTACGCGGATTTACCATTCAAAAACTTCTTTGTTATGTTGCATTGTATACCGAGCCATTAGTGAGAGTCGATTACACAATGCTTTTGACTCATCGTCGAACAAATTCGTTTTTTTCCCTCACAAAAGGAATAAAAGCAAACAATAAATTTAGTACTTGTTTGCCCCCCCGCATTCCAATATTTCCCAAATGTCCGTATGTGCGTGATGATATATTTTTAATCTTACATCCATAAATATTTATCTTGGAAGACATCGGTACGTGACTTTACTGTTATGATAAGCTCCGTAAATTTTAAAACAAACAAGTTAAATATTACTACATTTCATCCGAAGATTTATTCATACGAACTGCGCGAAGGAATTCTCTGATGCTCGTGAAAAAATCATTAATTAATTATTACGTTGCGATTTTTTTTTGTATCAGCGCCGCCATAAAAGTGTCGGATGACGAGTGCAATGTCAAATATTTGATCGTTTACGACCATAAATAAGGACCGAAAGCCACTGATTGCTCAACGATGCATCGCGCGTCGTTTTGAAGATGGGCTTTGTTTAATTTTGTGGAGAACGTGCCTAAGTGGTCATACCGACACAGGTCCATTCCCCAAGGATGAGCATCTCCAGCCCCTGCTTTCTCTCGACAGCCATCTGCATAAGATAAATAAGACTTGCATGATTACCATAACCAGTATGGGTGACTTTATACAATATCATACTGAAAGTGGTCTTCCTTCATAACAAGTTGCATTCCACAACGTCGGATTACACTCAACCCTTCGATTAGTGAATTAATTTATCATCCATATAAATCCATTCTTCTCTCAAAACCGTGCAGCGTGAATCAAACTTGTATATTGATATTGTTGCGTCCCATTTCAAATAGAATCACATTCGGTAACAGGCTGAATTTTGAGTCAGCCCAAATTTCATTTTACCAGACCAATATGCGCCAACATGGTGCATCTATACAATATTTTTACTATGCTTGTTATTTCCGTAAGTATAAACAATAAGTTGACATAGTTTTATCACAATCGGATGAACGGTATGGAAGCGCATTAAATACAGACAAAAAAACATTATTTTTTATATATTAAACTATACCTATGATACTTACGCAATACTTAGCGATAAGTGAATGAACTTTAATTGCAATTTGATGAACGGTATGGTAGCTCATTACATACGAACAAACAGATATTAATATATATATTAGATGATTTTAAGAAAACCATCAATGATTTAAGAAGATCCCATGTCTAATAATTTTCAACTGGATACAGGACAAATTCCATTATAATATTAATGTTTATTTTTGCGTCATCTGTTGATGATTGATGTAATGACTCTTTATTTCTTTATTTAATATGCGAAAATGTTATTTATGTATCAATCGAATCCGAACGCACATATGCGATATTACTCATTAACGGGATAATCCCTCTTTAAAGCTCAAATCCAGAACAGATGAGATATTTTAATAAGCATTTCATCTGGAATCAATCAAATTGCTAAAAAGCTTAAAACAATACCATTTTAATATATTCTTAACACATTTACAGCTTGTGCCATATCAAGGGTTACCATTTGAAGCATTTTATAAGAAGGCAAAACTAAGCTGACTTGCACCTTTTCGCTTCCTTTTGGCTACTAATTTTCAACCAAATTCGATGACGAATCGGTTATAATTATTATTTAATTCAAAAGTTGAAGAACCATTGAATTGATTAAAAATATGATACGTAGACATTTTTAAGCTCAAAAGTATAAAAATGACTGTGCCGCTATCGGTGGTTTGACAGTTGCAATGAAATAATATAGCGAATCCAAGATAGATTTATCGCCAAGATGGGGACATCCAAATGTGACGCTTATATGACAGTATTGCATAATGTTTACACGTGACATTTTTTCGAATAATATAAGCCATTTTGTTTTAGTAGACGGAAGTACAACTTTAAATATGCAAAGAAAAAGATAATTTACATCGTTGTAAATTCGCTAGTAGGCTAATTGAACAATGAACTAAAGATCCATTGTTTTCAAACCATCCAGACGTTTTTTTTTTTAAATAAAATATTAAATTTGTACCCAAAATGGCACCGAAGCGTCTGATTAAAAATTATGCTCGCGGTTTATCTACAGCATTATAATTAAAATATGTATTAAATTCGAAATCTATAAAAATGATCACGATCCTTATCAAGCATTCCTTATCTAATCAGATTGAAAAAAATGATAAAAGTGCAATTTTATGATTTTCCTCGATTAAATACGAATTTCTTTTGGTGTTTTGATGTAAATGTCATCGAATAATGCACTTTTATTGAACGATATGCGTCCGTGTTGTATAAGTTCAATTGATGCAGGCTTAATAATGGCTTTAGATAAAATTTTCCATGTTGTGCGATGATGTTTTGAGATTAAATTTTCAAAATACGGGTCCATTTAAAAACAATAATATTGAAACTGAAATATGAAAGTAAATCTGATTCGAAATAATGACTGAGATAACTTGCTGAAGATCAACAGTTTCCGGTAGAATTTTCTGGTAGAATTGTTTCAAAGTTGCTAATTATTTATAATTCCAATTTAAGTTGAACAATCATAGTGATTTTTATGTTTTTATTTGGATTATCCATTGAAAAATCTTTGTTGATGTATAATATTTGTGCAATTTTTCCCAACAAAGAGATGACAATCTAAAAAGATAATAAAAGTGATTTCCAAACTTCACATTTTTTTCTTCGGCAATTGATGACTTAATCGCGGCCGTATGAAACTTTAAGAATCGCTTAAATAAAGTTTTAATGCGAGTTAGAAGTGGTTTATTTAAATAAGTGCGAGCGGGACGGCGAACGGGAGGTTCTTCTTCGCACCAAAGCGGCAACGAGAAGACGAGGGCGTGGCCCAAACTTTTTCCGCCAATCGCGCGCGAGAACGTCCAATTACGAAGCGATTCATCTTCAAATGATTGTGGATGGAAAAGTTTTCAAACAATACATTAGGGGTCAACAAATGGAACACAATACAATGGAACATAAAAATTCAATCGAGCCGAATCGAAGTACGCAGCCGAAAATAAACTTCGCTGATTTGATTCGTCGGAAGATATATATTATTTCGAAATTACCAGCATTAATTGCAGTATCGCTACAACAAAAAAATATGTCTTTATCGCTCAATTGATTGAGCGATAAGCTTGAATGGCAGATTTACGATATTTGTATTTTTCACCACACAAAGAGAATTATCGCCAAACGATTAGATGAATCTAAACGACAACACAATCTCGTGAATTTAATTCATGATTCGAAGCAACAAGTAAAAGTAACTAATAATTACCCAAACGTGTTTAAATGACGATAAGTTATATCGATCTTTCGACGAACAATCCTATTCTGCATTTATATATGTCGATCATCTTCGGATAAAATTAAAATCTTAATTCGTACATGAATTTAATTATTGATAATCTGTGTAAATTTCTCACATATAAACTCACATTCTGTTTATCAGTGTATATGAATTTCACATCATAATCATGAGCGAGTGTTGATATAATGAGCTAACCCCTGGAATTGAATTTAAATCTGGCTTTTGAAAATGTAAAAATGACAAAATTAACCAATTGCACACCAAAGCATTTTTTTAAAATGACTTTTAGCGAATTTATCTAAAATTAAACAGGGTGTCAGGGCTATCGAAAAAAAAAATTCTGTGCAAGCCGCGGAATAGGGCACGTCCCCAGACAAAAAATCCAGTGGTAGTCAGGTTTGTCGACCGTGCGAGCCACTGAATAGGGCTGCCAAAAGAATTCATTTACACGACAAAGGTACCAATGGAATCCTTATTGATAGAATAATCGCCGCCTTTGCAAAAATTTAAGAAGAAATGGTACTTCAGATAACTACAGTTGAAATATTGAAAAAGTATCGTAAGTGCATAAGAAGCAGAGGTGGCCAATTTGAATAAAATTTGTAAATAAATTTAATAAAAACATCTTAAGCTTAAAAAGTATTTTCTTATCATGTGCTAAAAATACCCAACCGATGATATGTATTTGGTACACCAACATTACTTTTATTGACTATAGTTGAGCTTGAAATGTAACAATTTTTGTAAAATTGTACGAAATACATCACCGGTAGGAAAAGGTGACTTTGGAAGCTCAGAAGCATTTTTTTAAAACCAATTACAAAAAATGATGATAATTTTCCGGGTTTAGATTTTTCAGATTGTATTCAAAAAATTCCTATTGGTTACATCAATAATGCTTGTTGGATATTTTTGAGTCCCATAGCATAGTATTATATTCAATTTCAAATTCCCAAAATCAAATCTCCTTTTACTACTATTTTGTGAGTAGTAAAGCTTCTATAATATGGTACAAATGTGGAAATATAACTTGTGCGGAAAAAATCCAAGAAGTTAATGAATGGATAGTTTGTCGTAAAATGAGAAATTTATCTATCCTGGAATAGTTCAGTTTCAAAAAATAAAAACATCACAATAGCTCTTAATCAATGTCGAAGCTGCCTCGACATAGGAGTTTAAAGGGTCAATAAATTGATTCTACCATGGAGATCACCTAATAATAGATATGATACACTAAGAAGACAAGCATGGTAATAACAAATATGTGCATCCTAAATTTACGCTAAATAAATGGGTTCAATGCATACTAAATGTTATGTAAATCGTAGAATGAAATTCATAAACATATTAAGAAAACGTACTGAAATACATTTATAAAAATTAAAAGATGATTTATCTGCTATTATATAAAACCACGATGTCTTTTTCTTTATAATTAATAGTTTAACATCATCATAATCAATAGAATATAAATATATAGTCGAACCTATTTTTATGCGACTTTTTTTTGTGCGGTTTTTTTAAAGGTGATTTTATCTTTTTTTATTGCATAAAGATTACGTATCGAGATATTTTGGATGAAATAGGAAATATATCATCAATATTAACCGAAATTTGCAAAAAAATATATAATTTGGGACTGCTGATCGCTAAATTACGACCACGCCCTTTATTCTGGTAGAAATTTTGAAAAAATTGATTTCATTTTTTTTGTATTCATCGAATGTTTCGTTAAAAAATACATTCCAAGGGAATTTTCAAAATTCCAATTACTTCAAAGTTATGCGGTTTTTAAAATCCATGGAACGCAACTTTACTTTTTCTATGTAAGTCATAGCTTTTTTGTGCAATCTCTTTTTGTACGATTTTCCGCGGAACGCATTTACCGCACAAAAAAGGTTTAAATGTACACTTATATTCGGGAGACCAAAGAGTATTCGTGTATTTTGAGATCTTATGTTTGTGCTCAGTTTGTGTCCTAGACACAGTGATGAAAACACCATCCAGCATTGACTTCTGTCTTTCTTATTTGAATTTGAAATACCATAAAAGCCAATAAAACACTCAAAGATGCTTATGGCGAAGTGATAATAATCTGCAGATGCCAATATCGTTTCCAGAAATTAACATCGGGTAATAAAAGCTTAAGGGATGAGGCGAGAATTGGAGGACCTTCAAATTTCGATAATAATTCCCCAAAATACCTAATCGAATCAGATCCACGGCAAACAATCGAGGAGTTATCGCAGACTGGGATCCACTGTGCAATCAAATTTAAAACTCATCAGAAAAACGAATAGGATGGGTGTTTTTGGGGTAGGATGGACACCATACGCTTTGATCGAATACAACAAAATCGAGCGACGAAACACTTGCCAAGCCTTCTTGAAAATATAACAAAATAGTCGACAATTTGAAGTTTTACATCAATAATTAAAAGATAAATATCCATATTTATTGAACAGAAAGAAGATGATATTGCTTCATTAGAATGCGCGCCTTTATAAAGCAAATTTACACTGGATAAAATGTAAATTAAACTGGGAATTATTATCACATCCTCCTTATTCACCGAATCTCATCCTGACAGACTTCCTTTTTTACAGAAAAAGAAGAGATTTTTTTTTACGAAAAACGGAATTAAAGGACTGCCAATGCGATGAGACGATTATATTTTATAATACTGTATTTAAAATTTTATTAATACTACTAATATCTATTTGGAAAAGCTTCAGTTTAAATCTTCCGTATTTTTGGACCAATTTTGTGATGATATGAATATTTAATTTTTTTAAAGACACCCTCAATGCCTTCTTCCCCTCCTACGCAGCAAAAAGATTAAGATATGTTTCAGTAGTGATTAAAATGAGCGGGTTTCTAGTGAAAAGCACCCTATGAATAATATTGATCGATTAATGAGTACATTGACGTAACATTATCAGGCTCAGCTGGCTATCGTCTTAATTTTTATTCTGATAGAACATAGTATAGGGCAAAGGCTTCTCTGATTTATTTCGCCAATTATATCTTGATAATCATAATTTTTCATCTGTCCATTCGGTTGTTAGATATCTTTCTAAATACATCGGTACAAAATATAGGCATTAAAAAGTCAAGATATCAAAAACATGATTTTCCATTGGGCATCTCGAACTATTTTCATTGATTTGTATTGCCAAAACAAAGCTCCGACATTCAAAGTTGAATACCCCCAATTCAAAATCGTGTCAAGTTTTTAAATTTTAAGGGCCACTTAAAATTCATCGTCTGACAAGATTTCCTCGTCCAATCTTGTAAATCCCGAATCTTTAAGCAAACTACACTCACTCCAAAACGTAAAAGACACACGGGGACGACCACAACAGTTGGAAAAATATTATGAAAATAAATCTAGTACCGCCTCATAATTAAATTCCTAGAAAAACTGTAAACATCGTGCTTTTAAAAATGTAAATAGCGCGACAAATAATACGACCGCTCTGTTTGCAAACCACTGAATACATTATGTTCAACCGCTCCGTGAAATTACGTATATTTACGGTCATTTTTAACCAATCCTCACCAAAATCCCCCCCCTCCATCGGGATCCCAAAAACCTCCAATCGATTATATATTTTTTAATTATTTTCACAATGTCAAAATTGAATTAGTAAACACTAGACACACGTGTCGAGATAATAATTGACGCACATAAATTATCTTATTAGTGATATTATTACATTTTTCAATTTATCTGACGAAATGATCGCATTTTTGCGCGAGTACGTCTATGAAATTCGACAACAAGCTTAAACTTTAAACAAAGTCCAAAATTCCAATGGCACATCAGCATCAAGAAAATATTTGATGGAGCTTTTGATTGCATTTTTCGACGTGTTCATTGCCCAAACAAAACATACATTTGTGCACCTTAAAATAAGCTTAAATTGAAGTAGTAAAAGGTCAATTATTACAAGAATATTATCATAATTTTAAGACCATTTTACAGTAAATTAGTATTGATACAAAGTTCCGATAGAACTATTATATTTTTGTTATCATATGGGAATTGTGTATTGGTTGCTTTATTTTGAATCATATTTTGATGTTATTTACAAACAATGTCAAAGTTAAAGATCGATGTTAAGATGTTTTTGCAATGGGTTCTGCATTGATTTGTTTAAGTAATCAGGTGATTTTTTTTCTACCCCCAAAACTATCGTCGATAATGAAAAAGATCTTTCTCAGTGTATGACATGATATCGCCAAAATAATTCACTTTGGATTGCTTTAAACCCGATCAAACAACCATAAATTGTTCATAATTGAAACCATGGTTAAAATTGTATTACTTTCTACTAAAATAAAATGACTTATAACGTTTGAAAATATGTCACGTATAAACATTATACAGTCCTGACATGCAGGCGTTAAATTTGGATGAGCTTTTATAACATATCACTCAATAAGTTCGTAGGATTTTTTCACTTTAAACGTTTTTATTCTTCATTTGAAGTCATTTTTTCGGAATTTAATAAAAATAAATCCTACAAACTTATTAAGTGACGTGTTATTGTCAATAATTTTAAAAAATGCAACCATAGTTTATAAAAACGTCAGTTTTAATTCATAACAAAAAATATGTTTCATTGTATGCTGCTATTTTGATTTAGGTTGGAATACCACAAAAGCCAATAAAACATCCAAATACATTTATGGCGAAGTGATAACAGTCTGCAGATTCCATTATTGGTTCCAGAAATTTAAATAGAAGTTTATGGGAAGGAGTGAGAATGGGAGGACCTTCGAATTTTGATAACAATTCATCGAGTATCACAAACTGAGATCCTCATGGACCACTATACAATCACATTTAAAACTCATCAGAAAAACGAATAGGATGGGTGCTATGGAATAGGATGGATACCGTATGCTTTGAATGAACACAACAAAACTTAGTATTGTAATTAGTAATGAAAAATGGTTCATTTGAGATGATTTAAAACAAACAATAAAACCAGTCCCAACACCCAGATTGATTATAAAAAGGTTTTTTGTGCATGTGGTAGCATATGAGGGGAAAAATTCATTTCGACCAAATAATGCTATGTCTCATTTGTGTTAAAATAACACGTTTATAATTTCAATCCCATCCGCTTTATTAACTGTATTTAGCACCCTCTAAATACGATTTGTTTGGGTTCTCAGAACGCCCATTACGAAATAATATTAAGACGATCGTCCCATAAGAAAAATGTATAAATGGCATTAAAAAATGCTCAAATGGCGTCAAAAATACTGACCTAACATAACCGAAGCTAATCACAACACAAACGTGTTGATCGTTGTATGATATGTCTGCCAGAAAAAGCTTCATTAAGGTACATACAAACAAATAAGAAACGTAAAAAACATGTTTATAATCATTGTGTAGGTTTTTCTTGGGGTAGATCTATTTTGGAGAATTGTCTTCTATGTCTGTTAGAAAAAGTTTTAATTAAAAATCGATCCATTCCTATTTTTGTCAACGCATGAGATTATCAACTTTTTAATCTGTCGATATTTTGAGCAGCTTGATGTTCATCATTGCATACTAAGGAGCATATTTTCTCCAGTAAACTATCAATATTGCAAAGATGACAAAGGTAACTTAACACATCACTCAATAAGTTCGTAGGATTTTTTTTAGAAGAAAATACGATAAAATTATCCCAAATGAAGAATCCAACGAACTTATTGAGTGATGCGTTGTATTCTAATACGTCTCGTTTTAGTTTTGAACAACCGAGATGTATCTAAAAACGAGCTCATCAAAATTGCCCCTTACAACATTGGATAAGCGATCGATTACTGTGTCTATTTTCTAAAGATTGGATGATATACTGAAGAGTGATGTAATCAAACGATGCCTTGTCAATGAACGCTATTTTTGTTCGTGACATACGTGCCTTTTATCTCGAGATCTATTAGTTCGTTGCACAACAGAAGAAAGAAGATCGAATAGAATTATGTAAACAATTCGTGTTTTTATTGACAAATTCGAAAATGAAAGATAACCGGTATAAACTGGCGATTAAATCTCACTCATTACATCAGTACTTTGAAGATTTTCTGGATCAATCTGCGTTTTATCGATGATATCAGTTTTTATTACTATTAATTACAGAATGATTATTGAGCTATGACGCACTTTGCTGATAGACAAATTAGATAAAATCAGAGAGGTAATCTTCCCGCATTTACACAACAATTGATAGCGAATTGATTAGCTTAAGTTCCCACAAAATAATCTCAATGCGTTGTTTACCTATCGCGTACTGAACTTTCTCAAAGATGACATCGATGGATTTGAAGACGGAATGAAATTGTTAATAGTATCGATAGTTTAGGGCAATAGATTTTTTACCCTAAAATTAGAGCATTCCAATTGTATTCTATATCATCAATCCATCCATCCATCCATCACTGTCTGCGAAGAATAGATTACGAATTCCTATTCATTCACCTATAATATTTATCTGCCCAAACTATATCATTATCCGCTTATTCTCTTCTATATATTTAGCCAATGGTATTCAAATGCATTCACAAGAAAAAATACAAAATGATCTATTTGACAATTAATTATGTATATTTTGTTAATATGTTGATCGTTTTTTAAAAATAAAGCAATCATTTTCACAATAAAAATCTAAATTATAAGAAGGCTTTTAATATTTATTACTTCTAAATAACGACCTAAATTCATCTAATTGTCATTGCGCAAAATTAATTATTATTGGTTTTGCTTCGATTTTTTCATAAGAATTTATCCCGTCGATGAGTATTCACTCAGATGCTGAGAATGTATGCACGCAGACTTTTGTGTGACGCTTTATTTATAATTTGTATTCATAATTTATTCAAATTATCAAGGGTAACCTTACGTTTACGATCTGTTTTATCCATCTAAGTATATGTATTTTAACCCTTCGATGAGTATGCACTCACATGCTGAGTACGCACTTGAGTGAGATGCAGAGAGAGTATGTCCGCACATGTGGCGTGCTTCTATCTCCAATAAAATATTGTTATTTATTAAAATTGTTAACTAATTAATTGTTTTGTCACGTTTCTACTAAATTTGTAATCGAGTTTTACGTTCACAGATACGAAAATGCAAAGACTCACTTGCATTTCTATAAAGGAATATAATATTTAGGACGATTTTTGCAAAGAATTCAAATACCAACCAACAAATCAACCATCAGGTATGGTATTTTTAGATCGAATCATTATAAATTGTAGAAAACCACATACATCAATTATGTGAAGAGTGTGGTGACGCCTCTAAGGCGAACGCGCATTTATCCGTCGTCTACTGCATGATCGCTATTAAATCTATATGATATAAAATGTTAATTTTTATTCTTTTGAATAAATATTTTTGTACCCTTTTATGTAGTAATTGTTGCTTCAGGGCATGCGTTTAAAATAAGGAAGTTTCCCTGCTGCACTCTTTATGTAAAACTCTTTTTATGTATGCGCAATTTTTTTATTGAGTCTGTCTGTGCTGAAATCGTCTTTGGTTTAAAACATAGTTTTCAAACCAGGGGGTAATTACCCCTACAGGGATAAAACACTTATTCTGCGAAAAAAATGATGCTGATAATTTTTAGTATGAAGATTTTAGAGACACAATTTTTAACCTTCCCTTTACTATGATGTATTTACTACAAATCGACTCTAATAATGGGAATATCGATATGAAATATAATAGATACGGGTTTCAAAATTTCATATGGTGTATCAAATACATATCATGGTAGCATAGTGACATTTGGCACGATAATGAAAAGGTTAAAGCAGAATAAAATCAGGTTTCTTGATAGCCCATAGAGATTTTACAAGACTGAAAAGGTTAGGAAAGCACTGGTTTAGAATGATAAATACAATTCGATTGATTTACAACATCAGTCGCTAAAATGTGAAGCAAATATCGGCAGAAAAAATAAGTCAATCAAGAAATACAACAATGCCTTTATAGAAAGTAAAGATGACGACAGCGTGGAAGATCTGGACGATCTAATGGACAATATGAATATTTCTTCTGATGAAGGCTTAAAATCGAAAGACACAGCACGTGGAATAAACGTCGTCGGCCAGATGAAGGATAATGGGAAGATGGTAATCTTTCTCCACAAATTATTTCATTCGAAAATCTCTAGAATTTTTCACAATATTCATCAACATAACACTCTAAATTGCTGGATCTCATAAAAAAAGCATATTAAGCCGTATTTTATAATTTCTAAATATTTGCATTGATGAAAGTCCTTTGCTTTGAATTTATTTGAGTATTTTATTTTACTATAATTTATGTTTATACATAAGATTAGGTCATACATATAAAAAATAAATATAAAAAACCATTTTATAGTTGAGAACCGCTGGTTTTATTACAATTTCTTCAATATAAATACAAAATAATAATTATTCTATATGTAATTTATAGAAAAAAATTAACTCACTAATCAAAGGATTAAAGAAATATGATGAAATTGCCAGGAATTCGAACCGTTATTTTTTTCATTTTGGTTTTCATTTCGGTTACGTTCCTAACATTTATATCAGTTTTCGTTCCGGTAAAAAAACGGTTTTGCTCAGAATGATTCTTCTAGCACAATTTAAAAAGTTTATTCCTTTTATAATAAGCAAATACAAGAAGAATCGCATGTTTAAATCATGTCCATGTTTGGAAGTATTTATCGGGTAAACAGAAATTATTTTACACCTAAGAAAGGAAATAAGTCTTCTGTCAAATCCAGAATTAATGAGGCTTATCTTAGGTCAATTTTAAAAGTTATCACCACTAGCAATTAGGAAAAATAGCAGCAGAGTTTCAGGAAGAAAATATTAAATTGTCCTCGAGTCTCGAGTCTTCGAACCGCTATTTTCATTTCGGTTTTGTTTTCAGTTACGTTCATAAACATATATATCGGTTACGGTTTTCGTTCCAAGCCCTGTAAATTGCCTTCAAATTTGAGATTGAACCAATTTATTGCGTCATTTATGAACCTTCGATTTTAACCCGCTGCTATTATCAGACTGCATTGCTTTTCACCCTTTTGCAAGCATTCCAAGTACTATTTACACACATTGCTTTATCGTTCATTATTCAACTGTTATCACCTGTCATCGTTCGGCACACAAGCGCATCAAGTATTGAAACTACTATGACGATTCGATGTGATTGCTAGAATCTCTCAAAAAAATGGATCGCACCATATATGTGGATATGTTTTCAATCAAGAAAATCATCATATCTGATAAAGACGGGACGATGTTATCGTCCTGATAATTTTGATCTATTAAAGCAGTTCTGAGTTTGATCAATTCGTCGATGAAAGTGTTAAAGATGACGGATTATACGTATTTTTTATTCTGTATTTGGCACCACCGATATTTCGGCCAAATTGAGGTACATTCGTAAGACTAGAGCTGAAGGAAGTATTTAAATTCTCCAATAATATACCAACCTGAAAAAAAAATAGTCTTAAATCCACAACCTTTGCTTAAATGTGCAATTTCGATCTATTTCGTTCTTCATTTACTGAAACTGAATTTAAATTTCATTCAAAGCTTCAATAAATCCATAAAATGCAAAATTTTACGTGCAGTCTCAAGAAAATGCTGCTTGAAACAGCAAAGGTAATAAAGTATTTAAATCCAAGTGGTAACATTTCTAACACTTTTTCTGGAAAGAAGTATATATGTTTAAATGAAATATATAAAATACAACCACGTTCAATTAAAAAGAGAACCGTATGATCATTTAGAGCAGTGGATGACTTTTAAACTGTTTCGTTCGGGCATAATTTAAATTCACTAATTTTGCTTCTGTACAAGACTTGAAGAATAATATACAAATATGTCCTTAAAATGTGTTTAAATATGATATAATGCAAAATGTATGTAAAAAATTTAACACCATCATTCAGTATAAAGCATGTTGAGTGACAAAATTTCAATAAGAACGCTCAACATTTGTTTAATTATAATGGCCATGTTATTAAAGCAACATCTATAAAATTTATTGTAAATTATTTAATAATATATGGCAAATTATTATGTAAATTTATAGTGTTGAATAATGTGTATAAATTATGAAATATTATTTTCAAAATCAGTGCTCCGTTTTAGAAACGTTTCACCAAAAAAAAACATTTTTAGTGACAGTCATCTTTACAGATCGATGATAAGCCACTTATTATGATTTAAAATAGATGATATGCATATCGACGATATGTTGTTCTAACAAGACGGCGCTACGTGATACACAGCGCATGCCACGATGGACATTCTGCACGAGCGATTTGAGAGGATGGAGAACGTGCGATTTAACGCGTTTAGATTTGTTCCATTAGGGCTATTTAAAATTACAGATTTATACGTATAAACCGCAAATAATTGAAGCCTTCAAAGTCAAAATAATTAACGCCATCCAGCAAATTCAGTCAGATTTATGCGACAAAGTCATCGAAAATTGCACCTCCCGAATACGCGTCACCAAGCAAAGCCTGCGGCAGGACATATGAACGATGTTATATTTCATATTTAATGCCATATAATATTCTTTCAGATAAATAAAAGGAATGATTAAATATCTTACATACAATTTGTTTTATTTACATTTAAAAATCGAGCGTCCTTATTAAAATATCTTATAAAATCAATTTAATCCCAAATTAAATAGTTATAGTGCAATAGTTATTAATCAAATTAAAAAATACATTGCGACATTGTGATTAACGCAATGCATCTTGTAAACAGGGATGATTTGCATTACATTCGCAACGAAACGAATCAACAATGGGAAAGTGTACGCGTCCAGGAGTTTGTATGAGCGTATAAATATAAAACAGGTGGATGTGTTTAGATCCACAAAAGGGTGATAGATTTTAACGACCCTTTGCAAATATATCCAGCCATTGAATGGTACTTCCAGTAATCGCGATCCTGGCACAGTCGGTACATGGCCATCGCGGCGATAGCACGGCCCGTCGTTCGCGTCTTTGCTGTCAGTACGCTCGTAATCGCGATCGTACATTGCAACCGAATTATAGCAAAAATATACATTTAAAATACACTAAACGTAGGTGATACTAAGCATAGTTGAATGTCGAACTGATTTACATTTATTTTGCATTTAAAACCATTTAAAAAATCGTGTTTTTGTACGATTTTTAGCAATTGAGATTCCGGACTTTCATTCTTGATGTTGTGATTTGATCGATTTTTTTAAATATAAATTCTCAATTTTTTTATTGTTAAGATGTTCTTGATTTGTTGTTGTAAAATAAGTGTGGATTTATCAATTTTTCAGATATAAAATGACTATCCATGTTCTACGATCGAGTGATTTTTGAGTGTTTTTAAGATAAACGATATATGAGTGATATAAATTTTAATTATTTTGTATTGTTTTTAAACATGAGTTTGATCGCATGATTTGACCCGTTGCCGACGGACAATTAAAAATTGATACGCACCGGTTGATGAACGAATTGAAGATGAATTGTCCATTTGTTCCGAAAATACAAACGTACAATCAGAGCTATTGTAACGAAGACGTTACAATGGCCACTAGGGAATGCAACGATCAACATGAACAGGATACCATGAGAAATATCACCCCGGAAAACTACCATCCTCAATCGCCATCAAAACGCGATCACCAACAACAACAAGAAATCGTTCTGCATAGAAGCTCTCCTGGCTAAGAATCACAGTGCTGAAGAGACGACAGCAGCTCAACAGTCGCAGCAGCAGACCCTCCAAGAAAAAATGTCACATCAGAAATATTTAGCGATAATCCAACACCATCAGCAATTGAACAGCGTCCATTTTCAGAATCAAGATTTTCTACCGTTGCCTAAAAATATAGATCTGCAAAACAATCAGCTCGCCGATACCATGAAGACGACGTCGCCTCTTCCTATGTTTAAGGGTGGATCAGATCTCGACCTGGAGCGAAACGACTTCGAGCACGAAAACTACGAAAGACAGATCGCTTCGAACACGATCGAAAGATACGAAAGAGACCCGAGTCCCAACTCCGGCGCCAGAAGTCCCAGAAGCCCGAGCTCCAACAGGAGTCCCAGCCCGGAAGAGGCTTCCGAAGATCACAGATCAAACGGAAGCTACAGCCCTCCCATATCCCCCGGCATGGAAATCGAAAGACACGACTACGGCGATCAAAGAACCGGTAAGATCTTTCACAGAATAAAACAAGAACGCGATCCGACGGCACGCGATCGATGACTTTTCGGCTTGAATTGCAAATATTTGCTCTCAACAATGACCGACTCAAAAGACTAATATTTGCTCTTTCAGGATTGATACCTCGACCGGGTCTGCTGGCTCGAGGACCTTTGCTGGGACCAGCCCTCTTGCCATATCCACCGCTCGGCGGTCAGCCTTATCCTCCACAGCCTCCTCCACCGCCTCCTCAGCACGCCGCCCTTCATCATGCTCAACTGGAATGGCTGGCGAGAGCCGGGATGTTCTATCCCAGATTGCCTGAACTCGCAGGTGAGTCTCATTGTTAACAATTCCAAACCACAAAAATACGATTCAAATTAAACACTAAAAACATTTTTTTTATCCATTCAAACATCAAATAAGACTTCCGAGCACATATTAACATAATCACCTACACTCAAAGCATAGATTCGTTAATATTTATTTATTCAAAATTAAGCATTGATTCAACAAAAACAACTATTTTTGAAATTGGCGGCAAATTTGTTTGCGCCGTGTCAATAGCGGCCGTTCATTTTGAAAACGATTTTCATTCGAATCATCAAATTTATGAGCATCAAAATCAGCTGATGATGAGGATTACGGTGCAAAAAATAAAGGGTTAATTTCTACACATTAAAAAAACGACAAAGTTATCTAGTGATAAGCGATTGAGATTATAATCCTATTTAATCACTTAATAAACGTATCAAATCTAAAATATAATTAATTTAGGCATCCATATCGATGGTTGACAATCCATGTCCGGTGAAAATATTTTAAGTGATTCGCCAATTTACAATATATGCACAAGTCGATGACAATTTCAAAATATTTATTTATTTTTGCCATTTTAAACGTCAATCAATGAAATATTTTTCGAGTCCCAAAATACCGCAGTCATCACTTTTCCAGCAGATTTTCAGACCTTCATGAAACTTTTGGGCTCAATCAAACGCTTGGGTCTTACTTAGAATAGCATAATTGAAAGGTGCCTCAAGTCTCATCAAAATTTCACTTGATTTCAAGCCTTCGTTTACGATAAAATGAACAATTATGCGTTGCGCAACAAAGCATGCCATTTATCGCCGTCTTTCTTCAATGAGAAGATCAAGAAGCTTTTGTTTTTTCTAACGAAGAAAAAAAAGATACTCTTAGATATTTCTTAGTCAAATTAAATCTTGCATAAAATTCTGCTAATTTTAACAGTATTGAGTATATCTCAAGTCTTTTACATAGCGCTTGGAATCCAATGATTGTGCGAATTTCTCAAAATTAATCCCGCATGATCATCACAATCATTGATATCGATTTGGCGATGAAAATCATTTTATTCCGCGTACGTTTAAAAATATTAATGTTCCATTGAAAGACAGTGTAGATTATGGATTTTCGTTTAAAAAAATATTCAAGAATCTCATCAGAGGCTTAACGTTTTTAATTGATTTCTTTAGAGTGCATATCTTCTATCAGCATCTTTGAATGATCTCTCATTCAGAAAATTCTAATATCGTATAAAATTCCATTTGATCGCAAGATAATTTTATGATCCATAAAAATGTTATAAAACCAGAATTACCGTATCTGGCGGATCAGTTTTTGACCAAATAAATGGAATTCGATATCGATCGCTTATAAAGGATTATCCAAATTTGACGCTTAGATATTAACACTGTATAATCTTTACATTTGACGTTTTTATAAAATCATATACGAGATTTTGTTTTAGTAGAAGATAGTACAATTTTAAATGTTTAAAGAAATGTACGAAAGATTCATTATTTTTAAACAAATTTGGTTTAAAAAAAGTTTGGTGTGCATTTTGGACGAATGGAATTATTGTTCCTGAATCATGAATGAAGTCGAATAATTGAAGCATCGCCTCTTTATTTACATAGAAAATATTCGACTATGTTTTCAATTAGATTATCGCCTAACACCCCCCTATTCTTCACATATAAATGCTCGCAGGGTCGAAATGGTCCTCTGATGTAATTAACATAATAGATTGCACCCAAACAGGCTGGTTGTTGATATAAACTATTACAGATCGACCGACCGAAACACCCCAAAAATAAAACTGGTGATTGTTCATCGAATGAGGGGAGTCGATGCAGTGGCGTTGCAAAAATAAATCGACCCCCCCGAAACGAGATGAATTTGAATAGTTGTATCGCAGTTATCTTGTGTAGCAAAGATGAATAGATAAAACGTATATTTGTGGAATGTTAAGACCTGAAATATGCTTCTTCAGATTTTGTTTTGTTGTGCCAAAAAATTAATTAAAATATAGCGATATCGAAAAATTGGCAGATTAGAGCGTATTATAAGTTGATCTGCTTGTTTACATCGGAGCTCTAATTTAAAATTAATGTTCGTCGATGTAAATTTGCAAAATTGATATTGATGCTTTTTGTGGGAATAAATCATCGGACAGATGCCACTGGCGCGAATTGCCTAAAGCCCCATGAATGTATGGGGTGTGAAATGACAAGAACAGGAGTGATGGCAAGACATCTGCATCGATATCTTCGCTGAAAAATCTACATTCTAATCATTTAATCTCGCTGTAATGTAAAAATAATTGAATTCAATATCTAACAGATTATATTGATTGTTACAAAACAACATAGAATGACTTGTACTTTCGTTCGAATTGCCGCGAAAAAATGCAAGTGCATCCAGTCGGCGCAGTTGTCCGGGCATTAACGAGGGTCGTGCATTAATCCACCTTGCAACCGAAGGTTGTAGGATTGTAGGATTCGAACCCCTCACAAATTCGTCTGCACCTAATTTGCACCAATTTCGTGACATATGTGTCATATCTGGGCTTTTAGCGACCGTAACAAACTCCTCCACGGCTAAAAGGATAACCTCGCGTATGTCCCGAATTCAAACATCAACAACACCCATTCGATTTGGACCCCAAAAATTAAATTTCGCATTACGCATCACGATATATAGAGCATCCTAATTGCGCTGTTCGATTGTGCGAATCGAATCTCGAATTTAAAATGAATTTCGATACTGAACGAAAGCGCGATAACATTGACTACCGATTAAAACGCGAAGATTACCATCTCAGATATCGAAATGTATTCAACAAATCCTAAATATTGTCCATTCCGATTCATAATTTTCAATTATTATAGCTTCGATCAATGGATGATGCTGTGAAAAACCACAAAACACATATCGATGATTTTAATTACATTAGTATGCGAATTAGTTGCGCTAAATTAAAAACAAATCGGATTTAATTAAGGGCACGTTTTCAATTCGTATGTAATAAATTTCCTCGATACACCATAGGATTGCCGAGTACCGCATTCACTTCCAACCCTCCCTTTTTGAAGCAAACACTAATGTGACCAAGTGGTTTTAACCCACCTTTCAGGGTTGCCGGGATAAAATTGCATGTGGCTATATAATTTATATCGAAATCAAACAACGAACAGATTTGATCCATTAAGTGCTGAAGGCGTTGAATATCGAATCGATTTATCATGTACTTAATTAGAACGTGTTTTTACTAGTTGAAACTAGATGAAATTTTATTTCTTTTTTACTTCTATAGCGTCGAAGTAGGGACCACATAGAAGCAAAACGGTATAGAAAATTAGGCACCCATACAAAATTTGTAAGCGTTTAGATTGTTAACAAGTGACTAACAAGCGTGAAGGGGCATTGATCTTACATATTTTACCTAATGTTTATGCTAAAGATGCTGCAAACAAAGTGAACGCTATAGCAGGGTTGACTGTATTACAAAAATAATCATATAACGCCAATGAAACATCAATAATATTTGGGATTATCGATTCGCATTGGTTACAGAGTCTGTATCTTCGTCACTAGCTGGTATTATTTGAGACTCTGCTCTCTGTACTAGCTGCAGCTTTTGACTGACTACTAATGTAATTACAAACTGTCCATTACTACTAGCTACAGTAATTACCTCCTTTGGAAAATCGAATATTTCCGCCTCTTTTCTTCATCCATTAGTCGAAACATCACTAAAACGTATCAAAATGCACTTTGTCTAGTTAAAACTAGTTTTAATTCAAATTTATTTTTGACTAGTAAAAACGCGTTTTAACAAAATATAGGCTTAGATACATACGTTTTTCTAGCTTGGATCGTGTTAGAATTTATGCAAAATATGTTAAAAACATGATAATCAATATTGTAATTAAGTCCTAATGAGGATATATTTTAACACTCAGGGACCCGCACTCGGGTAATGAATTTTGGCGCATCGTTCTAGATTCGCCAATCGTTCATCCATTAGCACTCTAAACCAGTGCTTCTTAAACTTCGAGCAAATACTTTTTCGCGGACTCCCACTTGAACATTTTTTTTGTGGACCCCATCCTAACCTTTGTGACTTAATTTTTCTAACAAACCAACATTTCTTAGTCGAATATTGATCAAAATAGATCTTCTTACAATGTTCTCTGCAAATAATTCCACGAAAATATCTTGTTCAAGTATAGATTAATGTTTTTTTGAAATTTTCGCGGACCCCAATTAAAGAGCCGCTGCTCTAAACAATTCGAATATATTTTGTATTTAGTTTTACGACTCAATATACTATTATTTATGATTATACATGTTTTTATTGCAATAGCCCACAATATTATGGCTTAAAATGATCTTTAAAAAAAATGTTTTCTTGGGTCGTAAACTTTCTATTAATTAGCATATAAACTGCAGCGAACTCTATTTATCTACGAGCATAGATGAACATTTTTCGTTTGATTTTTTGTCTTTAGCTGTGTATTGTATTATAATACAAACTTGTCCACAGTTTGAGAATCGCTCGTTATGATAAACGTATGCCATCGTATAAAATGATTCCTAAAGACTGTTTGTGAAATTAATTTTTAAAAAATCTATTTGTGTATAAATATAAATAGATCATCATTTTTTCAACTTGTTAGATATATTTATGATGTAATTATTTTAAATACTTACGCACTATATTATACGCTTTATAATAATTTTTATTTTATTAAAACAGCATTAATACAAAACAAATTATGAGCATTTTTGTGATTATGTGTAGTGCGGAATAAAAAACCGCGCGAAATTAATCGGGAGCCTGAGTGTTAAAAATTAAATTCTGAATAGTCGTATATAATAAAACTAAACGTCGGTTTGTCTCTTCCTTAATTTTATACCAAATTTCGATTACAAAATAGATTTAGGGCTTTCCACATCAAAATTCGAATAAAACGCGATGAACAAATGCATTTGATCCGCGGTGTGGCAGCCCTATATTTTTATTGCCATATCCCTTTACAAATAAAATGGACCATTATAAATAATTTGAGTACAACATAATAGTCCCAATAAAATCCCTTCGCGCGTTTATCCAGAACCGGAGGGGTTCCCGCAGAGTATGGACTTAATAAGATAAATTTATGGCTCGATAAATATAGATCTTTACATTGTCGAGGAATAATTGGATTTATTTCATGTGTGATTAAATTAATGAATAAATATACAACCAATTTTTAAAAAATGCATGATTTATTAATGACGTTTATGTTTAATTTTTGCGATAAATCTATTGAAAATTCAAGGTTTTGTATCAATTTTTAAATCATTTGTTATTAAGCACGTTTCGGGTTGAAGATATTCGCTGAATAAACGATATAAATGGTGTTGCAAATGTCGTTTGGGGTAATTACAAAATCGGAACACGCTGTGCGTTAAGCACTATTTTATCTGACGGCAATGCAATGGCGCTCGTTCGAGTTCAATTGTGACATTTGTTCTGTACAAATATCGTAATGAAAATCCCTGGAGGGTAGAAAAAAGCTCTCGTGTGTGGCATATTGGATAATTAGATAATATTATGAATAAATTTATCGTCATTTGTCGCCAACCCTCCCATTTAGCGCGATCGGATGGGGTCGGTCCGGTGGCAAATATTTGTAATTGCGAGGGTGACAATATTAATATTGTAATGGATAAAAAAAACTTCGATCAAGGAACATCCGCGAACTTATCTATGACAGATGACAAATTGGCGATAATTTTTTTATTGGGTGGTTATTTACGATGCATTTGTCCCGTATCCATAAAAGATCTAAGTAGTGTCCATATGGCAAATTCAAGACATTATTTTGCTATATCTACATAGGTTTTGAAAGTAAAATGTTCTTAAAATAACACCATCATATTTTTATTTCAGAAGATTCACCATTTTATTACAAAAAGATCTTATAAAAATTTAAAAAAAACGATAATTTATTTGTAATGACCTTTCATCTAATCCATTGAAATAATAAAAATGAATATGAATCTATGCACCTTTAACATCAAATGCATGCCATGGCGGATTTAAAAATATCATAGCTTCTATGTCATTCCTGAATGAATATTGAAGAAGCCTTAAAATAAATTCCATAAATACAATAATAAACACATAAGCGAAAGGACGATACTTAAATATAGACATATTTGTATATGAATTATAAATTATACAAACAATTCTTAGACTGGAAATTGAATCAAAAAGTCGTTAAATATCCGTAATCCATTTTAAAATTTGATTTAGTTTTTTAATAAATAAATTGTTTTTAGATTTATATGAATTATGGGCTTTGATGGGGGAAAATGATTAATATTAAATGACTTATAAATGTACATTGTTTTCAAATACAGATGTATATTAAAAATTTACGTATTAAATGGATTCCGATAAGAAATGTAATTATATTAGCCTTTATCATTTGGGAAAATCCATTTTCCGCTAAATCTCTGAAAAAATTGTCAGTTTAGAGGGCAGTAATTGAATGGCGTCAAAATTTAATATTTAAATATTAATATACGGGGATTTTATATATTTAGTGCGGTGTTATTATGTCTAATTGGGGAATCCTCGCACGCATAAAAGAAATATGAATCCTTGCACCGGTGGTGGGGGTAAAGGGTCGTTGGCTCCACCCACCGTATCCCCTCCACCTCCACCGCCCCCACCCAACTCTTATCTGCTGGGATTCATAACTCCCTCTTACAGACATTTTGAATCTCAAACTTACAGCCAGGGAGGAACGCGAGGGCTTTTCTTACCGTCCACCCTTTTTTTAATACAATAATGTTTTGCAATAAAAGCATAAATCATTAATCAATCAATACATTTTTTTTTTCCTGAAATAAATAATCTTATATGAATCCTTATGATTTCCTTTTTTTGAAGAAAAAAGGAAATTTAAACTTTATACTAAGATATATTTATATCATCAAAGAATATTTAAGAATGGATCAATTTTTTATATTTACGTTACAAAAATGCAATATATAACGCATCACTCAATAAGTTCATAGGATGACTAATAAAACAACAACTTTTTAAATAAACGGTAGATGGAGAAGCAATTCAATGCAATTTATGCAATTTTTAAGGTAATCAATGAATAAAATACCAAATAAAATACGGAGGCCAAAACTATGCCAGCTGACATTTACGTTTTTGGTCGCTTTGGGTGACTTTCGCCGGTTGCTGTCCGCTCGTCAGAATGTCGATTTGATTCTGAAGTGTATTGATGAATCCATGTTTCATCCATTATCACATATCATATGAAAAAATTATTGCGCTGAAACAGCTCCAAACAGCGCTCCGAATTGTGGACGCGTCGTTTTTGATCGAGTGTGAATAAATGCGGTATCCACTTCGACACAGCTTTATCATGGATGAAATGTTGACGAAAAATGATGGATATACTACCTTATGATATATTGGACCTTTTTATTCTACAAAACAAGTTTTCTTTATTCTCAAAACATGAAATTCAGATTCTTCCATTTTTCCCACTAAAACTACTGTAACCTGTGAAATGAATGTCCGATTGCTATGATATTTTGACATGTATTATTTGTAGATTGGTGCTATCTAAAAAATAATATGGATTTGTAAATATTAGCGCCAACTGTATGTCATCCTACGAACTTATTGAGTGATATATTATAACAATATTATTAAGATGATTGATCCATAGCTATATAAATAATTTAAATTGAATTTCGACTAAAACGATGATGTTGAATACATTGTTTTATATAAATTCGATATTAAGAATTAGTGATGGGTCGCCGATGACTTTTTTGACAAGATTTTTTGGCACGATATAAAAGACCCCGCCCTTATAAATCTCCGTTCCCGGCGGCGAGGGTTGGCCATAAATACATCAGACTACTTGATATATGGGCCGGGGTGGTGTGCACCCCTCTTTCCTACAAGAGTCGAGAGATTTCCAAAATGTGTAATCATTACTTTGGCATATAATCATCCATTGGGGGTGGACACATTGTCGATGTGTAAATGCCAAAAATTAATCTCGACATGGTATAAATCCCCTTTACTTTATTTGCATGTAAATATTTGCATATTTGTGTTAAGATCGTACGGGCTATTATCTTGATTAAAACGATTGCATGCTTTGTTAGCACGTATTTAATTTCGCGCGTTTTTCAGGCTTCATACTCGCAATTTAAAATCAAAATAAAAGGTTTTTTGTTGTACAGAAAAATGCCATAGCGTACATAACACACTTATTTGATATTTTGTAAATAATAGAGTCCAACAAAAATTTAAATTTGCGTTTTTAAGATTTTTTAATCTGAGTATATGCATTTCAAACACGTCATATTAAAACTCTCCAAAAACATTACAGATGAAAGTTTTTGAATTTTATTTATTGGAATATGATTATCGTTATCGTAGTTGTATATTGTCCATTGCATTTAAATCATTATCGATCAAAAACGAGAAATCTCATTCGGAAAATGATAATAAAATGATCGTCTATTTTCACATATAATACATTTTTAAGTAAAATACATATATTTAGACACAGAGATCTATGCATCAATAGTAAAATAGTATCTATAGTAACTCATTTCGATTCGCTTTCGATTTACACTAACAATTAAAAAGATCTTTTTTTTGTGTGGTGGGATTTTTATGGAGCTATTTATTATGAATTGCTCAAACCCGGTCAGATCATTACAGTGATCGTTTATTGCGAACAATTCGAAGGAATGAAACAAGAGCTCACATAAAACGTTTTGGTTAATAACTAAAAAAGGCAAATAGCACAGGAAAAAATAAAGGAGCTTGGATTGGAAATTTTAACTCATCAAGCTTATTAAACAGATTTCGCATCATCCGATTACTACCTTTTTAGATCATTAGAGCATAAGTTAAAACATATTAAAAATTAGTAATCGGAGAAATAAAAATGCACTTAGATAAGTTTTTCAATGAAAAATCAATGAAATTCTTCAAAAAAGGAATTGAAAAATTATCTTAACGATGGCAACAGGAAAATAGAGAATAATGGAATTTTTGTTTGTTGATAGTAATTAAGATTTTTTTTAATACAAAATGTTTTTCACCAATAATTTTTTTTTTTCGATTATTTTCCACTTTTCCTAATATAAACACGAGTTTAAATGTTTGGCGATATAATGTCAATATACCTAAATTATGGAAAATTTAAAGAATTTAATCAGTATTTCTTAAATAAAATATAATAAGGTTCTCCACATGTGGAGTATACGCGTTTGCAGACCGTCTCCGATGGTGATATTTATTGTAGAGCCAATTCCACTGAATGCTTACAAATCGCTACGATTACAGCTTCCATCTACATACTCACCAACTTGGCGTGTTGCTACATAGTGTGTACATCAGTGGCGTATCTCCTATCATTTTTTAAAACGGTCATCTAATACGAATTGCCAGAAATGTCGAATGTCATAAGATTCAATGCGATTTCGCAAGATTTTGTTATGATTGATCGACCGAGCACTCGAAAACAGTACTTTGCAAAGATAACATTTTTGGTATGATTACATTTTTTTAATAAGTCGATTAGTTTCCACGCGGGACCACGATGGACCCACTCGAACTTATATCTGCATAAATATACGCCAATTTCCGCCAAATCAATCCGCCAATAATGCGGAGATTAAACGAAAATTAATAAAAACGATTATACGTCCTATCTGTATCTGATAACAAATACTTACGGCCGCAGACGGAATGAGCAATGAACGATCCCTTTTTTATTGCATTATCGCAAGGATTATAGCATTGAATCAATGTTTAGATAGGATTTCCTATTGATACTTTTGTATTGCGCATCGGGGATACTTCCAATCTCTGTGCATCGATTCGATGCGGAAACCTTCGGCGAAATGTATGATTTTAAAGATACGACTTTAAAAATACATAATATTGGCCAAAACGATGAAAAATATCGCACAAGTGTCGTGGATGTTTAGCGATTGAATTTCGTCATACGCGATAATATATAAATCACACCTATTGATATGAGGATTTTTGTGGCTTAGTCACGAGGTTTGATTTTTCGAATACATATATTATTTTGCTTTGTTCCTCGAGTGCTACAAAATTGGATATTGTCATAATTTCATGACAAAATTTGCGTAATATTTTATTTTTATTCGTGAAAAATCATCCAAATGTAACGCATAGATGTCTATTCAATCAAAGTTGTCATTATAGTCATTAAAAGTATATAAAGTCACCAGATCTAGTGTCAGCAATTTTGCTCTAATATTGCTGTATTATTTTTAATAGTTTGATCATCCAGAAAGTAAGTTTCACAGCATACTTTGCAAATACACTAAACAATTTTTCAACATAATCGCCGTTGAGATCGCGACAATTCTGTAGTTTGGGCACCAGCTTTTGTATGCCAAAGTCATAGATCTCTGCCGCCAATATTTCTCGATCTTCTGATCATTAGAAAAAACGTTTCCCATCCAAAAAATCCTTTATTTTAATGAAAAGTTGATAGTCCGAAGACGTCAAGCCGAGTAAATAGGAAGGATTGATGACAACCCCTTCTGCAGCTCTGAATGGTTCTTCTGGGTTTTTAGGGTATTGCAGCAGCCTTTGCATTAATGATAGTCCCTTTCGTCATCGGTCTTCTTGTCTTTGGTCTTGTCCTTCGATGGTCTTGAACTTTTTGGTGGCTGAGGAAAATAAATGACACCGCTGAAGCGATTATCTTTTGGATTCAAAGATATAATGACACACCTATGTTTCATCCCCCATCACGATAGAGTCCAGAAAAGCTTCTCCCTCCTGTATAAAACACATTGTGTAAACATTCGGGACACCCATGGAGCACACAACTCGCCATAACCAAGTTTTTCCGATACAATATCATTGAGAAGACTTCTAAAAATCCCAGTAAATTCTTTGTGAAGTTCGTTTCACACTTGTTCTTCCATTTTTTGCACAAGTTCATCAGAAATGACTGATAGCCTCCCACTCCTCACCTCACCATGAGTATGGTTGTCGACTCATCACATCACTACATAAACTTCTATGAGCTACCGATAGATATTCGCGGCGATATTGTTCTGTAAAATCAAAAAAATGAAGGTAATGGGAGGGCGCGACGATCTCTACATCGGAAGAATTTACTGTGAATAAAAATGTCTTCACATTTTAATGGATCTTAATGTTTCCACTTTATTTTTAAATAAATTCAACAAAGATCATCGGGGCTACCCGTTGAATGATCTTTTCTACATAATCTATTTCGTGGGATTTATTGATCAGAATGCCTTGTTGTGTGTCTATTTGCATTATCGGTAAATTATGACAACCCTTAATACAAAATCGATTTAATGGCGTGTATATAATATTAACAAAAAATCATTATGTTGTAACAATCCCGAACAAGAAATTCTTAAAAGCCGTTAATGATCCCGCAGGACAGCGTTAAAGGACACGTCCTTTGGATTCTATCTCAGAATAGTTTAAAAACTTAATTGTTGTAGTTGTAACAATTAAAGTCGGTACATTATTTGGTCATGTTTCTCCTTAACGAACCTTAGTTTGACCTCTTCCAAATTGGATTACCTGCAGATCTTCTCCATTTTTTTCCCCCATGAAAGGATACTCTTCAATGAAAATCAACACGCTTAATTAACAGCGCCATTTCAACGCCGGAATATATTTATGATAAATCATAATAATAAAAAAGGGATGATATAATCAGCGCACAGTTCTCGCTAATGAATTGGTTTTTCCCCGTAAATGTGTCTGACTCACTTTAACCGTACGGGCGTCTCTAATTCCCTCTCTGTTTGATCGGAGCTATCGTCACTCGATATGAATATCAATTTGATTTCAACCCCCCGCCGTGACACCCTATCCGCCCACAATCTACCCCTTCCCAACCCCGAGACAAATTGACCAATCACCGGCATATTCGTTAATTCGTTTGTAATCGTTCCGCTTGGATACCGAAAGTCAATAGGCGAATTTGTAAAAAATATCTACATATTTGTTTTTGTACTGCCGTTGTGGTTCGAGTTATGACGATTATTGCCACCTCTGTTCATAAATTTGCTCGCTCGAATTTTTTAAAGCGACGATGCTAAATTCTGATGATGAAGGCTTGTACGGAAGCAGGAGTGCTCCTCAAAGCAAATTTGTTTGTAATTTAGATGACACGTAATCCCTTCCGACTCGATGAGATTCTCCACGAACGACCATTGTAGAAGCAGTGGTGTTTCGTCAACAATATCTGAAGTAGTTCCCAATCACAGTGTTTGGTCATCTGGTCATTATATACAGGTTACCAACCGTCATCATACGATCTTGTATACCGATTTAGTCATCGACGCCAATCAAATTATTTCAACAAAATTTAGACTGTTTGTCGACGGTCGATTCCGTTCTTATTGGAATTGCGGCCATATTATGATGATGTGTTATGATAGCTCTTCTTTTTCTTTTTCGTTCTGGATATGGAGATTCGGAAAAGATGCTGGCTTCACAAGCGAGCGGTTACGGGTTCTTCTTCACACCAGGTATGTGTTCGGAAGCGATTTTTTAATAACATACGACCTACTAACATTGCGAAAATCCCTTAAAAATGATGTGCTTACATTCATTAAAATGCCCAAATTATTAATTGCACTTCCATTGCTCATTTAATGACTATGACATTCAATTATCGGTAGTGTCATAAAAGCGTGCCGTCTTTTTATATCAATTTAATAGTATTGTAATTCCCCTATTGCAGAAATTCTTCAGTTTGTCTTTATTGACGAATTTTGAACAAATTTATTCATCGACATTCATCAATACACAGTCGAATAAGTTGATTCAAATCCTTCAGTTAATCCATGAATGGAAAGACCTGGATTTGTCTGATCACCAAATCTCGTAAAACGTCGTTAATCGGTATTTTAAGACTCCCTTGACTTAAAAATATACTCGATAGATAATTTGACAAATATTTTTTACATATTTGTTCGGTAAAACATCACAAATTATTAGCCTTTTTGTAAAAAAAATGCGAATAAATATCGCATATGAATTTGAATTGTTTCCATTTTGAGGCGTTTTTTTCTGCAAAAATTGTGCACATGCAGAAACCAAAACCAATCAAAATTAATCAAAAAATAATTGTTTCAAATCCCAGGGTAAAAAAAATATTAGAAAATTTGCGCTTCTTATGTTTTTAATGACTTTTCTTAACGTAAATGTAAAAACGGCACGTATTTTTGGCACTATATTTATATAATAGTTAGATTGCATAGATCAAAAAAAAAATGATGCCATTCTAATGCATCCGGCGAGTAAATTTGATGCCTTTTAAAAATATATATTTTTCTGATTTTTCTATTAAAAAAAAGTTCGATATATATATATACCCTACCAAGTGACCGTATGTATGTGTGTGTGTCATGCCATTAGCTGATGGTAATGCCAAGTGGAATGGGATGGGCTTAGCAATTTGCCAAAAACGCTCCTTAACCGCACATTTCAAAAGTCACGAGCGAAAACACCATCCCTTCTATTCCCATCCCCCGTCTTCCACCCTACACCTCTTATAAACGAGTTTGCTTTGTTACAAAGCTACTCTCCCTCTTCTGTCTCCGAAAGCAGACCCAAAACGTTCTTTTTAAAGATATTTTCTCTATTTGCCGAATAGTTAATATCCAGTGTAGCGCCACATCTTCCAGTATGCTGCAGATTTAAAACATTCAGTTCGATCGACGCGTTCAAACACCAATTGTAATAAAAGCCCACAAGAGTATCACATCATCGAATGAAACCAAAAAAAATCGATAATTCAAGCTGATGTATCGGCGTTTTAACGAAGGGTCATCCGAATGTGACATCTAGATGTCATCACGGTATGGGATTTATTCTGTTTGAAATATTGAATTTCATCTGGAGCTTTGGTAATTTTTGCGACTAAATCATGACCTGGGTGAGTCTTTTGTTTTTTCAAGACCACTCACTGTTTCAAATGAAATTTGTTTTTCAATATGCAGTTAA
This sequence comes from Stenopsyche tienmushanensis, assembly GCA_008973525.1. Classification (NCBI taxonomy): domain Eukaryota; kingdom Metazoa; phylum Arthropoda; class Insecta; order Trichoptera; family Stenopsychidae; genus Stenopsyche; species Stenopsyche tienmushanensis. Next base: position 1,007,352 of record WACJ01000523.1, read on the forward strand.
TAAAATCAATGGACATTCGGAGTTTCGTATCAATTTTTTGTTTATGAATTGGCTTTAAATGAATCGTCTGATAAAATCTCAAGCTTGAGGACGACTTTCAGAGCTTTCGAATTTGTGAATTGTGAAGAAGTTCCTAAGACATTTGTAATAGTCTGTACAGGGGTCGTCGGCACAATACACCGAAGTGTGCACATTGTCAGCATCACACCCCATCTCCCTCGCCGTCTCTATATACTTTTGTGTAGTTACTTATAACAGGATTCCCAGATAGAAGGCAATTAACTAATTCGATTTGTGATCTCCCCTCCGGTTACTCCCATCCTGGCCCAATCCTCCCCTTCCTGTGACGCCGACGTTATACGTGTACTTGTTCGCATCATTCGCCGAAATGAGACCATTTTTATATACGTCCATATTTCTTTTTAGCATGCGACAATCGAAATTCCAGCCGATCCAAAGACTATGATAAATAAAATAGCAAAAAAATTAGATGACAAATATTTGCATAAAATTTTTAAAAATGGCGATTTTATCATCGGCCATTTTATTTCGCATTATGCAAAATATCTAAACGCAGTAAAAATTTGTTTTTTTATTTATTTCAATTGATAGTCCAATTCCATATCAGATTTAAACAGGTTTCTCAGAAATTTATGGCGGGAAATTCAAGTATTTCGGCGTGTTCATCCTACACACTCTAATAATTATGATCTTCCTCTTTGTGTTTGCTTGTCTTCTATGCGAAATAAATGTCGTTTAATTCTCTGGTGTGCCCGTTATATGTGTAGGTATAGAAAAGCGCCACGGAAATTGTCACTAATTACATCATAACGACGCCATTTTGTAAATTTTCCCGCCGTCCCCGCCTCCGTATACGTCACACCCACGCTTTCCGTTGTAATCGGCTTGTTCTTCGTTTTTTTTTACGTTTTTTGCCGTACCGTGTCTGAAAACAGTGTCGCTCAGTGCAAAATGGAAAAATTCGCATTAAAATATAGATAAAAACAAATTTATTCGGCGGCCATCTTACCTGTAAATCCCACCAAATCGCTCAAGGATTTGATCTAAATTCGAATCTAATCTCTCTATAACTTTTAACTGTAAAATTAAGATACACAACTATTTTGTACAGCTTTGAATACATATTTTCTTGTATAAAAAAAGCAATAAACATACAAAAGTAAAAAAACCTTTTACTGCTACGGTAAGCAAGATGCACTATAGGGTTAAACACTGATGCACAAAAATTACTCGTATACAAAAATTTTGAAATCATCAATGAGCCAATAGCGATTAATACGGGGAATCCTAGCAATATTTTTTTTTGGTCCCGCGTGTTTGTCAGCCATTTTGTTCAGTCAAAGTAAATTCTTCCGATGGAGAGGTCGTCGATGTTTATGGCAGTGATGTGATGAGTCGACAACATTTCACGAAATGAGTTAAGATCTTTAGAGAAGGCCGTACTGATACTCGCGACGAGGCAAGGAGTCAGAGACCATCAGTCATTTCTTTCAATGTGGCAGGCCCACAAAGATATCAACAAAATTCTGGGCAATCCAATTCAAAGTCTAGAAGGCGCTGATATAAGACCCAAACATTTAGAAAAACAATAGGATTCAATATAAAAATGTTTATGAAATTAATTTATTTATAAGCAAACTCTTCTTCTTTTTATAAACTTTTGGAATTTTTTTAAACATATTTTCATAGAGTTTTTTACAAAAATTGTAAAGCAATGGGATTCTTACTCCTATAATAAATTCTTATGATAAACATTTAATTGCAGAATAATTTGTGGAAATCGTGGAAAACGTTTTTGGAACAAATTTACAAATATTTCTAATCAATCATCTCGAACTAGGTTTATGCAGTCTCTTGGTTGTGTAAAATTAATTCTTTTAATTTTTTGGGAAATTAATTTGAAAATGAACTTCTTCTACATTTTAAGTTAATATTAAGCAATGTCTAAATTTGTTTAGTATAGATATATAATAGTTATTGGATATTGGAGTAAAAGTTGCAATCATTTTTTCTATGCTGCCAAAATCGAATCCATAATAACTAATTCACCCTTCGCGTTTAATTAACTTTTCAAGCTCAATTTTCTAATTGAAAAGAGCCCCTAATAAAACAAATGGGATGTCTAAAAGATCATCACGTAGGTTATATCAACATTCATGCGTTTTATAAAAATCAATAAAGACTTTATTTTAGGGGGACCAAATAGTGCAAAAATGTGCAAATTTATTTAAAAAAATATATACAATATTATAAAATATAATTGCATTATTTGCTCGTTGCAGTGAATGCGTACGTTACCCATGCTACCCCATAACACCCATCCTATTCGTTTTTTCGATGAGTTTTAAATTTTTTTGTATCCATGGGGATCCCAGTTTTCGATTATTTGCCGTGGATTTAACTCGATTAGGAATTTTAGTTCAACATTTTCAAAATTCGAAGGTTTACATTTATCACTTTAAATGAATACTCTTTGATCCTCCTAATATTTAAGCTAGTATTCTTGAACGTCATTACAAAAAAAAAATGTTGAGGTATAAATTCGCGTAAGGTTAATTTGCAAACCATATTGTTTCAAACGTTACAAAGAAAGAACACGTCGATACAAAGATAAGATATAAATAAGTGGCTAAATTTAAGTATACAGTCGAATGCATCGAAATGTCTCCCTTATCGGCCATAATTAATACTTGTTATTTGTTTAGGCAATCTTGATATAATATTTTAAAGTTGACAAGTCGACGATAGACAGCTTTGTATTGCTGTTTGAAAATGAAAAAAAAAATCACCAAATCTGATGGAGATAATCGCCCGAAATCATACAATTAGCTCGATAATCGCGTCGAATATCGACAATTGATGAATGTTCATTAACGTATTGACGCATTTCCTTGATTCATTAACTGATCGCGATAATTCATTATAAGGGCCCAAATTTGTATTGCGATAATTTATTCACGGGCTCAATAAAAACACGTCGGAAAATCACTTCGGCTGCGAAAAACGCGCCGCGCCAAATCGTGCATAATTCGGAAGGGATGCATTTTTCCGAACGATGATAATCATGATAATAAATCTAATCTACGGATGATCTATACACGCCCCCCGTAAATTTGGACAATGTGCGTACACAATCCATCATATATAATTGATCGATATCGTTCGGCTGAATATTCTGATCCTCTTTTTAAAAGGTGCTTAGATTTTGGAGCAATATATTCCAAGATAACAGCGGTTAATTGACGTCATTAAGTTAATTGAAAAATTTTCCATCAAAACAATTTAATAGATCGGATCACAATTAAGTACTGAAGGATGCTTGGCTTAATCCAAAAATAGGATATATTAATTGATTATTGTTTTCTTTTTAATTTTATATACAAAAAAATCGAAAGATTCTTGTATTTAATTGAAGTTTACAGGATACTTCGCAAATATATTAAACTATTTTTCAACATAATCACCGTTGAGGGACTGTTTTTTTATGCCAGTGTCATAGACCTGCACTGCCAATTGTATTTTGGATTCTGGGGTGTAGTGACACACCCACGTCTTATCTTCTGCCACGATAGAATCCAGAAAAGCTTATCCTTCTTGTGTAAAACACATTATGTGAGCATTCTGGGCACCCATCTTACACACAACTTCTTCTAAGCAGGTTTTTCAGATACAATACTATCGAGAAGATTTCTAAAAATACCAGGATATTCTTCGTAAAGGTCGTTTCACACTTGTTCTTCCATTTTTTGCACAAGTTCCTCAGAAGTCGCTGGTCATGAAATGCGACCTTCTCTGAACAACCTAACCCACTTCGTAACATGTTATCGATTCATCATATCACTATCATAAACTTCGATGACCTCTCCATCGGAAACATTTACTGTGGCTGAACAAAATGGCCGACAAACACGCGAGACCAATCAAACTGACCGTTAGGATAACTATACACGCCAGATGCATCAAATTCGAAACAAAAAGAATCTCCCTGCCTCAGAAGCCCTTGTAATATTACTTTCTAGATAAGCGGTTCCCAATCATATGTAGTCAGCGGATACCCTTTTAAACAAATTTTTTTCACAGATACCCTCTTAAAAATTGACTTAACTTAATTTTTCAAGCAAATAAACATTTCTTACTCAAAAATATATTTTTGTAATAAAATATTTTATACAGTTTGAACCCCAGTTTAAAAACCGCTGAACAAAATGAATGAATAATTTATAGAGTCAGCGGTTTTTTAATTGGGGTCCGCAAAATCATTGCCAAGGGTCCGCAAAATTATAAAAAGCGTTTATCTATACTTGAACAAGATATTTTCATGGAATTATTTATAGAAAACATTATATAAAATCTATTTTGACCGAGAAAACTTTGTTTGTTTGAATAATTAAGTCTCAAGAACGACATAAAATGTTGGGAAGGGGTCCGCGAAAAAAATTTACTCAAGAAGGGGTCCGCAAACTACAAATATTTTTATTACTTATTCTCGGTGATGTTCAATAGCTTCGATACCCTGTTTATAGTGAGAACCGTTAAACCCCTCAAAATAGCCATTAACCGCTGACTCCACCTCTATATTGTTGGCAAATCTTTTATCATCGAGCCATTTTTATCAAGTTTGGAAATAGAAAAATAATGCAAAGGGACTAAATCTGGCGTTGCTTTTTTTAAAGCCGAATCTTCTCTTTCAGTCCATTGTTTTGACTCTTCTTTGTCTCAGGTGTGAAATAATGGATCCATGTTTCATCCATGGATACATGCTACGAAACATCACAAAAACACTCGATTGTAACATCCCCACGGCGCTGTTTTAGTTCTATTGTGAGCAAAAGCGGGACTCATCTTGCGCACAGCTTTCTTATGTCCAAATTTTCGATTAATATTCGATGTACAGCACTTTTTAAAATGCCTGTTATGTCTGCTAGATCGTGCATTTTCAGTCGATGGTCATCCATTTTTAAACTCTGTCACCCAATATTTTACTGTTGTAAACGAAAGAGCAGTCTTCTCAAGTCAGTACTTCTGCGACTACGCTCGTATCATAAGATGCATTTCTTGTAAGATTATTTAAATTAGCATTTGGGTATTAATTTATAAGATCTTTGATAACTAAATCTGCTTAAATTTAAACCATATTCTTCGTGTGATATAAAAACACCATCGAAGAATTTCATAATTTAAATTAAACTTTTTCCAGCATTCCATATAGCGTCGGTATACTCGCAGCACTGCAGATTTGTAGCCAATTTTTGGCAATTTCGCAGTGTTTGTAGACTGTCAGACATTTAACGAATTTATAAGCACGCGCATATAATCGTCTGTGTGTCCTGAAACTCATCGGGTGTTTCAGGACAAACGACGCGTGTAAAGTTAACCGGCTCATCGCAAACTGTTGATGATGTCCAATTAGTGAGGTGAGTCGACTCACGGTTTGCAGAATCGTTGCATTTATACCAAATCCATATTTTGTCCATAGTGCATCCAGACCAAATTGGCAAATTCAATTTATGAATACCGGAGATGAAACCTTGTTTCAAAAAAAGAGTGATGAAAATATGTCTTCGTGGATTTGCATTTGAACGCAGGACCGCCCGTGAAAGAACGACGCCCCAGTTTCCTGTCCAAATTCTACTAGACTTTAAATCAGGATTGAAACGTATCCCGAGTGTGTACACGTATGAATGATAAAGATGACAAATGCGATGCTGTGTGTCCATCCCGAGGGCTATTTCAACAATACGATTTTTTGCTTGAAGGGCTTAAGCCTCCATCCTTGCTTTCCCTCGTAAGCACTTGAGCAATCAATCCACAATACAGGAGACCTTCTGGCATAAATATACCTTAATCTGACACATTTCATCATGGGCTTAGACCCTTACCACTCATCTTGCTGACCGAAGAATCACAACTTATTTAATACATTTATGAAAATCTTAACAGCCGAATCATTCTGATGTCTTCCAGGATTTCTTTTTGAATTAATAAAGCAATCCCAAGATCATACGCTTCAAAACATATTTTATGTTCGTTCAAATATCCAACGCGGCTTTGCTTGGAGACACGTATACGGGCGATCCAATTTCGATGAATATGTCGCATAAATCTGACCGAATTTGCGATTTAAGATAAGCCCAAACAAATAAGTCTAAATATGAAGAAGTCCATGCCTTCAATTAATTATATTATACTAGTTTAGGCTACAAAAAGTGGCTTATTGTGTATAAGCCACTGCTAAAGTGGATACGAAATGATTAAATATGACTTTTTTGGCGAAATTTTTCTCCAATGGAGTACTGATTTTAAAAATTAAATTTTGATAATTTGCATACGTTGTACAAAATTATAATCTTCTATAATAATTTGCCATATATTATTAAATAATTTACAATGAATTTAATTAATTTTGCTTTGATAATATGGTCGCTATAATTTAATAAATATTGAGCGACTTTGTTGAAATGTACAAGCATTTAGAAATATTTTACAATATAATGGTATGAGTTTGTATATTATATTATATTTGTAATTTCAGGGGCATCTCATGCATTACTTGGAAAAACAAGAAGACCTAGGACCGCATTTACCTCCCAGCAATTGCTGGAATTAGAAAAACAATTTAGACTTAACAAATACTTATCGAGACCAAAAAGATTCGAAGTTGCTACAGGATTAATGCTGACTGAGACGCAGGTATTTAAATATATATTTGTTTTGGATCCATTCAAATCTATTTAAATAGGTGAGTTTTTCACATTTTGGAAATTTGTTACAGGTGAAAATCTGGTTCCAAAATCGACGTATGAAGTGGAAGAGATCGAAAAAAGCCCAACAAGAAGCAAAAGTCAAAGATGGCCAACATGGCAGTCAGTCAAATAGCATAGAAGCAGACAAGACAGCAAAACATACAAAAAGTGAACAACAAACCCCAGCAAAAACCCTAAATGTACCAAACACCAATGTACCCAATTCCAATGTCTTAATCCCCACATTGCCTGCACTCATCGATAGGGATAGAGCAATCGCTTTAGAAAGAGATAGAAACGCTTCATTAGAAAGAGAAAGAGCCATTGCATTAGATCGAGATTTAGAAAATAGATCCATTGAGAGTAGAGATAGACCAGTTTCTCTAGATCGGGATAGATCGGTGACCGCTGGTAGTTTTAGCAATTCAATGGAGGGCAGTACGAGACGAGGTCTCGTAAATCTGACCATCCAGGAAAGCGTCAGAGGAAACGGAAACGCCTCCATAGATATGTTTAGACCCTACGTAGTTTGAAATTGCATAAGGGTTCAATTTAGAATAGGTTGCTAATCGATTGTAGAATTCTTAACATGTATCCAACATTCACATAGGGTTCAATGTGCAGCTCGACGAAGCAATTAATCGAGCTTTCTCCAAATTTAAAATCATCCCCCGCCACAGCCCGAATCGGAGGGAGGAATCAAAAACAAATCGCCGTTGTATAATTTAAAAAAAACGTGTGTCAATTTTATCGGCGATCAGAATCATTAAATTTCAGACCTCTCAACATATATGCATGGCCTTAAATCAATTAAACCGACATTTAGAAAAATCAATATTTAAACAACAAAATCGACAAGCTCAGAATCTCCAAGTCGCCGTACCATTATCTCTAAATATTTATAAACGAAATTATTGATTAAAGATTTATACGATAAACCGCATGTACAATGAATACATAGAGGATGTGTAAATAAAAATATGCAATATTCTTATGCAATAATTTTGTTGATTTGTGATGTTTTTCTAGTCATTATACTTTAAAAAAAAGACGCTCAGGTCCTATTTATCGTCGTTTAATCGAAAAAAATTCAAATCGAACGTAGACATCAAAGCTCGGCGTGTTGATTAACTCTTTGCAGTCCGTGTCCACGTTTATGATCGTAAAGCTTGAAAAAATGTAGCACTAACTCGATATAAATTTAAACTTCTTTCTAGGGATGATAGTACATATATGTGTTAATATTTTAATCGTTCGAGGGTCATCCAGAAAATAAGATTACAACATTTATGTGGAATCAATAAATATATTAATGTATATTTCAACCTAATCATCGTCGAAGTCAAGACATTTCTGTAATCGGGGCATCAGCTTTTGAGACCCGTTCATGAATGCAGACCATGTTCTGTGGACATATTTAGGCATGACGTCCAATTGCGAGGCGCTCTTTCGATGTGTCAGTGGTCCGAAACCCGGACCGGTTGGACACAAAAACCAAAATCCTTAGCTAGCTTCTTCCTGTGCTCACAGCTCAGAGCCGCCAGCTCTTTTTGGATTTTAGGGTGTAGTAATACATCCATATCTCATCCTACATCACGATAAAATCCAGAAAAGTTCCTCCTTCGTGTGCAAAACGATCCAAAAATTCACGTGTGTGTATTCTGGGCACCCACCTTGCACATAGATTCTTGTAACCAAGTTTTTTCGATACAATAACATCAAGGAGACTTCGAGAAATGTCAGGAAATTCTTCATGAAGGCCGTCAATCATCATAAGACGGTCATTTCGCACATGTTCTTTATTTTTCTACACAAGTTTGTCAGAAATGACTGATGGTCTCCGACTCCTTGCCTTGCCGTACGAATATCAGTATGACCTTCTCTGAACAACTCTTCTGTTTGTTTGAAAGATTATGTCTCAAGAACGACGTAAAATGTCTAGGGTTCGCGAAAAAAATTTCAATATTCTAGATCAGCGCTTCTTGAACTTATGTAGTCCGCGGACCCCCTCTTGAGAAAAATTTCTTTCACGGATCCCCTTTTGAACAATTTTTTTTTCGCGGACCCTCTCTTTAACAAACTTTTTTTTGGGAGACCCCATTCCAACCCTTGTGGACTTACTTTTTCAAACAAATAAATATTTCTTGGTCAACATAGATCTTTTTACAATGTTTTCTGTAAATAATTCGACGTAAATATCTTTTTCAAGTATAGATAAATGCTTTGTTTATATTCTCGCGGACCCCCAGTAATGTCTTCGCGGACCCCAGTTTAAGGACCGCTATTCTAGATGACTCTTGTACAATCCAAATTTTTGCATTTTATCACGCTGGTACATTGAAAACCACACTTATGTTTAATTTTTTTTTCAATCTATTAGCCGGCTTAAGATTTATATCAATTTTACGAAAGAAGTAGAATTTCATGAATTTCTTGCGAAATCGCCTGAACTTGGACAAAGTTTAGGAACAACCGGACTGTAAAGTGTTAAAAACCGAATGCCTTTTTGAGGGTGCGTTTGCATGTTTCAATTAATGCCGCCAGATGGCTTCGTCGATACGAATTTTAACAAAAACAATTCGAAAAATGGATCTCTATATATCGTTTCCAAAATGATGGGAGCACTTGGGTGGGTCGCTAAATTTTTCAAAGGCTTATTAGAACACTTCGACTGATTAAAAAATCTCAATTTCGCCATTGACGAGTGCTGGATCAATTTGGAAACGACGAAAATAATCTTAATTGTACATAAATATGAAAATGTATGTGTGTGTTTTGTAAAGAAGCTTATTTTATATGAACGCCTCAATTTGTTTAGTAAGTTCTTATTTGTAAATAAATAAATAATAACGAGAATATCAAAGATGTATATATACGTGATAAGATATATTATTAAAAAAAAAAACATAGTTATATTATGCGTAGGTTTATGAACTTGAGAAAGATCGAGAGATATCGAGAGCATAATAAAAAATAATACAGTGAATCTCATCTTTTTATTCTTACTGTCGTCAAGCATACAGTCGGTGCAATAGGATGATCAAATTAAACACTTTTGCACTGACTGTACGACGACTGAAAGATAATACCCCATTCCTCCCAAATAATTATTAAATCTAATGATATAAATAATTTGAAAATATATCAATAAAATGCTAACTTGCGAAAATGAATAGGATGGGTGTTACGGAATAGGATGAGTATCACAAGTCTTGACTTGAAAACAAAAATACCTTTTTTTAATAACATTATAACTGATGATGAAAAAAATATCAATTCCAACGCATAAGCCCGGATTGACTACAAAAATGATTATTTTGTGTATATGGTGGGATAAGCGGGGAATAATTCATTATTAATTAATGAAATCGGGATAAACTATAACGACATAAGTTTGTTGTCAACATTTAGAAGTTTTACATCAAAAATTTAAAGAGAAACGTCCTTATTTATTCAACAGAAAGAAGACGATATTGCTTCATGATAAAGCGCGTCCTCATAAAGCAAAATTGACACTGGGTAAAGAAATACGAGAATTAAACTGGGAAGCGTTACCAGATCCTACTTATTCAACAGACCCTAACATCTTTTCAGGTCCATCGAACACAATCTGGGAGACAAACGATTCAAAAATGCAGCTAAAGTAGAAATGTATTTAAAATCGTTTTTTGCTTATAAGCTGGTCTTTTTTTACACAAAAGGGATCCAAGGACTGCCAAATCAATGGAAAATGTGTTTAATTAGATTTTATAATATTGTGTATAAAAATTGTTTTTAATAAATTTAACCTTTTTTTTACTAAATACGCGAATACTTTTTGATCCCCCTAATATTAAAAACATATGTTGATTTCTCTATTACATATTATTAAAATGGGATATTGTCAATGAAATAAAAAATATTAAATTGATAATGAAGTCGCTCATGTACAGCCCTGCCGATTCTATTAACCTATTGACTCCCAAATTTAAGAAGCATGATTATAAAAATATATTGTTATTGATTTTTAGTACCCTGTAAATTGCAGCTCAATTGTAAATTAATCATCTCGATGTTTACTTTTTTAGATTCAGGAAATCAAGCTAAGCTTAGATCGATCGGAAATATTGATACTTCTGTGCCAGTTCTGTTCAATCATGTACCCAAAAAGAAATCTTCCGATATATATATTAAAATGCCCATAAACACTTGCTCTACAATGAAAAACATGATGTTTGACTTTAACTCTAAATATAATTGGAAATTCCAAAATTATAAAAAGGAAGAAAAAAATCACCTTGAAAATTTTTTTAAAATATAATTAAATAAATATTTTATGCAAACTTTAAAGCATATGAAAGAGCACCATTTAAACATTATTTAATAGAAAATTCATTTGAAGATTTTGAAAATTCAGTAATTGGAACTTGGTTTTTGGAGACTTTTTAGAAAAAAGTATCTGCTGATCAGGATCATGATAACTATATCTGAAAACAAAAAACTAAATATTTTCTGTTAATAGATGAGTTTAGCCCATTGTTCAATCACTAGTAAATCTTATCTAGAAGAAGTATGCAAAATTTCAATAGGATCAGTGTACAGTCAACCCTTCTATAGCATCGAGATAGGGACCACGCTATAGAAACAAAACTCTATAGAAAGTTAATTAACAAGGGCAAGTGACTAACATGCGCAAAAGGACATTGGCCTTACGTATGACATGCGCTACTTACACGAAAGACGCCGCAAACGAAGTGAACGCTATAGGAGGGTTGACTGTTTGTTGACAATTTTGAGAAATCGACTTCAAAAAAAAAATGGAAGATTTTTTAAAACTTGAATCGTCGATTGCAGACTCATAAAGCGATGATCCTGCTGCAGCTACTATGACCAGGGCATCCTTTTTCTGCTCTTGCCTGAGATGAATTCTTGCTTCTCGAGTCCCAGCCTCAGTTTTTTTTCTCGGCTTTGAATATGCGACGTCTGAAAATATTTCAAATAAATAAAGCATTATGAAGCACTGCGCGCCACATGTGCGTGCTTACTCTCTCTGGATCACCCGAACACGCACTCAACATGTGTGTGCATCCTCATCAAAGGGTTAAGGCGATATGCAAATTTATGAACTGAACGACCTCTTTCATAACTATATATAAATCTTCTGAAAACCATGATTAATATGTGAAAATCCTTTTTTTCCTTATTTCACTCCTTTTACAAACAGCAGACATTATCATCTTTTTATAATTGCTCGTTACAAACATACTATTTACTGTTAAATACTATTTATTTTTTTGATAGGCGATGATGATGCTCTGGAAGTACCGGTGATTTAAGCTTGAGTCGCCGTCAATGGGTTAAGAAAAGCTATATACATGAATGTATGTTTTTATTTGATAAATACCAGGGCGAACCATTATATTTTCATTTCGATCTTCATTCCGGTTCCAAATATTTACAACGGTTTGGATACTTGGTCGGAAATTTAATTGAAACGTAATAAAAGAGATTTAGACGTGTAGGGTGCCTTTACAACACGACCTTGCCATCGATGTACGAGTGTATGATGAGACGCAAGACACCCGTCTCTGTCTCCGATTCACTAATATCCGCACTCATTGTGCGAGTATGTTCTTTCTGAATCGATCGAATCCAATCGCAGCTTATGCGGGATTCCCCATCAACGTGTATCTATCTAATTTTTATTCGTATTGACATTTTAAATTCTTACACCATTTATCCTAATAATGGAAGGTCATCCTGTTAATAAATTTTGATTGATTATCTGTTAATGATAGACTGATCAGATTTCCATTTTCTATTCTAATATACAGCTTTTAACAGATCTTCGAACTGGTTTTCAATCTGGTTCAGTTCCAAACACTTAAATCGGTTCGGTTACAGTTTTCGTTCCAAGAAAATAATGATTCAGGTGATTCATTTTTGAATTTCTTAAATTTTTTTGTTTGTATTAAAAGCTTATTCTCTGTTTTTCTATATCAATGATTATGACTTTTTTGGTATTTAGCATGCAGTTTCCAATTGCGCGTGAGACGCATCAACCGCGCAAAAAGATCATGCACGTTATTTTAAGCATCACCATTCATAATATGATAGACACGCCCTGAAATTAAAAAAAAGATAACTTTCTTCACCTCGAGTGGCCATTAGAGTCTGAAAAGAGATTTGAATGGTGTTCGAAGTGGTGTTAAGCCGAGGTTTGGGTATGGTTCGAGTAGGTTTTTGATGAAGTGGGCCAACCGCCATTTTGTGACGGTCTCGTGCATATGTACCGGATGCGGGAAGACAAAGGTTTTTAGTATTCAGCAACGAGACGAAGTAAGGCTGGCAACGATCAGGCTCCGTTTAACGGTATCCGTTAGCTCGTTAGCTAACGCGCCGTTACCGTATACCATATACAGCATGCTCCAAATCCTCCTTAAATATTAACGTTAATACTTGGAAATTTGCATCCAATTACTCTTATTGATTTCAATGCAAGACTCTTAATAGAATATTTAAGGACTAAGACAATACAAATACTGTTCCATTTATTTTATAGATATCATACAGACATTAACGAGTCTTCTTATTGAAATCAGCAAATATCTACCATTGGATGTCCATTGCTTCATGCTTGAATTTTATCTTACAAATAGACCACAATTCAGCACCACATCGATCACCAATATTGACATTTTTTAGTATAACAATCGATGTTTTTTTTATTTTAAGATGGTCAAATTGAAACATGAAGCTGAGAGCTATAAAATTACCTATGTTATAAGAAGTTGAACATCTTTCCAAGCATCTGACTGAAGAACTGATTGAATAAACCTTGAAGACATGACTAAACCTTTATATAACTGTATATCAGGACGACCTTGACATAAAAAGCCTTTTTAAGATTAAAAGCCTTTAAATGACACATTGTCAAGAATATTTTTCGACTAATCGAGTCAGATCCACGGCAAATAATTGAGGAGTTGTCACAAAGACTGAGATCCCCATAGATCACTGTACAAATTTAAATTTAAAAAAAAAGAATAGGATGGGTGTTATAGGATAGGATGGGTAACGCACACCTTCACTGAATGTAACGAACAAATAATGCAATTACATTTTATAATGTTGAATATATATTTGACTTTTATTACCAAATACGTAAAGTTAATTAAACGCGAAGGGTAAATTAATTATCATGGAATCGGGGATGGAACAATGCACTAAAATTCTTAATCGAGTCAAATCCAGGGCAAATAATCGAAGACTTATCGCAAAGCCTGAGATCCCCATGGAGCACTGTGAAAATACATTTAAAGCTCAACGACAGAACGAATAGGATAAGTGTCTTAGGGTAGGATGGGTGTTAAAGGGGAAGAATGGGTGTTATAGGGTAGGATGGATACCGCATGCCTTACACAACAAAAACGAGCGACGAAATACGTGCTGCATTCATTCTCCTTTTTAATAACACAACAAAATAGTCCTTTTGGAGATACGTCTGTAGGTATGATCTTTTATTTAGAATCCAACCTTGAGACTAGTTCTGATGATGTAATATTTAGTATTTGCCTATTTACAAGCAGCAAAAGCTGAAATAAAAAATTGTTCATCTCAACTCGACAATAAGAATTTCATTATCTTTGTTGTATATTCAGTCAATCTTTCTATAACGTCGAAGTAGGGACCACGCTATAGAAAGTTAGGCACCGATACAAAACGTGACTAACACGCGCGAGGAATCATTGATATTAAGTATTTCATCCGTTGCTTACATAAATGTCGCCGCAAATGAAGTGGAGGCTATAGGAGGGTCGACTATATTTCTTAAATTTTATTGATTATTTTTCTTATTTAAGTGATATACAAAATATGTTTCAAGCGTAATAATTAATTGGTATTGATAAAAAGCAGTGTTTGGGCCCTTTGTTGTTCCAAATCATATTTTTGTGACATTCAATATTATATTTCATTTTTGTCAACACTCCTCATTTTGCCACAACTTAAATTGCCGACGTAAACCCAACACAGCATAATGAACCACCACTGAGCGTTCCAATTTAAAGAGTGCACGCGAGTTGGTCCGGACGAATAAAAAAGTTCCTCCGGTAAGATGTGGTTAAATCCAATGGTTTTGGATACAAAAGAGAAAAATGCAACATCCTGTGTAATACAGGGTGTCCGCGTGAGCAAGCAATTTCTCCCAAGTCGTTCGGGTTACTTTATATACCAGAGCGCACACATTCAACCATCCTGTACAATCTATCCAAGAAAATCTATTCTGTTATCACTACTCCTATTTGCAGCAACTCGTTTGTTCTTACATTTTTACAAAAAGGATAATCGTCGAGTATTTGAGTAAAAATACAGCGAAAACTGAAGCATCAATGCCATCGTTAATCTTTCCTTTACCATGATGTATTTACTACAACTCGTTTCCAATAATGGGAATATCGATATGAGATATAATAGATACGAGGTTAAGAATTTCATAAGGTGTACCAAATACATATCATGGTTGCGCATAGGTGTTTTTTGGTACGTTAAAAGGTTAATATGTATTAGAAATACATCAGAATTTTATTACATTTCAAATATTTTTATCCTTATAAAATTTATTGATTCCGTGTATAACGCAGTGTGCAATGCACCTATTTCTATGTAAAAAATATATATTTGATTTTTTTCCTTGGATATCCGTTAATTTTAAAATGCTAGTATACACACAAATTAGTCTGATTAGGAATAAAAAGTTTTTTGTTTTTTATTTTTTTGCAAGAAATTTATGAAGTGGATTGTAAGGTGTAAGGGTACGATCGGTAGTGTTGTCGGTGAGGGCATTGTTGGTAGCGTCTGAACTTCCAATTAGCAATCAGGAAAACGCGCCCCGGGCTCAGGCCCCTCACACCATTACCACTGCCACCTTCACCACCGCGGGCAACAAATGGGCCAAATTAGTGAAAGCAACCACATTTAACTGTCGCCAGAAACAAAACAAAAATCACGAAACCACAAAATTTCATAGCTATGTGCGAAAAACGTTTTTGAACATCTTGCCCTTCCGAAAAAAAATTATGCTTAATAAACACCCGTACATCGAAAACGGTTCATTATAGGAAACTAAACATATTTAATATCACGTCGTTCATGACTAGAGTTTCTGATTTTTCGATGATTTTCATTTCTCGATAAATGGGAATTCTCGATTTCGTTTCTCAAATTTCTCGAGAAATTTTAGTGAGTTAATTTTAAATTGAGTAACACACAAATTCAATTATCTCTCGGAACCACGCAACGTGACAGAAGCTTGTATATAAATGAACCTTAACACTGTTGATATTATTGGGCTCCATAATAGCGTTTCAAACAGAATCACTTTTTGTACCAGACTGAGTTTTGTATATATAACTGATTCGTGTGGTTTCTATTATTTATTATGATTCTCTTCTATCTGTCTACGATTCACTAATCTCCGCGTGTGCGAAAATACTCTTTCTGTATCACTCGAGTCCGAACGCACATACGCGTGATTACTCATCAAGGGTTTAAGATCTTTCGATTTTCAGAGGAAGGAACCTTTGAAACGGCAGATATTTTGCCAAGAACCCATTCATATGTAATACTTAAAAAATGGATGCAATTGTATTTGTATCAAAAATATTTGAACAAATTTAATTTTATACAATAAAAATTTATTTCAAAAATGACTTAAATCTGCAAATATATTAAACATTATTTTTAAAGCATGAATAATTAATTTTAAGAACTAAAAAGATAAATAGTTGATCCTATTGAAGTAATCAATATCACAAATATTAGGGTATATCACATGAACGTTCGTATTTTGTAAATGAGCATTAAAACGCCATAACTTTTACAAAACATAATAAATTCAATTAAAATAATTGACATTAGCTTCAATAGTCTTTTACCAACGAGAAACTAAATTTACCTATTGTATTTTTATAAAAGTCCGTACTTAACCAATAAATTCATAAAACCCTTGAATTAATTCGTCCCGATTTCGTAACCTTTTCTTCATTAAAAATACTATCAGTGGATGATTAATAAACTAGATAAGATAAAAACGCGTGTTTTAAAGTGTGGATTACCTTTCACTATGGCTTCTTAACTGTTTAAACCTTAATCAATTTCAAATAGTCGAATTTGTAAAATATTGCACAGAACTTTTTTCAATCATATCTTTCCGACTCTTCATGTGTATGCCCTAATCAAAAATCTAAACATTTTTTTGATATGTTTGTCTAATTTAGTATGCTTTAGGTCTTGACTCATAGCTTAAAAACGCGTGACTCTTATTCTAAATAACTCTATCCAAGAAGGTTGATGTAAGTCGATTCGACTAACATAGTTAAATATCATAGACCCAGAAATTATTTTGAAATATTCTTTAGACGCAATAGGGTAAATTGTCTTGAACGTCACGAAAAGTGAAACTCCACGAGACTGTTGGTCTAAAAGAGATGGAGAATCATTTCTACTCTCTCCATCTCCATCGCATACATCATGTGTGAGCATTCTGGGCACTCATATCGCACACAAATTCTTTTTACTAAGTTCTTCCGACAAAATATCATCGAGAAAACTTCGATAAATATCAGGAAATTATTAGTGAAGGTCATAAAGCATCTCACGGTGGTCATTTCACACTTGTTATTCATTTTTTTTGCACAAGTTCTTCAGAAATGACTAATGGTCTCTCACACTCCTTGTCTCGTCGTGAGCATCAATATGGTCTTCTCTGAATAATCTAACCCACTTCGTGACATGTTGTCGACTCATCACATCACTACCATAAACTTTCAAGATCTTCCTTTGGATATTCGCAGTGGTATTGTTCTGCAAAGTTATAAAACGGATGACCGCGCGGATCTTGCATAGACGGGAGGTGGCGGGAACGCGCGACGATTTTTCCATGGGAAGAATTTACTGTGACTGAACAAAATGGTTGACAAACACGCGGGACCAAACAAACTGACCGTTTCGAGGTGACGTTTCTAAATTCAATATATTTTGCAATAATTCAGCAATTTTGGAATGAAATGCACATCTCTACCTTTTTTGCTGTCATAAATGACAAATCCTTGACTCCGGCAAATAGCTATGGAAACTCTCAAGGATGGCCCTCAAAAGTTTTTTACGAATTATTTTTTATGTGGTCGATTTATGATTCGGCCCTGTCCGTACGGGGTAAAAGACGCCATAAGTTGTTTGCACAACTAACATCAATCATAGATACCTTGTAGCGGCTACTTACGGGTGAGCGAGCGAGACAATAGATCAATTTTCACGAGCAGTTTCCTAGCAGAGCCGCTCGTCGCGTCCCTCTCGCACGCTCATACACACTCATACACGCCCCCAAGATGAGACTCCAGCTCACACCTACCCACTCCCACTTATATTTAAACGATTTTATTGTTCAATAAACTCAAACAATAAGCCACCCCGCAGATACACCCTCAATTATTTATTTATTAACGAAATAACATCAAACAATGCTGAGCGGGTTCCATTCTCAATTATCCGACCATCAAAAAAATGGATCATAGAATCGTCGGAAAAAGATCGTCCATTATAGAACATAGGTCAGAGAATTTTCAACTTGCAAGTACAAATCGATTTTGCAGCGCGCACACATAAAAAAATAATTTGCTGCAAATTTAGACACGTACAAGGCAATTACGTCGATCTCATTCAAACATTCGAACAACGTCGTTTTATATCAGCATCCACGAATTGTGTTTGAACAATGTCGCCTTTAAAAAGGTTAAAAGTCGTTAAGGCCTAACGTGACTTGAAGTTTTGGTAAGGCGCCATTTTGTTGTTGCAAATTAGATTTGGGACAAAAGAAGAAGAAACAAAATGGCGTTGATTTCCAGATGATTGCCAACTTGCTCTACTTATACTCGCTCCGGGACACAATTATAGTTTAGTGGCTTAAGGAGTCGGATGCCATGCGTTTTTGTATTAAAATAGTATTAAATTTATGCCAACAAATCAATTGAAGACTCCTATTGCTTTTTGTAACGGGCTAATCAGAAGATAATTTTGTCTTTGAGGAGGAAAATGTAAATCCCCTACTAACATGAAACACACTTCAATTCTCATTATTTATGAAAATAAATATTATTATGTCCTGAAAATATTCAGAAATTTTGAGACTACGTTTAAGATCAGTTTATGTCCATGAATTTGGATTGGAATTAATTGGATTGAATTGAAGAAACTAATAAAATTCCACTTCTGACACCAATGTACCGTGATGGAGTGGGGGCTCTCTCGGAGCAAATCATCAGTCCACTCCCCACTCCCGCATGTTCACCGAGATGGCCGTACTGGCGAGATGGCGTACGTAACCGCGCGCAGAGATGTAAGTAGACGATCGTCGAATGGAAATACTCTCATCTTAGCTAATTTATTTATTGATGGCGAGAAAGAAATCTGGCCGTGGGAAGAACGTCTTCCCACAGCCAAGGCTATCCGAGGACTTTTACGACTCCCACTTCTTGTGGACCGACAACGATGCACGCACAAGAAGCGATAGCCGTCGTTCTTTCAGATGCAATGTGTCCACAGCGCCACGGAAGATGTCGCTGTTAAATTGGCATATTGCGTATAAAAAGAGACAGAAGATGTCGCTGGTAATCTAGCGAATTGAATTTGCACAGATCAACAGCGCCGTTGCATGGAGATGTTATTTCGCTCACGCATACTCAAATATATTCATGGTGAAGTAGTTATAGCCCGCAGATATCAATCTTGGTTCCAGAAATTTAAATCGAATAGAAACGTAAGAGATGAACTAAGAATAGGAGGTCCTTTAAATTTTGATGACGACATACTAAAATCCCTAATTGACACAGATCCATGGCAAACAATTGAGAGTTATCGTAAATACTGGGATTTCCATGAAAACTCATCGCCAAAACGAATAGGATGGGTGTTATGGAGTAGGATGGGTAAAGCGCGCCTTCGTCAAATATAACAAAATCGAGTGAAGAAATATATACCTAACCGTCTTAGCAACACAATAAAATTATTCCTTTTTAAAAAAGGGATTGAAGGAATGCCAAAGTTGACTAATGAAGGGAATTATATTTTTTGTTATTAACAAATTTGGACTTTTAAATAAATATGTGTATACTCGTTGGTCTCCCAAATATTTTCTCATAGTATATACAGAATTACAAACAAACAAATATAATATAAATATAAAAATAATATTGTCGTCGCAATAGGGCATCTTCCTTAAGCGGAGTTAAGGCTATATTAGATACAACGGTCCCCGCGGCACCACTCATTAGCACAACTTCCAAGTCACCCCATCCTCCCACAGCTCCCCATCATCCCTCTCCACATGGAACAATTGAATTACCTCGAGAAGGCTCTCGGAGAGTGGAGTAAAGTGAAGCGTCTTGGTGACAAATGTGAATAACTGCTCTCTCACACATATGTACTATGGATTTACTACGAACGACGCAGAATATTTACCCGATAAAATGCAATGGGAAACCCACATTAAACAATAATATTAGGGTCATCGACGGGGCAAACGGTTCCAGAAAAGATGACCTCATTTTTGTTACATCCTCATAGCACTATGCCATTATTCAAAATGTTCGGCGATCCAGCGAAAATTTCTTGATAAGTGATTAATTTCAGAAGATTGCTCTTTAAAAATGTAGCTATTGTATCGAGGATAGGTGACCACTTTAATGGTAAACTCAAACCGTTTGGCCGCCATTCTGACTGTTTGACAAATAGGTTCGTTTATAAAAACGGTAGAATAAACAATCACCGCAAAAGCAAGGGGATGAGAAAATGGGAAGCGTAGAATTTTAGACAACGGAAAGAACGGGATAAAGAACCGGTGGTGAGCACATTAATGCGAAATACAAATAGATCAATTTTAATTCCGAAATGATCGGACATTTGAAATTTTCAGCGGCTACACTGCAGCTCCGCTTTGGAAGATGTGAATGCTGACATGATTAATAAAGTTGAACAGAATGAATAATAACCATTTAAATATCATTTTAAAATTATGATGTCGCAAATAAAGAAAATAGTTAAGACGATAAGTATTTTACTATACCACTTCTGACACCAGTGTAATGTGGAATGAAGGCAATCACCACTCCCACGCATTCTCCGAGATGACCGCGCTTACACGTATGTTTGTTATATTATCGAATCATTATATTATCAACCCAGAGTTGTTTCAAACACAATGTGTCCGCAGAACCACAGATGTCACTATAAAATTGAGACATTGCGTCTGAAGAAAGAGAGAAGATGTCACTGTTAATCTAGCAAATTAAATCTGCACAGATTAAAAACGCTATTGCGTAGAGATGTCATTCGCCCAAAAAAAGGTCTTCGGTCGTCAACTCCTGAATGTGATCTTCCACAAAGTCATTGAAATAATTGCTATCCACCCTTAGCTTTCATAATATTTGCTAAATACGTCGTGTTCAATAAAACTGCTTTTTCTTTTTCCTTATGTTCTCTTTATGACTCTTTCTTGTGCCTTATCCAACATCTTGAGACAGGACACAATGTGAAATTGCAAAGCCGCTGTTGATCTGTGCAAATGCAATTCGCGCCCAAGACGACTGGTCGGATCTTAAGACTTTATTCACTCAGGGCTGACTCAATATGACTATCCTCCTCTCTTTTATACACGGTACACATTGTTAATTTCAAACAAGATCCAATCCGCATTCTTAGTACCCAAACTATTGGAAATTGTACCTGTAGGGAAGGAATTTTTAATATATTTTTTTAATGGGTACAACATGAAATCCTTTTAATAGGCAAGGTTCGCAAGCCAAAGATTATTGTTGTACACATAACCAAATATGGGTAGCCAAGCTGGGCGGAGCCAGATGGGAGAGCTAATGTGATGTATAATTCAGCCGTTTGGAGGAAGTACGCAGCCATCATGGCTCGGCTTTACAGCATACACGATTTGTTATTGCCGATTACCAACCGGCATGTGGAAAATGCTATTACAGCTTACCCTCAAACGACCGCCGAGCTCCTCAATATCACTGCTAAAATATTCAATGCGAAATGCTTTCAAAAACCAAAGAGACGTGTCATTTCTATAAATCTACAGCGTCAATGCAATAACAGATA
This sequence comes from Stenopsyche tienmushanensis, assembly GCA_008973525.1. NCBI lineage: Eukaryota > Metazoa > Arthropoda > Insecta > Trichoptera > Stenopsychidae > Stenopsyche > Stenopsyche tienmushanensis. The sequence continues at coordinate 1,029,260 of WACJ01000523.1, forward strand.
ATGGACAGCTTTTGAGCTGTTGGCTCGTTCTGATAAAATAACGGGAATGTTCTTATTCGAGAAATTGCTAATCTTGCTTAAGTGAATTGCCACAAAAATAGTACATTTTTGCTTTCTATTCAATTTAATTTACAGTTCAAACATCTTCATTTTGTTAAAAATACTTGGCTTGTTGATTTCCAAAAACCGATTTTGAAAACCTGGTTTTTAGGCGAACAATTATATAAATCATTAACCCAAATTTATCGACTAATAATATGTAAATGACATAATGAACTGATTTCAGGTGTATTGTTTATGTTTATGCAAAGAAACGACTGAATATTGTGTGCTATCGACGGTGTTTATTTATTTATATACAAGCTTCATACACGCTGCGACGGTCCTGACAGATAAATGGATTTGTACGGATGATAAATGGCGGACATACAAATATGGCATTTAAGTTTATGATGATTTAAATTTAGCTCACTACTCAAAGGGTTAACAAGGATGTATCCTAATCTAGCGGCATAAATACACTTTGAAGAAGGGTGTTAAGAAATAGTTCAAAAAAAATTTCGTATAATGCTTTTGATATTGAATAAAATTCGAATAATTTTAATATATCCATTATTTTATATTTCCTGAAACCGAAAACCGGTTTTGAAGAATGTCGATTTTTGTATAAGTCCTAACCCGTACGTCACCGAAACGCAAGGTCTGCTCAAAACATCACTGCTGTGCATGAGAGTGTACGGCAATCAATTTCTCATCGTCCACAAGAATTTAGCCTTTCTATGACTTCAACTTGACGAATTTTGCATCAAGACTTCATCCATATAAAATCTAACTAATCCAGGAACTTGAGGTAAATGACCATAAACAACGCTGTGTTCGCTGATTGGGCTTTGGAACAGTTGGAAATTAACCCAAATTTCGCCAAAAAAATCATCTTTGGCGACAAAGTCCATTGGATGAATGAATATGTAAACAAGCAAAATTTTAGCTTTAACTAGATGATATGGATATCGACGATATGTAGTTTTAATAAGACGGCGCTATGTGCTACACAGCGCATACCACGATGGGCATTCAGCACGAGTGATTTATACGATAAAGTCTTTGAAATGTGGACCTCCGAATACTCACCACCAAGCAAAGCCGTGGCAGACAATTTAACGACGTTATATTCCATACTTAATGCCATAAAATATTCTTTTAAATACATTTTTAAAAATAGTGGATATCTCATACACAACTTGTTTTATTTAAATTTGAAGATCGAGCATCCTTATTGTAAGTCTCTATAGCTGTACATCTATGAAAGAGATCTATTTGCTCTACTACTTATTCAACTAATAATCTAGCAAGTAGTGTATACACATGACTCGTTTCTGTAATGGTCTGGAACGAAATAAAATTAACAGAGTGCATTCATTGGTGTCAGACACTTTAAATAGCTACGAAAAGCACCCATTGAAGGAAAAGACACCCACTCTCAATCTTAGGGAGCTTCCAAATAATTCATCCATATATCGCATTGTCGACGATTAAAATAATTGGCAGATAGATTGATCTAATTCCAACTTCATGAATGTTGCGAGAAAAGAATTTGGTCGCCTTCCAAACGACCATAAATATGTCAATCGTCCTTTTGATAGATATCGTTTTGGTGAAATTACAACATCCAATCACGATAGAGATAAAATAAATAAGTCACTTCTCTCGCGTACAATAAACACAAAAAGAAACTATTCGTTCGTGAAAGATAAAAATAATAAAACAATGTGCGCACAAAACTAATTTTCTGCGGAAAATCGTGCGGAAAAAAAGAAACAAACAGGCCGAAAAGGTCATTTAGCAAATAGCCTTGTGGCGATTTTGCAAAAATAAACTTTTTTTTCTCATGCTGGCAACACTCTCGCGCCGCCATTGCAGACCCCTGGCTCCCAAACGGACGATTATTTAAATCGAATATTATACCACAAATATATTAATCATTTTAATCGCACATTAATGATGAATTCATACGTATTTAAACAAATGTCTCTATAAATCATATTAAATCTATTATTTGATGGACGCGCAAGGATAGTTTTTGAGGCCAATGAAAAGCAATTGAGACACTCGGGGTTAATATTCGACGCGGTTAGATTTGCGAATCGGAAAAATGAAAAACCTTTTGTATCAAATTACCGCGGACGGTGGCATGAGGGCGATGGCGGGAGAAGGGTGATGGGATATGGGGAAACCCCCGGGAAACTCATCAGGCTAAAAGCTTTCATTTAAGTGACGCTGCATGGTGGCTTCTTATCAACTATGGATGAGAGGCCAACAAGCCAAGACTTTTTCCAAAAAAGAAGCAATCGCCCTAAAATACAAATATTATTTTTAATTTACCCATTTAATATGGCTTAATATAAAATTGATTGCGCTTTAATTGTATAAGCACAAGGGTCTATTTTTTATCATTATTAACGCCGTAAATACCGCGCGCACGGATATATGCTTTTCATCACTTCAACTTGATATACATATTTTTTTACTGTAATTTATTTATTTAAAATACTGTATACAAATGTCACCATATTATCAAAATTAAAATTAAACAATTTTTAAATGAATATGTAACGTTGATCCGGGAACGCTCTCGGGGGCAGCGTTCTTCTATTGGGCCGTGATATTGCTGGACGAATGGATGGAAATAGATGGGCGTCGAATAGAAAGACTCTTCTCTAAATAACTATTTATTCCACACGAGAGAGAGAGCGAGAGATCTGGCTGCATGAGGGACGACCTTCCGCAGCCAAGGCTAACCGACGACTCTTCCGACTCCCACCTCCTGCACGTCACTACCCTACCGGCAACGGTGCACGCGCAAAAGACGGGCCATCGGTATGCAGGTGCAATGTCTCTGCAGGGCGCTGTTAAAATAACCAATAAGCATCAAGTCAATATCCTTTCGTTTAATAAATTCAGAGGCCCCATCATCGCCCAGAAGTTTGCGCCCCTTATAGCAATTCCACGTGGTCGTTGGTGCACATGGTTAGTTGGAAGCCGGCAGATCTTCGGCTTTCCAAACTTCTTTTCAGTATGTGCACCAGCGTGCGTCGAGCCTGATGAAGCCGACACACCATCCACATCGTCGTTCCCATCCAGAACGGTTTATCATTCACGATCCGCCGATTCTGACACCAATGAACATGCTCGTCGAGATAGTCGTGCTTGCACGCGGGTCCATTTTACTTTCGGATCGTTATATAGTCAGCTGGATGGAAGTGGATGGGGCGTCGAATAGAAAGTCTTCATTAATCACGAGAGAGAGATCTGGCCACAAGAAGAACGATCTTCCGCAATCAAGGCTATCCGACGATGACTCTTACGACTTCCACCTCCTGGACATCACCGTAGAACCAACAACGATGCATGCGCAAGAAGCGATCGATGTTGATCCTTCAGACACAATGTCTCCGAAAATGGCACTATTAAATTGACACATTACGCCTAAAGAGAGACGGAAGATGTCGCCGTTAATCTGGCGAATTAAATCTGCGCAGATTAATAGCGCTATTGCATGGGGATGATAATTAGCCCGTGCTACAATATCATTATATGAACCAAAATATCAATAGTGTTTAGGTTCATTTATTTATATACAAGCTTTATTCACGCTGCGCGGTCCTGAGAGAAAAGTGGATTTGTGGATGGAATAGTGACGTATTAAAATTGATTTATTTCTTCAGCGTATATTTTTACTAATTCAGTTTTTGAATGACATTCAGAACCAATTGGGGATTTTTATGATTGGGTAATTTTGCAAATATTCTCGCCGTATGAATAAAACAATTGGTACGTCCGCTTGGATAGGGTGTACACTAGAATTTAGCAATATTCCAAGATTAGTTTCTGTCGGTTTGGTAAGCAGTTTGTTATGGGTTGTCGTCTGAGCTGAGATGTCGAGCCGCTAATGACATCTAGTAGCGACACATACAACTACTGCCTGACGGTAATCTCGCATTAACATTACTCCTTACTCCTTACTCCTAACTACTTGCTCCTTACTCCTACTTCTGCACATAACAAATCTAAACGTCCACTTATATTAATGCGGTCCTGGAACAAAGCCATCTTCGACCCCATCGCATTTGTTTGTTACGGAGATCATAACTTGTGCTCGTATCATTTACCGAAATTCTCCATTCCATGATCGATATTTTTTCTCATCTTTACTTCAGTTCCAATTCTGCTCGGTGTTGAGAAATATGCGAAAAACTAATCAAAGCAAAAACGTGTCAACAATTTGTTACATATCAATATAAACCTAAATTTTCATCGTATTTCGCCACAATTTGACCAATTTTTCAAGTAAATTTACAAAAAAAGATTTATATGATCTTATTATGTTTATTTCATTGATATTATAACAATATTAAGCTATAAACGCGACCATAACATAAAAGCGTCCAAGAACACGTCCCCACAGGCCATGTGCGTCTATAGCCGCACACCGCATATTTTAAATTCTGATTGCTATATTCCTAAATTTTATTCATTAGTGACATCTCTGGATACGTCCAGAAAACGCGGTAGTTCAATTTGGTATGAGTTTAAGTTATGTTTATTTAGTGGCAGGGTTTATATGCAAGAAATTCACATGTGCGAAAATAAAAAAAAATCATTAAAATATGAAATAATTGAATATAAATATACTTTTTTTGTAATAATAAAAATAATAATTTATTCTTTAACTTCAGCTTAAATAAATTTGGAATTATTATTATTTCTGATTGATCGTCTCGATTTAGGATTAGCCTGATTTTCTGGATCTGAAGACGGCTAAGAATATCAATAAAATCATGCAAAGACGCCTATGAATGAGTGAATTTGCAACAATAATTAAAATATCATTTAAAAATAATTATAATTCTAGCCTAATTTTATTATAAGTGGAAGGCAAATAATACTCAAATCGATTCAAACTTTAAATTTCATAATTTGTCTGTAAACAACACAAATGCGTTGTTAGCTAAAAGATGTGGCTGTGTGTTGTGTAATATATAATAAAATAGACTTGCTACTAATGTAGTGATTGGTTTATACTACATATAGGCATACACACTAGGGAATTCAATCCCGAGCCAAAATTTCGATCCCGGGATTCCGGGATTGCGTTAGAACATCTCGGGACCAGTCCCGGGATCCCGGGACCGGGATTTTCACACTCGTTGAAGGTATCGTCATCACATATTTAAATGCTAGTTCGAGTTGATGACCGCGTGATTTCTTATTTTCGTATAACACCATCATTATGACTGATAAAATTCCTTTCTGCTGAGACACGGACTAAAACTCGCAAAACTCCCGATTTCCCGACAAATTATTTATTTCCATCGCTGCAGATGAATACTTATATATTAAAATACTTTGATGTGATTTGTAATTATATTACGGAGGAATACAAACAATCTGAAGCCTGTATCTATTATATTTCATATCGATATTCCCATTATTAGAGTCGAGGTGTAGTAAATACATCACCGGTAGGAAAAGGTTAATATGTATAACAATTTGAAAAACATATATGTACTGTATATATGTATATATAGATTAGACAGTTACTGCTCCTATACGTCGCCTAAGCTCGCCAATTAGTAGTTACACCATTGTTACCAAGCGTCCAGATGTCGACGGGAATATCTCGAAGTAATAGCCTTCGTCGTGTTGGTAAGGTGTACGATTTCTGTTAGATAACAATGGATATGGATAGAGAAGAAACGATTCTCCATATTTTTCCTCTCCGACCAAATGTCACAGCATGGTGTTTCACTTTTCGTGATGTTCAAACCAATTTTCCCTACGATTCCTATATATAAGTTTCACTTCAAAAAAGTCGTTACATAAATATTAAATATATGTTTAAGCACCACTGACAAACTGTTTGGCAATTGAAACCGCAAATTAAAATTATCCGGTAGGCAGGAAACATAAATAAATGTATTATCATTAAAGTGATATAAACGTTTTGTTCTTTGTCTATATTTCCGGTAGCAAAAAAAACGGTCGAAATTATGATCAAGGACAACCCCCTTTTCCAGCGGGTATAAAAACCTTGTGCGGAGGGCTCAATGTACAGAGGGTGCGGCAGGGAAACTTCTTTATTTTAAACGTGCGCCCTGAAACCATAATTATTCCGAGATGGTAATTTTTGATTAAATTTATCAATGTAATTTCATAAATTATTGAAAATCCCAGTCCCGGGATCCCGGGACTGATCCCGAGATGATCTAATTCAATCCCGGGTATCTTAACTTTAGCTCGCGATTGGATTCCCTAGACGTGAGGAAAGGAACTGGCGGGAGAGTTCTTCGAGGAGGGTATAAAGAAGTTTGTACCACGACTAGCCACGTGCATCGAATGAGATGGTGATTATGTGGAAAAATAGTCAACAAGTGTATCTTGTATTTATTTTCAAATACACTTTTTTCTAAAAAAAAATATAAAAATCTAGTACACTTACTTTCAGAATATGCCTTATAAACCTAAATAAGCCGATATTTTCGAACCGGTTCAGTACAGATTTTCGTTTCGGCAAAAATCACAGTTTTTCAGGGTTTCGATTTCACAGTGTGTGTGTTTTTCACCATTAAAATGTAATAGACGAATATAATCTGTATATTTTACATAAATGCGAAAACATAATAGAAGTAATTGCGTCAAAAAATTACAAAAAACATAAAGAAAAACGAAATAATGCCGAAAATTATCGCGATCGCACTTATTCAAATTTTAAAATTACAAAACAGACCTTCACTTCATATTCATAATTTTGGAAAAGTTCTAATTTATTGCAACTTTGACAGTATGAAAAGGTTGATTATGCTTTGTCCTTCTTTAACAAGATATTTTATTCGTTCTTTATCTTTAGACAAAATCGTTCAAATCAACATTTGAATAAGTCATAGTAAAGTGATAAGATTGTGTAGTGATTTATTTATTATATTTATTCACAACAGATTTCAACATAAGAGCATAATTAAATATGAAATGTAATACATTAATAATAAAAGAAAATAAATGCATTAGAATCAAAATATTTAAACAATCTCCCCTTTTACTAAAAACGACAAAATAAAATATAATTAAACTGTATGTATTTCAGTTTGAAAAATATTGCATTTAATTAGATTTCAAAAAATAATTGCGCATGTTTTTTTTTTAAATTACTGTGAAAATATTCCGTTTTTTTAATTTTTTAAAAGCATAATATTTTTTTATCAATCCCTTCAGATAATACAGCTTTAAGTATGCCAACAATTAAAGTGTTAAGACTTAATATGTACTTCAATTTAAAAAGGTTATAAGTGCCCCCCCTCATTAAAAACGGTCTTATCAATTGATTTAATAAAGGTTCATGTGGTTTTTTTTGTCGCTGCGTCACATCCCTTTTTTTTGACACAAATGCATCTGACGTTTGGGGAATATTTCGCCTTCACGGCGCTTCGTCGGGAAAGATTCCTCAAGATACAAGAAAGACCATTGAAATATAAGACGACTCACCATGGAGACCTTGGAAGGAAAGGTCGTCGTTTTAGGATCGCAAGGTAAATTCAACTGCGTTTTAACGACGCAATTTTAAATGCTGCCAATACGACTTAATCTCACCATGGATTTATATTTAATTTTAGATAAAATACCGTGATAAATTATAAAATACAGGTAATGCGTCCTGAAGAAGATCGTGATCAACGGGACACAAAACAATTACAAAAATAATGGTCCATTTATATTTATTACAAAAAATAATCGATAACTGTCAATTGATCCATTACAAGTTTATTGCATTTATTCGCTCCTAATCTTCATAATTTTCTGCTTAATAACTCCATGCATCGATTGTAAAGAGGACCTTATCAAAGACTTTGACAGTTAAGTTTCAAGACGCTATTTTCTTGGGACGTGGCATGAAACTTCAATTCCTACATCTCCATTACCAGCTTAAGCAATCAATGCCTCTAGAAATAAATGTCTAAAAGGCTAATATCATCGACGATATTTTGAATATAATTTGCATAATCGACTTGATCGTTCGATAATTCAACATCAAACACCATTCATATACGACTGAGTAACTTTATTCTAAGAATCTGCATTCAACAAGATAACAATGAATTGAAGTTGCCCATATACGAATTTAATTACAACAGTATATCTATCCAATAATATTTATGACATTATTCATGTCAGTAAATCATACTCTACCACCATAGAGTTTGATATTATTTATTATTTAAATTTTTAATAATTTTATACTTAAATATTAATTCTTCGTCGTGACGCTGGATTTCAATCGGAACTCATTGGTCACGGGACTATTCTTCAACGCTTTGACCTTAGCGCTTTGTTTAAGATCGGAATGGCCAAGAGTTAACGGTCATTGTAACTGATATAAATTGACCAATTATCATTAGGACATTAGATGAGTATTGGCTTAATAATAGCTCGTTACAAAAACAAGGAGTATAACATATTTTTTCATATAGACTGCGCCAAAAATATACATTTCAGCATTGTAGCGAGCCATCACCGTCACTGACCTTTCCCAGTGGATGCAAGCTATCCTTTAGTCCAAATTAGCGCTGCCGTACTGTTCATCAGATTGGGATAAAACTTCGTTCACTTATTGCTAAGGATTGCGCAAGTAACATAAGCATAGTCTAATATATAAAAACCAATGTTTGTTTGTCAACATGTTGTGTCTGCCTGCAGCCTGCAATAATTCTCTTATCTATTTAAATGTTTGATTGAATTTATTTAAACAAATGTAGGATTTCAATAATTCAAAGCATGATACTGTTAATAAGAATTCACTTTAAAATCCAAGCATATTAAATATGGACTATATTTTGCAAATACTTGAAATAATAAGCATAACATATATTTTTTAGGAGTCGGCAAAAGCAGTGTAGTAGTAAGATTCGTAAAGGGAAAGTTTTCAACGAACATATCATCTACAATCGGTGTTGCATTATTCAGCTGCAAAATGAAAATAGGCGATACTGCCGTTAGATTACAGGTAATTTTAATTTACATTTGAGAATTGAATCGATTTATTTACCCGAGTATTCAATAAAATTTTGATTTTAATGTTTCTGTACTTTAAAAAAACAGATATGGGATACAGCCGGCCAAGAACGCTTCCAATCCGTGATTCCAATGTACTATAGAGACGCAAATGTAATACTTTATGTATTTGATTTGACCGACAAACAAAGTTTTGAATCGGTCAAAATGTGGTATAAAAAGCTGCAAAGGTAATTTATTATTATAATAGAAAATGCGTTAATATTTTAACTTTGTATTTTACTACGAGTGATTTTTATTTTTAATAGTAATGTAAAAAAACCGACGGTTTTATCTTTGGTTGGCAATAAAGTAGATTTAGTCGATAAAAGACAAGTAACATTCGAAGAAGCGTTACAATATGCTAAATCAATCGGTGCACAGTATCACGAGTCTTCTGCGCTTCATGATCAGGTATTATTTTAATCGACTTTAAACCGTAACTATATATTATTAGGTGGACCCAAAAATATTCGAATATTTTGTTAAAAAAAGCTCAAATCTCTTCATTATTCAACACGTTTTTGTAAAAACATTCCGACTCGGAAGCAAGATTTTAAGAAGTTACCCATCCTACATACAAAGATGTTTCCGTCACTGCGTCTGGAGATAAACCGAGCTCAAACATAAGGTTTTTCATAGGGTCAAAATTTTCGAATACTTTCGGGTTTGCCTGATATGTTATATATGTTATATATATGATTATAATTCTTTTAATTTTATAAAGGCCATTGATCAAGTTTTTCTAAATGCTGCTACAGAGTTCGTAAAACTCTCTAGGGGTACGAATTACAAACGTCACAGTGGTACACTTACTTGGACAGGTAAAGCATAATCTATTGTAAATATAGAAATTAGAAACATTAAAATAAAATATATATAACCATATGATTTCAATTGAATTTAAGCTAATTCTACAAGTCTCAATGCTACTGATATAGGCAAAACAGAGAAAGCTCCATGGAGTATTGAAAACATAGCTCATGGAGATCCCGTAAAACATTGCATGTGTTGTTAAGCCGCAAAAAAACTAATTTATTTTATTTTTTCACTCAATATGATTAGTATATATAGATTAAATATACTGTATATACTTTTATTAGTACAATTATAATTCATAAACGTAAATCTATTGTACAGTCAACCCTTCTATAGCGTCAAGATAGGAACCAAACAAAACGTTATAGAAAGATAGGCACCCCATACAAAATTTGTAAGTGTTTAGTTTTTTAACAAGTGCAATTTACTAACATGCGTGGTTGATCTTATATATTTTGCCCGTTGCTTACGTAAAAGATGCCACAAACTAAGTAGATGCTATATAAGGGTTGACTTTATTGTACATCACTATAATGCTATTAATTTTTCCTATCAAAGGAATGTTATTTATGAAAAAATATACATTTTATTAGACAAAGGGACCAAAATTGTGATATTTGATATTTATTCGTTTACAAATGTATAACTAATTTTTTAGCTATATTAATTAATTAACAAATCTTCCGTCACTGCTCTAGCACCGTTAACGAGAGTTCATGCAGAACTTGAAATTCTTATCTGCGATTTATTAATTATCTTGCTGAAATCCAATTTTATCTTTGTTCTTCTCGTGTTTGTAAATGCACTAAGGTCCTCCAGTCGGATCTTCTGGCACACAAACATACGTTGTTAGATCTGCAATTCGTCACATTCAAATGAAGGGTCGATTTCAAACTTTATTGATTAAATAGAGGGTGTCTTGGATCTTTCATTTGTTTGAAACGTTCTTTCTCTGCTGCGATTTCTCGTAATATATTAGGTAGGAAGATACATATATCATGGGATGTATTTCTAGCGGCGTTGGTTTCAAACACCCTGATATTAAACGGTTCGTCTCATTCAATGTCACATCCGACTATCTGGTATGTTTTAATATGAAGCAGACTAGAGCTGCGTATTCAGCTGTCGAATAGCATAATGCCAGAGCTGACTTTCTCAGCAGTTTGGAATGTGCCCTAATCAATTTTTAAGGGTATTCTGTTGTGGGTACATCTTTGAAGCTTCATTCAAATGCTTAATTTCATGATATTTCATAAGACTTGTAATCTTCAAATAGGTTATTCTCACCCCGTATTGTTACCTAATAAGCTGAAAAATACTTAATATAAATTCATTATGATTTACAACACTTATTAAAACTGACTGACTAAATATTTTTAGGAAGACTCCAACATTATATTTATTAATATCGATAATTAAAGCGAAAATAATTCTAGTTTTAGTTGTATTCATAAGATACCCATGGACAGGGCTATTCAGTGGAAGTGCTGCAATTAATATTTTAGAAGCCCTTCAAGATTTAAAATAAATTTTTGGTTGAGAAAATTAAATCAATGGCTTTATAGAATGCTGCAATCATCACCTAGTGATAGAAAACACCCTGGGGATGTTTCCAGAAATATAAAACAATATTTATTGAAACAGAGAGAGAGAGTAAATTTTCAGCTTTATTTCAACATATTTTCCACGGGAATTGAGACGTTTATCATACCGTGGGAACAAATTTTGTATACCTGCATCATAAAAGTCGGCTGCCTGGGATTGGAACCATTATGTTAAACTGAGGGCTTTAGGTTGGATGATAAAACATTCAGCTGAACTCACACAGAAGACTTCAAGCCGTGTGCAGCCTAGCGTTATCATGCACGAAGACAATACCGGCACTAATCATCCTGTGCTGCTTATTAAGACAATGAATGTTGAGCGCTATTATATAACACTAGAAATTGAGATGAGCCATTCAGAACAAGTCCAAGGAAATTTACTTTGTGGGTGAAGCTCATACTATTTATTTTACTCATCGTAACTTTTGTCTTTTGATCAATTTTAAATTTCCCTTATATTACAAGGCCTGAGGCAGCAGTCTCTCCTGCCTTTCTCCTTTGTGATAGGCCCTGCCCATGGATATCCTTTCGAAGATTTTACATTGACTCTTTTTTTCATATTATTTGTTTATTATAATTAAGATAAAAATATATTCTATGACATATTAAATTTGTTCAATTATTGGTATAGTGGACTAATTACAAGACTCTCAGGTTTACGTTCTAATTTAAACTGCAGAAGATTTCCATCGTGACAATAAATATAGTTCTATTTAAATAACCATGTATACCAATAACCTTACATTATTTTAATTATGTATGCAAGACAATGTCTATGTATATTATCATCATCTTTTGATGCAGACATGGCACGATATTATTTCAATGTGCTTTTTAGCATTGTATGTATAAAATTGTTTCGTTTAAATAAAAGTGACATTCATATACTTCCATTTAATTATTTCTATTTACTTCCTAGCGTAAAATCTAACTGATTTATTATTTTATTACTAAAATACTTGAACGAAGTTTTCAGAATTAAGGTTGTGTATATCCGTTACATAGTCTAATCGAAATTATTCAATTTCTCAGCATATTTTTTTATCATCATTAGCAGCCTTTAGGAGTAAAGAGGAACTAGAGATACCACCCTCCCAGTTTACCAGCACTTGCTTGCTCTAAAAACCAGCCTTGTGTGCACCGGGCATAATTTTGCTATTTGTATATATACTCCCCAAGCATCTCCATTGTAGAGAGAGAGTTCGTAATCGTTCTGTAGATATATTCATATATGCGATCGAATATATCTTGCAGATGTGCAGCGATCCGAAAATCGGACCGATTGAACACACAGACCTTGTGCCGACTCCGTCCTCTTTTAGGGCTTTTTGCGGTATTTTCTATAATCTATACGATCACGGGAGCTCCCTCAGAGGTTAAATTACAAATATAGTGCGTACTTACTAATTTATGCTGCTATTTTTTAAATTTTAAGTTACAAAATCTAGCTAGTTCCGTGCTCAGAGCACAAGTAGTCATTCGACGTTGAGAATGAGCGTGTCCTTGCGGACATGAATATTAAATTCATATTGTGCACTGTGTGTTTTATCCTGAAACATCGCCAAACACTCCATTGAAACATCATCACAACGCTGTTTTTGTTCCATTGTGAGCAAACGCGGCACCCACCTTGCACACAGCTTTCTCATGTCCAAATTTTCAGTAAATTTGCGATGTACAGCATTTTTTAAAAGGCCTACCATATTTACTAGCTCGCGCACTTACAGTCGACGGTCATCCAATACCATTTCGTGGATTTTCTTCACCATTTCTGGAGCGGTTACCTCATTCGGTCGACTACTGTGCTGTTTATCTTGGCAGTTCGTACGGCCTTGTCTGCTCTTTCTATGACCATGATGTATTTACCACAACTCGAATCTAATAATAAGAATATCAATATGAAATATAATAAATACGGGGTTCAGAATTTCATATGGTGTACCAAATACATATCATAGTAGCGCGCGGGTGTTTGTTATCTGGTTTTAGCCAGATCATTTTCATTGACTCTAGGTGTAAAAATAGAAATATCCTTTTTTCTCGAAACACAAGGATCCCGGATTTTTTTAAATTCTAAATTTTGTAAAACCCTTCAATAGACAAAGCCAAGGAGATTTAGTAAAATTTATAAATAATTATAGCTATTATTAAAAAAAATTTATCGCAAAAGCAAAATGGTCAGGCAATGACTATCTTATTGACAAAAGGGTTAAAACGTTTTTTTTTTTCTTACAGAAATAATTTATTAGAATATTTATAAAAATAAATAATCCTACTACCATATTCATACGCATATTATTTTTTTACAGGGTTTCTACAACATTTCGTTACAGTTTTATTTAAATAGTTAATGCTCCAGTTAAATTTACGCTTAGGCCAAATAAATTTCAAATCTGATCACACACACTATTGCGCAATAGAATTTAAAATATCCATGCATATGCTATCTATATACGCAATATCAAAATGTCATGTGCTTGTTATGCTTTGATTCGAAAAAAAATGATAAACACTCGCAGGAAAATAGACGCATTTCACTGATGTCATAAAGGTGCCATTCGCTTGACAATCCTCAACATGATTTACGGAACCAACTTCACTCCTCTAGTCTGACACTAGCGAGTTTGACGTTTGGGAATCCCTACACATCCATGCCGTTCTGTTGGAATGGATTCATTGTTTGTGACCCATTGACACGCAGCCGGATTCATCATGAAGGTCCTGGAGGGAAAGGTGGTCGTTTTAGGATCACAAGGTAAACGCATCCGTATATTTCGACTACGTAATTTGAAACCAGTTTTCATGCTTCACTGCTCGTTCGACTCGATCTCGTCAGGGTCCTCAAACTTTAACCTTTTGCTTTTAAAAAAAAGCCATTAGTCAATGCGCATCTGTTGGCCTATTTTACATAAAATGGTGTGATGAATTTTAAACTTTGCAGATGATATCATGTTATGATTCATATGGCTTTGTTTACTATTTAATTGCATCATTTATATTAAAAGACATCATTTCTATGCTTATCTAATACTATTTGCGAATTTATTAATACGAACAATTCATGTTCCTGAGCTGTGGGATGAATTCCGTTCGATTCGATACAATATTTAACCTCTTTTTGAGATTTTATATCTAAAAGATAGATAGACATCTTGGATTTCAACATTTTTTTTAAATCGTATAATATTTTTATATAACCCATATCTTACATGAGATAAATCTGATTTCATTTATCTATAAAACAGTTCCATATTGTATGAATTAATATGAAATTTTCGAAGTTATCGCCAGCAAATCGACAGTATTTTAACTAAAAAAATGCCAAACAAGAAAACATATTTATCATGTATTTTTGTCAATATTATAGGGGTTGAAATAGGATGTGTGTATATTTGTATACTTCTGTCTGTTTATATTATTCGTTTAGCATAAGATGGCTGCTACCCTGACTATACCACATACGACACTTCAATATGCCTTAAAATGACATCAGCATGATGATCAGTTTACCATCTTGGAAGTCCTGCGAAATCGATTCCTCACTGCTGTTGAAATTAAACAGCGTCTTCACGTAAGAGGTGTCAATGTGAGTAAGCGGACGATAATAAAAAGAATGAAAGTGAGAGATTTAGGCACTAGAAGACTGGCACGAGGGCCAGAACTCCTCAAATAGCATTGTATTGCTCGATTAAAACTCGCCGCTGAGTTATGAGCAAATATACATAAACTCTGAAGATACAGAGTTGGCAGTCATCAATGGAAGTCTGAGCAGTACTTTGAAGATGTTCTTAACAGACAGGGTACATTGACAATGGTAATATTTTACTAATGCAAGACAACACCCAACCTCGTTGTGTCGATGCGTACCTTGTGGAAGTTGGCATTCGCAAAATGCAGTAGCCAGCCCAAAACCCTCACATAAACCCAATCGAGCACGCTTGGGTCATGCTCAAGATACGAGTTACAGCACACCCAAATCCACCACAGACTCTGAATGATCTTAAAATCACTGTCGTTGCTACTTGGGACGAAATTTCTCCCTCCTGATGGCCTGACTCTCAGATAGCTCAATGGCGACTTTTAAAGCTAAGATTCCCTTCAATCTAACCCAACAGATTAGAATGTGCTGTGGTGTATCATCGCGTCTGCAGAAAATTAGATGCATTACTTTTTGGACACACCCTGATCCAGTATAAAATATTGTGGAACACCCAGCCCTACACTAAATGAACATTATACAAGTGAATTAAATAACTGACTGCTGATCCTCCAGATGAAATAATTGATAATTTATATTCCGCTTTAAAAGAGACGCTAGCTCAAATACCTAATAAAGGGATAACAATGATTGTTAGTAATCTTAACGCGAAAGTCAAATCAAATAGTTATCTTGAAAGTGGTAAATGTCTGATATAATTTTTACTGATTACCATAACGAATACCTGGTTTAGGCAACACATCACCAGGTGCGAAAATTATCAAACTGTAGCACTAGTCTCAAACCAGAAAATATTTCCTATGCATATTAAAGACTCTATTGCATATTGGATAGCAAATTCCGATAAAACGAACTGGTTTTGTGAAGAAAAGATGAACAAAAGAACAAATCTTCAATATCCACCAAATTATTGAAGAGTCAAGAATTATTTAATATTTATGGGGAATATATAATGTGCAGGGCTCTTTACGAGTACAATGGATGAATGTCTATTGGCCGCATAAAGTTATATCAGATACACAAAAGACACACCACTTGGCCAAAGACCAAAGGAAATAATAAAACCCTGAAACGAGTTGAGTACAAGACCAAGACACATATTCGGGATCAACAAGAGTAAAACCAAAACAATGATCATTAATCGATCTCAGATGTTTGGTGATCTAGGGTTGTGAATGAACTCATTTCAAGCTTTGGAGGTTGTGAATGAATTTGTATTCTTTGGATTTCAAATTAACAACGAAGGAAAATGCGAAGGGGAAATAAAACGTCGCATCGTCATTGCCGCAATTAAGTGCAATGTCCAAGCTCGACAAAATTTATAAAGATAGAGGCATGAATAACAGTACCAAAATAAAGCTTATCAGGAGTTTAGTGGTCTAGACACACCGATGAGCTCATCTGTCGGGAGTTAAACCTCAATGGCTTAACTTTGCCTAATAATTTTTTGCAACGGATTCTTCAGTTTTCAGATTTGATGTAAATAGGACAAATATTTGGTCCTATCAGCAAACAATTGAAGGCATTCCATCATTTTTATGATTAAAGCTATTGTTCGTTAGCATGAGTAATCATAACATCAAAGTTTATTCATTGAATCTATTTAAAAACTAGTATTGTGTAAATAATAGAAGGGGGAAAAATATTTGAAGAAAAAAGCATTTACATGTAAAAGGCTTCAATACAATATGAATTAACGTCTATTTGTTTTTTAGGAGTTGGCAAAACCAGTGTAGTAGTCAGATATGTCGGCAAAATGTTTTCAACGCACATATCACCCACAATCGGTGCCTCGTTCTTCACCTGCAGAATGAAAATAGGTGATACTAAAGTGAAACTCCAGGTAATTGTAACTTATATCAATCTATTATAATACTTACAACATACAATTTATTCCCCAATTATAATTTATGAATTAATCTAAAAGTAAAATATTGCTTACAAGAGTTTTACATGATAAATACAATAAGACCATGCTTAACGTTGTTTCAGCGTGCCATATTTTAGCCCATCTGTTAAACGCTACTTCAAATTTTAAAAAAAATTGATCTTAAAGTTTTATTTTTTATTGATAATGCACAAAGCCGTCAAACACATTCGTCCATTATGACTTCATTAATCCAATCAATAAATCAGGGCGTAATATTTAAAGCGAATTTAAACTTATTATCTGAAGCGAACATTCCAACAATTAATTGATAAAACGGATAAAAAAGATAAGCAATCCATTAAAAAATTACAATATGATATAATAGACTGCAGTATAATATTTTAAATTGCATGTATCGAAAGTTACAACTGGTGAAAATCATTCCAAAGACGATCTTAAAGAATTAGTAGAACAAGAAAGACAGCTTACTGATCTTCAGGCCCCTTCTAACAACCTTGAATCAGCTTTTTCCATACTGCGTCCATCCGTAAGAGGCAAAATACCACTCCAAGGCCTATGATTTCCATCTAATTCGCACACGTAGATGTGGGGAATTGGAAAGGAAAATAGCATAAGAGCCACCTAGCAAGGCCACTGTTCCCACAATTTCTATATTAATTTGAAAGGGTCTACAGCAGATGACAAGGACCTTCCTTTCCCCTTGATGCTCATATTAGTTCGGTTGTAATACCGTTTGCATAAAGTCATTTAATCAGTCGTTCCGCATACAACTTTATGGGTTCACAATGCGCGGTGAGCTGTGTTCATGTTAACTGATCTACAGGAACTTTAGCACTGGAACTTATTAGATCAAATCCCCCACGTGGAATCTTACTGTATATATGCCAATAATCAAAACAATTATCTTAAGTGAGAATCTAATTTGGATCTATAAAGGATACGATGCATTTTCTTTTTTAAAGGTATGGGACACGGCCGGTCAAGAACGCTTTAGATCTATGGCTCCAATGTATTATAGAAATGCAAACGCGGCACTTTTAGTCTTCGATATAACAAACAAGCAAAGCTTTGAATCTGTTAAAATGTGGATTAAGGAATTGCGAAGGTAATTAATGACTATAATAAGATAAAATATTGATATTTCAACTATGTATTTTAATACAATTAGTTTTATTTTTTTCAGTAACGTAAGAGAACCTATGATTTTGTCATTAGTTGGGAATAAAGTAGATTTAGTAGAAGAAAGACAAGTAACGTCCGAAGAAGCATTACAATATGCTCAAACAATAGGTGCGCAGTATCACGAATCGTCTGCTCTTCAAGATCAGGTATTCTTTTAAACTGCCTTTTATTGCAAACGTATCAATAACGTGTCAATAACTGAAATTCTCTAATTTTCCCCAAGGGTATTGAACAAGTTTTTCTCAATACTGCCACGGAACTCTTAAGACTGTCTGGAGAATCCATAAATACTTCAATGAGATCATATGACATGGATGGTTTAGAATATGATGATACACTGACTCCATCAGGTAAAAGACATTTTTTAATTAAAATATGTTTAAATGTATTGGGTGTGTGAATAAATTCCTGCCGTTTTTCATGAAAATAAATACTTTATTATTAAAAAGCAAGTTGAATAAAATATTGCCCATCGCTAGCCATTACTTTTGCGCATCTTTCTGGCAGCATTTGAATTCCCTTTGCACTTCGTAATCCTTTTGTATCATTCCCAATGCTGTCAGACGTTTCAAAACTGTTGTTCGATCAACTGTTAACCTTTTAAATGCCAACGACTCACCGGCGAGTCGCATTTGTACGCGCTCATTACGCTCTGGCAGTTAAAAGGTTAATGATTTTGCAAGTTCAGATTGCGCTTGGCGTGGAGCTTCATTAACTTTTTTGATGCAAAAATGTTGTTTTAACTTTAACGGAATGATTTTAAAGCTATTTCAATATAAATGCCACTTAAACGGAAGGAACTTATTCACACACCCGATATAATGAAATAATTAACGCTATATTATTTTTCTATTTAATTTAAGCCGACTGTACGACTCTTCATGCTACCGATATAGGCAAAACAGAGAAAGCTCCGTGGAGTATTGAGAGCATAGCTCATGGGGATTCCGAAAAACCTTATATGTGCTGTTAGTAAATAGTTATTTTTTAATGCAGGAAGGCGTTACAATAATATTGAATAATTTTAAGTTCTTACATGATATAATAATAAGCTTTATTTATTAGTTTAAATATTCTTTAAACATATAATTTTATTTCCAAAACCATGTATATGAGTGTAAAAATTTTGTGATACAAAATCTTTGTAATTTATTCATTATTTCTTTTCTTTGTGAAGAGAACGATGTTTATGCAAAAAAAAAAAACTTTAGGTAACAGCCCTGAGGGACCAAAATTGTGATATTTGATGTTTATGTTTAATATAATGAAATATTTACAATTGCACTGTAATTTTTTTGGTTACATTTCTTATTTGGCTCTGTGTTCAAAATTCATTAAACATTTTTGAAATCCTTATTTTACAATTCACAATTGCACAATCCCATATTTTTTAAAATCGATATGGTAAATATGTTTCTTTGTTTAAATGCATTTATTACATTGGTGTAATATATATTGTTGCACAGTTTTGACTGTAATTAATGCATCCTAGGGCATTGTCATCTCTTTTTTTTTATCATTATTCTTCCAAAATTGATGTACAAATGTACCTAGAAAATATATCATTTTAATCAATGATAAATTCGTCATCAATATTTTAGGTATTATTTCAAGCAAGTTTATTATTGGCTTTAACCCTAGATCACTAATGATTAGTCTCACAGACTACACGCTCGGAACCTTCCCCGTCCCGCTCCATACCTATCTAAATAAGCAAATTAGTGACCCAAGCGTACTCACTGCGTGTGCACGTCAATCGTCGTCACATAATATATAATGGCAGTGTGACTCGAAAATAAGATCTAGCGTTAAAAAATAATAGAAAACAGATCTCTTATTTAACCCCAGTGTAAATATTTCAATATTTAATAAGTGCAGCTTAGATTTGCCATTCTATTTTATAAATATTAATAAAACATTTATAACAACGTCCGAAAGTTCATCAATATTTTTTAATTTTCAAATTAGGTACAGTAATCTTTTGCTATTAACGTATGCGAAACAATCATAATTATATTTTAATGCGTCTTATGTGGGGGCAGTTTTATCTTATAGCGAGCATCTTTTCCGTACGACACGGCACTATCCTAGTTTACCACAAAAGACGCAGTAATCAGCGTAGTATATAGTATTGAAAAACACGGTGTCCATGTAAATAAATCGTAATTATAACAGCACAAAACCCCCATCATAGTATTTGCAGATCTCCGCCCTAATAATGGATTACTGTGCTTAAATTATACACAACGTGTCGGAGGATATTTATCACAATTTGCGTTTTGTATGTACTTATTATTACACAAATGTAATCAGATGATTAACACGAAGATAATACTAATAAGTAATTTTTATTTGTGGTAGTGATGATTTATAATTATTTTGTGACAATATACAAATTGATACGTGCAAGATTAATCAGGGTAAAGGATGATTAAATTGTATATTTTGAGATTTTTTACGCTGTATTTTATTATCTATCGATAAAAATTTAAGATCTGCATGGGCCGGACGACAAAGATTGATGAAACGACGGGACAAATTCACAAAAATAGGGTTACATTAATTAAAATGCTTTCTTAATTTTACTTGGATACTCCTAGTGGTTCTCAATCTTTTGTATGTATGTGCTATAGTCTGAGATCCATTGAAAATCAGATTACCAAATAACTCACCCGTCACTCTCCCGTCGTCGAGTTTAGGCTCAAAATGGGTTTTTAAACTGACTTTGTTTTAGTTATTTAGACAAAATATACTTTATAAATTTAAATCCATGCAGATCTTTAATAAAAACACAATTATTTTGTTAAATACGTCATGAATACAAAAAGGTGACTCAATTTTATCACAACGATTTTAAGATTTATATTTAAATCTAAGGATTTTTACTGCCATGTATTTGTTAATTTTTCTTCTTATGATATTTTTTTGTGTTTTCATAACAACGAATCGGCATTGAATGCTTTTCAGGCGATTTAATAACATGTATAGGATCTACGACAAGGATAGTTAACCTTTTTATTCTCACTGCCCTTATCTTTGCCTGTATCTTTGTTAGTAGAAAAAATTTCCATAATTTCGTCAATGGAACAGATCTGGCTGGACCTTCATACATACATACAATATGGTGTTGAATTATTATTGATCCTATTTCTGCAAAATTATTCTTCTATTTTTGAGACCTGTAAATAAATATTATGTAAATGTCTTATACCTAAAAGACTGAAACTATGTTGTAGCTACCTATAATAAATATTATATGTGTTTAATATTGCAATACTTCATTCAAGTTTCCGCACTACAACTTTAACCACGTCTATCGAAGCCCTAGCCACCGTATATCGAAAATAGACGACATTTATTTAACAATAATCAACGTAAACTACTTGTAGACAAAAAGCAGCTTTGTAGATTTTAATTTAACGCCGATATATATAATTATTCATGAGTGATAATAATTTAATTTAAAGTTTTTGCATGATTTTGTCATTGGATTCCTATTTCCAACATATTTCATTCGTCCATAATCAGCTAATCTATTTTCTAGATCGAATGTATTTAAATAGACATCCTTTTCTTGGTTCATCTTGACGTGATTTGCTATTGTATCTACAATCGCTATCGGATATAGAGGGTTCTAATAGGTGACCTTTCTAGGGACCTCTAATAAGGCCCTGCAAGACTACAAGAATGTTTTTATTTATACTGGATTAGGTTAAGGGAAATGTTAGCTTTAAAAGCCGCCTCTGGACCATCTGAGATCCAGGGCTTGTGGTCCTGTGAACCTCTTTTTGAGACAATATAACACAGTGCAATGGATCGTTTGGAAAGTCTGCCACTGAAACGTTTCTATTAATTCAGCAGGCTTTTGAGAGTGATTTCTTATCCATATCACAAGTTCTCCGATGGCAAAAGTTGTTTAAGAAAGTCGCCAACGAACCCTGCATTAGATATCCATCAACCTCGTGAATAGATCAAACTATGACGTTTATGTATAATTCTAGCAGGACATTTTTCACTTAAATTGACTGCTCTCTTGGCTCCTTCTTCTTCTTCAGTATACAGGATACCTTTACAAGGATATCCATATCCTGAATCACAGACCCACCATACCTTTATCCCGTATTTGGCAGACTTTGAAGGTATGTATTGGGTACTTCATCTTTTCCTTGAATAGAAAGAGCTGCTCATCTCAAGTTATTACTTCTGCTGATGAATATGGAGTGTCTAAATTCGAATTCAACATTATTCATAGGTCATGAATTGGAGCTTCCTTATGCATTCTTTGTTGCTTTGCCTGTATCCTTTGATCATCAAATCTGGTGAACTGACATAGAGCCAAGAACTGAAATTTTTGCTCTGAGTAGTGGAGAAGATTTACACCAGCAGCTAATATAATTCCTATATAAGCATAAAATTCTTATTCCGCTACGGGTTCTCAAGTTAGTGGCATTTTTAACTGCTTTTCATCATTGAATTTAGCTATAGTCGTCAGATCTTTTTGATTTGTCTCGCTCAGAATTATATCAATCATGCTATTCATAAAGAATAACTTAAAGATGTGTACAGGATTCATGGACATCCCCCGTTTAACACTTTCTTCTGCGGCTCAACAAAATATCACACTAAATATAGGTTTTTTCCAAACATATAATGCGAAAGGATTAAAATTTCTTAACGGAACATGAAGAAAAACGTGATTTCGCATACAAATCCTATCTAAAAAAAATCTAGGTCTGGCCAGATCGTTTCATTGACTCGAGGTAACAGTTCTTGGAATGATAATTTACGGTAATAAAATGGAAACACCAAGATCCATTAAAATTTGAAGACATTTTTGGATCCATCAATATACGTCTCTAGCATAATAATATTTAGGTATTAAATATATATTTTTTACTATGAAAAAACACAGTGAGTCACTAGCAATTAGGAACTGAATCTTTTAATCCGGAGTTGCATCATCTTTCATAGATGTAACAACACAACAAAATCCCTACTGCCCACCACGAAAGCTTCAACGCCTACCAGCAGTAACTATCACTGATCTACATGCATTCATTGCACTGTATTATGAAAACATAAATATATCACAATAACATCAATAATAGCATTTATTTACAATAATCAATGTTATTGAGCATTTCATTTTTATGTGAAATTTATCATCACAATTTTAAGTACAAATAGTTATTATGATTATTGATTGTATATGTGTAAACATTCTCATTTTGCCTTTTTGTAGCTCGTATTGATTTTAACATCCAGTATTTTGACCCATATAGCAGCACCTGTCACTGCGCTGAACTATATACATATATATATATATATTGTAGCATAATCCTTTTATCATAGGATTTCAGCGACCGAGTGACATTTCATTTGCATATTTTGCTACATGTATATAAATTCAACAATTTTTATGCATTCCCCGATATATGATTGTACTAATTTCCCTTATAAATCATCCGTCTATCCGTGTTCACAATTCAAGACGGAAGGATTTTTATATAAATTCTTAGTTATAAATTACAATTGAAGTACCTGTTAAGTCCAACGTTAATAATTGCAAAAATCGAATTAAAAGTGCAAATTTCTCCTTGTTTTGATTTTAATTAGCCTAATTTGTGTATTTTCTAATGTAAAATATATGTTTTTGTTCCATAGGATATTGTAAAAAGGATAATAATAAATATATTTACAAATGTGTTTAACTGAAAGACGTTTTATATTTTTATACCCTATATATAATTAATAGAATGCATTTATGAAGGCTATATTTAAATGATACAAAATTTTAAAATTATCAAATGCTAATATGGATATTGATAATTAAAGGGATTGCGTAATTTTTCAACGATCCAGCCGTTGCGTTTCTGGAATTAAACAAAGTACTTCTCGCGAATGGGACGTATGTCATAGTTAATGCATGATGAAGCTGAAATATGCCATCATTTATTGAGACCCGGCGCTGCGGGCTGCGCGCGCATATTACAGTTTTCATCGCTCGATTCGCAGGTCAAGTGTTGCCATGGCTTTGACATTTCTAAAATTGCGTTTTTTGTAATCGAGTTTGAATGCGCATTTTTAAGCTTTTAATTTGAACGCGTATTGAATACAAATTTGATGTTTATTTGCCGATCCGATGAAAATAACGTATGTATGATATAAATAATATATTGTTTTTAAATCGCGTTTTTCACATTGATAATGAGATGATGGAAGAATTTATTTTAGTTTAGATGTCGAGTTTTATGTATGTGTTTTGTTTGAAATAGTTGGTTGATTTTAGTGTGTTTAAAATGTGAGTTTAAAAACGGGCGTTTTTATCGACGTCGCGCTCCGACGAACGGTCAGCGAGTAGCGGTCGATGCCGGGGCGGGCGCTGTCGAGTGGCAACTCTGCAGACTCGCATCCATCTTTTGAGTTAAGCGAGTCGATCAGCACCTAGCAGAGATGGCCGACAAAAAAGGTATCGGCGGCGGCCCTCGAAGGGCCGCGGAGTCGCGGCGAGGGCGAACCGCGTCCGAGTCCCATCGCGGCTCCGCCCGATCCTCCCCCGCGATCCACCCCCCGTCCTTGGGCCGGGAGCGCCCTCCGTCGGGGCTCCGATCGATGCGTTCTATTTATCATCGGCCCGATTCGAACCGTTTCGGGCATTCCGCGATACGAATGCTCCTTGGAATTTTCGCGAACATCGATTTATTGTCGGATGCGCAGTCGTATGCAATTTCGGTTCGCGCACGATTTGCCGATCGATCGGCCGTCGAAACGGATTCGGGCATCGCGCTCGCGGCCGCTCGGTCGAAAGGCTCCCGATCGAAATTGGGCATCGGCGCGCCCCCCGTCGATGCGCCCCCTTTCGACGCGCTGCCCTCGCGAACCGTCGGCTCGAGACCGCGAGCGCTCTCCGTAGCGAGGGTCTCCGGAGAGCGCTCGCGCATCTCCCCCGTTGTGTTCAGTTCGGTTGCTCGCGGGACATCTCACGTCGCGGAGCGCCGCCTTCGCCGCCGGCCGGGGCGGCGGAGCGAGCGCTCCCCGGCCGCCGTCGGAGACTTGACCTGTCCCGCATATTGTATGCTGTCTCTTTTGTTGTGTTCCTTACAGCAGGCGTCGGTCGAACGTCGCCGGAGCAGCGGAAGTCCGTCGCCGGGATTTTGTCCGACGTAATTAGTCTCTCAATAAAAACATGAAAGTGTGAGATGCTATAATATATATACATATCTGATACATATAATCATTACAATATTAACTATATATACATATTAATGTGACATATTAATGTAATTGAATGACATACACGCCAATCTGTCACGCTGTCGGACGTCGCCGGCGCGCGCTCCTGATCCGGAACCCCCGCAATCCCGATTCAAAGCAGCGGGGAATCGATTCCGTATCGGACCAATAGAAGCATCGCGCTGGCGCCGTCCGTCAAATAAATAACCAGTTTAAAAATCTAAGTGTGTCTTGATGGTTACATTTTATTTAATATACATCGTTAATTTTTTTTAACATTTTTTTTTATTTTATCATTTTTGGTATGGCTAATTTTGCTCGTTTCTTTTATTTTTCCTTTACTAACTATTTGAGTTTCGTTTCACATACGTCTGTATATTTTTATAGCCGAGCGGCTCCATCCTGGACTTTGGCCGTTCCAATCTTGCCCCTATGGGCTCGGTGGTTCGGTTCAAAGACGGGACGTTTGAAGATCGGGGGCGATGAAATTTCATTCGGACCCAATTGATTCTAGAACGGTCCACGGAATTTTCTATCCTCTATCAATTTATAAAACGACTCTTCGAGAGTCTTTTGGAATTCAATCGAAATGGCCGATAAAAATTAATATCGTATTTTAAATAATCAAATACAAATTTGCTATTAAAAAAAGATATTCACACAAAGATTTTATGCTTTTAAACGCGACAAATAAAATCAAATGGACGTATATCGCCTTTTAAACAAATTATCAATTTAAAAAATATATATCGATCCAATTCCGGCCACCGATCTTTGAACCCGCTCTTTTGAATTTTTGTTTTGGTTTTGGGCTAATCATTTTTGCTGAAAATTGATATAACGAAATGACGGCCATTCAAACAATTCCTATTTTTTTTAAATTTAAATAGATTGATCTACTTAATCAATCTCGGCTGCGCATACGTTATTTCAATTTTGAACATTTGTCGTTGTCACCTCAAGAATGGATGGCGATGTCTTTAGATGTGTTTAGAATTTTACGAATCATAGAGTTGAATCGTCATCCATAGGATTGGTGCAATTTTGAACTAACATTTTCACTGCAGACTTTGGGAATTTCGCTTTTACCTCATTATTTTTTTACACTATTACGAGCCGCTAAAATAATACGGACGGCCACACTCGCGGCAATCTCGATGGCTATGTACAATTTTAAAATTAACCGGTGGATGTACAAAAAGCTTGAATTGAATTTGCATACACCCATAAAAAAAAGCACATTGTTCGTTGCGCAGTTTTACTTAATGTATTGAGCTGAACGCGTCATACTATTTCAACGTCGTAATCAAATAAAACAAACAATTTGAATTATAAATAATATCACAAAGATATTAATTACGTGTTTTTGCTGAAAATATTTGGTTCTTGGAAAGATTTTCAAATTGGCCTGTCGAGTCTACTGCTCGTAGAAATAATTAAAATGTATAATTTACGACTAATAAATAAAATGCTGTTTGTTTGATCCCATTAATTTGTATCTTCGCTGTCGTCGTTGTATTGTTCCGGTGATTCTTTGTGTGCATCGTTGCGTATTTCAAGTCAATCATAGTGCTGATGATGACCCTCCAATATCAATGCTTGTACTAATACATTCCTGATCTGATCAGACGAGCGGTTAGGAGCTCTTCCGCGGTAATCTTCTAAGTGGTCTTTTAACACCAACTTTTCAAGATTATCTTTTTCTACGAGCAAATTGTAAGATGGGTCTCAAGTATGTGATTGATAGTCTTATTTTTAACTCATCCAGGATAGATAAGTTGGATCATCTGGTCATCTATTAAATTTTCAGCATACAAAGCATTCAAATTTTATATGGGTGTAGATGGATTGGATTAGATTACATATCAATCCTAATATTTTATTTTTTCCTCTTCCGGAACAATCTCAATTTTTCCGTCTTAAGTCCAGTATTGTTTTGTGAAAAGACAGTTCTCAATCTATTTTTCTCTGCTCAAAATGATGAGTCCTTTGATTTTCCAACATGGTAGCCATCACTTTTCCGGCAAACTTTTCACTTCGATCAGCTTCTTCTTTCCAGGTTTCTGGACCAGGACTCACTCATGGCTTAAATGTTGTTGTCGTTGATGCTGCAATGGCAGGATGCCTTTTATAACTTTTATTTTGCACATTATCTCGACCTTCATGAAACTTTTGGGCCCTATCAAACACTTGGGTATTTTTTTTCCTGTGGGAGGAGAATCTTGCATAAGACACCCTGGATTTGATGTCAGATTCTTAATGACTAAACCCCTCCCTTGTCCTTCTCTGCCCCCCTGCTATTGTTTTTCACATTGCTTCAGGAGGACAAGTAGTCTGGCCTTAGGTAATTGGCCCTATTTTAATATTGGAGAGCCGTTCTGCGCCTTTCTCTCTCACTGCCCTCTTTAGCGCTCAGAATTTCTTCAACGTAATCGCGCCAAAGATCCCAGTTCTTCTTGCTTGCCATCATGCTGTGGACAATGTTGTCAACATTGAGCTCAGCTACCCCAAGTGCTTGTTTCAGCATGTTTCTCTGAGGTGTTCAAGCCTCACAGTCAGTGATGGTGTGTTTGGCATCGTAGACCTCCGCTTGGCATTGTCCATCTTCCCTTATTGGACTGATCCTATCTCTGTTGCCAGGCTTCCCTCAGTTTCTGGTTTTGTGAACTTGGGTCTTAGAGCAGCATCACCGAACTGTGCCTCAAGTCCACACGTCATTTGATTTCACGCCTTTGTTTAGGAGAAAATGAATAATTGTACAACAATGGATGCTACTTCTCTCTTCGATTCTTTCACGCACGCATAAGGCAAGCGGTAGATTGGTCAAATACATGTGTGTTTGTTTGTGTATAATACACACCATAAATCTGCCACTAGACCAGTAGCTCTTCTATTTTATTATATATTACACAAACGTGGCTACATCTTCAAAAGTCTTTTGTGTTAATACGGAACTATAGGATCGAGCAAACATTAAATTTGTTATTATTTGTTTGAATGCATTTTAACAGCGGCTCATTTAAAATTTTGTGCAGTAATTCAATTTACTAATGCGAAAAGCGAAATCCCCTAAATAATTACACATCAGATTATAACAGAATCCTTACTAAATATTTTAATACATTATTAGTTAATTTATAAATACATATAAATGTATTTGGAAAAATCGCAAAGACTGAAACTGAATCTGTGCAATGTTACAAAAAAAGACAAAACGCTACTACATGTTTCTATTGTGGATCCGTGCATCATGTCAGCTTTTTATCGTCTCAGTCGTTGCGATTTAAAAGAAGTGTTTTATACAGCCGTGATGCTTTCAACTGAAAGCACTACGATAATTGTTTTGTTTGAATGGGTGACTGCAGTTGATATTAACGTGTATCAGATATTTATAATACAATTAATAATATATATACATATTCGCCTTCAAATGTCATATTTGTCCGCCGTCTTTTCAAATTTTGTTTGCCGTCAATAGGCGTAATATAGATGATGATTGATCGTCATACGAGCGAAAACAAATATTGCATTTGACGGGTTTGCATGCCACAAAAATGTGCTTTTAAAACGGGTAACATTGATATTGAATTTTCATATTTCTCTCGTTCTATCGCAATCCTCTTCGAGTAATAAATCGCGTTATTCCGAATTTTCAAATTCGTGCACAGAGGACATGTTTTATGTTATTTTCTCATTCACTTTCAATGTTACCGAATGGAAAAAATTACTATTGAAAATACTTACCGAGCCGTTACTGTGGGATGTTGAGAGAAATCACAAACTAACCTTAAAATAAAAGAATATATAAATGTTTTTACATCACATGAAAGTATATATATTTACATATAAAAATATTTTTTTATTTTTGACAGTGTGTCTGATTTGTAGATTTATTCATAGAATATTTTTATATAATTTTTTTCACAAAATTCGTTACAGTATACAGTGCGATGGTTGCTGGGATTTTGCTGTTTTTAATTGAAACATAAAAACATTATATATTATGAGCTGAAATAAATGTCGACGATTTTAAAAGCAAATTGTATTAAGGGAGGTTTCTGCATTGTTGGGCTTAAGCGATTGAAATTTTTAACAATTTTATATGCGAAAAATATTAAATGTAGAATTTTTTTAAATTTGACAAAGTATGGGAGTGGGAGGAGCCACTTATGTCAGTGCGCGGGCAATTTTTTATATGATTTTAGTTCAAACAATAAAGACGTTTATTGTACACGTGCTTGCCAAATTTCATAAAGAATGCTCATCTAGGACATGTGCTTGGAAAATGTAATTTCGATGTGTTTATAACAGAACCAAAGTTTATATACGAATAAAATGAAACGTTTAATATTTATACGTAACCTGCTACACCGGGAGCATAAAGAATACCTTCTGTTTCTTCGAAAAAGTCTTCTTCAGCTGACCGCTCCAAGTCTTCGGGCGCTTCTTGTCTCTTTTAATGCTGCTGAATGTGCAGCATTATCTTTTTTCACGTGCACCATATCCTTTTTGTTGGCAAATATTTTTGCTTTATGATCAACTCCGTTACCGACGCTACTGTCCTGTCAGTTCCAGGTTTCCCCGGACTAGCCACACAAAAGAGTGTCTTCTTTTGATCCCACAAGAAACTCTATGCGCAGAGCATCCAAGTGCCCCCTTTTATTTCGTGCACTTCAGAGGAGGCGAGGTTTCCGTTGAAAGATCAGCTTCAGACCACGTGCGCTTGAAAATGCATTGGAGGAAGGACAATATGGTTATCTAGCAGAGTCACTGCCACCATGAGTCCAACCTCAGTTTGAAGGGGACTGCAGGGGATACCCTTTCCCCATGGTACTCGTATTGGTTCAGTCATTTGTAGTACCTAACCATGGAGACGAGTCTCCCCTGTATACACTAAGTCAGCAGTTCTTAAACTCGCGTAGTCCGTGGACCCCTCTCGAGCAAAATTTTCTTCGAGGACCCCCTCTTGAATCAAACAAATATTTTTTTGTTAAATATTGGTCAAAATAGATCATCTTATAATACTTAGGGTGGCTCCTACAGTCCTATAAGAGAGTCCCGGCCACCGACAACGCTTGCCGTCATTTTCGTCTGTCCTGGGCCTTCTCACCCCAATTTTCCAGACCCAGACGTGCGTTGATCAGCCCAGTGTAGCGCCCAGAGGTCTTCCAATGGGGAAATACTCTGCCATTCGGCCTCGAATACAAAATGGTTCGAGGGACTCTATTCGACGGCATCTGGGCCTGCCCACTTGAGACGATGGGTTTTCGGGCGACTTCTGAGTCAGAGATTTCGTTCCGGAGGCATCTGAAAATTTTTCTCTTGAATCCTCTAGGCGCAACTGTAAATAATTCCACGAAAATATCTTGTTCAAATATAGATAAATGTTTTTTATATTTTCATGGACTCCCAGGTTTAAGAACCGCTGCACTACGCTTTTGCACAGATTCCATTAACTTCTGTAATCAACAGTTCCACACAACTCTTTACAGGTACGCAGCACAGGGTGAGCTGCGTATCTAACTCATGTTCGTTTTTGAAATGATGTAATTTGTTGTCCGCCTTTGCGCATCTCCACAAGTCGGGGTCGGGCAGACAATTGCTGTGCTTCGGTTTCGATTCTATCGAACATTTTTGATCAAATCAATTAATTTGGCAATTTGCTACTATCTTCACCAACCGCTCTCGTATTCTTCCCGGATCTTAATCTTGAACCCATTCGCTTTTTGACGTGCCCGACGCACTCTTTGTCATGATCAATTCATACACTTGGATTTCCAAAAGAGATTTGAAGGTTTTCATATGACCATCGTCGCCTATGTGGTTGACTTATTTTACACTGTAAACTCCTCGGACAGGAGCAAGTCGCTCATTTCCTCTGCAGTTTTTCGTTTTAAACATTTTGCAACTCGGTTTTAACTCTGAAAAGCTTACAATCGTGCTGAGGACACTTCTCAAGACAGTTACTCGCGTAACAGATCTAAAATTTTATTAAATAGGATGCGATCCTGTTGTGTTGATCCAAGCGCTTTTTATACCGGCTCCAGCTTCTCTTTGTTCAGTCCTATAACTTTGCGAATTTAATTTAAACGTATTCTTAAACATTTTTTTGAACCAACGAGGCAGAAACATCCTTAATTTTCATACAAATTAAAATTACTTTCCGATATAGAAAAATATAATTGGTGCGACATTTATTATCAGAAATGTATCTTTCTGTATAGATGTACAATCTGAATTTATATGTTACACGGTAGCGTCAGAATATTTACATATTGTAAGCCATTATTTTGTGTTTATTTTTTATTCCCGAAGAATGTATATGCATAATGGAGAGAGATACATTTTAATTATAAATATATTTGAAGTCTATTGATTGTGTTCCTACATTATAATTTATACACATACATTCATATGCACAATATGTATGTAAGAATAATGTATTTATCATATTTGATGATTTGTTAACTTGAATGGAACGATTTTTTTTAAAAATTGCATACATAAAATAGCCAGTCATGTGTCTATGTGTGTATACTCACCATCATATAATTTACACTTTGATTATCTAATGGTGATTATAAAATGCTATGGGGTAGTGTGTCCAACGTGTGAATTATATTCTTCCGTTTTGTGTTTTTAAGAATGACACTCTATTCCAAAAAAATATGGATTGTTATCTAGCATAAGGTTATTTATTTTTAAGATGATGGTTTATCATTCGAATGATAGATCAATGTTTGGAACTTTCTGGCTTTAATGGAGGCTCGTTATCATCTCCGGAGCTTTTGGATCGTACACGTTGAAATAGAATAACGCTCCCGGAGACTTAATCGATGTCCTCTATTAAAATATGCTTATATTTGATAATAGTGCTTTATCCTAACATTATATCATTGGATGATTTACGATATTTAAGAAGTTTTCCTGTTTGTTTTTATGACTGTGTTCATATATTTGCAAATTAAATTCACTCTCGGGCATATCTTTGATCGAATCGAATGCGTTTACAATACAAATTGCAAATATGTGAAGCAGTATAAATTTATGCAGAAGTGCTATGCTTTTTTTATATTATTTTTTTATGGAGGAGGTTGTTTTACTTTGTTTTTAAAATGTTGTTCCATTTAATTATCACTATTTTGATTAAAGTACATTTGTCAAAATTTGCATGCATGCACTCAAGCGATGAAAAGTGTAAATTGAATGTTCAATAGAAGTGTACGTGTTCATTTGTGTTATTTTTCCATTTAGCCGTGTGATTGTGTTTTCATCCCTTTTTTGTCACCGATATTTTTGGTATTCTTAATCAGTAATAATATATTTAGAAATAACAGCTCCAATAAATTACACTATTTAATATATAGCTTTATTTCCGTTTTCCAATTATTAAACACTTGGAAAGGATTTATTTTTCATCCGTTTTTCTGCTATTCTAAGCTTTTTTACAATAAGTACATTCCCTATTTTTAATTTCTTATCGAAAGATTCATCATTTCCTAGCATATTTTTTAATCAAATTACATGTCGCTACTTCAAATCGGCTGTTGTTTACAAAATAATGATAAAAGCTCTATCTCTATCTATTTCTTTCAAACTTTCATATATTAACGTAATTACTATCTGTAAGTAATATAAGTTTATTTTGAAAAGGCACCAATAAATACAAATTAAATTTTTTACATTGCATAGTTCAATCAATCTTGTGCAAGTGGATCCGAATTCGGAATCAATCTTGTAGATAAATCTTCCGAGTTTTTTAGATCAATGATATTTTTTTGAGTTTCAACATTTTTCACTATAATTAAAAGCCTGTATTAACACTACTACCAAATTAAGAATTGATCCACCATAACTAAAATAACATAAAAGCTTAAAGTACAAGGGTAGTCCCCACATTTCTCAGCGATGTTCAATAGCTTCGATACCCTGTTTATAATGAGAATTGTTGGCAAATCTTTTACTATCGAAGTCGCCAGACTGTCATAATGATAGTCCAGAGACACGCCAAAACATAACTATTAAATTATTCACATGTGTTAGATAACCTTCTATTTATGCTGCCAGCTCTTGGTATACTATTGATGATTAACGATTATTGGAGTTAATCCATTGCTAAAACACACAATTATTATTGTTTTGAATCAATGACATTGATCGTTGACAGTAGCGTTATCTGTTTGATTTTAATTCTCAGAAAAGTTTGAGAGTTTTTGAGCCGCTAAAGTTTATTTTCGCTCTGATGAGTTTCGTCGATGTGAGATAATTCGTCGACAGTATGCGTAGACTTATCTGGCGCATGACGGGATTTGACGGGTTGTGTACGCCAAAGTGTTAAGCCTTACAAGGTCAGCTCAGGTACTTCTGGGACTACCCTCGTAAAATATAATAAGCGTGATGTGATAAATATTTATTTCCATAAAAAATAAAAATATAAAAAAAATTGACACGAACCGATTTTATTCACATCGATAATGACATTTAATCAAAATCTATATACAATATTCTAGGAAATCTATGAACGTATATATATCGTGCAAAAGCATGAGTTTTATATATTTTATTTTTATCAGATTAAATTTAAACAACATTCTATTGGCCAATTCACGCAAAATCAATTGTTAATCGATATTTTTTACATATATATATACGAGGCATAATACGATGTTGTTTGAAGTGATTTCTACGCTGCTTTATAATATTACTTGGAGAATTGTTCTTGCAAAATGGTATTCCGTCAATTTTCATTTGAATATAAATAAATTTTCCAAGTAATATCATAACAGAATATGCTCTTTAAAAGCATGTTTGCTTTTTTTTTATTAATTTTTTTATTATTATACTATATATATATATATACGGTAGGATCTCATTTTTGTAAGACGATTTGATTTTTTTTTGTTGTGTGCTATTTTTTGGATTGGACGTTTATTTTTCATTACCGCCCGTCGTTAGCGGAGTCGAATTAGAAAAGGGAGATCTGAAGTTATATATTTATTCAGTAGATTGTTTAATTTATTTTCGATATCCACTCAAAGAGTAATGCTGCCTGCACAGTAAAAAAATTCCCCACCCCTGTATAAATTATTCCGTCGATGGGGCGTCGTCTATGGGGAAGCGCTCTTAGATCGCGTCCTCATAGACGGCGGCTCTGCGCTGTTATTAACT
The DNA here is from genome assembly GCA_008973525.1 of Stenopsyche tienmushanensis. NCBI lineage: Eukaryota > Metazoa > Arthropoda > Insecta > Trichoptera > Stenopsychidae > Stenopsyche > Stenopsyche tienmushanensis. The sequence goes on from WACJ01000523.1 coordinate 1,063,977, forward strand.
TTATTGTACTCTCCATTATTACTAAATGCAATTTTTATCGGAAAATGTGCAGAAGACGGACGCACGTTTGTCTTGTGCAACTTTTCATTATTTGTATGTATTGCATACATGCAAACGTTTCCTATTTTAAGACTGATTTAGTGGCAATAAAATTCGTTAAAGTAAGTTAAGATTTTTTACAGATTTGAGCTGATCTTTCAGATTGAGTTAAATTTACATTTTTATTGTCCCATAGATCATATCGATCGATCAAATATTCTCTACTTTGTGTTTACGATTGTCTTTTTCGACACTGAATAATTGCATGGGTTTAGTTGTATATATATATATATTACAATTGTTTGGTAGAGGATGATTGATTCGTGAGATGAGTCTTTTAACGACAGAACATAGCATTATTTTTTAAAACTTACTGTGTTACCTTATTTCACTTTGTGTTTTAATATTAAGAGAGTTTAAAAATATTTTACTACAATCCAGTATTTGTGTGTTCATTTACTATATTCATATATATATATATATTTACATAATTAATGTAATGGTTAATTATAAATAACAGAATAGCTTTTGTATAATTACACTGTATGTAATGATATGAACACTATATATTTTTTAAATATAAATACGTATAATTTTTTTGTTACAATTTTGAAAGGTAGAAAAATGTGCAGGTGTTTCGTTTTTCGTGAGCTTGGAACAAAAATTGGATGAAAAGTGAAAATGTAAACAAAAAAGTGCATTCTGTAAATATGTAATGACTTTATTTTCTGTTCTGATAAATCGTCTGCGTTTATTTATTGACCGTATGTGATCTGTACTTCTTTGTTTATTATTATTTTATAGTGAGAATCGAAACATTTGTTCATTTTAATGAGGACCTTATATCGAAAATGATTTTAATCGTTCAATCCAGAACTAAAAAACGTTGTTTTCCTTTGAATTTTTTTGCTGACCGGTGATTTTTCTTCTGTATTTCTAAAATTTCAATAAGGGCTATGGTTAGAAAAGCTTACTTTGTAATTTAAAATTAAATAAATAAATGGAAAAAACATTGTAGTACTTTAATGTTAATTTAGTATTTTGCTTATTGAAAAAAAAAAAACACCAAAATTAAAAAATGCTCTTAGTCTCGATTCCAAAAAAAAGTTCACTGTAGATAGTTAAAATTTAACGAAGACTTCTTTTTCTCAATAACAATCGGTCACGTTACTTGGATCATTAACTATTCTGAAAATTTGTCTTAAAAAAATGAGTCTAAAGGTAAAATAACTCTTGCTCATACATAATATCATTGTTACAGTCACACCCCCTCTTGGAGCATTTCCCGGTGCTCCACCACAACCTCAAGGGCCATTTTTACCGGCCCCACCGCACCAAGCAGCGCCACAGTATGGAGGTTCCGATTTTTTTCTGTATTTGAATAATACGCCAAAAAATGAATTAAATTAAAATGAACAAATTATTTTCAATTCGGTGGTACACTATATCCGGCGACGAAACACTAACAAAATTGGTTTACAAAGTCGATATAAAATCCTACCGTGCGGAGAGAGCGTAAAACTCGCGTTAAACGACAAAAAAATTCAACTCTAGAAGAATGAAACACATTTTAGAAATTATTTTTATTTTCTTTTTTTTCACGGTGGAACAATGCAATATTATGTGTGCTTATTTAATTTTATTATGGTAAACAAATTCCACTGGTCTTAAATTATTTCTGTAAAATGGCAATGGATTTTATATATAAAGTGGTCAATGACGATTTTAGCTCATGTTGTTTCAAGAGTCTAAGAAATAATTTAATTATGGCAAAAATTGATGTATCCGCTTGTTGTAGATGAACGACACCATTGTTATAAATATATATTTATATATAGAGAAACTGTTCATTTTGGAAAGAAAACTGTATTACTTTTTATGTCACTCTCGAGTTTGTCATCGTCGTCTGTATGATTTATTTTTGTTCACTTATGATTCGTTGAGACGACAAAAAAAAAAACCAACGTCGCAGTACGATCCGATACTCAAATCCGAAAATAAAATAAATCAACCAAAACGCTCTGATTGAATATAATTTTGTAATCTTCCAAAAAAAAATTCTATTTCATGGCACTTTCATTTTTCTCCTTTGAGATATAAATATAGATTCAAATTTTTTTACTATTATAGATTGCAACATAGGACAATTAATCAAATCTTTTATTATCTTACCGGTAAAGGACAATTTTCAGTACCCGGAGGTGCCCCATACGGTGTTTTCCCAGCTTCCGCTGCCGGCCAACTTTATGCTCCGCCTCCGTCTTATGACCAGGCTTTGGCAGCTCATCATCCACCTATCAACATCGGACAACAGGTACTTTTCACGTCGATCGAGTGTGTCTCTGACATGCGAATGATGTTTTATTAATAAACTGAGACCAACCGTAAATACACAATTTTAACGGCGTGTATATAATATTAACAAAAAAATATTAATTATGTATTGTGACAGCCCTGAACAAGAAATGTTCATAAACCACAAATGATCCCACAGCATGTGGTTATACGTGCATATGTTAGTAGGGCAAAGAAGTCGCCTTTAGACAATAAAATACAGATGTGTCTCAAAAGTCATGAAAAATATAATTTTTTTAAAGATTGATCGACAATATCAGTACAATCCAGGCCTCGATGAAAGCATCCTTCAGAGCTATTGTCATAACCCTTTGAATAGCATAAATGCTGTTAACCGGTTGATGCGTACGTCTGGAATAACGATTTTCGCAATTTATGAACCTAAAATTGGAGTTAAACCATCACTAAAACACACAATTATTATTGTTTTGAATCAATGACATTGATTTTTGACATTAGTGTTATCGGCCTCATTTCGATTCTCAGAAATTTGAGAGTTTTTAAACTGCTTAAGTTTGTTTTCTTTTTGATGAGTTTCGTCGATATCAGATAGTTTTTGAAGTGTCTACGAAGACAGTGTGTATAAACTTATCTGGCGCAAAAAGCAAGTATTATCTGCTAACACACGACGCGATTTGACGGCTGTGAACGTCATAGCGTCCTTTGAGTGATATTCGGAAAGTCTAAGATGCATTGTCATGATGCAGCACCCAGGTTACGGGTGGTGATTTTTCACACAACGCTTTGCCCTAATCTTTCCGAAACATCCACATAATAGGCAGCATTGACGGTTTGTTTTTAAGATACAAACTCTTTTTGGATCACACCATTTGTATTTGGGTCCCACCACATACCTCCGTGCCTGTATTTTGACCAGTTTACACCGGTCATTGCGGACACGCACTTACAATCCAAAAAGTACGCACCAGGTATAAAAGTCAATGAAGCAGAGGTTGTTGCAGGGAATGTTCTCTTGCTCTACCGTGGCTGCTGCAAGTGTTTGCAAGAATAAGAGGGTTTGAACAATTCGCTACCAGTTCTAGAAGGATCTTGCTTACTTTGGGTGGCTCCTTCAGCCCTATAAGAGAGCCCTGGCCGCTGACAATGCTTGTCGCCATTTTCATCTGTCCTGGGCTTCGAAATATTAATCATATGTCTATTATTAAGACCAGCCACTAGGTCTGCGTGTCCAACAGGTTCTGAAGCGGACCTCTGACAATGCAAGAGACCTTCTGGATCGGCCTCCATGCCTGGACATGACCATTGAATGTGATCCGCTGTCATGTCCGTATATGTGCAAGGACACTCTGAGAGACTGTCTATAACTGTGTCCCGTGGGGAACTGAGAGGTCCGATAACATGGAACAACCCAGCGACATGACAAATGATATTTAACATTACTGAAATATTTATACAAATGGCTTCCATTGTCGTCATTCATCCATTCATTGGTGTCGAAAAGTATAATCAACATTGTTTTCACTTGTGCTTTGGCACTCTGGTGCTTTGTAGATTTGCGTGAGTTTTGACAGCTTTATTCAAAAAAGTATCAGCCAAAACAAAGGCGCACTGAATCGGCTATCTTAATTCTACTGATGCAGCCAACTGAAGTTTGGTGCGCTGTAAAGCTTATCCAATTAGTTCGAACACTCTGCGACCAATAGGGATGTGGCAAAAAAAAAAAAAAACCATGACTTGGGATAGGCGAGATGGATGTAACCCCTTCCTGTTAATGGATATTGAAGAGGCCCATAGTTCTGTAGTGGACTATTAGTGGCTGCGCTATGATGATGATATAACAACTTTTAAATCGGTGGCGGTTTAAAGACAAAAACAATGTTGCGTTGCGTGATTTCATGTATTAAAACCCTATCGTTTGCATTTGAATAGATGTATAGTCCGGCAGCAATGTATGCCGCAGCTGGTTACCCAGGTTATATAGGATATCCTGTGCAATATTATCCATATTATCCCGCTTCGGCTGCCGCCGCAGCTATGCAACCTTCAATACAGCCACTGCGCCCCACTATCATGATCCCGGTGAGTTTATTTTCTAATTTAAATTTGATTTAAACGGCGTGTTGTCGTTTTTTAATAACCATTCGGGGATTTTTCTTCTCAGAACGGATTCGAAGCCGGAGCAAGATTCGACGGTGTCGCACAGCCGCTGCTTCCGCCTGCGCCCCCGGGTGTGCCCCCGTCTCCCGCACAGCTCGCCGCCATGGCCGGACATCAGGTATAATTTGTATTAGTTTGTAAAGAATTAAGTAAGAGTTTGATCGTTTCTTAATACTCATTCATAGAAAATTGTATCATACAGACACAGAATCTCACCTTTCTGAGGTATAACCAGTATTAAGTGTGGACTCAAACTCTTTCAAAGGACACTTCGACGGAGGCTGTATAACGAGATCCATTAGCACAAACGCAGGAAATGTGATGTGAAATTAGATGTTATCTATAGTTTGTGATATTTATAGGATTATAATATAAATACTTTTTGTGCATTGTCAGTTTAATTTTCAACTTGCATTTGCTAAAATTATTACCGAAGAGTGTTTTGGCTTGTGTCGAAAATATTATTCTAAAGGAGACCCTCATCTCATCCGTTGTCTCATGTGTCGTTCATAATTATGTGAAAGTTACCTGTATGAACATTCTTTTTAGATTTTCATTTTGAACAAGCTGCTTAAAGATGCTACTTGAAAATTTAAAAACTGAGATTTTGCCCTATTCACTTCTGTAAGATCTGCTTTTGGAGGAAATATTTTTTCTTGTATTGTTTTATTGTAACTAACCTTTTTACATTAAATATATTTTGGAGTTAAAATACAATTCATTTTATTTTTTACTTTTTTGATTTTGAAAGTTTCTTCAGTCTTTATTTCTATTTCAATTTTTGTTTTAACAATACTTGTGAGAGTGTACTACTTTATTATGTGCAATTTAAGTAAGCGCTTGTTGTCCACAGACTCGGCGATTAAAATGAAAGTATTTTACGCTCGATCGGAGTAGTTTTAATTCCGAGTCGAAATTTCAATACGAGGGTCGCTAGTGTGCAGTTATTGAGCTATTCGCTTTTATCGCGCATTCCTTGAGCGTACGTACTGTCATGCGATAAGCTGCGATATTTTAATAATTGCAAACTAGTCGAATGCTCTGATGCATGTAAACAGACCGTATTGTCAGTGTAATTTGTAAACCTCATAAATCCAAAATCGCCAATATTCGGGAAGGGACGGGGTAATTTCAAAATGTTTCAAATTAAACGGGGATGATATATTTTTATGACTTAATTTTGCATGTGTTTTATTTTTAAATGATTGTATTAATACGCATGAATATAAATTCTTCCCGATGAGTTTTGTTTTTGTACCGAAAGCGAATTTACGAGGGATTAAGACAACGCTCATGTATCGAACATCTAAATTAATTTAAGAAAGAAGCTACTGAATCTCACAAAAGCATAATTCCTATGAGTAACTCTATATAAAGTATTCTAATTTTATTTTTTATTTTGTGTTTTTCCTCGAAGAAAATAAAATCTAATATCAATTGATTTCAGTGAATATTAAAAATAGCAAATCAGATGTAAATGTAATAAAATTTCCTCTCATTTTATATACAAGATTGTAAGTGTTAAATAAAATGAGCGCCTTCGCGGTATGCTAGCATTTAAATCGTTCGCACACGATTGCGATCATTTGTTGTTATATTCACTTTGTAATGATGAATAAAAATCATGCAGATCGTTTAATTTGTATCCATACGAACGATCGTACTGCGTAATTTTGAGGCCAATAGATACGGTGTGGACGTATCGTCGAAAGTGCCTGCTATAATGCGCTACGACGCTGCTTAAAATACTGTACGCTATATAAGAATGTAAGAGTTGATTTTATTTGATATTCGACTCGGAAAAATATTATTATTTTATTTTATGTTGGACATTTATATCATTTAACCGCGGATCGCTAATCTTTATGTGATGACGACGTGTACACGCTCGGTTAATTTACATACGAGAACATCGGCAGTCTGTGAGATTAATGATTAGCGATCTGCGGTTAAAAAAATTGTTTCTTTTAATTTGTTAACATTGAATTGGTCACAATATTAACGGCTTTTGTATACTGATCGATTCGGCCGAGTGTTGCTCGTATATCAATGTTTTTATAATCCTTATTATAAAAAAAAAGCAACAAGAGTACATTCGGTAGTCTATATAGAGCGGGTCGACGTTCGTGATGATCGTTCTCGATTAAAAGCAATTATGATAGTTGTAATTTTTGTTATAAAATGATCGTTTGCTTGAATATGAATGGATTTAACGGCAGTTTTAAAACGCGACACACTGCATATCGACGAAATAAATAAAGCTTTATGAAGTGCCTTGGCAGTTTGTTATTATTATTGCATTTGTTTTCTTTCGATATCACGATTCCGTTTATGTAAAACACTCTTGCGTGCTAATTGGTGTGTAAAATTTGCGATCGACGCTCACAAATATCGTATCCTCTCGAATATGTCCGAAACCCGGTCGGTGCCTTTTAAAATCAAAGTTCCATTGTGCTATTTTGCTCTATCCATTAGTATTTTTTTTCTGTTTTTACAGGTCGCTCTATCACAAAAGAAAGGTTCTTTTCTGACGGGCAGCGCCGAAGGTGGATATGCATTTTGGTAGTGGCGACGAGATACCTCGGAATAAGGACACATCTTGTGTCGCAGTCGAGCGAGTGAATGAGTCCGGAGGATGTAATAAAAGGGGTGCGACGTACGCGCGTTTATATTTTGATCTAAAATTATCTACGGTCGGACCGATTCCGTAGAATCAAAGCGAAATCGATCCAATGTCGATTTCGATCGTGTCAATTTAGTAATTCTTATTCTATAACGTCTTTATATAAAATTCTGTGATTTTACTTTTTCATTTGTGATTTTAGAATTAATAATTTCGTTCGCATCAGAATCAAATGATTTATTTTCCATGACAAGCGAGAAGTATTGAATTTGCACAAACTGTATTGCGCGATGGACGTGACGATTTTTTTATACGTATATAAAAAAGCATCGGCGGAATATTAAATCGGCTTGAATGATGAGACGCATGCTAGATATGTTTGAATGCATCGTGGGTTGTGCAAATATTTATGATAAGTTGTTGACGATATCGCCGCGCGTCAACGATGTAATTAATTTCTCGGGTATTTTATAAAATCAATAAAATTATCGACTGCCTCCGGAATGCGTTGACAGACTAACCGGGCACGCATATGATTGACGAATGCATCTTTATTTAATTTAATCAAATATAGGAAGTAATTAAAGTTGTAATTGAGAATAAAAAAAAAATACAAAACACATCACATTTACTAATATATATTTAGAATTTCACGAGTCATGATATTAATTTATGAATTATAGGATTTTATTAGAATTGTTTTAAGTACAAAAATGCTCGTTTACTCTGTCGTCGTCCATTGCGAGACGGCAGAGAATAAAGCGCATTTGTATTTTTATTAAGACTATATAAGACTAATCCCAATAATTCGTAATATATATACATAGCTCGTACCCTTTTAATAAATCATATATATTATTAATGCTGGTCAAAGCAATTCCGTCTAGTGCGTGGTGTAGCACACTGGACAATAAATAATATATATATAAATTGAAAAGCAATCCTTTGTCTACGAGTTCAATATTTATATTGTCAATATATATACACATATATATGTATAATTTATGTTTACTGTTGAGGCAGCCTATTTGTGAATTATTGTTGTTATATATTTGAAATGAAACAAGTTAAACACAAACCGAGTTCTGGGACGACTAGTTATTTTAGCACGTTGATTTGCTCGTTAAAAATGATCTGATTTTTATAACTCGCGTCGAAGATCTGATTCGAAATTAATGTGTCACTTGGCGAGAGTCCTTTGTTGAATGCGTTGTTTCGTTTCGCTTGTTTGTATTTCACTTTTTGAATTATAAATATTTTACAAAACAAATTCTTTAAAATTATTAAAATTAAGGAACTTGACTTGGCAATCCTTTAAGACAAATATACTGTTTTTTTCTTAAATCAACTCTGCCTTATTAATTCCCTACAAAGACGACATCAAAACAACATGTCAATCCTTCATTGTACACTTCCCTGATGAACGAGAACAATTTCAAAGAGATTAAAAACCAAAGTGTTGGACATTGGCATTTATAAACAGTCGACCCTTGGTAATCCGATCAACTATGACATAACATAAAAAGATCCACAAGAACATTCTAAAGCTCGTCTTCACCACTAGTATTTTAAAGTAAGTGAAATGACTTCTACTTCTGAAAAAAAGCGCTTGTATAAAGAATCATTTCTACAACGGGGTTTCACGAATATCGTTGACAGAAATATAGAAAAGCCTCAGTATGTCATGTAGTTCTGGGTACAGAGAGCATGAAACCGAGCAAACTAAAAGAACATTTCGTTCATGTTCATAAGGAGTTGGCAGATAAAGAATTTGATTTTTTTAAGAAAAAAGTGTATGCAATTGGATTCCACAGGAAATGCACAAAAGATGAACATGAACTGAATCATGTCTTCCAGCTTCGTATCAAATTGCTTATCCCATTGCTATGAACAAAAAACAGCATTATTGGTGAGCAACACATGCCTAAGATTAATCAAATATTCTCCAATAGAACAATTCAAAGTTGTTTTTTAGGGTTGAGTAATGATATTTTGGCAAACATTATTTCTGAAATTAAAGAAAGCACTGCAATTGGACGAGACAACCGGTGAAGCTTCGTGTACGCAATTATTAGAATGAATACGGTACATTCTCGACGTATCTCGACCTGGGTACATGCACGCTTCAAAGAAGAAGAAAATATCTTTAATTTTAGATATTTTCTTGTAAAACATAAATCTGTTGAAATTATTATTTTTTTCTTTTCAATAAAGATTATATTATTCTTCAACAAAATTTTAAAGGGGGAAGTTTCCCTGATACGTTATAGGGGTAAAGAGAAAAAAAAAGGTTAGGAACTGCTGTTCTAAAGGGTCAATTTTTTATGCTCTTAAAGGCCATAGTTGCGACGATTGTATTGCAAAATACTGACTTCAAAAACTAACTGAGCAATTTAAAACAGATAAGAGCAACTCACAGAGCAAAGCCAAATGGAAAAATAAACGTGTTTTTTTATTTAAATAAGTTAATTTGAAAATAGAGATAATTTTTTGCATGTAATATAGAGGAATGAGAACAATTCTCAAATGCTATTTATTAACATCTTTATAAAGAAACGTATTAGGTAACATTGGGCAATAAAAGCTTAAGGGATGAAGTGAAAATGGGAGAACCTTCAATTTTGATAACGATACACTAAATCCCTAAACAATCGGTAAAAAATCACGCTAAGTGCGAGCCAATCAATAGCCCCCGTGAGTCACACCAATTCCCCATCTGCCAAAAGCTTTAAAAACCACAATTTCTGGCAAAAAATTCATGGCCTCCGTGTGTTTTAGGACCAAAAAGGCATGATTTTGGTCGAATTTTTGTCTTGGGGGGGAGACCATCAATGCCCAACAATATCGTGAGACCCTGAAAACACTCAAAAAGAGAGGAATGCTGACAAGAAGGCAAATTGCATGCCCCCAGGGCCATCACCCCCTCGCCAGAATTAAAGCGTGGATGCGAGAAAATCGCCTGCAACCGGCGGCAGGGAAAAAAGCAATGATCTGCAGCAGAAGAAGACCCGAGGGTCAAAAAGCTTGTTGTCAATTGATACGAGGTGGAGTACAGCAAAACGCTGAGATACCTATGAATCCTCATGAACAACAAACTGACTTTCAGAAAGCACATAGACGCAAATAAAGTAGCCAGCAAGCAATACATTCAATCCTTCAGACATGAGAGCTATAGAAAGAACCTGGCCAGGGTCCAACGGCAGGGAATGCTCCGAGTCACCACAGCATATAGAACAGTATCCGAAAACGCGGTGCTCGTGATCGCTGGATCGCCCCACTGAACCTTGACAAACAAGACCAGACACAACAGACAAAAAAGAGGGCCTTGGACTACGAAGATTCCCGACTTATCCCCGTCATAAGTCGGCGAAGGGCCCGTCCAGTTCCACAGCATGATGGGGAGCAAGAAGAACTGGAATCTTTGGCGAGATTACGTTGAAGAAATGTGATAAACAATATCGAGGGAACAGAGAAGGGCAAGTGAGGGGTTTAATCGGTAGGAATCTGATAATACCTTGGGATCAAACCCCAGGGTGTCTCATGCAAGATTCCCCTCCCACAGCAAAAAAAAGACCATTACCACCATAACTAATTTGGTTGGGATGTTTTGAATCATACCCCATATTCCCGTGGCTTGGTGCCTTCAGATTATCATCATTTCACCTCCTTGAAGGCACACATGGGTGGATTTAAATTTTCAATCAACGAACAAGTGCAGAAAGAGGTTCTGAACGGTCAACAAGTTTTTACAAATACATTTTTTCTAAAAAAAACTCTAGTACACTTACTTTCTAAACATCCCTCGTTTGTATACTTTTGAAATAAAAATTTATTATAAAGTTGGTGTATCAAATTAATATCTATTATTTTAGTTTTTGATGTGCCGCAGAATTTAAGGAAGAACTTTGGCGTGTCGTAGGTGAGAAAAGATCGCAGAGCACTGTCGTAGACCACTGTGCAAACACATTTAAAACAAGCATCCTTCTTTTTTACCTAAGCTACATGAAACATTGAAATGAATAAAATCCTGAACATGAATCATGCATGTCTTCAGTAAAATCATAGCTGATCTCTACCTCATACCCAGTTACAAATCGTTGTATAGATTAATGAATTCTTTCTCTTATCTATTTGCAAGTATTCCGTCTAACTTTATCACCAGTTTACAATGAAATACATTATCCTGATGAATTTTAGTTGAATTTTAATTTTCGGAATTAACATACATATCAATACAGATAATTACTATATTTAATCGTCCGTAAAAACTAGATCCTTGACTCGAGCAAGGCGATTTCTTATTAAACTATAGCCGTGCGTATCAAAAATAACTATGGTGATAGCGTAAAAAAGGTCACAGGTCAAAGTTGCTATTTTGAGTTACGAGATTGTAAAATCACACTCGATACAATCAAGATACTTTGTTCCACACGGAAGCAAAAGAAAACTTCTCAGCTGGTAATTTTTATTCAATCGGTTCGCCGACGAGAACTCAGTGATTCGGTTCAATAACGGTGGTCTAATTCAGCGTAGGAATATTTGAATACAGTCAGTTCTCGACTTATGACGGGATTCCGTTATAATAAGTCGGATTATAGTAATAAAATAATAGACATAAAAAGTGAGTAGTACATCAATAGTGTTTATCTCCGAATACTATAATAATTGTTAACGATAAATGCATACAAATTTATGCAATCATTCTGTGGTACACTTTAATAATACAAATACGTATTATACGAGGTTTGAAGTTCATACAAAATTAGGGTTTGCGTTCCAAAAAATTATCCAAGATGTAAGGTTCCAAAATCTGTTGTAATTCTCTCTTGAATTTTACACTTGTTTTCATTATTGAACCTTTTTCTATTTAAAAAAATCGAATTTAATAGCCAATTCTATGCCTTCATTAATGGTTTTTAATGTGTGTTTTTTTTTTAACAGGGAAAGAATTATTAGAATTTGTTTAAACTTAGAGAATGTTTTGTTATTATTTTTGAAGTACATCTGAATTTTTTTCTTTAGTCATTTCCGCTGGAAATATCCGAGTTATAAGCTGACTTATAACATAGGCATAATTCTGACACTCGTGCCATTCCTTCGTTTTATCGTCGGCTCACTCACATTAACATCTCTTATCGATTGGAGATGCTGCTTAATATCAACGGTGGTAGCGAATCGATTTCGCATGACGATGATAAACTGATCATCACGAGTCAATGTACATCTTGCATCACCACTTCCAGGTTTTATTATGTAGAGATCAGTCTTTGTTCAATAAGCAATACTGCCAATGTGACTTGAGCTACGGTAATTGGCATCTTTGAAGCATTTCTGAAATGCAGATTAATCGCATTGTATAAAAAATAAACAATAAAACAAAATTTAAACGAAGAACTGTCAATAAATCACATTTAACTCATTGTATTCGTAGCGCGGCTAACACTGTTCTGAACATAGTGTCAAACACAAGTTCTTTTACGTACCTTCATATCGCTATGTTTATGTTTGGGTCACATCCCGTGCCGTCAAATGTACTTTTATGCTTGAAAGACCTGGAGTATTATCAAGGATCAATAATATATTCATTATTTCAGCTCCGATATGTACTTTTGTAAGCCCAAATGGTCGTAAATCGAGAACTGACTGTAAGCTTATAACAAACAAATTAATAAGAATAATTAATAATTCGTAAGACAGTGATGAAGTTCATTCAATATAAACTTGACGGACGTTATATACATACATATTTTAATTGCATTTTATATTCTTATTTTCAGGTTTAAAACGCGTGGTAAAAAATGCGGAGAAACATTTGTAGACTATCACTTTTGTGCGCACTGTTTAGCTTTATTGACGCTTATGGGCATATAGACTTTGCCGAAAAAACAAATTTCATTTCAATTTGTCTGGAACAGTCTCCGGATGTGCCTTGTGAACAAACAAGATTAAAAATATTGAATAATTACTACAAATGCAGCGTAATGGGCGATTTCAACGGTATTCCAAAGAGAATAAGATCAGACGGAATTGATCTTTACGCAAAAATCGGAGAGAAAAACTATATGTACGATTGGGAAAGGGAGAGCTTTATCGAAACAAGTGACGAATTTGATATCGATCCTGCGGGATCTATCGAGGATAAAAATTATAATATATACACGGTAGTCAAAGGTAATATATACGGAATCGAAGGCAGAACTTCAAGAAGGATTTCAATTCACACCGGGAGATATCATAGTAATCATCAAATCGCTATCGATAATAATTCCAGCGGACTATTTATATTGGATCTCAACGCCGAGCGGCCGTACAAAAACAGATTTGAAGGCTTGTTCGTATTGGACGTGAACAATTTTGGTTCGGGTCGAGAAGATTCGGTGACGGCGATGAAAATCGACGAAGTGAACGGAATGTTTACGTCGTTGGCTGTGCATGAAGATAAAAACCTGCTGCTCTTGGGGATCAAGCAAGGCGAAGGAGGCAAAATAATACAACTCAAGGGCGAGCAAGAAGATCCCTGCGTAAAAAAAGTCGTTGAAAATAAAAAAACGGAATACTACGACGACATTCGCATGACATCTTCGATCATGAACTCCGCCCTCGTTGCCCTGTACGATAAATACTTCTCGGAATCCAAGGACAACACGCTAAACAGGAACTTCAGAAACATCCTAATGGAATTGACCGACGGAAGATCCAAAAATTGCGAAGAACACGAAAAAAACATCACCGCATGCGAGACCAGATACAAAGAATTACTGCGAAAATCAATGAAACTGGGCAACTGCCCTCATCAATCCTCCCAAGTGAGCGCCACAAACTATCTCAATCCAAAGATCGAAACAGTCGTCATTCCTTCGCTGACGTCCGGCGCCAATATAAATTTCGAAACGTACGAAAACACCGGGAAAAATCGTTTGAATCCGAAGAACATTCCAGAAATAGACGAGAACAACATAAATGTGCCGTTTTGTATTTCGCTTACGGACGCTCATGCAATAAGCTACGAGATCATCGACCTCAGACTGAAGCTTAAATACTATGAAACCTTATACGAAGACATTTTCAAACTGTCCGAAGCGGACGAGGAAGAAAAAAACAAAAACAAAATGTCACCGAGGAAATAGCTTTCAAACTAATTTGAACCGTTCACCATCTCACCCTAACTATAACCATTTCTCCCATAGCTGATTTTTTGCGCTAAATTTTCAATCAAAAATTAAACGCACATTTTAAGATATAAAAATCATTGGTTTTTAAATAATTGTACCTTATTTAATATTTATTTAAATAATAAATCTGGAAAATGTAAAAAAATATTTTTATTTATTTTTAAATGCGTAGGAATTGAATATATATGATTTTGAGCACAAAAGCTTAAAACTATGAAGTAATTTAAATGAATGTATATCCACGAGATAAGATCGAATTATAAATGCTGTCATCGCTTCGTTATCAAATTTTTGAAACGGTTTGTGGTCAGTAAAATAAATGCATTTAAAAAACACCATCATCGAGTTATTGGCCGCCTTCAGGTGTGGAAGTCTTTGTAATGTAAGTTCGCATAATATATTTTCTCAATTCACTTTATTTTCGAATTTAAAAGCAATCGTAATAATAAAAGCGTCGTTTTATTTATCTAGGGCGTGATCCGATATTAAAAACGTTTCCCACGTTTCACACCGCACCAAGAAGCTAGCAACACTATTCGCTTTTTACGCTTTGTTCACAGTTTTCATAGTGACAGACGCCATTTTACGTTGAAACAAGACGCGAAATTGGCGTCAATCTTATTTCCAAGATTAGTTGAGTTTACAATGGCTGAATATGTAGATATTTCTATTTTTTTGCAAGAAAGCAATGAATTGCTCAATATGAAAGTTCTTCCCGCCGACGCTATTTCGCCGACGAGTTTCGGTGTTTCGATGCGGTGGAGCGTGAATCCGGAGTTGCCATTATAAAAAATGTCATGATGACTGCTCACGCTGCTACCTCTTTTGCATTGAGCACCGTGAGCAACTATGACGTCACAAGGATTCAATTTGAAATTTCTTCCCGACAACGCTATTCGAGCTTAGAGTGGTGTTTATTATAAATAAATATATATTTATTTATAATAAATATTATTTATCAATAAATAAATAAATTAATTAATTAAATAAATTAAATGCCACTGAATATATAATGAAACGTTTATTCTAGTAATTGAGCACCTATGGCTGCTAAAATAGGCGATATTCATCCAGTAAATAAGAGAAGTGAACAAACAAGAACGGCACAAAATTAAAACAATGTACATATTAAAAAGTAGCTAACAAAAATTCAGGTGATTTTTGTCATTTGTAAACAGCCTAGAATTCGTCACCAACGTCCCTTCTATAATCCAAATGTTTTTTCTATTGATATTCTTGCTGATGACAGGCAAAAGTTGAAATTTTTGTTTCGCTGTTAGATGTCCGCTCGTACTGCTCTCGTCGATATTGTGAACAAACGATATGGTGTTGCCAGGATAGAAACGTGAGAAACGTTTTTAATATCGGATTACGCCCCTACTTCAACTTGACTTCAAGCCGCATCTTAATTATAAATTCGTATATGTTCAATGTAATTTATTGAACTCAAATTAAGAATTTATATAAAAACTATATTTTTTCGTTAAAATTAATTTTAATGGTCAGAAAAAATCACATTATTTGACAGTTCGTCGATTGGTGTTAATGCTCGTTATTTTGGCTGTTGTTTCCTATATTTTTTTAAACTGACATTTCAATGCAGAGGTTTTCATCATTCAAGATTTCATAATTTTTTATCAGGCAAAATGAATCAATTGCATACATTTTAAATCATTTTCATGACATTCTGTGTATTAAAAACATAAAATTTTGATTGATTAGATATTCTTCTTTGAGTAACAAATTATTTTATTGAAAATATTTTCTTTGTGGAGTTTTAATTAGGATAAGCTTCTTTATTTAATAATAACCTTTCTTTTTAGATAAAGATTAATATACAATAACGTAGGCGATGTAAAGCACAAAATGTTAATATCATTCCTATTCATATTTTTTATTAGTCATATATTTATTATATTTTGTACATATAAAGAAGAGAAAATACTACAAAATTGCAATATTCTTCTATTTCAATTGCAGATTTCATATCCGAAGATGGAAAATCATATAACTCAAATATCGCTATTTTTCATAATTGCATTACTATGCCATGTCAAAACCCAAATCAACACGGAAACGATAGATTTTGTGAAGGATTGTCTAAAACTAACTAATGATGACAATTGTGATCAAAGAACAGTGAGAATATTAAATAATGATTATACTTGTAAAGTAATAGGAGACTTTAACAGCGTTCCTAATTCATTGCTTATGATCAACAATGACATTTACACAAACACTAAAGAGAGTAATTACAAATACGATGCCGATACAGAGAGATTTATGAAAATTGAAGATTGAAGAAGGAGAAAAATCAAAATAGTGACAACAAATAAATATTCCAGTTATCAACTAGCCATAGATGAAAAATCTTCCGCTTTACTCATTTTAGCATTGAATTTGGATATCAATAAAAATGCAATTTTGGAAGGTTTTTACGTAATCGATTTGAACAAATTTGACGATGATATTGAAGAAGTGCACGCAACATTAATCAAAGAGCTAAATGGACACATTACTTTGTTAGCAGTTGACCATAAATCGCATGCAATTTTAATGATCGTCAGAGAAGCAACGAGAGGAAAAGCAATTAAATTAGACATCTTTAAAAAAAAAGTCTGTTTTACAAACAGTACAAATAAAGAGAGCTATTCAAAAGAAATAAAAATCCTAAGCGACAAACTTCTATCGTTATACGAAGATTATTTATCAGGAGCGCCGATAAAAAAGGTTGCTGCGACCAACGATAACTGTGCATCATTGACTGTCGAAAATGAGCGTCTCGACAGGCAACTAAAATCCGATAAACAACTCCTTGATAATTTGGATAATATTGAATACGTGTTAAAATCGCCTGAAAACGAAAATCTATATCCGCTTGTATCTTCGGTAAAACCCGGTTCACACCAAGCGTAAAACACCAGGTATGGTAAAAATAAAGGCAGGAAAGTAGTGACCGCACGTTAATTCGGCACTGTCTTTTTGACTAGGGCTGCCAACTCTATCCCACCGTGACAAAGAACACTTTAAAATGAATTTATAGGCAGGACCTTTTCAAACAAAATGCGAATAAATAGTATTTAGTATTTTACATACTGCGTAAAAGTGAAACGATCGAGAAAGTCTCTTAAAATACAAGCCAATAGAAGTTATTTGTGCACCTCGAAGATTGGAGCAGGCGAGTGCTTTCTATGTACCGTGTATTTTATCCCTTTGAACTCATTTTTTACTCCAGCCTCGATTAAAATTATTTAGAGCTATTTTGATGTTTTTATTTTGTGAAACATCGGAGCAACTGTTCTTGGACAGATCAATTTTTCATTTTACGACAAACCACCCATTTATTCACTTCCTGGAATATTTCCGTACAAGTTATATTTCCAAATTTGTACCACATTATGGAAACTTCACTACTCAGGGATTGATCAGACCAGAGCTGTCCTTCAATGGCAGAATAGTTTCGCACCTTTTCAATTATTTGCAATAGATGATTCCAGATTAGATCAAAAATATGGTTGGGGTGAACACCGCTATCCATATTTTCCATTATGTATCACTTGTATCTATATATGTATGTATACAAAAAAGTGACCTAATATCGAAAACCATTTTTATTTAGGTTATATACTATTTTTCCCAATGTATTATCATAAACACAATCTTAGACAAATTTACTAAAAGTCGCCTGGAGTGCAAAGGGTTATGGGACTTTCTCGACTCTTGAAATACGTAGTTCCGCCTTTATGCAGTATGTAAAATAGTAAATAATGCTGTAAACAAGATCTGTGTACAACCGGTCCGCTTTTCGGACCGCTGATGTGCGAATGTACGCCTTGCGATCAGACACCATACCTGAATATGTCTACAGAACGATTACGAACTCTCATTACAATCCGAAGAGGTACAAAGGAAAGGGGCTGTTGCTCGGATAAAATCTTAAAACACAGGCAGTGACTCTTAACGCGCGCTTTCGTGAACATCTCCGATCATACTTACGATATTTTTACGTAATCATATAATATTAATAATATTTTTGTCCGAAACTAACGAATATACAAAATAAAATTTAAAAAAAACCTGGTCTCCATTTAGGCCAATGTTTTGAGAGATATCATACATTATCTAATTATAAACTATAAAATATAATGCCTCTGTATAATATGTAAGTAAAATATACAACTTTGGTAAAAAATAATAATATTTTATTAAATAATAAATTAAAAATTGAAAAAAAAACGTTTTATCTAAAAAAAAAAGCTAAAATATTTAAGGCCCGCAAAAAGTTAAGCGGCAAAGAAGAAAAGTAGAATGGTCAATAAAAATCATGTGCACTCTCTAGCTCTGGACTGGTATTCTACATTTTACGCTTCAAGCCCAGTTGCACCCGCGGCGGGCACCTGCTTTGCTACCCCCTTATTACGGCCCTGCATGTAGGCGTGTCTTACTGATCATAATGGTTTTTTTTTTTAATCTCATGTATTTGTCGGCCATTTAGTTCAGTTATAGTAAATTCTTCCAATGGAGAAGTCGTCGCGCACTCCCGCCATTTCTCTTCTCATCAGAAACTCGTGGAAGTTTATGGTAGTGATGCCAGATGACTTGATGTCTTTGAATATATTTATGGAACATTTAGTATTAAATAGCGACGCAAATTTCGAAAAGATTTATTTTTGTTCGCTTGAACATCGAATGAATGGAGTTCTACCTTATAATGCTAAAAATCAACCAAGCAATCAAAATATGATTGCCATTTTCATAGTTACGAGCGCCTAACATGCAAACGATAGTCGGATACGTATATCCATGAAATAAAACCGAATTATAAATGCTGTCATCGCTTCGTTATCACATTTAAGCGGTTCGTGGTCAGTAAAATATGTAAATGTAGTATTAAAGAAATTTCATTATCGAGAGATTGGCCGCCTTCAAATGTAGAAGTCTTTGTAATGTAAGTTCACAGAATATGTTTTCTCGATTCAATTTATTTTCGAATTTAAAAGCAATCAATTTCATAAAAATAAAAGCGTCGTTTTATCTATCTATTTCAAAAAAGGTAAACATCTTAAATTACATCGAGATTTTTTTTAAATTTTTTATCACTCTGATTATTGGCTGTACTTTTAGTTTCTTTATTGTCAAAAATAGCTTTTATCTGAATTTCTTCTCGAATTTTATAATTTGGGGCTTGACATATTTCTATTAATTCAGCCAATCGCTCTGTTGAAGAATCGCATTGAATAAAATATGTTTCTAACTTGTGAGACCCATGCTTTTTTATTAGCACTTAATTTAAATTCTTCAAATATTTTATTAATTTTTCTGCATTATTTCTCTACATTTAACAGGTTCCAAAAATTGTGCTTTTTGTTCTAGCGAAATACGTTCGGGTACATTAGACAACATGCTTAAGAAATAATTAAAATCCATGAATATGTAATTTGATGATTTTCTTTCACAGTTGTAAAGGATATACATAAATTCAGTATAATTTAAAAAGCATAAAAGTATTGAATTACAAATGAAAGAAATCGACGCTTACGGGAATAATTGTAACAGAGACCATATTATGTTATTCGATATTTGATAATATTATTATTAAGATTAAAAGATATGCACGTACTACATAATTAAATACTTCTATTATAAAAAAATAAAGAGCTTGAAAGTCCCTGAACGGCTCATTAAAAATCGTGTGAATCGATTAAGTTGATGATTAATGGTTCGACGGCTATAAAAGTACAGTCTTATGTCTCGAATGTTATGACTAAAACATAATTGTCCGTTATTGGAGGGACCGCCGCAAAAAATCGGAGATTTATATAGAGAAAAAGCCGGTATTGAAGGGTTCGTTATTGCAGGTTTGACTGTATTTATTATATTTTGTACGTATAAAAAAGAGAAAATACTACAAAATTGTAATATTTTTTATTTCAATTGCAGATTTCATATCCGAAGATGAAAAATAAAATAATTCAAATATCACTATTTTTCATAATTGCATTACTATGCCACATCAAAACCCAAATCAACACGGAACGGTTAGATTTTGTGGAGAATTGTCTAAAACCAACTAATGATGACAGTTGTGATCAAAGAACAGTGAGAATATTAAATAATGATTATACTTGCAAAGTAATAGGAGACTTTAACAGTGGTCCAAGTTCATTGCTTATGATCAACAATGACATTTACACAAACTTTCAAGAGACTAATTACAAATACGATGCCGATACAGAGAGATTTATGGAAGTAGAAGTAAAAGAAGATTTAAAAAGAGAACAAATCCGAGACAAAAAAGGAAATAAAGTCTCTGCAGAAAATGGATTCCTGTATGGCGTATCGGCATCTACTAGGAGAAAAATCAAAATAGTGACAACAAATAAATATTCCAGTTATCAACTAGCCATAGATGAAAAATCTTCCGCTTTACTCATTTTAGCATTGAATTTGGATATCAATAAAAATGCAATTTTGGAAGGTTTATACGTAATCGATTTGAACAAATTTGACGATGATATTGAAGAAGTGCACGCAACATTAATCAAAGTGCTTAATGGACACATTACTTCGTTAGCAGTTGACCATAAATCGCATGCCATCTTAATGATCGTCAAAGAAGCAACGAGAGGAAAAGCAATTAAATTAGACATCATTAAAAATAAAGTCTGTTTTACAGACAGTACAAAAAAAGAGAGCTATTCAAAAGAAATAAAAATCATAAGCGACAAACTTCTATCGTTATATGAGGAATATTTTTCAGAAGCTGCCGATAAAAAAAGGTGCCGCGACCAACGATAACTGTGCACCATTGATTGCCTAAAATAATGTTCTTCGCACCGACATCGAATACGTTGGAAATCTCATTAATATGCATAGAAAATATTAACTTATTTAAAAATGACCCATCAGGCCTTCTTCATTTCAGGCCCGCCATTCTCAGCCTAAAAAACCTTTATAAGATTATAAAATATGCATAAATTAATATATTGTTTTTGTTTAATTATAAAAATATTCATATTTTGTTATATATGTATCTCGTAGGATAAGAACATGGAATATATCTACCGTTTTTTGACATATATGGCATTGGCCTTTTGCGTGAAATGAATCAACGACAACACGCTTAACAGGAACTTCAGAAACATTCTAATGGAATTGACCGACGGAAGATCCGAAAATTGCGAAGAACACGAAAGAAACATCACCGCATGCGAAACCAGATACAAAGAATTACTGCGAAAATCTTTGAAAATGGGCAACTGCCCTCATCAATCCCCCCAAGTGAGCGCCCCAAACTATCTCAATCCAAAGATCGAAACAGTCGTCATTCCTTCGCTGACGTCCGGCGCCAATATAAATTTCGAAACATACGAAAACACCGGGAAAAATCGTTTGAATCCAAAGAACATTCCAGAAATAGACGAGAACAACATAAATGTGCCGTTTTGTATTTCGCTTACGAATGCTCATGCAATAAGTTACAAGATCATCGACCTCAGACTGAAGCTTAAATACCATGAAACCTTATACGAAGACATTTTCAAACTGTCCGAAGCGGATGAGGAAGAAAAAAACCAAAAACAAAATGTCACCGAGGAATAGCTTTCAAACTAATTTGAACCGCTCACCATCTCACCCTAACTATAACCATTTCTCCCATAGCTGATTTTTTGCGTTAAATTTTCAATCATAAATTAAACGCACATTTTAAGATATAAAAATCATTGGTTTTTAAATAATTGTACCTTATTTAATATTTATTTAAATAATAAATCTGGAAAATGTAAAAAAATACTTTTATTTATTTTTAAATGCGTAGGAATTGAATATATATAATTTTGAGCACAAAAGCTTATAATTATGAAGTTATTTAAATGAATGTATATCCATGAGATAAGACCGAATTATAAATGCTGTCATCGCTTCGTTATCAAATTTAAGCGGTTTGTGGTCAGTAAAATAAATGCATTTAAAAAACACCATCATTGAGTTATTGGCCGCCTTCAGGAGTGGAAGTCTTTGTAATGTAAGTTCGTATAATATATTTTCTCAATTCAATTTATTTTCGAATTTAAAAGCAATCGTAAAAATAAAAGCGTTGTTTTATTTATCTATTTCAACTTGACTTCAAACTGCATCTTAATTATAAATTCGTATATGTTCAATGTAATTTATTGAACTCAAATTAAGAATTTATATAAAAAATATATTTTTTCGTTAAAATTAATTTTAATGGTCAGAAAAAATCACATTATTTGACAGTTCGTCGATTGGTGTTAATGCTCGTTATTTTGGCTGTTGTTTCCTATATTTTTTTAAACTGACATTTCAATGCAGAGATTTTGATCATTCAAGATTTCATACTTTTATATCAGACAAAATGAATCAATTGCATTCATTTTAAATAGCATTTTTTAAATAATTTTCATGACATTCTGTGTATTATAAATATAATATTTTCAATGATTGAGTATTCTTCTTTGAGTGACAAATGATTTTATTGAAAATATTTCCTTTGTGGGTTTTAATCAGGATAAGCTTTTTAAATTGAATAATAAACTTTCCTGGTTAGATAAAGATTATTATACAACAGCGTGGGCAATGTTAAACCTATTCCTATTTTTTATTAGTCATATTTTGTATATATAAATAAGAAAAAATACTACAAAATTGTAATTGTTTTTTATTTCAATTGCAGATTTCATATCTGAAGATGAAAAATCAAATAATTCAAATATCACTATTTTTCATAATTGCATTACTATGCCACGTCAAAACCCAAATCAACACGGAAACGATAGATTTTGTGAAGGATTGTCTAAAACTAACTAATGATGACAATTGTGATCAAAGAACAGTGAGAATATTAAATAATGATTATACTTGCAAAGTAATAGGAGACTTTAACAGCGTTCCTAATTCATTGCTTATGATCAACAATGACATTTACACAAACACTAAAGAGACTAATTACAAATACGATGCCGATACAGAGAGATTTATGAAAATTGAAGATAAACAAGATTTAAAAAGAGAACAAATCCAAGACAAAAAAGGAAATAAGTTCTTTTCAGAAAATGGATTTCTGTATGGCATATCAGCATCTACGTGGCGTAAAATCAAGATATTGACAACAAATAAATATTCCAGTTATCAACTAGCCATAGATGAAAAATCTTCCGCTTTACTCATTTTAGCATTGAATTTGGATATCAATAAAAATGCAATTTTGGAAGGTTTTTACGTAATCGATTTGAACAAATTTGACGATGATATTGAAGAAGTGCACGCAACATTAATCAAAGAGCTAAATGGACACATTACTTCGTTAGCAGTAGACCATAAATCACATGCAATTTTAATGATCATCAGAGAAGCAACGAGAGGAAAAGCAATTAAATTAGACATCTTTAAAAAAAAAGTCTGTTTTACAAACAGTACAAAAAAAGAGAGCTTTTCAAAGGAAATAAAACTCATAAATGAAAAACTTTTATCGTTATATGAAGAATATTTTTCGGAAGTGCCAATAAAAATGGCTGCCGATACAACCAATGATAACTGTGCATCATTGATGGTCGAAATTGAGCGTCTCCGCAGGTTGCAAGAATCCAATGAAAGACTCATTGAAAGGCTGAGAATGGTAGATTCAGACCCATTGATTGATGAAACAATCGATATACGCGGCCCCATGATTCCGCCTCCCATAAAACGTCCCGTCGTAGTGCCCACAAATGAATTTCATCAATATACAAAACGTCTACCATTTGAAAGCGTCACTGGAATTAATAAAGAAATTTACCAACTCAAAAGTGAAATAGAGGATATTAAAAAAAATCAGAACATTTTAAAATGGCAAATTGACAATGAATAATATTACTTTACATACAGAGAGCCACCGGATTAAATTCAATAAGGATTAATTTTACTGAATCAACGTAAGAACAGAGAAAACACAAAAAAATCTTTTAGCGTCGAACCACATTTTTATGTTTGAAAAAAAGAAAATAATCCGAGGAGGCTAAATCTGGCAAATACGGTGCATGGAGAAGCAATCTGTGATAACACATGTGTTGTCTTGATGAAACAACGCCGTCTTTTTAGTCAAATATGTCCATTTTTTCTTGATTCCATCACTCAAGCTTTGCAATAAGTTTGCATTATACTTGCCGTTGATCCTTTTTGAAGATAATTAATCAACTCCGCTCTCGTTGCCCTGTAAAATATTTCTCAGAATCCAAGGACAACATGCTAAACAGGAATTTCAGAAACATCCTAATAGAATTGACGACGGAAGATTCAAAAATTGCAAAGAACATTAAAGAAACATTACCACATTAATTACTGCGAAAATCTTTGAAACCAGTCAACTGCCCTCATCATTTGCCGTACATAAGGTCCCCGATCTTTCGCAATCTCAAGATTGAAACGTTGGTCACTCCTTCGCTGACTGCTGGTGCCAATATAAATTTCAAATTGTACGGGAACAACATAAATGTGCCGTTTTGTATTTCGCTTACAGACGCTCATGCAATAAGTTATGAGATCATCGACCTCAGACTGAAGCTTATTATTTATTTAAAAAATAAATCTGGAAAATGTACAAAAATTACTTTAATTTATTTTTAAATTCTTCAGAATATTGTGTATATATATATATATATATATATACACACACACACACACAAGTCCAAAAAAAGCTTATAATATGAAATAATTTAAATGACTATATCCATGAGATAAGACCAAAAAATAAAACCTGTTATCGCTTCATTATCGATTTTAAGCGGTTTGTGATCAGCAAAATAAATGCACAATGGATGGATTTCACAAGAGTGGTAATTTTATTGTTACCTATAAAATTGATGCCGCGGTGACCACACGTTAATTTAACAATACTCACGAATCGAATGCCGTCAACTCTGTCTTACCGTCATAAATGAAACTTTCAAACAAATCTGAAAATGCGCCCAATTAATATTTGATGACGAGTGTACAACCACGATGATTGGAGCAGATGAGTGTTTTCTATGTACTGTGTATTTTAAGGGATATTCTTGTCACTTTAAATACACAAGTTTTATTTTTATGCGGCTTGTAAGGTATTAAATATTAGTTGTGCGCATTTTCAGATTGGTTTGAAAGTGTTATTTATGACGGTGCGACAGAATTGGCAACCCTTGATCATGAGTAGTGCTGAATTAACATGTGGTCAATCAATTTGATCGGTAACACAATGAAAAGAATTCTCATTGAAACCGCCAATAAGAAATAATAGTTCCATTATTGAATGTGGCCGCTTTCAAATGCAGAAGTCTTTGTAATGTAAGTTCATAGAATATGTTTTCTCAGTAAATTTTTAAAAGCTGTTTATAATTCAATTTATTTTTGAAATTAAAAGCAATGAATTTCGTGAAAATAAAAACCGCAGCTTATTAATAAATTCGTATTTGTTATAATGTAATTTATTGACATCAAAATAAGAATTTAGTTTCAAAATATATCTTTTCGTTAAAAAATAATTTTAATGGTCATAAAAAATCACATTATTTGACAGTTCGCCGATTGGTGTTAATGGTCGATTTTTTTGCTGTTGTTTCCTCTATTTTTTAAACTGACATTTCAATGCAGAAATTTGGTTCATTCAAGGAAAGATAGTTGCTTTCATAATTTTGTATCAACCAAAATGAATCCATTGCATACATTTTAAATAGCTTTTTTTAAAATCATTTTCATGACATTCTGTGTATTGTAAACATAAAATTTTCAATGATTGAGTATTCTTCTTTGAGTAACAAATGATTTTATTGAAAATATTTCCTTTGTGGGTTTTAATCAGGATAAGCTTTTTAAATTGAATAATAAACTTTCCTGGTTAGATAAAGATTAATATACAGCAGCGTGGGCAATGTTAAACCGTGGATGTTAATCGCAAAATGTTATTATCGTTCCTATTCCTATTTTTTATTAGTCATATTTTGTATATATAAATAAGAAAAAATACTACAAAATTGTAATTGTTTTTTATTTCAATTGCAGATTTCATATCCGAAGATGAAAAATCAAATAATTCAAATATCACTATTTTTCATAATTGCATTACTATGCCACGTCAAAACCCAAATCAACACGGAACCGTTAGATTTTGTGGAGAATTGTCTAAAACCAACTAATGATGACAGTTGTGATCAAAGAACAGTGAGAATATTAAATAATGATTATACTTGCAAAGTAGTAGGAGACTAACAGCGTTCCAAGTTCATTGCTTATGATCAACAATGATATTTACACAAACACTAAAGAGACTAATTACAAATACGAAGCTGATTCAGAGAGATTTATGATAATTGAAGATAAACAAGATTTAAAAAGAGAACAAATCCAAGACAAAAAAGGAAATAAATTCTTTTCAGAAAATGGATTTCTGTATGGCGTATCAGCATCTACGTGGCGTAAAATCAAGATATTGACAACAAATAAATATTCCAGTTATCAACTAGCCATAGATGAAAAATCTTCCGCTTTACTCATTTTAGCATTGAATTTGGATATCAATAAAAATGCAATTTTGGAAGGTTTTTACGTAATCGATTTGAACAAATTTGACGATGATATTGAAGAAGTGCACGCAACATTAATCAAAGAGCTAAATGGACACATTATTTCGTTAGCAGTAGACCATAAATCGCATGCAATTTTAATGATCATCAGAGAAGCAACGAGAGGAAAAGCAATTAAATTAGACATCATTAAAAATAAAGTCAGTTTTACAAACAGTACAAAAAAAGAGAGCTTTTCAAAAGAAATAAAAATCTTAAGCGTCAAACTTCTATCGTTATGCGAAGAATATTTTTCGAAAGCGCCGATAAAAAACACTGTCGCAACCAACGATAACTGCGCATCATTGATTGCCGAAATTGAGCGTCTCCGCAGGCGGCAAGAATGCAATGAAAGACTCATTGAGAGGTTGCGAACGGATGATCCAATCTACGTAAAAGAAGAACATTCCCCTCCCGTCGTAATTCACACAAATGAATTTCATCGAACCGATACAAACCGTCTACCATGAATCAATGTAAGCTGTGTATTTGTAGAATAGGAATTACGAGGGTAGTCCAAGTGCTCGACCTAACAAAGAACACAAAAAAAAAAACTCAAGCACCGAATCATATTTCATGCCTTCACCGATTATTCCACATACAGCACTTTTTGACAACAATAGTGTTTGCTAACTCGCGGCATTTTGTGGATTTTCTTCAGGCATTTATGGCACGTTCAACTCGTTTGGTTGACCACTGCGATGTATCTCGGCTCTCAGCAAGTGACAACGGAAGTTAGACAGGGTTAGACGGAAGTTAGATTCTCCCCATTTATTTTTAATATTGCATTGGATGCAATATGAGGGAGGCTGGCAGAACGGGATACGCACATTCATAGAGCGAGGATATAATGTATCTTGCCTTTGTGGACGACGTCGTGGCGAAATCAAGGTCGGAAGCTTTGGCGGCTTGCGTCTATCGACGGAGCTGCTGCTACCTTCGGTATGTCAATCAATTATGAGAAGACTAAATCAATGACGGTTTCGAGAGTGAATATTAGAGGTTGTACTTCAGTATCAATAACTGAAAATATTGAAAGGGATCCAGGATTTTAGATATCTAGGATCTATCCTCACGGAGAACATGACGTGCAATGAAATAACGTCCAGGATTCAATACGGCAATCGGTGCTATCATGGCCTAAAGAATATATTGGGAAACAAATCACTATCAGCTAGAGATAAAATTAAAATATATAAAACATTGATTAGACCCTGATTAGCCTCAAGAGAAATTTCATAGGGTTATAGGCGCCACCACCACACATTAATGGCTACCAAGTAACGTAGAAAAATATACGACGAAACGAATTTACTTGTTGATTGGAAACGAGAAAATCTTGTACCACGAATTGAAGGCGAATACTAAAAGACAATTGATATTTGTCGTAGTATTGGATGGAGAAAGATTTGATGATTTTGAATGGAGAAGAATTATTCGAAATTTTGGATGAAGCTACCATAATTGATGACTGAGAAAACATTTGCAGCAAAGTAGCTGTATGTTCCAGATTAAAAACAATAGATGACAGTTTAGGAAAGAGGGAAAAAATTCAAATTTATACACTAAACATGAGACAATCGCCTTAAATTCTCCGATGATGAATGAATGACCTATCAATACGCACGTTATTAAATATTTTTCAATGAACATGTAAATGTATATTTTGTCGATTGTTTGATCAATAAAATAAAGGATATTAACGCTGAGACTCCTTTTGTATGAACTTCCAGCTTTGCTTTGGCGGAACGACGAAAACCAAACCAAAAAAGAAATACGAAGACACCATTAGAAACAAATTTTTGATCAGTTTATTTTATTTTCTCATGTATAAATCTGTACATTAGATAAGTCACCGCGTCTCATCCATACAAACTAAGTGTACACATGTACTTTACATCGCGCGCATGCATGCAAATATGTGCGCATAAATATACAGCATATACACATGCACAACATGTGCATACATCATTCAAATTCCTACAACTTACATGAACTAAATAATTTATAGCACTCCACACTTAATAACTACTTTATATTCCACGTTTGCTAACATTAAGACCTATATTGACATACTAGAATTTATTTCGTTTAACGCTACATTAAAATTATCAGTCGAGAAGGAATTATACTGCACATTCAAAGTTGCTGTGCGAAACCATGCCATATTTCAAATGCTTATTATCACGAAGAACACTGGAGCACAATTCCTGCACAGCGGCTGCAAAGTCGCATTCTATGCGATAACACGGTATGATTCAATCTCACATGAAAGTAAATCATACGACACATTAAGCGTTATGTACACAAAAAATAAACTGCATATTTAAAAACATTAAAGCGATCTTTATAGTCGTCAATAAAAAAATATATATATCAAATAAATTATATACAATGTACACTTACAAATATAAATTTACATCATTAACACAAAAGAAAACTTAATTTACAAAAATATTGAAAAAACAATGTCTGCCTCTCTCAATTTACACATACGTAGCGGGCGACATACATATTTAAAACATAGCCAATTCGATTAGTCAATTATTAGATCACTGGTTCCATAAATTAGTCGAATATATAAAAACTTCTTGGACCTTGTTTCATAAATTTCAGTTTCAGTTGCGAAATTATCGATCATCAAAATCAATTTATTATCAAGTCGGCGGACACGTCTGCATTGTGCGTCATTTTCAGTATGAAAAACGACCATATAACGCAGACGCGTCCACTGAAGCATCACAAAGTAAACAAATCAAGCTGTGCATATTTAAAGTCGTATGCGGATTACACATGGTTTTACATTTTTCGGTCCACTAAAAAATATTATCCTACATCTGTACTTTACAATCGCCAGTACATACCAAAGTAAACGCGTAACACGTATATTTTTCATTCAATTGATATTGTTTTACGTCGATATTAACGACGCACAAACGGTGAAAATATCCGTTTTAAAAAATATTAATATCGAGACTAGTTTACGAATAATTTGTGTAACAATAATATCATCTTAAATTAACGAATTCAAATATTTAAGTCAAGCGACAAGAAAATCATTTTAAAAAATGATACAATGAAGTATTTCGACTTATTACAAATGAATCGATATAATATAGAACGTTAAGCGGCATAATTACACCAATCAAA
The DNA here is from genome assembly GCA_008973525.1 of Stenopsyche tienmushanensis. Lineage (NCBI taxonomy): Eukaryota > Metazoa > Arthropoda > Insecta > Trichoptera > Stenopsychidae > Stenopsyche > Stenopsyche tienmushanensis. The sequence goes on from WACJ01000523.1 coordinate 1,094,030, forward strand.
TTAAAAAATAATGCGCCTACTCTTCATCGGCAACAATAACAGACTATTTAATTGGCCGATATCGAAGAAAACGTCTACTTAAATACGCACTGGCGATTAAAACGTTAAATTTGTCGATTGTTTGTGAAATTATACAGTGAAAAATCGACGACAATTGATGGATACAATATTTGTTTGGGCGATTGTTGCGGCCGTTTTGCATATTATCCACACAATTACAATAACATCTACGACCAAATCAACGCTTTGGAGCATATTTATTGACATTTATGATCTTGGATAAATTAGACACACTCGGTTTTAAATGCCGCATCAAAATAATTGACATTGTTAATTAATACATGTATTCAATGAACTATGCAATATGTTGCGAAATAGCTGCATGCTTTACCGATAGTCGGAATAGCATCGATTTGCGCTTAAAAAATAAAAAGATCATGTCAGGGTTTACTCCGACAAATTGACTTTTAGCGTCGTATATTACAATTGAATCGCCTGAATTAAATCATTACACATTTCATAAACAGGATTATAATATTACATGAACAACAAGACGACCGAAATATTAAAACCATCTGAAAGTCTGTATGCATCCCCTGAAAATTATCACTATTCAAAATTTATATTTAATTAACAATATTGGCATAAGAATTATAAATGCAACATTAATATGACACTCGATTGATCGTTTTAAACGTACATTCGTAAACTAAATTAAATTTTATGAGCATCCAACTGCGCATATTCATTTCAAATTAGGGTTCAAACTGTTTAAAGCGAGATGTAATGGTTTTCAAGGGTTTCATTTTCCAACTGAAAACGATCCCCGCAATAAACTGGATTATGTTATTATTTGGAATCATAAATAAAAAATACAATTGAATACTTAATCCGGTATATCGACTGCTGTTGAGTCGCTATTTTTATTTGGGATAAATTGTTTCATACACAAAATAAGAAAAAAAACCACAATTAATATTTAGAATTTTAATTAACATAAGTTACATAATCGTATTTGAAATAATTACTAATATTTTGCAATACAATAACTCAAATATAAATATTAAAGTAGTGGAACTACAGTTTAAATAACACCAATATAGACAAAAAGCCAGTTTTCTCTCTCAAGACAAGAAACCCAAACAGACTTTCAAATAATCAAATGTATCCACAAAAGCGCATAAACCATGTGTAAAGTTTATCAAATAAAATTTCCGAAAAAACAGTATGCGTAACATACAAGATACAAGAATAAGAAATAAGCTGACGGAAAGCCGAACAATCGATAACGATGAGTGTTTTTTAACATCGATATAGTTTTCAATTAAAAAAAATATATTACACAACATCAAAGTATACATAAAACGCACCTTTGACAAGTATGGCCGCTTAATCCCAAATATATGCTCATATAAGTTGTACACGCGGCATAAAACAATTTACGCCGCATAACAGTCCTCGATAAAAACACATGATAAACTGATATATATATATATTGTAAAAGAACAACAACAAAGATTTACTTTCGTCATATTTACATTTATGAAAATTCCTATTCCCACGAATGCGCATATTCAAAAATAACCTACACGTATATATATATTTACATCATTCTGTAAAAAAATATCATTTCAAGCCGTCTAATATAATTATCAAATGCATTTCATTAAATTTAAAAAAGTTTTCCTCGATATCTCTTTTAACAAGTGAATAAAACGGAATGTAGAAGAAAATACTTTGCATCATGGTCATCAGTTTTATACGGATACCTAAATATATATATATATATACTATATATACATGAAATGTACAATTACACGCAACGCCGTCACTTAAAATATAATACACAATAACTTTCGCAAAACATACATTTTTCTACACCTCATACAGTATTGATTGTTTGGCTTTATCATTTTAGGAACGCCGCTCCGATGGCTACTGAAGATATAGGGGGCGCGCGGATGGACACGTTTATAAATTTGACTAGAAAATTCGAAGATAAAAATTGTTCAAAATCTATATAATAGGAAACGTATTGAAAGTATAAATATATCTTATATGCATGCGCGCGCTATATATTGAAGTTGCGGGCTCCAAATTGACGACGACCGTTTTATTGCGGTCCCTTTTTAAAATATTGATTCTTTATGATATGAATTTCGTTTATAATAGATCCCAATTCTTCGTCGATACACATTATCTATATACACACGTACGTCGAGTAGAAAATATTTTTTTGATTGGCACTGCATTCAATAAATGGACATTTTTAAAAGTGAAACAATTTTCTTCATCGAACAATCCATCATTTTACATTGAAAAAGAATAAATTACTATACAGTTTAAAAATATACTTTATATATATATCCTAAAGAGCAATCGAACTGGCGTATCTCAATTTTACACAATACACTAAGACTAACTATACATTAACACATTAAGTATAATATTTTGCGCAACTATCGTCTAAATAATTATTTTACAATTAAGGAGATTATACACTTTCGTCGAGGCCATATAAGTATATTCACATTCGGCTAGTATTCGTAACGATCACCGTTTAATATTGCTCTATGAAACGTAAAACTGACATTCATGAATCATTAATATAGATATATTACAGCCCATCGTCGAGATGATCATTCACAAATATAGATATCAAAGAACAACCAACAAGCCACTACTATTTAATGAAAATTACAACTAAAATTAACACTCAAAGGCCAAAGATAGCATTTTAGAAACACTTATCCACAGAATCATATGCATATCACAGTGAATTATCCACTAAATAGATTCTCGATAACGGGACAGTTGACACGAGTGAATCGAAGTGGGGTCACTTCTCATTACCGATCGGGTGCGTGAGGCGGGGTAGAGGCCAATCGGTATCGATTGTACAAACGATACGGAGGAATATCGGATCCGCCGGTCGATAAAACTCTCGTACCCCTTTCCAACCATTCATATGCGGATCGCGATTGCGACATGTTTACGTGCTTTCCAGCCCAGCTCTTTAGCCAAGAACGCCATCTTCCTTCTTGCTGCCTGCTTACTAATTTATGACACTGCAAACAACAAAAAAAATCGTTATTAACCGGAACAACATTTTATGCGCGCGTCAAATGAAACGATCGAATTGCATATTTACCTTCCACGCTCGTTTGAGTGCGTCCTTTTTATACATGAACTGTTCTTTATTGAGAATATAAACAAACTTGCAACTGCTGGGTTTGTTATCAAACATGCACTCGGTTTTATCATCGTTTATGTAAGATCCTGATAAGCTGGAATTTATCACGTTCCAGTCTTTCGCATTGGCCGCGGCGTCTCTATTGCTCGATATATCGTCCTGATCTTTACTCTGCCCGAGGGTCTTTTTCCTCTTGCTGGACAATGTCTCAGAATCGTCGTAATCGTCATCGTCAGACGATTGATTCGTATTACGATGCAAAGCCGGGATAGTTGTCGATTCGGCAGAATTGGTCGTTACAACTGGCGTAAGAATGGCTGGTTCCCTTTGTACGGGGAGACGACCATTGTTGGCGTGTCTTCTATTGAATCGTCTCAAATTTCTTTGTAAAAAAATTGCCTTCCGCTCACACCAAACACCATCCTAAGTATTAATGACAAAATGTAGTTTATACAATTAACAATGCGATCTCCCTAAACGAAAGAAAAAAAAACCACTAATTTCACTTGATACCCCCACTTATATAAATATTTTTAACACTAGTTGAAACCCGTCAAACATTTGCAGCCTAATTAGAATCTTCGCAACAGTACCCGGTTAAATCTCGCTATTCTTCGAAAGATTTCTCATTCTGGAAAAACCATATAATATTTCATATGTATAAAAAGACAAGTTTAGGAAAGTTGGAGCAGAGACCCGAATATTTGCATAGACAAATAATCGTGATTCCACTCAATATAAAATCAACCGCAAGGCTGATAAAAAAAATGCCCAGAACTAAGTAAAATACAGACACATTATATAACCATCATCAACGTGATATTTGTAAGAGAAAAACATGGAACAGGATGAAGATACGGTATCCTACATACTGAATAAATAGGGAACAGACAGAATACAAATGTGGACGATATTCCAAAACCATACATGTTATAAGAAAGTCGCCTTTTTTTGATGATAATTATATGTTTGGTAGAATGATAACTATAAATCCATCAGCAGTTTTCTTTATTATAATTTCAAAGACAAAATGATAGAAAGACACTGGTGCTTATTGCACGGAAGATGTGATAATATTCTTATAGACAGAAAACTGCTGTAGCAATATTTATTAATAATAAATATTGTATACCAAGCGTGACTTCATTAAGTAGCTTGGATAAAAAAAAAACCAAAAACTTAAGTGAAGAACTTTAAAATATAAAAGAAGCATACAACCAATTTTAAAAACATAAAAATATAAAACAACATCTAGAAAATCAATGCTTTTTAACAAAATGAGAATTCTATTAAGTAAAGAAAAATATATAACGCAGAACAGAAAGGAATACTAATAGGCCATAAACCCAACCATATGATTTTTGATAAAATAATTGTCACATTTATTAATTAATTTTGCCAATTTGGGAAACTCTTTTAATGCTGCAAATGTTTAAATATTTCATAGAATAAAATTAGGAACCTGCGCGGATGTATTAGTAATTTGGACTTTTATGCCAACCGAAGGAATTTGGTTATTCATTCGGAAAAGCATATTTTTTTAATATATCATATTAGATAAACCCAACATTAATGTCGCATTTAACACTTTGAAGTACACAGCCGTCAAATCCCGTCATGCGTCAGCAGATAACAAATGCAATTTTTAAACAGTCATCTGCAGCACGTTGTCCAGAATAAATATACATGGCCAACAATGACTATCAACAAATTATTAAAGAAAACTAGTGTATCTTAGTCCAACACTGAAATATGCTTAAAGAAAATAAGTCTAATAAATAAGAGCAATATCAATCTCACATTTCTTGGATATTTATTAAAAACTGGAGATGAAAAATGGGTATTCTATTTGAATATTAAAAATAAAAAGCAGTCCAGTTGAGTGTGTATGTTGGGATGCAAAGGGAATAATTTTTTTGAATCATTGGTGGAATAGGGCGAAAACCACAGCACAGTTGAATTGTGAACTTAAATCGTTTGATTGCGGCATTGTCAAAAATGGCCAGATTCGGTGAAAAATCATAACATAATCCTGTAACATAACGACAACCGACATCATGTGGCAAAAAATTGAAGACATTGTTTGAAACACTTTATTGCGTCCTGCATATTCAACAGATCTCATAAGAAATCACCCAATCCATAATGCAGCCACAAACAGTCCACTGCAGGACTAAGAACTCTTTAATATCGAGTAGTTTTCCTCAAAAGACAGTGAAAAACTACTCTAGACGACCATTTTGAGTTTCATTGATAAAATGCGACATAAATACCAGGTTTATCTAATATAATAAATCATATTAATAATAAACCTTAAATTATCCACTCTTACACTATTGAACTTACAATGCATAATTATTTGATCAAATACCAATATAATCTAAAATAAACTAAAGCATAATCAATAATAGCATACTTTATAAATCCCATCGGGAAGATCTGCATCCATTGTCGAAGGATTAACATATCGTTCTCGATAACGAACCCACTCCGCGAGTCGTGCAGGAGGGGCCGGCGGAGCAGTGGGAGAATCGTTACCGGGAGTTTGATTCAATGCAGATTCTGATCCTCCACTACCATTGTTGCTACTAATACCACCTCCTCCACTTTCCAACAACTCAAATGTTACTTTGCAGTCGTCTCCGCCGAACTAGATAAATCAAATAAACGCGTTAATTACATCATGAATAATATTCAGAGTCGATCATTAAAAAACTATACTGACAATGCAAATTTTGAAGGCATGATCGTCTCGCAACAATTTTTGTGCGCGTCGTTGATACGCAGCTTGTGCAGTCGGTCCTCCGGCACCGGCGCGAGCCTTTTCTTGTATGTGTAATTCCACACACCGGGTCGCCGTTCGCTCTTGCACGCATTGCTGCAACTATTCAACGACACAAACATAAGCAAACGTAAATCCTGAACTTATCTAAAACCTCCAATTAAATTACGTTACATACCTGTCTAACGGCATAAGATACAACTTTATCCAACGTAAATGCAACATAAGCGTTCACTCCAAACATATCTCTTAAATTATCTTCATACGCTGACGCTTCAGTGTTACCATCGAGTACAGATCGGATCATATCCAGCAGAGCCGGATAATACTGTGACACCGGTAGAGTATCTAGATAAATAAAATAAAACGCATTATAAAAAGAAATCCATCATCAATATTACATACGAATACCAAATGAGACGATGTCTTACTGTCGGGTTTGAGTTTAAGCGCGACCGCAGTTCCTGGCCTCCGTAATCGTGAATCTCCAACTTCATCGTGAGCCAAGCCGTCCGCTAGAGATTTCATAGCTGCGAGCCGTTGACATAAGATAGCGTGTAGTCTTAAAAACACATACCAATGGCCACTACCAAAGAATATTACCGATTGTGCACTCTAAAAGAATAAAATCAACATTGATATTATACATTTTAAAACATTCTAAATCAGCAAATTATAATTTTATATTAGCTTACTTTATCTTTGACTTCCTTGTTGTCTTTATTCAAATCTTTCAAGTCAAAATGACAAGGAAGACTATTGATCGAATCAGTCGCAGGAGTGATATCAATTGGTTCAGATTTAATTTTAGCTGCACTATCATTTGATCCTTCACGTCTGCGACCCGAGCCTTTCGTATTATTTCCTTCCAAGGATTTAGACGAATGTGTAGAATCTAAACGGACATATTGCATTCGTAAGACATTGCAATCAACAAGTATATTTATTTTTTGTTAAAGCAAACAAATAAATCTACAACACCAACGGTTGTCATGTTTTAAATGCCGGAATATAAAAGATAAAAATAATAAATTAAATGTAAGACCTTTTGTGTCCGCAGAATCCGCACTGTTATTTCGGGTGCTGATTGAACATTTCAGGTTTTCTTTATTCTCTCTATTAGCTGTCTTTTCTTCCTTGGATTGTCGAATCCCACTTCTTCCGCTAGTTTTCTCAGTACCCGAGACGTTTGTATCGGATTCCGATGATATCTAAAATAAATTTGTTTTTTAATTTAAAATGTCAACATTAAAAAAAGGGGAAAACCTAAATAAAATTAATCAATAATAATAAAACTTCCAATTTAATCCAAGATCAATATTAATCCTAGATCACTAATCATTAGTCTCATAGACTATAGACAAGGAACACATTCAACATATATGCATGTTCCCAAACATTAATTGTAATTTTAAAAAAACTCACATCTTTTTCTTGTTTAACAGCCTTGTTTGTCATTGAAGATTTTGGATCAACATCTGCATCATTATCGAGTCCAGTTGTATTCTTGCCTTCTTCGTTGACAGAACCAGGACTATCCAAAGCTACATCTAATTCCTTATCATCTACAATTAAAAATTATATTATACATTTGTGTTTTTCATTAAAATATAATACAATAAGAATAACAAATAAATTACCGTCGTCCCTCTCGTCGTCACTGAGAGGATGTCTAGGATGTTGAAAGAGATCAGGTAGGAATTGCCTTAGTAACTGTTTGACTCGTTGCTTCTCTTGTTTTTGGATGGCAGTCTGGCGACGAACGTGATGAATGAGGAGATCTGCAGCGTCCGCCAGAAGACCTGGACCGCCGGGTCCATATTGCACCATAAAATGAGGTCCTGTTGCAGTATTTGACGTCGTTACTCTGCCGACTGTCCCTCCGGCAGAAGTTTGCATTTGTTCTCTTCGCTAAAATTGTTATTGTGGCGCATTAATCAAGGCAAAAATTCTAAGAACGTAAACATTTCGATGGATAGTGAAAAATACCTCTTCATATATTGTTTCTATTTCATTGAATAAGCTTTTTGAACGAAGAGCTTTGAGATCATTTTGTTTGAAATTCACTCCTTGATAATCGAGAGATTTTAAATAATACTTTTCATTCAGTTCTCTCCATTGTTTATTAAAACCCTATAAAAAATAAATATTATAAGCAAGCATAAAATATTCATGATGAAATTCTTCGCTTGGGTCATATTTTCAATCCTTTGTCTATATTACGATTGATAGTATTTTTTATACCTTTTGTGCTTCTCGCCATTCTTCTTCTTTAGTTTTTAATCTTCTTAAAACAACTGGTACGGCAACTAGAGGATTTTTTTTTAAGCCTGCTATAATATCATTAGCCTAAAATAACACGAAATATATCATTTCAAATATAATTTGCAGGCATTTTTATTTAGAAAAGTAGATAAATATAAAGAAGCGTTACCTTTTCTCCATAAATGCGTTTTAATGCTCTTTGATGAATAGTCGGACTGCTGCCGCCTAAACAATCATCTAACCGGAAGCGAGCAGCTTCTTCGGGACTCATTCGACTTAATTTTTTGTGAACACCTTCTAGGGCTAATATAGTCGAAGCATTTGTTTCTATCACAACGTCTAACTGTAATGTTATAAATATAAATCAACAACAGAACTGCAAGTGTTTGTTTATTAAATATTATACATTTAATAAGTAGATAGGAAATCCGAAAGGAAGGTATGAATATCAACCATTTGATGAGTATGCACGCATATGTTGCGAGCAGCGCTCCATAGCGTTTATTTACAATGTCATGCTCGTATTTCTAATAGAATATTAATAGATTATCCAGTCGAAAATGCCATTCTTTTCACTTACTTGAGAACTTTATTTTATACAACCAATATAAACAAATTTTTTTTTCAAACCGCATTTCCAAATGGTGGATTTTGTGCCAAATAAACAATTTATGTGAAGTTGCATACTGTTTGTATATCTTGAAAAAATAATGCAACAACTGCAACTAAAAATATTTGTGATACATTCGGATTTCGTTGAGAAAAGTAAGAGATCCAAAGTGAGAGAAAGGTGGATGACGATATCCTGCAAGCTAAATTGAATCAACTACAACGTAGACTACGAAAATCAACAGACAAGTTCGGATGCTTCCGGAGTAGTGCTCAAAAACATTTGAAAAAAAAAATTGAAAAGATCATAAAGCTGGGGGTGTGAATACCGCACAACATTACTGACGAGATCAAAGCATTGCACGCAACTACGTGTAGTGATTTAATCGATAAAGAACCGATCGTTTTACACCGTCCTATGACCAGAGATGAAAAGTGAATGTTGTACTCAAATTAAAAAGGCAAAAGACTTTCAAAGGGGGAGGTAAAGTAACAACCCCTTAACCGGGTCTCTAATAATCTACCATGAAGTCCTTCCATATGGTCGAATTATAACGAGTGGGATTTATTGTTCACAATTAGAAAGTTTAACCCCTAAAGGAGAACTATCAGAGGGTCTTCGATCCCCCTCCACTTATTCAGAAAGAGCACTCTTATACATTGAGCTCGGAGACAGACAGAGACAGAACGTAGCGCAGTTCGGGAGACAGAGACGGAGAGCTTCCCTATCGCTGCTTGTTGAATGAGTCTTTGTTCAATTATCATTTCCTTCTAAAGCAGGAGCAAATGAATCGATTTCTTTTATATTGTTCATGTAAAGAAATGAAGTGGTCTTGTATGCTATCAAAAGTGTTTATTTACAATTGACTTTGCCTTGAATTAAAGATTGTCTTACGCCGATAGGAGCTGACAGAAAGTAATCGGTGTAAAGTGATTATGGCATCTTCATCGATTTTAAATTCACTCACTCCTCAAAAGGTTAAAAGTGGTCAATCACCGCCAAATTCTTTTGCAACATGATAATGTGCAACCCTAAAAATCAAATATGATCGAGAACAAAATAAAGGAACTCTGTTGGCAAACAATTTCGCATTTATTTATATCAAAACCTGTTGAATTTTATTCTTCCGGAATAATAAAAAATATTAAATAGATGGGAAAAAGTTGTATCTACTGAAAGAGAATACATTGTATCGATGAAATTAATCAAAACATTTTGTGTGAATTTAATGCTTTCATTTAAAAAACGACATTTTCAACTGGACAATCTATTATTTATTCAAATTATGATGTCAACTATTATATTTTGTCACGTTTCAATTAGATTTTCAACAAAGTTTAATGAACCCACTAATAATCAAAGTGTTAAATGATTGTGAAAATGACTGATAAAAATCTGCTTTAGTCAATAAAGGATGCAAAATAACAACGGAATATATGTACGTACCTCAAATCGTTCATCTTCACATCTATAAATATATTCTTCAAACTGTGTTTTTCGACTCGTAACAAATGTCGAGTCTTCCGCCCAAGTGGGAAAACTAACCCACGTTTCGTTCAGCACATCTCGGCACAGAGGCGTGCGGCCAGAACATCTCCGCGACGGAGAATCCGCCGACCCCCTCGGTAATGCACAATATGACGTCCCAAGTCGACGACAAGTTGTTAAATCTAATATAATAAAATTAATTAATCCTCAATGCAAAATACATTCTACACCGAAACTATATACCAAAATATAGGCGGCTTACCAATTTCCATTGCTGCATCTCCTTGTGGTCGATCTTGCCGCAACTGAGCACCGACGGCGCTTAAAGTATTATTTTCACCCGTATATCTTTCTCCGCCAGCGGAATAAAGACTAGATCCATACCCTACAAACAGAAAAGCGTTTATGAAACAATGCGTCGATGAATCGAAATAAATTAAAACAGAAATGCAATCAAATTACCCGGCGTCGAAAGAAGAGAATACGGATGCGAAGGAATCGTATCTCGATGATGGGCTCCGTTACCGAATACATTTAATGGAGTGGTAGATGGAGGAGGAGAGGAAGCAGTTGTGGCAGAAGGGGGTGAGCCTCCAGCGCCACTAGGTATCATTCCTAAGAATTCTTGCAACCATCTATGTATTTCTGGTTGACGGGAAAAAAATGGTGCAGTCATAGTTAGTAATTCGCTTTTAGAAACAATCTCATTTGTAAAAAGAAGCAAACATCTGTAAAATAAAAAAAATAAAAAATGAGAAGTATTGTACATTTCCAAAATTTATATCCGATAAATAAAATCACCGAAAACATACTGTATTATTAATACAAACCTCAAAAAGTTTTCATAAACGTCGTGATTTCGCAGTGCTCTTCGGGCACGATCGAAAAAACTAAAATCACTAGGCGTACCATATTTAGCTGCTTCGGCAATAGAAACGTCTCTCGGACCTAATGATTTGTGTTTTTTAGGAGGCGGAGGACCAACTGACCCTAAATAATAATTTGTAATTATAATTTTTTTTTAAAAATATTAATTAAACAAACTGCTATATAATCGAAAAATACCTAATTGATTACTAGAAGAAAAACTGGGTGATCTCTTGAGATGGTGTGTAGACGAACTTAGACTTGAGCTCACATGGTGTGGAGTAGTAGAATGTTTTGTGTGATGAGGAGTAACCTGCTACAAAAAGAAGCATTTTATGATTTATAAATTCATAAGCTGAAGACGTACAGATGATTGCCGTCGTGTTAAAAATATGACATACTTGAGAGGACGAATGTTGATTAGTCGACTGAGTCGATTGTATGTGATGCGTCGGTTGAAGATCTCTCTCGGTCCTAATAGATGGTGCAGGTTGTTGTATAGAAGAAGTTTGTGAATTTGGAGTTGTAACACTAAACACAGGGGATGGTGCTCGCCCAACATTACTTGTTGAATGATAAACAGGTGTTTCAGTTTCCATCAATATAGACTCCATGTTTCGCTAAAATTAAACATTGTAATAGTAAATATTAAGCTTTCCCTTACAATTGCTAAGTATTTAGTGCGCCATAGTGACATTCTAAAACTCCTATATTTATTATATTTCAATGTAGTAATGTTGTAAAAATTCCCATTATTACAACATTACTACAACTCGATTCAGTGTAGTAAATACACCATAGTAAAGAAAAGGTTAATGACAAAATGTCCAATTTGCTGTTGCACAGATTTATTTAAATAGTCTCACCTGGGAAGGAGTAACAGTTTGCTGTCTCGGTCGCGTCTGTTCCGACACTCGAGCTGCATCTAAAGCAACCGTAGCTTTGATAGCAGCTCCCCCGATACCACCGCCGCCTGCATCGGGAAGAAACTGTCCAAATTCTTCCAATAGATCATCTTGATGCTCAAACAATTTTGCCACCTGAGCGTAGACTTCTTGTTCCGTTTGCTGTTTGACTTGTGGTTCTTTCAGATCTTTTTGTCCTCGTTGATATGCATGTAGGATTTCTAAAAATCTCTTGTATTTCTCAGGCTGACGATTGAATCGATTCTACGAGAATTTTTACACCATTAGATTAAAGCAATTATTAATAAAAATATGTTTAGAATATCAATCAATGGAATATTGCATTTTAATACTAAGTACAGTCAACTCTTCTATAGCGTCAATATAGGGACTGCTTCATTATGAATTAATGAAACGTGGTATTGTCGTACTACACACGTATTCAATAATGCAGCTGAAGTGGAAATGCATTTAAAATCGTTTTTTGATTCTAAGCCGAAACATTTATACAAAAATATTATCAAAAGACTGCCAAAGCGATGGGAAGATGTATTGAACCTTTTTTTTTTTTAAATAAATACGCAAATATTTTTGAGCCCCCTAATATAAACAAGAATTCATTAATGTCAACAAGCTCCATAGTATTTTATAACCCAAACAGATGATGAAGGATTTATCCAGGATATTTTGACAATTCAGTCCGAGATTTATATTTTCAATATGTTATCATTCAAACAAATTTAAAATAATGTATAAATTTACACACACTTTCTTACAGGTTTAGTCAAACCTTCTATAGAGTCACGATAGGGACCACACTATAGAAACAAAGCACTATAGAATGTTAGGCAAAAGAAGCCACAAACAAAGTGGACACTATAGTAGGGTTGACTATAACAGTATTAACCCTTTGATGAGTTTGTACTCGCATGTTGCAAGTCCACAGATTTATAATGCCGTATTATTACCATTTAAAACATGATGTCAAACATTACATTTACAAAAATAATTAAATCACTCCCAGATAAAAATATACGTCATAAAAAATAACTCACTAATCAAAGGATTAAAGCTTCCAAATTGGATAATACAATTGAATAATGACTAACTTTTATTTTGTTAACGTATTCTATCGCGTGATTGAATTCTACAGGTTGACTGGTAGAATTTGGAGGCGGATGAGCAGGAGCTTCCAACTGCTGATGAGCTTGCGATATGTGATGGAGTGTATTAGTCGGGACGGCAGGTGGCGGAACTACCGTCGGTCCAATCCCCGGCGCTCCTCCGGGCAATGCGCCGGCATTAGTAGTGTTTGTTAAATTGTGAACAATTGCACCAGCTCCGGATCTACAATGTACATATGGATATTAATATTATTGAAAAAACTTGCATTGATCGGCAACAATCCGTACGAAAACATACCCAGGTAAAATTTGAACCAAATGATGCTGTTGTTGATGTTGTTGAGGCACAGGTTGAACCGATTGAGGTGGGCCCACTAATAACCCAGTAGTACCTCCCAAAACTATCAACCAAACATTCACAATTAATTAAAATAATACAAAACAAACACCCTTTTATCATTCATATGAAGGGAAAAAAATCAACCTGCATGAGTCATATTATTATGTGCCTGTGGATGTTGCAACGAACAAGAATTAGGAGAAGGCATCGACACGGACACTTGATAACCATATCCCTATAAAAAAAATCACAATATAATCGCGTATTATTATTACGTCTTTAAAATACGTCAATTCATATCAATTCCTCAACTAACCTGGTCTTTAGCTTGTACTTCAATTTTATAACCGGGAGGAAGGAAAGTATTGAAACCCACAATCAACTCGGGGTGACCCTTGAATAAATTCGAAACTCTATGGATAACACCGGGAGTATCAATACTGCAATTCAAAAATATACACAAGATTAATATAAAAATATAGAACATCGACCATTCACTCGCAGATTTCATTCGACATTTAAATTATGTATTTAATATTTCAGTATTTGATTAGAGCAGGTTTTGAATAAGCCGGAGATGACTGTTGTTTTTATTGAAATAAATAGAAAATGAAATATAACAAACACAGAAACTTATCAAACGCCAATAATATTAAGGCATCGATTAGCGAATGTAACAACGCAGTCATAAAACAAATTCTCTACGGTGATAATAAGTGTAAAATGTCAAATGTGATATATTTCAACATGAAAATATTTAATAGCTCACTGAATAGATTTTATTCAGTGTGCGATTTCTAAATGTTCATTAAAAATAATTCAAAATTACTACCATAATGAATATGAATTTAAAATGAGTTCACAGCTCATAATAGGCATCATTTGAGGATTTCAAAGAATGCATATAAATCCTTGTTTTAATCATTTATTTTAAATTATATATATAGAGTATACTAATCATTCTATCGATTAAAGCCAGTGTTGCTTCTCTTATTACACTATGATTAAATGACGTTTTAGTATTACACCACACAAATTTTGTTGTCAAGTTTGTATTTATTGCATTTCATTTCAAAGTGTAACATCCACATTTAAAATATTTTTAAAATGCAGATTTCCTTTACGATTTTGATATATAACATTGTGGTCAAATCGTATGAAAATAATCAATAGTACAATGAAAGCACACTGACAAATTGTTCTAGCAAAACACTAGAAAATTAATATTAGACCGAAAGCTTGATTCCAGATGTAGAAAAAACACAAATACACAAGCAAACCACACGATTTTGTCATAACAGATGACAGTATTGTTATTTGACCATTGTTTTTTAAAATCCACACTATTTTTATAGCAAAATTATTTCTACTTTGTTCCACTTAGGAAATGAATAATCAAAAGAACCAGTTTAGTAAAATTTTGCAATAGTCATATCAGTGCAGTGATTTTTAATATTTGTAAACAATTTCTCTCGGCGGTTTCTAATGTAAAAGAATCATATTTAGCCGATCATTCTATACTAATTATAAAAAACTGAATATTTCTTATTTCGAAATTTAAATAAATTAAATTCATATACAAGAAACAAACATAAATTTCACTTTCATTTGACTTATTTTTGTAATATCAATAGAAATCTTTCACACAAGGATCAGATGAAATTTTAAAATATTAAGCCAAAATCAAAATATTCCTTCGCGTTCATTCTCTCTAGCTAAATAAAAACAAAAATCCAAAAAGTTGGCTTTTTTCATACTGTCAGTATCGATTTCAATGAAAGGATACATTTCATCTCAACAGTCTTTTTATATTCAGGGTCTCAAGTCATTTTGCGACCGTTGCAACCACACGAAACGATTGCAAAATGACATTTAAAGTTCTACATTCTACAAAATTATACGCTGCAATCTTTCATAGACATTTTTCATACGAAATCACACGACAGCTAGACGCATCCTCTATTTGCTTATGATGCGAGAGACGATCACTCACTCACATTTGAACACATCACTAGATCTGTCGGGATTCAACGACCGCACTTTGAGAACGAATTTCACTTTTCACTTTGCCGACGAAATATTTTCAGAGTATTAACCTTTGACTTTTGAACTCTTTCATAATGTCCAGGAAGTCGTTGTACACTTGGGGCTGGCTGCTGAACTTGAACTTGACCTGGTCCAGGTAAGACAGGGCGTCCTCGACCTTCAGCCTCTGGAAAGTCGCGCCGACGTTGCCCGGGACGGCCCCCGGCGACGGTTCAGCCGCCGCGGGCCCCGCGACCGCCTGCATCTGCGCACCCGGAGATTGATTTCCGACGATGCCCTGTCGGAGGAGAAAAAATTGTCAAGTGCACAAACTGATTTTCTCAGTGCGTCGAGTGTCCGACGCGATCCGAGACGGTACCTTGTGTCGCAGGTGCTGAGGATGAGGGGGCGCCGGGGGAGGAGGCTTCGCCGGAGGAACCGGGTACTGAGCCCCCGCGTATTGCAGAGTTCCACCGCCGGCGGCGGCTCCCTTGGAATAGTTGATCACGTGCTGCGTGCTCACTTGCTGCGAACTGACTGTAAAAGAAACGAGAGGTCACAGACGAGATCGACGATGATGCGATCGTTCTCTCGTTCGAGAGACTCACCGATGATAGTAGTCTGATGCGGGTTCGAGCCGTCGTGCAGCCCCACGGTGGCCTGCTGCGCGTGGACGCTGACGCCGGGCACGGAGGACTGCTGTTGAATCTGCAATTGACGAATAAAAATTAACAATACGTTCTCGGGGAGAGTTTTTAGATTCTACCCGACATAAAATTGTGTATTTATTTAACGTAAAAGTGCATCGATTACTGATGTAATTTTGTTATTGAATAATAAATTAGTTTGTATGCCTCGTCAGAGTAATTTTTTAATATACATCGCGATGGTAAAGTTGAGAGATTCTGTCAATGGCAATATCGAGACAATGGAACGAGCGCTCGGAGTGACACTCACCTGAGACCCTGCCGTTATGATCAAGGGCTGCTGGTCGTCCGGACCGCCGGCCGTCAGTCGCGTCACTCCCACTCTCTTCATCATGGCTGCGGTTGTCTCGCTGTTTTCCTTTTCCGATCACATTCGATCCTAGATCTGAAAGGAAAGGGGGTCCGGTTGAGGGGCGAGGGGCGGACCGACTCCCGACGTCTCCGGGCGGCGTCGCCTCGGCGTCGCGCCGGAGGGTCCGGGGCCGGGGCGCGTAAACAAACGGAGGAAGCCGGACAAAGGGTCCGTGTCGGCGCCGTGGAGCGGCATCGCGCGCGAGAACGCAATTCGGTCGATGGGCGCGGTGGTGGGGGCGAGTCACGTGACCGACTACGGCGAAGTGCGGACCCGTCGGCGGGCGCGCGCCCACTGTCGCATCGCTCATGCGATCCGTCCCGTCCGCCCTTTGTTTTCGTTTCCAGCGCATCCACCGCACGCGGAAATCGCCCGAGGCGACTCTGCGCGCATCGATCGCCGAGCGAACGGAACTCGGGGCTCGCACATCGATCGGGCGACTCCCGAGACGTCCCGCGGGAGGCGCGCGCCACGGGACGCGCGGAAAAGAGGTCAGCCGGTCTCACCGCGACGGCTTCGCGCCGATTCATAACGGCTCGCCGCCGCCGAAAGATAAGTGCGATGTAAATAAACCGGTCGACGTATCGCAGGCGAGGGCGCATGCGCGCGCCGCTCTACCGATCGAGAGAGAGCGACGCCGACCCCGAACGGACGATGCGTCTCGAACGACGGCCCCGCGTCGACGGGGACCGGCCCCCGGAGGGCGGAGGACCGGGGCCGCGCCACGGGAACGAGGCGGGCCCCCCGCGCGCGCGAAAGCGCGCTCCCCTCGAAAGCGCGGGAAACTCACGACGGAGGGCGGGCCGCGCCGCGTCGGCCGTCGTCCTCCGCCGGGCTCCGAGGAGCCGAGGGCGCGTCGGGAAGGCGCTCACGTAACCTATAAATAGGCGCGCTGCGGGGAGGGCGACGGCGTCGAGCCGAGTGCGAGCGGCGGCCGCGGGCGGCGCTGTCTCCGCCCCAAAACAAACGCGACCCCCCGGCCGGAGCCCGACCGCGGGTCCGTCCGAGAGGCGACTCCGCCCCCGCGGAGTCCCGAACGCGGAGAGACGGGAGCGCCGAACCGGCGTCCGAGACGAGTTCGGGGGGGGGGGCGGAGCGCGGGCGCGACGCGCCCCGTCGGACGCGCTTCCCGGGAAGGCCCGCCGCCCCCGGGGACGCGGGCTCGGTCTCTCGGCGTCGACGGAAGCCGAGGGAGACGCGGGGCGGCGGCCCCCGGGGGCGCCGCGGACCGCTCCGCCGTCCGTCCGAGCCGGGGGCCCCCTCGCCGACCGCCGGGGCGGATCTCCCCGCCGAGGCGGCGGTCGCGGGGGCGACTCGGCCGGTTGCGAAACGCGGAGCGCGACGGATTTTCGCGAACGATATTTATAGGCCGACTATTTCCGTCGGCGGCGCACGCTCGGCGCGCGCGGACTCACCGTCGCGGACGGGGGCGCGGCGGCGGCGCGGCTCACGCGCCGCTGCGGCGCGATCCGCTCGGACTGCGACCCGACTGAGAGGCGCGGCGCGCGGATCGCATGTCTCGACGCGTCCGACTCGCACGCCGGCCGCGCCAGGACTGCCGAGCGTCGCCCGCGACGCGGCGGACGGGTCCACGTTCGGGCGGCGAGCGTCCGGCGGGCGACGCGACGCGGCCCCGGGAGGGCGCCCGGGCCGTCCCGGTCGCCGCGTCGAGACCCTCCGAGAGCGCCCGCGCCCCGTCGCCCCCCGTCGGATCGCCCCGGGCGCCGCTCGCGCCCGCGAAAGATCGCCTCCCCCGTTTCGAATAGTGGACTCGTCCGCGCGCGCGCTTCCGCCGTTCGCGAGCCCGACGCGCGTTCGCGATTCCCGGCCTCTTTTGATTTTGACCTTTTTAAATTTCCCCTTTTCGAATTTACAAAATTGAGGAGCGCACGTTCGACGCGCTCTTTTAGCGCTCCCGCTGAGGCTCTCCGCGGTCACTTCGAGTGCGTCGGTCGGACGGTCGCGACGACGGATCTCCGTCAGAATCGTAGTTTGATTTTTCGAGCGATTTTTCGGCGGCGTCGCTCGTTCGGAAAATCGCCTCGTTTGATCGTGAAATAGTATATTTTTCCCGTCGACGGCGAGACCACGGCGGTCGTCGGCGGGAGGCGTCGGCGACCAATGGCCGGGCGCGTCGTGTCCGCCGGGGCCGATAAGGCCGCGCCGGTCGGCACGCGGGCCCTCGCTCCGCACTCCCGTCCGGCATGGCTCGCGCGCTGCCGTTCCTCGCGCTGACGGCGCTGGTGGCGCTGATGGCGCTTCCCGCCCGAGCCAAAGTCGATCCCGCTTGGCTCCGCTGCCTGGGTGACGATCTTCTCCCCTCTTCCTCTCCCTCTCCCTCTTCCCGGTTTATAATTAGAATACGAACGATTCTCTCGATGTCCGAAAGCGCGACCTCCGTTTGGACCGGTTCGCGACCCCGGAGTCTTCGGCCCCCGGCTCGCGAGCGTCTTGCATTCCCGAAACTCGAAACGTGAGATTTTCCTGTTCGAAATTTGAACGTCCGTTCCCGGAACCGCGTTCGATGTGCGATGGAAGCGCAACAGTTTGAAAGCGTTTCGTAAACGAAGTCGATTCGGAGCCTCTCCTCTGTATCATCATGTTATAAGAAGTAGTTTGTTATTTATCTATGATCTAGTCTCGTAGATATCTATTCATATCTGACACGTATCTTAAGAACATACGTGTCCCTTTCGATTCGCTTCCTTTACTATTTTTTTCATCTTCCATCTGAAATAATTCTCCAACTAATCTAATTGATGATTTTACACATATTTTATACTACTTTCTTTAAACATCTTCCGCTCTATTAGATGTGAAATCTTCCTTTTAAATATGGTCAGACGCTGACAATGATAGAATACAACCTAGCTTTTCCATGCGCTCTGCGACTGGACATTTCGTTCGTTTCAAATATGTCCAGTAACTACATTGATTTTTTTTCGCCTTTATATTTTCAGCAATTTTAAATATATAATTATATTTTTCAGTATGTCGGTCATCCATCGACGAATTCGAGAAGGCAGTCTCACAGTTGGACCCGAAGAAAAAGATAGAAGTAAGTATACTGAATAATTTTATACGAAGTAGGCGCTTTTCGTTCGTTACGAATGCCAAAAGGCGTGTTTGAGCAACGATAGTGTTTGTCTTACGAGCCAAGTGTTAACAGCTGTTTAGCTTCCTTCGGACAATGATGGAATTTGTTGTCGCAATACGTCGAGTAAAATTTTGTCTAAAAGTGTGAAATTACGTGCGTTTCAGGTTGGAAATTACAGGTTGGACGAGACGGGGAACATAGAGCAAGACAAAGTGCCCTTATCCAAATCACAGATTTATCTCTCAGATATGTTGGATAGTGTTTGTGAGTAGCTTTCGTTCATTTTAACACTCGATATATCCGTCGATTTTATCCATTTTCATAATGGCATTTTATTTTTTCAGGTGACAAATTAGCCGATTATGTTCGAGTTAGATATAAGGCGACCCAGAAATTGGGTATATTGAAGATGATGAACGAGTTCAATCAGATGAATCCAGACTTGAGTCTGACAGACTTTGTGACGGATGAAGATTTGAATAAAAGTCTTGAATATTACGTTAGTATTTGTTAAAGAAAATTCAAATAATTTTGTTCCATCACAGTTTAAATGTTAAATATATTATTTTAGTGTGAAGATATATTGGGCGAACACGAGGACAAAATTATCGATATTTATACTAAGAGACCGTCAGAAGAATTACCCGATGGAAAACAAGAGGTGCTTAACTTTAATCATATCGATAGTAATTGATTTGTTTTGCTCAAACGACACGGCAATCGATAATAAAAATAATATTTGCAGTTCTGCAACGACTTCTTAAATCTGTGCGAAGATTGGATGTTACCCACTCCAGCGGATACGAGATGGAGCGTCGAACAGGAGAGAGCGAGAGGAAGCGACCCGTACGGCTTCGGACCTGGAGAGATGCAACAAAATCCATTTGCCGAAGATGAAGAAAATCAAGAATTCGAGGAATTGGAAGAAGACGTGGGGGAATTAGAAATGAAAGACGATATTGAAAAAGATGAACTTTAATGTAGCGCCGTATTTCGATCAAATTCATCAGACAGGGTCTGTCACGTTAAATTGATAAGCATTCGATGGGTGATTTGATTGTATTTCTCAAAGATGTTCTATAAACTAAGCTTTTATAAAGTAATTATTTTTTGACATGATATGTTTTTGTTAACAATGCTTAATTTTAATTATCGATAGAAACTCGCTTTGATCAAATTTTAGATCGTCAATCGTTGCCATTAAAGTTTAATTTGTATCACCGTAATACGTAGAATAGCTATTTTATTGGCAGTTAAGTTGTTTTCTATCATGTTGAAAAATTATACCGCCTGAAATTTCTGTGATAACCGCGTCTTGAACGGAAATGCCTTCAAATCATCCTACATTCCAATCTTAATGAGATCGATATGCATTTATAAGTCACAAACATGTGCAGTGCAATAAAGAGATATTGTTTTTAGACCATTTTTACTGTTGCATAAGTTTTTATATATGAATAGTCTTTAAAAAATTAACAAAGTTTTATATTTTAACAAGGGTGTCTGTTCGGTTTCTGATGTTAAATAAATACATTTATGATATGGAACAATAATTCATGAATTTTTGTGAGTTAAGTCATTGTGTAACATGGTTATGGAAGTTTTTTGCATATTGTTATATAAAATATTTTTATACAAATTTCGCTTTTCAAATGATCCCACCTGTTTTAATATCCCATTTGAATAATTTATGTCCTACATCTAAGCGTCTACCACGTAACTATTCCTGGTCACATTTCTGAAGTCCGTCTTATTACGTTTATGAAAAGAAATCTTTGAACTTTGTAGAATCATACATATATAATAGGAATTTTGTGTTTAAAAATACTCGCGCACTATGATATGTATTTGATACACCGTATGAAATTCTGAACCCCGTGTCTATTATATTTTATATCGATATTCCCATTATTAGAATCGAGTTGTAAATACATCGTGGCCAAGAAAAGATTATACTTGCAGTGGACAAAATACTTCATTCCAAACATTTCTTTTCACATTCCAAGAAACAAATGGTTTATTTCTTAGTAGTAAAGCAATAGTATTCCTTCTAGAACATTTCCTTCGTTCCACAATTTAAAAAAAATGCTAAAATCATCACAGAATATTTTTAAAAGTACATATTTGTAAAGAAATCTCCACGCGTTATGGACACTGGTCCTGTTAGCAAAAAAATCAACAATCTATCCTCAGAGATATTTAGTTCTTTTGACGTTTATGTTGCTGACTCGTGTAGGTCTTCATTCATTAATGAGAACCTTATGTTCATTCATTTGAATCTTTTTTCTGAGACCATATATCTTTTCAGCAGAGGTTTGGTTGGTTAGCTCCAGGCGGCTGGAGTGTGTGTTCAGTCTTTGTTTATATTTTGGACTATAACTATCAATCTCCTGTTTCGCTGTAGATGTGTTTAGTTCCCTGTGTATGATGTCGTTTGTCACGTACCATGGAGCATTGCCTATAGTACGCAGCATTTTGGACTGAAAGCATTGGAGAATGTCAATATTAGAGATCGGTACCAAAGAACTGTATTCCGTACGTCCAAATAGGTTTTAGTATGCTTGCGTATGTGTTTTATTTTCTAGGGACTTCTTTATAATATTCTCATTTTAATTTCGAGTTGCTTTCTTTTCCTAGTGATATGCGTTTTCCATGTTAAGCGTCTGTCCAAGTACATACCGAGATATTTTACTACGTCTGCTTGTAGCAGACATCTTGCTTGAATCTAGTCAGTAGTAGTTTTTCAAAAATTTTGGAAATTATTGCAAGTAAGCTGATGAGTCTGTATGATTTGGCGTCATGTATATCCTCATCGGACTTGGGGATTAGAATAATCTTATTATTAATGTTATTAGAAATTCAAGCGCTGCCCAGACCGTGTACGTGCATATTCTTTCTGAACTACTCAATTTTTTAAATGGCTACTGATTCCACAACACTAATAATTTAATGCAACTGCAAAGTACTCGTAAAATGCAGTGTAAATTTATTTTTTATTTATAATATGCATGCATAAAAGTATAAAGTCTATTGAAATTACAGCTAATCAATTATTAATGAAATACTTAAAGCTGATGCTGCAAAACTAAATATTTGATATCTGATTTGACGGTTTTTCTGTTTGGTTGTAATATGATTAACAGCATTAAAGTCTGATTCCGCGTGATATGAGACAGGGAAAGGTATCAATAAATTGAATATCATTTTCCACATATTCGGATATAACAGAGGCATCGTGTCTAATTTCTAACAGTTCTTCTTGGAGCAATTGTATCAGCCTCGTCAATATTTGCGATAAAAGCGACCATTGCAAGCTCTAAATATCTTCAAATTATAATGATAAATGTTGAATGATTTTCTTCGTGTATATCATCAATTGCCCAGGCCCAGACGTGCGGTCTATCTGTTCAGCCCAGCGTAGACGAGCTCATTTGATGGGTCTACTATGAATCTAATACGAGTCCAAGAGACTGCCCAGTGGTGATGATGTTTATTTTACTGAAACATGGGATACATAATGCTCGAGATTACTTCCTGATGTCTTTCGATATATTTCTCTCATATATGTCTCAGCGCTGACATATTTTTGCCTGTGTTAAGCCTCCATTTTTCAATCAGTCGGGCTCAGATGTTCCTTATTGACTTCATCCGTCTTCTGTATATTTCCATGACATGTGCGTGCAAATTTCTATTTTTTACAAAAAAAACCTTTATTTATCAATGACGATGCTGATATCGGAAGGCAAAGAGCCATCTGCATTTGTGGCAATATGTTGGGGTGTGATAAAACGTCAGCTTTTCCTCATGTACTACACGTCACTATACACAGGGGAGTTGTGGATGAACTTCCGTCATAACAGTATGTGACAGCTTCGGGTGCAATAGGGTTAGGTTGTATTCTACAGCTTGAGGCGTTACTTCGTATAGCTTCAGCCGCTACAAAGTGCCATGTTTTCCCATCTGAGAATACTCTAATCAGAGTCGTGTATTTAGAAGATGGATCGGATTGATATTAAGGCCTAAATATCAAAGTGTACAACTTGAAATGTTTTGAGAGAACACTTTTGTAGCTGATAGGTTGACGACACACGTCCTAAATAGGCTTATCTTTTCGTATTGTGAAATATTAAACATGACAGTGTTTCACTTTGCAAGGCCATTATAGGATCGTCACACAAACCGGTTTCAATCATTTTTAAATTAAGAATCCAATCCATCGAAAACCGAACGCCTGTTAAGTACAAAATTTATCGACGGTTGCTATACTTTGTTTACTGAAGCAACCACCAGACAAATGTGCGCCAACATGGTGCATCTGTTAAACGTCTTGCAAAACAAATTGCGTACACAAACAACGCTGGAATTGTTTCCCTAATGCAATCGGATGAATGGTATAGGAACGCATATGGAACAAACAGACCACGGACATTCTTTTACATCTATATAGATTTTACATTGCTTTTTATTGTTTGGATTATTTTGACTGTAAAAAAATATGTTTAGTATAGTTTTGGGTCATATGACAATGAGAAAAAATATGGCGTAATTCATAAAAATATGCTTCCCGTACGTAATTTATTAATACAACAATTTGAATGAATAATAAATAAAACGACATAAATAAAATTTAATAATATTCTATTAACAATTTTCATAGTTCTATTACATATTTCAGCTGAATTATATTTCTATAAGATATTCACCAATTTTCTTCTTCGTTTTTAGACGAGTACAAGCCGTTTTATCAAATCAAATTCTATACGTAATCATTAGACATTGGTAAAAATTGTACACGCATCAATTTCTTTAAACATTAAAGAAGGCTTCTAATAAATATCTATTAAATTTTAAAAAACAACAGCTAAATGTTTTCATCGAAAAACACGTATAGCGTATGTATTTTTTAACAATGTGATTTTATATATATTACGCTATAAATACTCACATCATCGTCTATTCTGCTAATCATTTAAATTCCACCAGTCGATTCATTCAGTATTAATAATAAGGAAATAAAAAAATACTTCTCTCTTCAAATAGCAACAACCGTTATCTAAAATATGGTGCATCCTTTATCCGTATCACTAGATTTGACATCCATTTTTGATTTGGCGCTTCGAAAGCGTTTATCACAATCTTTTACATCGCAGCTTCCTATATTAGCAGTCGCTTGTGGAATTTCAGTGAAGCCAAAATGGCCGTAGAAATCTTTGTCCACTCCTAGGCTTTCTTTGCGCTCCAACACGTCGATGACGCATTTATTGCAGTTGCTTTTGGAATTGTTTGAATTTTTCAAGTGGGCGCAATCAAATCCGATAGGATTTGATTTTTTCTTTCTGTCCGTATTTACATTACTATATTCTACGTTCTTACTTTTAGGTTTGCGAATGTTGTCGATATCAATTTTTGAATTTAAATCGAAAGATTTAAAGCTATTGCACGCGTTATTATCTTGCTTTGGTCCGCGACATTCCGATATTTTACCGCCAAAGTTGGCGTTTAAATTTGTACTATTACTAGAAGAATGGTTATCGTTGACATTAAAAAATTTCTTAATATTCTCGGCGTTGTTAGCAACGTTCTTAAAGTTGCTAAAACTTTCATTCACAGTATTTTTACTAAAGTCTCTAACGTGGGAGTTTACACTCCCAGAGTCCAAACACTATCTTCCCACGGATATATCCCTCGTCGGAGTCGTCGAAGAACTTGTAGAATGATTCGTCTTCGATTTGGACGACGCGTTTGATGCCAGTCGTCCTGACCAATCCCCCATTTGAACAGTGGATCTATAAAACTTGCTAGACGTTTTATTGAAAACGGGAAGAAGCTCATTCGCTTCGTTAGACAGAGCCTGCAATGAAAACAATACGTTTTTAAATATTCAACTTACTCAACAACAAAAAAATGATAATTTAAATTTAAACAATTGATTAACCTTCATATACACAATGGCATCCGTTCCATATCCATCGCATGACATAAGAACTAAATCACCATGGAAATATCTTGCATACAGTCGCGAAATAGGAAGTCCATAGCCGTAACCTGATGACAACATTTTATATTAATACAGTATAAAACGCGTTAAACTTCTTACATTTAGTCTCATCTTTGTTGATTTTCATATAGATATCAATTATTAGGCATGACGAACATACATCAAAGATTTACGCTCACCATAGCTTCAAAATGTTATAAAAAGTATCGTCTTAAAATATCTCAAACGTTCTGCTTAGACATATTTTAGTATCTAGATTGTTACTATGAGAGAAGTGCGGTATCCAGGACTATTTAAGTAACCGTGTGTCCATAGTGCACATTAAGCCCCAAGCATTTTACAATTATAACATTTCAATTTCTTACCAGTTATACAGCTTTCGTTCCGAATAGTATCATAGATGGGATTTACTTTTATAGAAGTCTCTGACGAAAGAATAAATTATGTTATAAAGGCACCTTCGTTTAACTCTTTTTTGATATGGTATGAAAAATGCTCTGATAACACTCGATAAATATTAAAAATACAATCACAATAGCGCCTACCTGCTAACGGAACGGTGTGAGCATCCGATTTTGATGGCTGAGGAGCAGTACTGTACATGTACTTAAACAATTGATCAGAAACGCTACGAGGAATGCCACCGCCGCGATCAGACATCTGTAATTAATGATAAATAAATCGATGATATTGTTAATACAAGGTGTGTGGCAGGGAATCTACCTGATTTTAAAAATGAATAACACAAACAGTTTAGAAATTACATGTAGACCCGCCTCTGACCTAGTCTGTGTATTGAATCCGCTAATCGAGTCCATGCAAAAAAGTGCAAACAAGCTTCGATATTCACCTGCTAAATCTAACATTTTTAGTCAGTAATGCCACATACATTTAAAGACATTACACAACTAAGAATAATTTTTTCCAGCTCTCTGGTTGATGAAGCCTCTCAGTAACAGCAAGAAAAAATGAGTCGAGACCCTGCTGCGTTCCAATATGTCCTACAGAGTCATCATGGACCGCACAAGAGTGAGCGATGGCTCCATCAGTATTATGATGTCCGATGTTTGTCCAAAGAACAAAGGAGGAAGACGGCGGAAGCTGACAAAGCACGGTATCCGTCAAGTGTGTCGGATGGTGGACCAAATTCTAGTTGATACCGCCATGCAGATTGTTGCTCAAATCTCTCCAAGTAGACATCAATCGAATGACAGTTGCAAGGACTGCTGGTTATCGCTCCGTTAAATTGGATAAAAATCCACTTCTAACTTTGCACCATTGGCCGAAAGAGGCTTGAATTTGTAAAAACCTACATCAACTGAACTATAAACAATTGGAAACGGGTTATCTGGTCAGATGAAATGAAGGTCAACCGTATCCCATTGGATGGTTTGCAGTGGAGCTGGTTCAAGGCCCCAGAAGAAGTCCTGAGAGCAAGTTAACTCAAATAACTGTCAAGCATGAATGTGGACTAATCATGGATTGGGCATGTTTTACGCATTTTGTGCACGGCTATTGCACTTTAATAGAAGGCAACATGGACCAGGAGCTCTACAAAAGCATTCTGGAAAGCGACTTGGAAAAACAGTTCGATTTTATGAATTGGACAAAGAAATAATTATATTTCAACATGATGGAGACCCCAAGCACACTGCCCATTCCGTCAAAAGGACGTTGAAGGAGAATAATTGGGAAAGTCCTCTCTTGGCCTGCTCAGTCTCTGGACTTGAATCCAATCGAGAATCTGTGCTCTGGCTCCAAAAGAAATGGGACACATCACCACGAAACTAATGATAGAAGCTCATTTCCTCGATGCCTACTCGATTGCAAGCTGTAATTGATGCAAAAGGTGGCCCGACAAAGTACTGAACAAAACTGTTCAAATTCTCTTTTCTATTTTTTGTCTCACTTTTTCTTTCAATGAAATCCATACTTATACATTATCAAATATAATAGAAATACTATCTTTTAATGCCTAAATGGGTGTGATTCGATAAAAAACGGAGCGAAAAGAGACATTTGGATCATTTGAACAGTTTTGTAACGGCATTTACGAGTTCCCAGTTCCAATTGGGGTCTCTACAATCGAGTATAGATCGTAGAAGGCTCCAGAAACTGATTTACAATTTTTACAAAAAGCCCTAAACGAAGAGAGTGGTCACAAGGTCTGTGTGTCCAACTGGTCCGCTCTTCAGACCGCTGACATACCAGAATACAGTCCATGAATGGATCTCCACATGGCCATTCTAAATCGGGACAAAACTAAAACTACTCAATGGCTTCCTAAACTACCCGTGGCCCGTGAGGAGTATATTTAATATATACTCCTCATGTTCCTTGGATGGAACCGTGGTGCCATCCCGCTGAAACCAGACATCAAGTTTTGGCTAAAAACTCTTCAATCATGCGGGTGGAGAACTGACCATAACTGTCTGACTGTTTTATTTTTAAAAAAAACAATGCCCTGATGGTGGAAAAATGAATTAAACTGATATCGCCTATTTTGTATTATTCATTTTTATAAGGTAGTTTCCCTGCTACAATCTGTATATATAAAAAAAATTAGCGTTCCAGATCAATATACCTTTACACAAATATCTTCTTTTCCTCGAACGACAGTAACTTCTACAGGGGGTAAAGTCGTTTGTTCATTCCCGTGGTGTTCCACAACTGCTCTCATGGCATTCTTGAATAATTCAAACAACATATGATAGAGATGCGACGGAACGTAGACTATTCGTATATCACTGTCCATTTCTAAATCTGAATTAATATAGCATCAGTGAAAATTAAACACATTTACATTATTTCGATATCGAGTATAATATGAAATATTTACCAGTATGTTCGGTGAGGATTAATTCCGGCGATGTGAGATAATATTGTTCACAAAGAAATCGAGCATTCTCGTAAGCATCTTTAACGACGCCTCCAAGATCACACGCCGGATCAATACATCCAATGTGACGACTAGTCAATACAGACGGAGGCTGCTCTCCGAACAGTAACGCTAAAAGCAAAAATTTAAATCTATATCATGAACATGTAAACATATTTCTATTCAATTTGTATAAATCCAAGATTTCAATTCACTTACTATGCTGATTAATAAGCATCCTTATTGAAATACGACTCATGTAAAATCTGTCGAGGAAGTATTGCACGGAATGTTCAGTCTGATGGTCTACTTCATGACTGTCTTTCATTTCTAGCACCCCCTGTGCCATCGTTTGCACTACATCCGCATGCCGGTTGCGTATTTTTACAAGCGACGAACAAAACCTGACGTATGCAACGCGTTAATAATATTTAATTTGAATATATTTGATCAAATATACAATTAAAGATATACTTTTCTAATGTAGAATCGGTCGGATCGTGCTTTTCAAATTCAATGATCTCGTCGAACGACGTCGCGTACCACTGATTGACTAGTCCGACGGAGGGCATCCTTAATAAATTCTCCGGTAACAGTGCAATTTCTTTCATTATATTGGCCAATCTGAAAATTAAATACATCAGCAATGATTAATACGGAATCATCTTTTCAATCAGGGATGAAAATCAATAAATTCTACTAACCTAACGGGTAATTCTTTCCTGAGGAATATGAAAGATTTCCTTTCGCAAGCATTAAGACCTGAAACAAAGAAAATATATATAATGACAACAATCTGCATCATTTATCAAAACATTGATAGTATCAATCAAATTAAAATGAAAACATTGTTGTCCACTCTAGATTACACGGTGTTTGTACGAAACAAAAAAACAGGTGAATTGCTCTCATTATCATTTATCGTAGTTCAAATTGATCTATTTATTTATAAATGTAATTTGCACAGTAGATTACAGCATATGTTTATTTGATGCTACAAAATAAACTTTATGATATGTTTATGTATGTAGAGTTTTGCATCAAATTTCAATGAGTTGTTAATTATTCATGGCAAATATAGCTTTTAGGACACTCATTTATAATTGACGTCAACGTCTAGCGATTACCAAGAGGCTAAAAAATATGTCAAAACAAATAGTTGATAATGAAAACAAACTGTGCCAATGAACGACAATAGCCCAAACTATAGATAAATGGCAATACAACTTCATCAATGTCAATGAATTGAGGGGATGAATGGAAAATGTTATTGCAACTTTGGAATTAATTGATAAATTAGCATGTCTTAGTCATGGTGTCGTTTGCATGCTTCAGTGTTAATGGGAAAGTCACACTGTGGCAGACGGCTTGCACAAATAAAGAATAGAAGTGGTCTTTAGCACTACACATTATGAGGGTCGTCTAAAAAGTAAGGTTACAAGCGTTCCTGAGGACTAAAATTGGTGCATCTGGCGTTTGTTTGGTATCACGTGTTTGTCAGCCATTTTGTTCAGTCATAGTAAATTCTTCCGATGGAGAGGTCATCGCGCGCTCCCGCCACTTATTTTTTTACTTTGCAGAACAATACCGCCGTGAATATCCATCGGAAGCCCGTGAAAGTTTATGGTAGTGGTGTGATGAGCAGGGCCATAACAAGGGCGTGGCAAAGCAGGTGCTCGCCACGGGCGCAACTGGGCTTGGGGCGCAAAACGCAGAATACCGGACCCGATCGAGAGTTGCACATGGTTTTTATTTTACTCGACCATTCTTCTTTAAATAAACCAACACTGATTGACTGTTCGTTTTTATATTATATTCTAAGTTGTCTAATCCCTCTTTTCTAAGTTATGACTTAAACCGACTCAGCCGGTATTAGCCCGCAATAAAATAAAGACGACAATATTTTCAACTGATTCAAGCGTTCTGTAGACATGTTCAGGTATGTCATCCGATCGCGAGACGCTCATTCGTCATATCAGCGGTCCGAAAAGCGGACCTATTGGACATACAAACTCTCTGGTAATGAGTCGACAATATGTCACGAAATGGGTTAGGTTGTTCAGAGGAGATCGTACTGATATACGACGAGGAAATGGAATGGGAGATCATCAGTCATTTCTAACGAACTTGTGCAAAAAAATTGATGAACAAGTGCGAAATGACCGCCGTGTGATGCCTGACGATCTTCACGAAGAATTTCGTGATATTTCTCGAAGTCTCCGCGGTGGTATTGTGTCAGAAAAACTTGGTTACGATGAGATGGGTGTTTAGAAGATGGGCAGTTTATTTTCCAAAAGACAATGTGAAAGATGATGTTGAAAAATTTGGAATGTAATTCTGATAAAAAGGATTGCAATTATAATAAAAAATGAAATATGCTACATACGAGACACGTTTAACACTCTTTGTGCCGGATTTCATCGTATTCATACAAAAATCGGATGGTTTTAAATTGAAAAATTCTGAAAGGGCCGATTTTATGTTCGATGAAGATCTTAAACCTTTTTTGTGCGGTAGATGCGTTCCGCACAAAAAAAGTTATAACTTAAATAGAAAAAGTGAAGATGCGTTCCATGGATTTTAAAAAACGCATAACTTTGAAACAGCTAAATAAAATATATCCAAAATCGCATAAAAAAGTAGGAAAATAATACTTTTGGTAACTTTTAAAGGATGTCTTGCACCATTGGTAAAATTTTAAGGATATCTAATATCTGGCATCTCAAATTCCAGATATCCACTAGGGAAATACTAATTATTTTAATTACAAACTATCATCGCCGTATGATAATTTTCGTTGCGATTTTCGAAATGATTCAAAATCGCTCTCTTCCTCGGAAGAAATAGTATACTCAGTGTCAATGTCATCATTGTTCTGTGTAACAATATAATTCATAATTAGCAAAGATGTCACTATAGTTCCTAACTCAATTTCAACTCAAGTCCAATTTTCATCTCCAGTTGTTGTTCCATCTTGTTGCCGTCGGACAGAGCGTACATCTTTGAGAGCTGGACCAGGATACACCGATACCAGGATACTGTTTCTTTAATGATTCGCCGATAGTCTTAGGATAGGTTTACCTAATACATAGTATTAACCCTTTGAGTAGTGAGCTAATTTAAAATATTCATAGTCTTAGATGCTATATTTGCTTGTCCGCCACTTATCATCGGTACAAAACCACTTATCTGTCAGGATCGCAGCAGCGTGTATGAAGCTTATATTTAACACTCTCGTCGTCTAACGTGAATCGGTGTTGTTACTCACGGGGGAATAGTGATGCGATATTATAACGCATCATCTCTCGGGTGTTATTTTATCTTAGACCGATAAGCTTGACTCTGTTTTTAGTCAATTAACAAAAACAAAGTGAAACTAAGCAAGTGCAAACTGACAAGGATAGGAATGCAAGTTTCGAG
The DNA here is from genome assembly GCA_008973525.1 of Stenopsyche tienmushanensis. Classification (NCBI taxonomy): domain Eukaryota; kingdom Metazoa; phylum Arthropoda; class Insecta; order Trichoptera; family Stenopsychidae; genus Stenopsyche; species Stenopsyche tienmushanensis. The sequence continues at coordinate 1,126,081 of WACJ01000523.1, forward strand.
GTCGATCTCGAAAGATATTTATAGACAGTCGTCATCTGGAAGACATTATAGAAAGACGTTCGTAAAGTTAACATTTGCAAATCGTTATAGAAATACGTAACAATGAGATGCTGGATTCGCTTTTCCGATATGCGCATATCTGGTGGACGCAGCGACGAACGAGTTAAATAAATAAACTCTGTAGATAGCACAAAACATAAACAATACACTTGAAATCGATTCATTATATCCTTCCATCATTATTAGTCGATGAATTTGAACGATTTATACAATCGTACGATGTACGCAGGAAGATATCCGTCTCTGTCCCTCTCCGAGCTCAACGTACAAGAATGCTCTTTATGAATCACTGAAATTCGCTCGCAAATACGCGTTCATCCCACCATACAGGTTAACTGTACGTTAATCACTTATTTTATCGTACTTGACGCTTTATCTGATTAACATTCCGTATCATCCAATATCAATGCATTGTGAATTTATTGTGAACAACAAACAAACAAAACTATGTTTGTGCACAAATTAAGTGTCTAGGTTTCATATTTAATTTAAATGTACATACCTGTTTGAAGGCATAAAAGTTAAGGTTGTGTCATTTGGTTATTTATAGCCGTCTATAATTGACTTATTTATAACGAGAGGGTGAAAGGGCAACTGAAATCCTAGAAAATGATTGCTTTCGTTTGGCGATTGATGACATCCATGCACTTGTAAAATATCAAATCACCGAGATTGCCTTGAGATATATGTATTTACATACGTACTGTCCTCCGACTTATCATCGTGCTATTTTTGTTTTGTTGATTCTAAAATGGGGTCTGTTATTGTGATTATAACCAGTTGATATTTGCTGCGAAGACGTTCGACAACTGGTTTTGAACAAATCTATATAAATAAATAATAAGTCGAGCGTATATCCCAAGAGAGGCAAGACCTCGTCCTGTTAAGGCTGCATCGAAGACTTCGAGCTGACGACGAAGCCTTGACTTGCTTTTATATTTTAGAATTGTGTATTATTGATCGATGGATTTGATTTTGTCCAGTTCGATAGATCCGAGACTGCTCGAACAGTCTGTAAATAGGTTGTTTTGATGATCCATCCTCTAATTATATTGATAAATATCGAGTATTACATGCTTGTAAACACGCAATCAATTGCCTCTTATCTTTGGAAAATGAACGCAATATGAATTGCTTGAACTCAAGCCATATGGCACACGTTTGTCTTGAGAAAAAAATATATTTATCGTATTTTTTGCATTAAATATGGCATGTATGTCAAAATCAGACATGTTCACTACGAAATGAAAGCTTTCCAATAAAAGCATTTATATAAAAAATGAATATTTTGCAAAGGTTTGCATTATACCATTAGAATACACTAGGGACCTAGGACTTTGATAGACAAGAACAGACCGGACCGTCCAAAATCCATCCATCCAATATGCATAAGAGAAATGTATTTTTTTACGCGTTTATTGCCTGTATTGTGTGCTTTTTTAATTTGGTTTGGAGGCTCTTTTCAGGGTTCTTAGCTTGTTGTGTCACAGTATTAGTCGTTCGTTCCAGAACGTTCTTGAGAGGCTTTGAAAAAAGGGGTGAAGGCAAGATTCAAATGTTAGGTAACCCCTCCCATTTCATTTGTACGTCGAGCAAATGCAGGCGTACAAATTGCTTTTATGGACGACTGTTGTGTATGTATAATTTTGCTCAGTGTTTTCAAACACATACAATGGGTGCGAAACGAACCCCTCTATGAAATTCAATTTTTCCACATTGATGAAGAGTAAAATGTAATCAGCTTGATAATTTTGGACGATCACGCCATTCGGCAATTTGAAGAGCTCTCGGAAATCGTCAGATAATCGGTTCGCTGACACCCTGGGTGACTCACACCCAGGATCCTCTTCCGTCGCGTCAATATTCAATTTGAGCCACTCGACTTGCTTTGATGGGACACTGGATGTGGTGGGACGCTGGTGAGGTCGCCTTGACCTTTATCGATTCAAAACTAAGAATACGAACAAATTGGAAAACCTCAAAACAGGGTCAACTTCAGCAGCATGACTTGCGTCATCCGAATTTCCATGTCCAAAAGTCGGCAGTCCGAATGTCGCAACGACATTTCGATTTTTTATTGCGAGCACGCGGGTAAATTCCCTAATACCGGTAAATGAAGTCATACTCCAATTTTAGACATTCGACATTTATATGCACGAACAAAAAATGAAACCCAAAAACAAGGAAAAGGCATTAAACAGTCGATTTTTGTATTTCAAAGGATCGATAGACAATAATTATATATATGGTTGTTTCTTAGTTTACAGTTTCCATTTAAATTGAATGTATCATATCAAAAACTTTTTTATAATGTTCAAAAACAGTTCCCTGGTGTTACCAAAACGATATATGTAGTTGCTTTAAATTATGTTTAATATAAATTAGATTACATGATTTTTAATTGTAACTCCTTATTATTTTATTAATATATGTTTATAAAACTAAAAAATAAATTATGTCGTAGCATTTTGTGAACAGTCCACCTCTCTATAATATCTATATCAGTCTTGGCCATGACTCTTTCAAATGTCCACAAAATCTGAAATAGCTTTAGGTATGGGGTGAAAATGACGCAAAAACGCTAATTTATCAAATCATGTGATTTCATCATGAGATTTATTTCGAAACCTAAGGATCGCTCAAAAAAATCGGAACACTCCGGGATTCCTTCAAAAACGAAAGGAGTTAAGAGTCTTCTCGCTAGTTCGTCGGAGCAAAGTCTCGCAATTGGGATCTCTCTCGGTTAAAGTCATAAACATAAGCATATAGATCTTGATCATTTTGCTTTTCATTTGGTCTACATCTATTCGCCAGGTCGATAGTTAAATAGAGTCGGCTGCCAGCATCGCGGTGGTGGCCCAAAAACAAACAGGAGGCGACTCTACAACGAGGTAATGCACTCGCTACTGTTGTACGGTGCATCAATATGGACCGAGGCACTACAAATTGAAAAGGCGAGGCTCAACATGGCCAGAGTCCAGAGAAGAAGCGCAATCAGAGTGGATGCTGCATATCGCAGTGTCGGAAGACGCCGTCCTGGTATTGACTGCCATTCCGCCAATCGACCTGCTTACGAGACAGGCAATACAGAAAGGCGAAGACAAGAATAACGCTAAGCAAAGTACCATGGCGGCGTGGCAGTCCCGATGGGACAACTCCGCTAAAGGTCCTAACCTGAGAATCTGGGTAGCCAGAAAGCACGGTTAACTGTGCTACCACTTGACCCAGGTCCTCACCGAGCACGACTGTTTTGGTAGCTACCTACACAAAATAGGCAAAGAGACGGAGTGCCACCACTGCGGAGCGGTGTACGACGATGCTGCACACACGACATTAGTCTGCCCAGCATGGAGCACCGAAAGGGACATCCTACGGGAGGAGCTGGGAATCAGCTCGCTCTCCCCTAGCAACATAGTAACTTCAATAACAGATGCTAGGGCACAGAATTCGTGGTGCAAATACATGACGTGCGTTATGTGGCAGAAGGAGGATGCTGAATGTACAAGACGACGAACTTTATCAGTAGAATGACATCCAGAAAGAGACAAATGGGGAGCCTGTGAGGGACACATCGCTGCCACTCTTGTGCAATACTTAATTAGTAGCCGGATGGCAGCCGAAGAGGACGGGGGTTTAGTGGGTGAAAATTCCACACTACCTCCAGAATGGTGGTGTCTTTTGAAGATAAAAAAAGTTAAATAGACTGCCGCGGGCCATCTGGATCTAAAGCGTCCTTGATAGGGGCGCAGCCTCGAGGGAACCCCTGTCAAAAATAACTTTTTAAAGCGAATTTCAAAGATTGCGTTTATTTTCCACTTCTGATCGGCGGCGAATACCCGATTCGCTCGAATTTCCCATTCGACCCGAATTAACTAAGCTAGCTCTCTGTGTCTGTGTGATATTTCGATTCTTCGAGAATCATCATCCGGTCGAAGGCACGTGTAAGGTGTCCTGTAGCGTAGATTGCCGAGTTTAGTCAATTTTTATGATTCAAATTTATTTTCTTTAGAATAAAATCTAAAAATTAAAAGATTTTCACGACAACCCTGATTTTTCGACGCTACTATACCTTTAGAGCAAATACGCTAGACATATATTATCTTATTATTCGAAAAGCGATGGATAAATCATGTTTTAATATTTTGATGATCGTTTGAAGCTTCAGTAGTTACAATTATCTAGCACCGCCTTAGCCAAAATAAAGTTTCAAGAATCCAGAAAAGATTTTAAAAAAAAAAACACTTCGAATATGTAAAACCGGATTTTATATGCACCAAAATTATATTGCATCGCAAAAATGATACGGCAGGGCTATAAATATACAAACGACTTCATTAATCGATCGCAGGTCATAAAAGAACAATGACACAGGTGGTTTTATTTCAATTTAAATTAATTCTTTGTCGAATGTCCTGTGGAAGTGGTATTATTTATCAAATCGTAGCTGCAATCTCCCATGTCATCATAAAATGATAAAAGAAAGTTATAAGTAAAGACTACAGCACTAAGGATTTGTCCAATGCCTGTTCAAACATTCGGATAAAAATAAAATAGACACTTGTACGGTTGTCCAGCAGCCTATTCGATGGCCTCGAATGTCAAAAAAGCTAATTGGTGATACAACCTTGATGCAATCGCCACGAGGCAATATGCACAATTTGTCCTAATGGATGCATCGATTGTTCCGCATTCGGCCAAGGTCGTCCTGGATGAACTGATGATAATTGTGGCTCGCTTATGCGCCATTTGCTGCATGCATTGCAGAATGCGATGCAAACTGCAAATGCAATGCAACTGACTGTCCGGGATCGGGTTTAATGAACGCTCATCCAAGGTGCATCCTCGAAGGAAGAGCGAATTCTTCAACGCGATCGGCAACATTGCTTCGTCAGCCTTCGATCTTTGACATCTCAACATTCGACTATTAGAATTTTTTGCATATAGATCGCTCCTAATGAGCCGGTGTGCCAAAATAGATGTTAAAAGCCGGTGGTTTCGCATCAAAACAATAATCACATGGTATCTTATGAATTGTCATGCTTACTATGCTTGTTCAGGTCAACAAAATAGCCTTGATTATCATCTCAGAGCGTATTCGCATAATTGCCTTTTTTACATAACAGCATCGTAAACAAATACCACAACGATTGCCAAAGTGTCATTTGTATAAACAACAGCAATTGTGTAACAGAAGAACTATTAAAGTTACTATCAATGCAAAAGCAAACAGGGATGAAGATATTGAAATGTGTATGGGGGCCCTGGCCGGCGGATCCCCTGCGATGCCTTCGCCGCTGCGACAATCCCCGTCTGTCGCCTTATTCGGCCGCGGAGACTGCACCCAGAGGGTCATTTGAAGCGCTGGGCCCTCCATACCATTTTTTTAATGCTTTGAGTGCTAAAAATCAAAGACAGAAACGAGTGTCTTGCGTCTCATCATACACTCATATCGGCGGCAAGGTCGTGCTGTAAAGATACCTCTACACCTCTAAATATATTTTCCCTGTAGTCCCTGATAACAGGGCGTTATTTGCATGTTTCGAAAGAACGAGAAGATATTCACGATCCGGCAGTTTGTTAAAAAACGTATTTAATTGAAATCCATTGATAGTTTAAGTGATTTGGAGCAGCTAGTGGCGATAAAAAAGCAGGGATCTGTTCATGGTCATGATTTGGAGTGTAACAAACCGGAGTTTTTAGATAAAAGTGTGAACATTTAAGCACAAATAAGCAACAAAAAGGCGTTACAAGATAAATTTACATCTTTAGCACACAAGCAACTTGCTCGCAGACTTTGAACATTCCATTAAGACTTGCCACCATTGTGTAAAATTACAAAACCAAGATCGGATATACAATCAGTAAGATCAATATTGTGCAATAGATTTCTTTTATTGTTCAGGATAAAATGTGCAGACCTGAAACTAACAAAATCCACATCCGAGTGTATACTATTTTTTTAAATTTGGATTGAAATGTCCCAAAAGCAAGTATCTAATATCCCCCCCACACTGGAAATCTATTAAATAATATTATAATATATGTATATATTATATATATATATATATATATGTTTTAAAACAATATATAAAGAGTGTCCCAAAAGTACCCGATCTAACATATAGATGGCGCTCTAGACGCTGTGTTGCTTCCGTGATTATACAGATCATAGAAAATGCCGCAAAAAACCCTAAAAGAGGACGGAGTGGCCACAAGGTTTGTATGTCCAATCGGTCCGTTTTTCGGACCACTGATACGACGAATGAGCGCCTCGCGTTTGGATGCCATACCTAAACATGTCAACAGAAGGACTACATATTCTCATTATGGGTCAGTATTCTACGTTTTACACATGGGCCCTATGTCCTAAGTATCAGGGTTGTCAAAATAGATTTTTTTCTTTCAACATTTTGAAAAAATACCCAAAATTTTACATTTAAATCGTCATAACTTTTTTATCTGTGGTCTTAATTAGTTTTTGTATTTTTAAAAGTATTTTTGAACAAAATAAATCATTATTTTAAAGAAAATTACTTCTGAGCTTCCAAAATTACATAAAATGTGCAAACAAATGAGAAGTGTCGACTTCTAAATTCTTTAAACAAAAAACACCTCTGTTGTCTAAATTAATTATTCTGGCGACCCTATTCCGTGGCTTATACATCTCCAGACCTGATACCGCCAGAGTACTTTGCATGGAGACATCCCCTATTCCGTAGCTCGCACGTTCTCCCAACCTGACACCAATGGATTACTTCGCCTGGGGATGTGCCCTATTCCGTGACTCGAACAGTCTCCAGACCTGACACCACTGGATTTCTTTGTCTGGGAACGGGAACTCTTTTTTACTGAATACGCGAATACTCTTCGGTCCCCCCTGATATATCAACCAATCCAATGAGAATAACTTACCAAATTTATTATGTAACCATCATAATGGCGATAAGATTTTTAATCTCCAAACCAGATTTATAGATTGTATCAATCATAATGATAGAAAAACAACAATGTCCTACTTTGACCCAATAAAAAAAAATGATAACGTCCTACGTGAGTACCGCTCATTGAATTAATTGCTGCTTTGAGACTGACGCTATCTTTCCATGATCAGGAGTCACAATAAGTGACATTGGCGTTATCGAATTAAATCACAATATTATTGTTTTCATTATGGCAATTCTTTAAAAGCATAATTATATAAAATTGCTTTCATTATAATACATAACTCGACAATAACAAATTTCATACTGCACGCAATATGGCGATATTGTTCCCGCGGGATTATCTATAATACATATTGGACATTCGCCATATTGAACAAAGCCAATAATTATATTTTATTGGCAGAAAATTCATAAAATAGCCTTATCTCGCCAATGTGAAAATATCACACGTCGACCTTCAGACATTGCATTGAAAAATATTCATACTCAATTAGACTGATTGACGCCATCTATTCGACATGTGAGATGATTTTAGCGTTTGAGTCGATAATGCAGCGCCCTATATTGCTGATAAGCCCGACGGTAGCAGACTTCAAAAGCCTATCGTTTTGATTTTACAGCACAATTTTTATTTTCAGTCACGTGAAAGCATTATTCATCGGAACGCTGATAGTCGACATTCTTTCACGAATATGCCATAACAATAAAAAAAAAACCGTTAAAGAACGACAACGAAGCAAAATGTTAAACGGTCAAATTATACCATTTGAAGGCGCGTAGAATCGGTGGCATTTCAGAAAAACGCCTTATCTTTACAATATACATCCAGTGGATGATTCTAAACTAGATAAACGATGTAAATATACGAAATTGCAGGCAATTCAGCTAAGGTGGTCGACATGTCTGCAGCACGACCCGTTGAGTAAACGCGCGTATATGCGTTCGGACTCACACACACGTACATCGATGGCAAGGTCGAGTTGTAAAGGTACCCTTACACGTTTAAATATTCTCAAATATTGCGAAAAGTGATTCATAGCGCTTCATTCTTCAACAAATAAATTATTTTGTAACTAAAACTGAAGACATACACGTGTATTGTTTATGTTTACGCGAAGTAATGAAGGAAAATTGTATGTTATCAACAGTGTTAAGGTTCATTTATTGATATACAAGCTTCATTCACGCTGCGCGGCCATGGAAGAAAAGTGAATTTATGTGGAAGATAAATATTGGACATACTGTATTTTTGAGGTACAAATTCTTTGTGGACCACACCCTTAGTGTCGAAAAAGACAATACATTGTTTTTACTTTGGATTTGCTCATCCTGACGCCGAGGTATGCCATTTGGCACTCTGGCGTTTCTTATGCTTGCTTAAGACAGCACGATGAAGGCTACTAAATCGAGACGTTCCCGCCAAAATCTGGACGCTTGGAAATAGTGGCGTAACTAGTGATCGACGAGCTTAGGCGACGCCTAGGGGCAGTAACTGTCTAAAATCTATGTATACATATATACAGAACATATATATTTTTCAAATTGTTATATTAACCTTTCCCTACCGGTGATGTATTTACTACACCTCGACTCTAATAATGGGAATATCGATATGACATATAATAGATACGGGATTCAGATTTTTTGTATTTCTCCGTAATATTATTACGAATCACATCAAAGTATTATAGTATATAAGTATTCATCTGCAGCGACGGAAATAAATAATTTGTTGGGAAATCGAGAATTTGGCGAGTTTTAGTCCATGTCTCGGCAGGAAGGAATTTTATCAGTCACATTGATAGCTGAGCATGCATTTTCAGCAGCAAGTTACCTGGCTTCCAAAATCAGATCCAAACTAAATGACGAAATACTCGATGCTTTAATGTTATTTCGGGCATATTTTCAAAATAATATTTGATTATTTTAGTGTTTTATTTATCTATTTTTGAATTTTACTTTTATCTTTTCTTAAATAAATAAAAACCTTTCGCCTTCCGGCTATTTTTTATATTAAACAAATGTAATTTTTTAAATTATTTAAAATCCCTAATACAATCCCGAAATCCCGGGATCGAAATTTTGGCTCGGGATTGGATTCCCTACTCAAAACTAGGGTGCACTGAATCAGCTACACTGATTCTATTGATGCTCGCAGCTGACTGAACTTTGATGCACTGCAAAGCTAAGGGTACCACCCACCTCACCCAAACGGTTCGAACACGCTGCCACCAATATGGGTGTGGCAAAAAAAATATTTCATAACTTTTGGGATACGCTCTGCATACATCTACAATCCATTGTGGAACAAATAAGAGATATTCTTTCAAAATTGAAAGTAAATGCATTGAAAAAAGAGGCTGTCCGAGTTGAGTCACGTGGTTGTGGATAATCTGTAACTGGGTCAAGCTTTCAAGTATAAAAGCTCTTTCATCTCACTCACAAAACAGGGAGCAGTTTGCCCTTAAGACCATTAGACCATATAGACACCTTTATGCGTCCATGAACAGAAGGCACCCAAAATAGAAGAATTAAAAATGCTTGGATTTATTACAAATTTGTAGACCATTATTGTTGCTATGCCGATGTATACAATCCAAGTATATTTGGAGGTCGTCGATGTTTTCAGCAAATATTGACAAATCATCAACATAATCTCTCATCAGCAATTCATCGTAGTTCATAGATTTGTAATCGTCGCGATTTTTTTGTAGATTCTGACACCAAAATATTTCCTGTCGACATTTAATATAATAACAATCTGCAAGATCTCAACAGTGTCTGAGTTGATGCGGAGACCCAAAATAAAAACGTAGAGGTGACGAAAAATGTTAGCCGAATCGACTAACATGAACTCCATATGGCTAGAATTGCATTATAATCATGATTTCTTGGTAATGCAATAAATATTGATTATATTTAATCACCAGTCATAGCTGTGGTTCTTATCCAATTGTATCTAGATGGTTTTTCTTCGAGTCGATGATAATGTGAGCGCATTTGAAAGACATTTTTGTGGTTTGCATTATTGATACCGTGTTGTATTAATGCCACAATGAAAAATAACAATATAACATTATGCAAAACAAGAACAATGGTCATATATTATTTCTTTTAAAACTGATGATTCCGCCAAAAATAGAATGATTTCAATACGTATAATATCGCGTTACGCCACATTACGCGCTCAATTAATTTCTGCGATACGTCTTATCTTTCATTATAGAAAAAAAAAAAACAAATAACAATTACGCAAGTAGCAAATGAAAAAAATCAAAATGGGCATTATTCTGCGAAATTGGACGTCCGGGGCACATCGTCCGATCAGCCAATTGCTTCAGGACACGTGTAGCGCGTGCCTCATTTCACCGGACCAATGTGCGCCAACACGGTGCATCCGTTAAACGTCTCGCAAAACAAATTCCGCACAAATACAATGCTTGTGCTTATTCAAAAACCTTCTTGGATATGCGCCCAATAAATCATAGCAAAGTTTCATCGCAATCGAATAAATGGTATACGAACGTATACCATACTAAAGACGTTCATTTTTATACATACACGATATAAACGAATTTGAATTTAATAACATGTATTCCAGTACGATAATTGGGACAGCAGGTGAGAACGAGTGGGAGGGAAATTGAATCTGGAATTTTGCCATCTCAGCTGTAATCCGTTTATTGTACACAGCCGAAGCAGATCTCAATTTATTCGGAAACTATCTTATGCGGGATGCGTCTATTGAATACTTATTTTATAGCGGAAATGTATATAAATTGCATGTATGAGCTCGGACTAAAATACATGCAGGGTCATCCAATTACACAGTTCGTCCGGCACTCCCTCCAGCCTGCGCTTATTGGACTATTCATTGACCATCATGAAAAACAAGCTGATTGATAGGTCCATCCGAGCATATCGTTTTCCAGTGGCTTGCGTCATTCGAGTGCATCGAGATGCATTACGCTCGATGACATAAGCGCCCACGATGCTAACGCTTTCATATGATGCTTGCTTAGTGATGCTGCAAAGACAATGCTAATCATTTTCAATGGCAGTTCACACGTGAATTGCGATAATTAGCATTCGTAACACCATCGAGATGTGATGTTTCCAGCATCAGACGATCACGTGCTGTCCAGATCGCATCGTCGGTTGATTCGTTCGAATTAGAGTACGTGACAAGTTGATGTTATGAAACATCGTCGATCATTGCACCATTTTCAACGTGAATTCAACATGTGGATCCGAACAATTGACGATGCGATAAAAGTTGGATTAAGGACGACGTTGGATTTATCCAAGGGAGCAAAGTAGGGAGTCATTCTTGCTACCCACAGGGACTTTCACTAACGACGCTCGAGTTTTAAATGCAAATAAAACAAGCTGCGTGTGCGATAGCCACTCATTTTTTTATTTATTTGAAAGAATATTTTATGGCATTACCTATGGAATGGTAAATCGTTCAAATGTCCGCCGCGGCTTTGCTCGGTGGCACGTATTCAGGTGGTCCAATTTTCGATGACTGTCGCATAAATCTGATTGAATTTGCTGGATGGCGTTCGTTATGTTGATTGTGAGAACTTATGTATTTAAACATACATCTACACATATTTTTTAATCATGCTAAGGTGGATAAATTGCGACGATTCGTTTGAACGATGCCCATTTTAAAAATGTAGATGCGCGCGCAGATATTTATGCTCTGAACGGATGACGGCGCAATCACATTTAGCTCAATATTACGATTATTTGAAATAATCTAACACAGTCTAGCAGGAAATTCGTCGAATAATGGACGATAATGGACGATGTTAATACCCACAGCATTGCAATCGTAGAATTCAGCGTAGATAAGCACATTTGAACATACGAGAAGGACGACGACGTCCATGAATCCTATCCTTGGGTAAGTAATAATTATGGTGCCTCAGCTATAAAATGAGCCAAATGTGACTTTTATATGATGATAGAGTGACATTAAAAAATTAAAATCATGATGCACGTTAAAAATGTCAGACTGCGTTCATAAATAAAATCAAAGATAAGAAATGTTTGCATAACAATGAAAAAAAATCATCCTTAATTTATCATTGGTACTGCAAAATAAAGATGTTCGGGTGATTATATAATTATAGCTGGTATTGCCTTTGTTTATATTCAATTTCCCAGTCAGAGAGTGAAACCAACTGCGAGACTCCGATGACGACGCCAGAGCCAACTCAAGCGCAGCGGAGATGCAAAGTCTCCCCTATTCCTTCGATCAGAGCGCATTACAACAGGAAATAAATATTGCGGTTTAATTATTTCACACCTGTGTTGCGTTACTAAAGAGCACACCGTAATTGCATATGATTACTATTCCATTCACGAGGCTAATACAATCGGTCATAAATATTTACATCGCCATTTTGTTTATTAAAACCGCCGTAGATAACAACTAATCGTGTAAAAAATGACGCATCGTATATTATTACAGATAGGGCTTTATTACTGTACCTGTACTATTGGTACAGCAATAAAGATAGCAGAAAAAAGGGGGTGGTAACGTCTGGCATTCTCAGCAAAATAACGGATGCTGCGAAGTAAGTCTGGGTGGTGTATCGTCGATGTTTGTCTTGTTACAACTGTCAGACTTGTTGGTATCGTTACGAAATTTGGTGATGGAATTTCAGCAACCCGACAAGGTCCCTGACCGGACTTGACTGAATCGATGGATCACATTGCATAATGGAACATTGGCGATTGGTTTTGAGTTCTTGTTGTTGTTTTTACAGTGTTTGTCATACGAGTTTATACCCGGCACACATGTTTTCCACGAGGTCACAAAACGACCAACGTCATTCACTGGTATCATAAAACGTCATCTGGTAAACAGATCTAAATCTATAAACATTGGACTTTGAGCCACTGAAGCAAATGACTTAAACGTGCCATTGAGATTCGCTTAAAATCAAAACATTGTGGAAGGAGGCAAATCTGAAGAATTTTCCAGCAGCAAGGGCATCGATTTAGATCCAAGAAGTCACAAATCTGTGCCAAATCAGATTAATCGATGGTCGATCAACAGGACAGCCAAAAATCGTTAGACCCATCAATCACTTCCTTTGACTTGGACAAGTCTTAACACCATACAAGACGCACGTGGTACAGGATCTGTGTCGTCAGATTATCTGAGCTACGGCTAAGGGAATCCAATCCAAGCAATTCGGGATTGAAATTTTTATCTAACAGAAATCGTACACATCACCAGCACAATGAAGGCTACTAAATCGAGACATTCCCGCTGAAATCTGGACGCATTGAAACAGTGGCGTAACTACTAATTAGCGAGCTTAGGCGACGCCTAGAGACAGTAACTGTCCAAAATCTATGTATACATATACACAGTACATATATATTTTTCAAATTGTTATTTTAACCTTTCCCTACCGGTGATGTATTTACTACACCTCGACTCTAATAATGGGAATATCGATATGAAATATAATAGATACGGTCTTCAAATTTTTTGTGCTCCTCCGTAATATAATTACGAATCACATCAAAGTATCATAGTATATGAGTATTCATTTGCAGCGATGGAAATAAATAATTTATCGGGGAATCGGGAATTTTGCAAGTTTTAGTCCGTGTCTCAGCAGATAGGAATTTTATCAGTAGCATTGATGGTGTTATGCGAAAATGGGGGTTCACGTGGTCATCAACTCGAACTACAATAGAATTTAAATATATTATGACGATACCTACAACGAGGGTGGAAGCGTGCATTTTCAGCAGCAGGTTGCCTGTTGTGTCATCGACCATTATATTACAGATGCGGCAGGGAAACTTCCTTATTTGAAACGCACACCCTAAAACAATGTCGCGTAGGATTAATAACAAGCATGCCGTGGACGAGGGAGAAGCATACGTTCGCCTTAGAGGCGTACTTTTTTAGGCGGCCGTTCAATCATTCATTCTTTTACAGCTTTGGGAAAAGCGGCAATGTGCAAAAAGAAAAGTAGCTACTACCGAAAAGCCGACGTATTATAAATTCTACCCGCGGAAAAACTGGATTTTTCCGGCGGAATAAACCATAGTAAACATTTCACAACAGACTGTGCACACATTGAAGTTAATTATCTCAGGGCTACTGATAAGTAATGTGACCATTCGTATCCGATTTCCTGGGATAATTTTTATAAAAACTTTATTATTAGTCTTGTGTTAAAAATCAAATGATTTGATAAATAAATTAATTAATAGTGAAATCTTCTTCATTTATATGCTAGACGAGGAATATTTATAAAAAAAATGCATTCTTAATAAAAACACATAATTGGAATATACGACAGTGATTAACCGTAGCTGAACAGAATCTATTGCTTGCTTACATTTGTAGAATGATTTTACATTATTTATTGTGTCGGTATAAGTGAAACCTGGTAGAAAACTTTTTTCAATTTGTCAACGCAAATTGTTACTTAAAAAGTTGAAGCTGCATGTTGTGCAATATATAATAAAATAGGCTCGCTACTGGTGTAGCGGTTGCTTTATTCTCCCTCTCTTTTCGACCAACTGTCACAGGTTGGAGTTTCACCCTTCGTGACGGTCAAATCGATTTGCACCACCGCGCCTATAAAAGTTTCATTTCAAAATAATGTTATTGGAAAATATCTACAACCGTATGAATAAAAATTGAAATTTTTGTCGCCGAATGAAATACTATGTTTTACTGCGCTTATTTATTTTTTGCCTCAATGGATCATGGAACGATTGCTGCATTTAAAACACAATCAAGATAAAAACGCCTCTCAACAAATGATGATGATCCAAAAAAAGTCTTATTTCGGGATTTTTGGCGATGCTACAATGTTTCAGCATAAAGAGAATAATATCACAGAAACAATAATAAATGTTTAAAAAAAACATATGATCAAAATGTTTTCATTCATTGCCAAATGATACACCAAGAATCACAAAGGACGGAATTGCATTGATATGAACAAAACGATCAAAAATGTATATATGGGCGTTTCTCAGTAAACTGAGCAACTCATTTCACTTCTTACAGCCGTCAGTCTTCTGGTAAGAATTAATTTTTAGTTCAAATTATATATTTTATTCATATATTAGAAAATTATTTTGTTATAATAGAAGACTATTCTATGTGTACAGCAAAATAACTTAATTATATTTTGTGCTACAATCCAATGAAATCTAATTAAACAGTCCTCTGACAATAGTCCTTTGTACGATAACAAGCCAAATATAAATATTATAAAACACATCAATAGGATGAGCTAAAGCAACTGCATCATATCGTGCCTTGAATACAATTTTGACCAAAAGATCAATTATCCAATTGAGACAAATCATAACAAGGTTTCATTGTGTTCGAATTAGCTATACTAATTGTGATGTTTATTGAAAAATAAAATACAATCATAGATCATCCTACAGTTATGCTGCAAGCGTCACGTAGTCATCTGATCGTAATGGACAAAGTTTGATCCGTTGATGACCCAATGATGCTCTGCAATCAGCCTAGAATTTTCCACATAAAATGGTGTTGTCCGACTTATTTTTGTAGTTGGAATGCAACAGCAAATGCATCTCAAGTGACAGCATCCTAATTTTGACCGCAGCTTTGAGTATCAAGTGGGTGCAAAAACTATATTAACTGGACACCACTGCAGGAATCATGCAGAGGAGAAAGTGTAAATATCTGCAGCCTTGACGACATTGATTGTATCACATGCTACAGAATCGAAAAGGAAGCACATTGTTGATTAATTAAAAAGCTAAATGATATGCTTCGTCTAAATATGATGTCAACGGCATCATCACGATGACATCACACGGTGTGATAAAAATTATAGCACAAATTCAGCTGCATTCAGCTGTTCTAATTCAGTCATTTTGATTGAAATACATCTGCATCGACGATAATCGGATTAGCTGCAGTCGTATGCTGCAAGTATTGATTCAATTCAGATTGTCCGCGCAACCAGCTTCAAGATGATCCTACGAATAAAGCTTCAATTGGGTCTTTCAATGAATCCAAATGCGAAAATGATCTGATCATGTTTAAAGTCTTCCGGTGGACGACCGCCAAGTAACCAAGCAGACTCCGACATGACTTGCGAGCAATCTCCTAGTGCAGAAAATCGTCGAAGCAATGTTCTAACGTTGACGTAGATAAGGTCTTTAATTAGCACAGCAAACTACGTCAACATATTATATACCTAATCGAATTCATGGAAAATAAGAAGGTCACAAACCGTGTCGAAGAGTTATCAAAATATTCCAAAATAATTAAATTTATTCGTCGGCGATTAAAGCTCTCAAAATAAAGCACCGAAGCGCGCATGAACAACTTAATTGCTGATCTGCGGTCCAAGTTTGTTAGTTTTGGATGATGTAAATCTGAGGATAAATATTTTGTGCTTGATAAATGTATTATTTGGAAGAACATTCCGGAAAGACTCCCGAGAAAAGCACAAAGGAACAAGTTCTGTATCAATAAACAACGTTGTGAATTTAAGACCTGGATGAAAAGAAAAGAGCTTGAAGCTCTTTGTTGGACAAAGACCCTTGGAAAGACAGTTATTCATTTCAGGACTAATTCTTCAATGGAATTATGCTTTCCTCTTTTGGAGATCGAGACTGTTTTCGATTTTTGGCAGGAATTGAAGTACCATACCACGTCTCAAGAAAATGACATCTTGGAACAAAGGTTCCCTATCTGAAATTCGACTTAACTTAGAGGCGAAGCATTCAGAACACACTAAAAAGGATTTCGGGTTCTTTTATCAGAGACTTGATCGAACAGGAAGTTTTCAGCATGTTTGCACAGCATCAGTGCAAGCATCTCTATCTAATAATACTATTCAGCTGCGTATATCAAGCCTATCCGTAGATGTTAAAGAGTAGATTTTGAATGAAATCAAGGTTTCACCATTGTTTTCTTTTCAAGTTGATGAATCAACAGACGTAATCTCGTATGCTCAGTTGCTTGTCTTCGTGAAATATATTCATCCAGATGATATCAAAGAAGAATTCCCAATTTGTAGTGGACATGAAATTGCTACACAAAGTAAAGATATTATGAAGAAGATAAATACGTTTTTTGGGAGTGGAGGATTAAAGTGGAAAAACGTTTGTGGGGTTCGTACGGATGGTGCAATCCGCTTATTTAAAGAACTGTACAAAGATATGGATTCTGATCACGAGCTTCTTCTTTTCCATACTGCAGTACGCCGGTTGTCGAAAAGAAATGTTTCTTTGAATTGAAAGATGAAATCAAGTTGTTCCTGTAGGTGCAAGAGAAACATGACCTATTGATATACTTAAACGACAAAGCCTGCTTGAAAAGAGTAGCATATCTAGCAGATTTATTAGAACAGCAAAATAGGCTTAACCTGAAAGTTCAGAGAAAGGAAACGGATATTATCGCATTTCACTATAATCTCAGGACACTTTTATCCAAGCTGCAAAACTGGTGAAGAAAAGTAAATCTTGGAAACATTGCCATGTTTGAAAAACTCTGCAGTGTGGTAGATGAATCTGAAGGTGACATAAATGAAAATTTGAAGGAGATCACTGGATATTTTGAATCCCTTGAAAACGAACTTCAGCGTTATTTCCCCGAGCTGAAATGTGACGATCCTTGAGCTTTCTAGTTTTAGTTCCATTTTTGTGTACATATCTCTGCAATAGTGGATTTTCAACTCTTCTTCGTTTAAAAACAACAGAAAAAAAGAAGTTAAATATTGAGGTTGGCGTTAACAACCCGAAAAAGGTTGGAAACCTGTGTCATAGAAGCTGTCCCCATGCGAAATTTGACTGCCAAAATCATTGAAAAGGTCCTTTCACTTCACAATCAATGCATGGATTCGTTTGAAAAAAGGACAAAGAGTACGAGAGAATAAGTGGAGTAAAGCGTACTTGTAGGAACAATAGATTGCAAAGCAGAACATATCCCCCCAAGATCAGCGGAGGTTATTTATTTAACCCTTTGATTAGTGAGTTAAATTTTGTAGCGTACATGTTCCAGGAGTTTCTTCTACAATCTCTCTAAATGTTGACAATGCACGTCTGAAATAATCAATTTATTATTTGGCAGCAATTCAAAATGAACAATCCTTTGAACAAGACTTTGTGCTCATTGTCTTTTGTTCACCCATTGCCTTTTGCGTTTATTGCTTGAAATACCTGGATTTATCTCCACCAAATCTCGTAGAACGTCTTTATCCAGTGTGTTAGACAACCCACGATCGAAATCTAGCAAATCTCTTTCTGGGTAACCTGGCAATGTATTAAAAATAGAAGCACAGCATTGAAGATAAAGCACCGTGGAGCGCTGCACACTACATGTGAGTGCATACTCTTCCAAGGGATAACAGGATGGTTGCATTATATAATCAATTAACTCAATCCCCCTCTTGTTAGACATCAAAATATCAGACAAATTTAAATATTTACAGCCTTTTAGAGTTTTAGATTGAGGATTTTCAGCTTTAAAATTTATACTAACTCGCAATCCATGTGCAATACAATGTTTCAACAATGTCAATCTTTACGAAGATCTTTCTCGTTTGGTTCAAACCGGAATGCCATTGTATAATTTGGGAATTTAAGCAATCTAGTTTGTTAACGCAATAAATTAGTGTATGAAGCAGACACTGTTCAAACATTTCAAATTATCTAGAAAAAACCAGAATTAAAATATTTCATAGTTTATCAAAAAAAAACCATTGTGCAAATGTATGCAGAAAGTGTGTACCAAATTTGTTTGCTTAAAACAAGTTGGTTTATTTGATTCCGTGTTAGATATGACGAAATAAGTCTTCAGTTTGAACAGGAAAATCTAGAAGTCTTAGCAATTATCATCATCATCAAAGTGTAGATACACTCGGTTCACTACAGAAAATAGGGTTTTTCAATGGTAATGTCGTTATTCATCACACATTCACCTCATCGTACAGTCGACATTGATGGTAGCTGATCACCTGGGTGATCGTATTGAAGAACGCCATCTCAATAGGGATAGGGAGTGAAGGTGGCTTGTGAAGATTGTGCAGTTTTCTTCGGAAAGAAATGAAAAACTTCTCGAAATGACCTTTTTGATTTCGTATCGTTCGATCGTAAGTATAATCGGAGATGTTCACGTGAGCGCGCGTCAAGAGTCGACATAGGACCCACCAGAATAAAATCGATGTCGAATCAGATTCGACATAGGACCGCTAAGAGTTATTGAAATAGTTACAACTCTTCAATCAACATCCCACGCTACAACTTTAGCCACGTCTATCGAAGCCATAGCCACCTTGTATCGAAAGTAGGCGACATTTATTTAACAATAATGGGCGTAAACTACTTGTAGACAAAAAAACAGCTTTGTAGATTTTAATTTAATGCCTGTATGTGCAATTATTTAGAAAATTGATATTAATATCCGCAACATTCAAAGCTTGACAGTATTTAAAGTGTTAAATTCACAATGGCGTGTCCCTGCCTTCGCACATCTTGCAAATTCGAATGAATTCTACAGTTTTGACAGCAAAATGCGATGAAATCAGCTGATTTTTCAGTCAAAGGATCCTTAATTCTGAAAGATTTATTTGTTTGTTTCTGTTTAGCACATGAATTGCTGTTTATAACAAAGCTTTTGCTATCCAATAATAAATTGGCAGCGATTCTAACGCAATCGCGAGAATCATCTGGTGCTTTGTTTTAAATCTGATTCCATTTGATTGCATTTTCCAAGGATCCAATCATCATAATTGAGTACAAAAAAGCACTGCAATGCTTCTTTTTTGGTGCAATTTTTTTTGGAATGACAATATTTATAAGTGGAATGTGATGATGATGATGATTCAAATTACACGAGATCATGAAGCAGCGGTAATTATCTTCTCAATGTCGGCTCATATTCTATTGTGTAGTAATGCGATATTTCCGTTTCCGTTTATGTCACCCATATGGAAGATGATTCAGATCATAATGCAATTGAAAAATATTTACAAACAATTCAAACAGGAGGATGCTTTATATAGCAACACTTTGCATTATAGCACGATGAGGTATTGGGGTCGGCAGAAGTAAGTGGGTTAACTGCAATGCCAATTCAGGACACCACGCATCTAGAAAATAACCCTCCTATATTTTTCTTCATTATCCAAACACATGAAAAGTAGGACATTTGTCGGTCTTCTCGCATGTCATAAATTCTAATAGTTCATTCGATTTAAAGCCGAATTATATTTATGTCGAAGATACAGCGATAAGGAACATCAGCCTTGAAGTATATTACCATTGCAACACATCGAAGTTTGTCAAAGATATGCGATTGTCGATAGACAACAACATTCGAAAGATGTTCTCGTTTTTTCCAGAGCACATCGATGTGATAAATGTAAACATATTTACGCGATAATTGAATAGATCGCGTATACGGAAGATTACAAGTGGCGCATTTCATCATATGATTTCCCATTTGAATTTCAACCTGATAATATATCGAGCGCCCAGCCGTCCATTATTTTGTACGACCGTTGCATCCATAACATAATCAGACTAATACACATACAAGGAAAATAGGAGCGTCTTTTGAAATTGCTGGAGTGTTGGCCAAAAAACAAAGAAATATTTGCACGTCACTTGCTATATCAAGCCAGATTGTTACGAGACGTGTTGAAGAACTCCCTCAGGATCTATCTCAGCAACTGGAAGAATACCGGTTGTGAAATTAACGAATAAAATTAGAGCAAAAGCATCTAACAGCCGAGAATTCAAAGAATATTGTAATTAGTTAGATTTATAATACGAGTGAACTTGTTCTTTAACTGTGAGGTTTTTTGGAGGACAGTACAGAGGATTTTGGAAAATGAAAAATGCTGTTTATAAATTTTTAAAACAGTAAAATGAACTGGCTATACGATTTGGCATTTTTAGTTGATCTAAATTCGAGTTCATAATACAAGGCATGGATAAATTGTTCCCTGTAAATTAAACTGTTAATCTCTCAATTAGAAAATCTGCTCGGATGATAGCAATTGGATCAAACATCTTGAAAAAAACCAAGTTATTGCAAGTGCCATTTGAAAGCGTTTTTATGCTTCACTTTTCTAGGACCAAGAAACCCGGTTCGGTTAAGATTTTCGTTATGATAAAAATAAAGATTTTTCCGGTTTTCAATACAGCTCTGGATGATCTATTTTTGAATTTTTAAAATGTTTGTATTTATATTGTAGTATATCTACACAAAAATCGGTCTAACCGGTCCGCTTTTCCGACCGCTGACATGAAGAATGAATGACGGCTTAAACTTATTCACACACCTATTCATCCTGTTCTTCGCATTTTTTTTTCTAGGCATGTTTATCGTTTTTATGTTATCAAAACATACAGATAAAGTACATAAGCAGGTTATGCAGGTATATCTTAGGGTTTATCGTACCCATTAAAATTTGAATACCTCACCAGTATAACCGGATGGCCCTTTCTCTACAAGAATGCGTTTAAGTACCCCATGGACGCAAAACGAGAAGAACTTGATTATATTTTCCGGTAGGTTATATAATGTCACCGGAAGATTAAGTGTTAAGCGCTCCTGCAGCGGCCGCAGGAGCTGCGAAAAAGGGGCGGTTCAAGTGCAAACGTTTGAGAGCCACTGTTTCGCCTGAGCCGCCCAACATACGACAATTGTCCACGGTTTCCTTCACAGACGACAACGAACAAAGGTTGAAAAACTTATTCAAAATTCAAATGCTCATTGTGGACGTCCTAAGCCCACGACGACGATCAATATGGAAATGATGAAACTCGAATAGCAACCCGACGACAATTGGGACACGCTGTACTTAGATCGCTGTACAAAACGAGGGCGCCACAATAAAGGCAAAATCATAAAACCAAATCACGACAAAATACGAGCATAACCTTGAAAATTGGAAAGTCATCGGATTTTCGACGAATTTCATTCATAAACATTTAATTTTTTAATCGACTTTCGCCCGGATCAATGACAGCACCATCACTCGATAACATCACATTATGATCGATCGAAAATAATCAGATTTAATATCACAGTGCGTTCAGTCCGACCGGGCGAATATAGAAATAATAAATATTCGATGTAAACATGAAAAATTAAAAACATTCAAGACTCACCGAAATCGATGAACTGCTTGATGGAAAGCGGCGAGGGGTTGAACTGCGAATAAAAATCCAGCATTTTGGCAAGCCGGCTCCAGACAGGAGGTGACAGCCGCATCTTGAAAATTTTTTCTTTGACACTGGATGAAGATACACTCAAAATTTAAACAACCCCCCCCAAACGTCCGAAACACGCGACTAACGGTCGCTGACTGAGGCCGCGCAGCTGTCATAAACGCAATTTCCCGAAATGTTTATTGCGCATGCTCACATTTAATCATCTTATGCTCTTAAATATTTAATTGGAGCAATTTCGATATTTGAATCAATTTTATTTGATAAAAAACAAATTCAATACGAGCATTTTGTACTTAAATACGCATTTATTTTTTTAAATTTAAATCACCCACATTGCAGATTTAATAATTTAAATTAAAACATTAATAAATTGCCATTTCAAAAATTTTAACGTAATTTATACAAGCATAATAAATATTTAATTTTAAATCAAACACTGCGCCTAAATATAAATATATTTAAACATTTATTATTAAATAAATCAAAACAATCTAAATTTATAAAAAAATAATTTAATGAAATAAAATATTTATCTTTATTGCCGCGTATATTTTATATATCAAATATTATTTTTATAAAATTCCATCTTTTTAACCTGCACTACGTATTTTCAATTATGGCAACACTCGCGCGCTGTCAAATTTAAGGCCATCTTGTTTTTTGTTCGGCTATTACTCGAATTATCATGTAGAATATTTTTACTGATAAATTATACAGACTTATTAAATTAAAAGTCGATTTATTCAATAAGTATTTTTGGATGTTTTTCGTCGTTTCCTGGATGAAGATCCGTGTTTAAATAGTGATGTTTAGGCATTTTATTTTCCCTCCGGAATATTATGAGTGTAGGCGTAATGGCGAATTATCTCGCTTGATGCTTCCCAATTTGAACAGAATATAAACGATCCTTTCAAACCGACGGCAATATTCGTCGAAATCAGTGGAATCGTATAAGCATTGCAACAATACAAACTAAATGTAAAAAATAATTCTGTTTTAAATCTGATCTAATAATACACACAAATCTATCAATTGGTTGTTATTATGTTCACATTTTTTCAGGTTTATATCATTCCGCTATGAAAACAACATTGTCTTATTTGTTTGAATACGAGAAAATGATTCACTGCAGTAAAAATATGAATAATTCAACAAATTTAATTCGTTGATTCTACATTTTTTGCGCTTGAAAATTTGTAAAATTTTTCATATCAAAATGGTGTGACAGTCGTAAAATGGAAGAAGGAACGTTCACCATTGTGGATGAAGGTATATTTTATCCAATAGTTAAGCTAGACGAAGACCAAGCAGTGAAAACAAATTATGTCGAGAACGAAGCAAATAATTCCGACGCAAATTCGAGCAATAAATCGTTACAAAATAATTCAAGGAAGTTATTAAAAAATAACAAAAAAAAAGGTCATAGAAAAATGGTGCGACGAAAAATAGAAGACGATGTGAGAATATCTCTAGAATTAGACGCTTTCAGCAAAGCAAAGCAACAGGAAATTGCCCTGCGAGAAAACGAGAAACAAAAAGACGACAGCGAAGAAATCGAAGAGCCTTCAAAGAAAAAGAAAAAAAGGAAAAAAAGCAAAGAAACCGACGATAACATCGTCGTTAAATTAGAACCGGTCGTACAAAATGCGTTTGAATTCTGCAGTACGGTGGACGACGAAGTGCAGATAAAACAAGAAGTGCCGAGCAACGATGAAGATGTCCCGCCAATCAGAGAATCGGATAAAGACGACAACGACATGAATAAAGTTAATAGCGATGAAAAGGTTCATACATCATACCCATTTAGATTGCTTTTATCTTATTGAAATTCACGATAATTTATATTTCTTACAGGACGATAGTTCTTCAGAAGATGACATTCCTCTAGCTGTCTTGAACAAACAAGAAAAACGATCACACGATGATTCTGATTCTGATGAGTAAGTTTCTTTTTTAATAAATCAATTAAAGCTTTATTCCATAAAATATCGGCTAATACAGAATTAATAATTATGCATGGGATGCTCGAAATTTGTTAAGTTCAATTCATGCAAGATACATCAGCACCAAATACACCCTGAAAATGTCAATACTTGGTGCGGATTTTGATCTGACGGAATTATCGGTCCATACTCGTTACCAAAACGAAACTGGCATTGTCTCACCCATCAACGGTTGTCTGCACGAGCGATTTGAATGCAGCAGCGATGTAAACTGGCCGCTGATATTGTGCGATTTAATGCCTTTAGACTTAAATCGCAGGTTTATGCGTATAAACCGCAAACAATTGATGCCCTCAAAGTCAACATAACGAACACCATCCAGCAGATTATGTTACCCTCTTAATGCCACCATCCAGCAGAAATTGTTACCCTCCTAATGCTTCTTTCAGTGGAGCATAATTGGGTAAATATTCCAAATGACTATTGAGTTTTCGTCTTGATCGGCGCGTTCTGTTCGGGTTTTCTCCACTCCATACTTGGTTTCTTTGTGATTCAAAATTCGCTGAGAAATGTCTTCCGTACAATCTTTTATGCCTCACTGAACAGACGTGAAACCGACCTTACTGATTTTTCTGTATCCAAGATGTTCCGATACAATGGTATGGACACTTCCAACACTTATATTCACTGCAGACGCAATCTCTTTTATCGTAATGCGGTGATCGCCCTCCACAAACTTCATGAACACTTACTGGTTTGAATATAATTTTCATTGATGTCCGTTAAAGGACGCCTCGACCTTCATGAAACTTTTGGGCCCAATCAAATGCTTGTGCAATTGTAAATGCAAGTCTTACTTATAGTAACATCACTGAACCGTCTTCTTAATATTTCGACTTCGTTTACGAGAAAGCCAAATAATTATACATTGCTGCAACAGAAGATGCTACTTCCTGCTCCCTCATGGTTATACCGGGGTGGCGAACGTATATGTTACGGCTGTGTGTATAGGTATCACCTCTCCAGGCTCCTAATTATTGATTATCTCGTGCACTGTACTGCTCATGTCGAT
The DNA here is from genome assembly GCA_008973525.1 of Stenopsyche tienmushanensis. Taxonomy (NCBI): domain Eukaryota; kingdom Metazoa; phylum Arthropoda; class Insecta; order Trichoptera; family Stenopsychidae; genus Stenopsyche; species Stenopsyche tienmushanensis. The sequence goes on from WACJ01000523.1 coordinate 1,151,325, forward strand.
CTGTGATTCAAAAAAGCAGTATTCTGAGTTATATTTGAGTGTTCCGCATAAAAGAAAAATTAAGTGGATATCTCACAAACAACGTGTTTTATTTACGTTTAAAAATGTATTGTGCTTTATTGAAAGACCCTCTATAATCAAAAGAGAGGAAAATCTTTGTATTAAAAAAATGTTTTTGTATTTTACAGGAAAAAAATTAAGAAGTTAAAAATAAAGAAATTAAAAAGTGAACTGAAAATGGAATGTAATTCTGATTTATATTATTGTGCAAAATGCAATAAATTTTGTAAAAATGGAAAAAAGTATCGTTCACATATCAGGTAATATTTTAATGTTTACCATTTTAACGTATGTAACCGTGAGTCCCACAGGAGGCTTAAAAATGAATATGTATGTTTAAAAATGCAAGGTTTTAAAAGTCATTTCATATTGTTTAATTTTTAGAAAAATACACGGTAAACAATTCAAATGTAAAATATGTACTTTATCGTTCGATAAAAAAACGTGTCTTGAAGATCATTACAATTCACACACGGGCATTCGACCGTACAGGTATAATGTTAATATCTACTTTTTAAACTAGCGCTTTTTAAGAATCGCAAAATTTACCTAATCGTTCGTTAGTTGTTATTTATGCGAGAACGAGACCTTCAAAACTGAATCATCATTGAAGAAACACATGAGCAAATATCATTCGGGAAAACCTATCAACGAAAAAAAGATCTACGATTGTCATCTTTGTAAAAAGGTCAGTTTTCGATCTATCGTCGTTGAAACATTTATTCATTTAATATTACTAATTCGTTATAACGCAGGTATTATCATCGGCGAGTTGTTTAGAAGATCATCTTAGACTGCACACCGGAGAAAAACACATCAACTGTAAACTGTGCGATAAAAGTAAGATATTTATTCTGAAATAAAAACATTTGAGTGTATTTAAATAATATATTTTTGGATTTACATTACAGCTTTCTCCAGAGAGCGAGATCTGCGGCAGCATTTGAATTTGCACGATGAAATATGGAAATGCAAGATCTGCCAACGTTGTTTTTTAACGCCGTTCAAACTTAAGGAGCATACTAGGTGAATATTTAAGATATGCGTACGTTTCTTAAAAACAGGAAATATAATAATACAGTGTTTATTGATTATGCAGAGTACATACTGGTGAACTACCTTATGAATGCGATAAGTGCGAGAGAAAATTTGCGCGCGTTGCTGATTTTAGGTAATCTTTTTTTTTTTTTAAATAAAATACAAATTTGCATGTTTTAAAACATTTCTAAATACATACTTGACTCAATGTATTGCTTAAATGCGCATTTACGTAAGTTTGGATATATTTTCCAAACTCTTTCATATAGAAATCTATCTGAAAATACAAATAAATCTATTAGAATAAATATTTATACTCAATGTAATTAGTTATTCCAATTTTTTTTTAATATGTGATTCTACAAACGAATAGATTTGTTTAGATAAGCAGGTCACACAGACCCCTTAAAACCATGCAGCACCCTTAATAATACCATCTACGACTATCTTCTTATTGCATTAAGTCGAATATCATTTTCCACATATTAGGAGTATTCAAAAAAAGGGTCGTTTTTATAAATAAAATCTGCAGCTGAAGCACATAGAATTCTTGTGGAGACCTATAGTGAACATGCTCTGGCGGAAAGAACATGCAGAGATGCATGCATTAAAATTAAAGAGAGTGGCCACAAGGTTTCCATGTCCAACCGGTCAGAATTTCGGACCACTGACATATCGAATGCCACCAACGTAAATTAGCCTCTGGGGGGGTTTTCGTAAACATGGAGATTGTAGAAAGCTTCGAGGATGCATTTTACACAAAAAACCCTAAAAGATGAGCGAGTGGCCACAAGGTTTTTGTGTCCAACCGGTCCACTTTTCAGACCGCTGACACTTCGAATGAGCGCCTCGCGATCGAACGCCATGCCCGGACATGTCCACAGAACGTGGTCTGCGTCCATGACCGGATCAAAAAAATGTCTGACAGGTTCCACGCGGGATGTTGAACTGTTTTCCACTCGAATGTGTTAATTTTATTCAGAGTGATTTTAGCAGTGTGAGGCCGCGCGTTGTTCTGTTGGAGCTATACTGTGTGACGATCAATGAAAGCAAGTCTCTTTTTCAATTCATTTTGTACTCTGTCTAGTTGACTGCAGTATTTTTCTGCCATGATTGTTTTTCCGGATTTCAGCAATTCAAATTAATTATACCGTGCATGTCGAAACGTCAAATTAATTATACTGTGCGTGCATAAAAAAAATAGTTTGCTTGGAACAAAGCCTTCCATTGTTAATAGAGGTTGTTTTTGTAATTTTTTGCTTAAGACACTCTCCAGGTGTTGAATGAACACTGACAAAAGAAATATGTGCAATGCCTACTAGAGTTAGAATATAATGGCGGAATTTGTAATTAATTAGAAATGTATTTATAAATACCTCATTTAAACTATTTGTGTATTTCATAAATGGTATGCACTCTCCAGTCTCTCCAAAAATTGAGTTCATACTGCATTGATGTAAATAAATAGCCGACAATACATCTTGAGGTAGAACTTTCGTTCTTAATGAGAATCGAGCGTGCGCCTTAGATAAGGAATCTAATATAGATAATGTTCTTATGGGGACGTATCCTGAGAACACACAATATTTTAATACTTATAACATGAACATTGACGGTATAAATAAATAATTATTACCAGGTCTATGTTTACGAATCGCAACAAAATAATTTCGTAGTAACTCTTCAGAAGATTCTTCAACTTCTACTTTCCAATTTTTTATCAATGAAAAAAGATCTTTCAAATCATTATCGGTGAGCATATCCTCAACGTCTTCGCATTGTTTTTCTACAAAATTAGGATTGACAGCTTTCTCAAGAAAAAAATCCGCTAAGTCATCAACGAATTGTTGATTATTCACCGGAAATACCATCCCGAATATGCTAAAATAACAACAACAAAAAATAAATGCATGTTTCAAATGCAAATAAATGCATAAAAAGTTCGTTTACTTGTTCATGACACCGATTTGTTCTTGCATTTTGGACGATTTATCCACGTCCCAATACGTCCAAACGGAACATTGCAACGGTGACTTATCACCGTTGTCGAGATTAATTTGTCCGGAATCTATGGCCGATTTAATGATAAAAGTATTTTTGTGCGAATTGGCATGCATCGCCCAGTTTCCCAATAGATTAACTCCATTCCTGGCCAGAATTAAAGACCCCGCCTCCTGCCCGTCCTTTTTGATGACGCTATTTAATATGGCGCTTGAATAATACGAAAATACCGCTCTGTAAAATTAATAAAAAAGTGACATCTTTGATTAAATCATTTCGTAATGTATCTATTGATTATATTTACCGATCAGCATAACGCGCGGCTGACTCCATTAAAATGTTTGACGTCGATGTATGATTTTCCAGCGCTAAAATCGAAACAGGCGGTGTTTCTTCTTCCACCTTGTTTATATCAATTTGATTAGGAACTTATTTAACAATCTTATATTTGGTAAAAATATTTATTTTGTGTACTTGTATACTGGCCAAACTCAAAAGCAATCCCAGTCGTAGATTATAGTAACAGCCTGCGGGTAAACGGTATTTTGCTAATTGTAATGCAACAAAGGAGCTAAGCCTCCATGGACTGTATTCGAGTAAAGATTTAATGTTTTGTAGGCGTCTAGGTAGGCTCATTGGATTGGAAAGACGATATATCTTTTCTTCAACGTCCCATGCTGTTAATTTATTCTTCTTTACGACAACTGTGAAATTATATTCTTTTCCCATTTCCAATTTAGAAGGCATTTCATCTGTAAATTTGAAGTAGATATTAATATGTGCTGTTTATTAATCCTTTCCACTTGCATTTTTGTTGTTGTTGTAGGAATAGTGTCACAAATTAATACATAGGAAAATAAAACAGAACATAAATAATTATAGAATAAACAAAATAAGTAGATTCTTAGAATAGGAGGTATTAAAAAAGCATATAAAATAATAGACAATACAAAACAGATTACGACACAATTATTAAAAACCTCAGGAACTATTGTAATACATAGATGTGTCCTAATGATGGTAGCTATCAAATTTTATGAAGATCTTTACACAAATATAAACAAAATAGAAAAAACATACACGGACATAATAAACAAGGATCCGGTACCACTTTTCATAGAGAGCCAGATTAAAATGTCAATAAAAAGATTAAAAACCGGAAAGACTCCAGGACCAGATGGATATAGAATAATTTACGCTACTAATATAAACAGGTTTCATGACAAAAAATACAATATTTATATTCGTTTTACCTGGCAATGATATATTCAAAGCGTGCTGTATTTTTTTTCTTGCATCGTCACGCGCTCTGAGACATCCTATATCCAAAATAGATACGACGATCTCTTCTTTGTGTTCTCTGCCTTCTGTTATTTCGTACATCACGTGTGGACTCCTTGAACACGTAGGCGCTGTAAATTTAAATATTTTAATGAATGGAAACTCGATTAAAAATCGATCGTGATAATGATTCAATTTACTTTTTAACGGCAATCCCGGATACGTTATAAAAGAATCGTCGCATTCCATGCATTTCCAGATAGATTTGCTTCTAAAATAAATATTATTTTAAACGATTGATGTAATTTTACAAAAATAAATAATGCGATGTTGAATATTTAATAGAAACATTTACATGTATTTTTTTTCGATCGATATAGCCGACAACACTCCGGTAATAAACTTTACTCCTCGTTTATGATACGATGTATTGAATTGCAAATCTTGAATTCCTTGAGGGATTGCCACCAATTTGATGGGCGAATTTATTTGTGGAACCTCAATGACAAATTCGCCATTTGTAAATGATTCAATTGAAATTTTTATTTGCTCTTGGAATATAAGTTGTAATAATTGCGGCTCCTTAATCAGCCATTCGGCAAAAAATACTATAGACATAAAATTAAATAAGACATTCATTGGTTTTTAATAAAATTTAATAGCTTGAAAGCAGATCTATTAAGAAATTAGTATACCGGAACGATCGTGTAATAGTTGAAAGTCGATGCATAATGGAAAATGGAATGTGGGCGGCAATGATTCTGAATTTCGATAATATCGAGCCCATTTTTCGATTGTCCTCAATGCTCCCGATTCGTCCAGGAATCGCACAACTTCGCATCGCAATCGCAGTCGCGTCCTCGCCGCCATTACTGGTCGCTCGCGTCAAACTTTCAAACTGCGCGCTTAAAATGGCCCTAACGCAAAATATTGTGGCCATACTTTTTAATTTATTATCGTATTTTTTAATTTAAAAATGTACATTTAATAGAAATATTAAACTCGCAACGTTAAAAATAAATTTCGCCCACTTCGTGAACATGTTTTTCGTGCGTTAAAAAATACTTTTTTGTTTTCGCTTAATTTTTTAACTGATTTTTCAATTAAGTTATTATAATGTATATTTTAAAATAATATATGAGGATAGTCCCAAAAGTACCCGACGGTTATTTAGTAGTAGATGGCGGTTATTTAAAAAAAACACTAAAAATAAAAAAAAACACCTTGCGCGCTACCATGATATGTAATTGATACACAATATAAAATTACTATTATATTTCATATCTATATTCCCATTATTAGAGTCGAGTTGTAGTAAATTATACAACAGTCCTCTGTATCGATTTTTCAGAAAATGCTCAATATCTCCTAAAGCAATGGAAATATTTTTGTTTCATTTGTGTTTTTTTATTAACCAGTCTATTCCTTTAACCTTTTAACTGCCAACGACGCACCGGCGCGTCGAATTTGTATGCGCTAATGAGTCATTGGCAGTTAAAAGGTTAATAAGATTTGATCAATATATAATTCATGTCGCAATTAATTTTATAAATTCATAGCATAGCTGTATTTTGATGTAAGATATTTATGTATTTTTACAGATATCATATTGGAACACATTTGGGATTGAAACCGTATGCATGCGGCGATTGCGGCATGAGATTCACAACATCTTCGAGTGTTACCCGACATCGGTTAAACATGCATCAGACTGGACCTCGTTTATATACTTGTCCTCACTGTCCTAAAAATTTTCACACCAGTGCAAGACTGAACACCCATATCAAAGTAAGTATTGATTATTTATTTATAACGAATTTGGATATCCAACTTATTTTTTATCGTTGTTTTAGAATCACGAGAATAAAAAGAAATTCCGCTGTGAGCTATGTCCGGTGGCTCGTGGATCTTTGGCAGAATTGAATAAGCATGTTTTGATACACGGTGGAGAATTTAGATGTGATACGTGTCATCGGGGATTTGAATCAGCGGAAAGATTGGCATCGCACGCTGCTCGTCATGATATTGCTGGAAAGCCATATGCTTGCTTTGTATGCAGTATCGGATATCGATCATCGCAGAGTCTTAATAAACACTTATCGACTGTGCATCGAAATGAAGATATACCGAGAATTGCTCCACAACATCTTTGTACTATTTGCGGTCAGGTATGTATTCAATTTAGATAATGTGTATTTATTTTTGTTGGAATTATATTTGTATAACGTGTTCATCGTTGTTATTTTTAGGTTTTTGAACTGAAAGACAAACTTAATCGTCATCTCAAAGAGAGTCACATCGTTATAGTCATCGGAGAGATTCAGTCTTTGGAGGAAGATACTGAAAATCCTGTCAATCAATCGATTGAACAAATAGATAATAAAAGTGCCATTTTAACTGAAGATATTAAAGCAAATTTGTTAGAGACAAATAATGAAAAACACGCTGAGAGTCAAAAGAACTTCGATTCAATTAAAGAGACACAAAATGAAATTCCGACGGCAGAATGTACAGACTCATTTAATAATACGGACATGTCCGAAATCGATCCAAAGACTGGTTTAAAGCAACCCGTAACTGTGTTAAAATCTACGCCTATCGTTGATACCGTCATAAAAAGAAACATTGCTAATAACTCTGAAAATAAAGAGCGTGATGAATTTTCAAAACCTCAAGAAAACGTCAACCGAAAGATCATCAATTTGAATACATCGCAAGTAAATAAACCTCCAATAACATTCCAAGAAAAACAAAAAGAGGTCGCTAATGCCATAACTATACCGATAGTTCCACGCCCAATTGAGAGCATCGATAACTCAGTAGCTAAAGATCTATCCGCGTCGTCGACGCTCGCAGCCGATATGAAAATGCAAAGAAACGTCCAAGGAAGAGTGCCATATAAGCCATTCGAAGAAAACACATTTATGCGAGGGTTGCCTTATAATGACGTTCTCGCGCAACAAACCAACAGATTATTACACACCAACTACAGACCTCACTATGAACCCTATCCTCAAATGTCGTCAAACGATCACGTTACCAATCCGTGGTTTTTACCCAAAACAAACGAAATAATGCCCGCACACCGTCAAAATTTACCACGGACACTTTTCGAGACTCAACAGAGGTACAACGAATTGAGGATGCCTCGATTGGACGGACTGCAAATGGAGCAGTCCGCCGACTATAGAAATTTCGGCGGGACAAATTCAAGGTTACCTATTCCTAATCAAAGACAAGAAGTGCCATTGCAAATTCATCCGCGTCAGAGAGAAATTATTAACGATAAAAAATACTATTACGATACTAATCACATTGTAACAGATCGAAAAGCATATTGTCCTCCCGTAGATCAAAGATTGATGCCCGACGACAGAAGAAAATATCCCCATTTAGACTGCAAATACTTCAGAGTTATCGTCGTCGAGACATCGCGAATATCAAAATCATAATATCCCCGGTAGAGAATATATTCCGTCACCGTTGAGCGTGCGCGATTTATCCAATTCAAACAATTCCGAATCGCAAAGTCCGCATTATCCCACGCACGCTTTTCCTTCGACGCATCATCTTTTCCCGAACTTCAGAGGCCTGCAACATAGAATGCTAGGCGTGCAAGATTACGGCCACGCAAGGCACATTCCTCCGTTGACCGGAATGGATATGACGAATCAACGTCTCAATCCTTCGTCTCCTATATCGCCTTACAATCAGACCAGCCCCCATCTTTTAGAAAATATGTCGCCAATGTCGAGAAACAGCTACGAAGACATGTCCAATCCTCATGTGCCATCTTCGCAGGGATACCTCGCAGCTAATCATTTACAGGGTAGAGGAAACATTAGAAGCACCATGGAGCCCAATGTTAATAACGATAAAGACGGCGGCAGCAATGAGCAAATGGGAAACGGGGGTCCTTACGAAATGAGAGTAGCGGCTAATTAGATTAGACTCGGTGATCAATCTGTCTGTGACATCATTATTCCATTATTTAGTGTATGTGGTAAACTTGATTGTAAATAATCCATTTTATCTTCTTGAAATTCCTTGATTTGATTTATTAACGAATTTAGTATTTCTTGATTTATTTAAAATATGCATAAGAACGTTTAAATATGAATTCCTTATAAACGTCCTTAACCCTTTGATTAACGAGTTCAATTTTGTGGCACAACAAATTTAGAATGTTTAATTACTTACAGCGTGCGTTTAAAAAGTAATGCGTCAAATGTCTTCGAAATAGAACCCTCTTGCGTTAATACACTTCCAGAGGCCTGAAAGGCAACTTGGAAGATCTTTTCTGGGATGTTCTTTAGAGTTGATGTAACATGAGCTTGGACAAGAGATGGTTTTAATCATATCCCAATGTTTCCCTTTCTGGACTCCTTTTAAGTGAGGAAACAAAACAAAGTCTAGGGGAGTCAAGTCAGGGCTCTAGAGAGGCTGGGGAACCAATGGGGTGTTGATTCTGGCCAGGAAATCGTTGACAATGAAGTCGCTGTGGCTTGACACATTATTGTAATGAAATCACATTTCTGTTGATTTGTTGTTTGTCGGCGACATCCTCTCACCCTCCTTGAATCGAGAGCGGAAGAGCCATCGGAGAGCTTATTATGTATATAGATAATGCAACTCGAACAGAGGTACCTTTTAAAGCTAACAGTCCTCTCGACCGGCTGGTAAGATCGTCCTACGATGTATCATTGCGTCTGGAAAAAAATTGGATGCATTACTTTTTGAATGCATCCCTGTATATATCAGTAGTGCCAAAAATACATGCAGAGACCCATCGGTTCAATTTGGATGCTTTACTAATTGCCAACAAATGTCGATACGCAGTTGAGTGAGTTGATCTAAGACTCTCGACTAATCCATCAATGGAAAGACCTGGGTTTCCACCAAATCTCATAGAACGTCGTTATCCAGTCCAGTTTTTAAATAACTTTTCTAAACAGCACAGTCTAAAAACGGCACATATTTTCGGCACTGCTGATATAAATGCAAGACTCATTGCAAATGTTTTGGAAAGAACAAATTATAGCTTTATTTAATAAAACTTTGAAATTTAATTGATACGTGATAAAACAATAAAACAGATGTCTGGATCACTCGATGTATCAGTACATACTCATCAAAGAGTTAAGGTGCAAATGCAACTCAAATTAATGGGGAAAATTTTGAAAAATCCTTTCGAGAAATATATTTTTTTCCATTAATATCTTCATATAGGAAATTGTTTAGGGTACCAATAATTCCATTTAATCTCCCTCTGCAATATCTGTTGTTTGATATTACAATACCTGCAATATTTAAAATATAAAACCATTTTATTTGTATAAAAAAATCATAGTTCCATTTATTTTAAATAGATTATATATATATGTGTTGAAGATTGTTTATTTAGAAATGTTGAGCATTTCATTTATCAAATAATTTTCTTTTTTAAGACAAAAGATAAAGGTACAGAACAAATACATTATTTTTTATAATACCAACGAACAATTCTCATAGCGTTAAAAATAATAGACTAATTTTACTAAACCTCGGTTATGGACACAAATTTAAATACTTGAATTGTATTTTAGGGCCATACTCTTTCCACGGGCAATAATTTAATCACTAAGTCAATTTATCTAAGTGGAAAATGAATCAAAATATAGATTAGCTTAAATTTGTGTCTACTATTTTTGTTTATTTTATCTTTATATTTATATTCTTTATTGAAGAAATGTTTTATGTATTATCTACGGCATGCATCAAGTGTACCTGTTAGATAATTGTGCATCCGTTTTACATTTCAAAATTACTATGGCGAAAAGTTTGAAAGATTTACTTTTCTATAAGATCATTTTATAGAGAATTTTTTAAATAAAATAGTGTAGAAATTAAATAAAATATTATATATATAATTGTTTTCATTTCACTTCATCCTTTTAACGTGAAATTGTACAAATTCTCTCATTTTATTTAGCAAATCATCATTATCATAGCCACAAAGAGTCCACTGCAGGACTAGAGTCTCAATATCCATTTATAGGAGCCATCCCGTCTGTATCATACATTCAACTCCTTAATCCCATTAAGTTCATCTCAGATTCACTCCTATGCCACCTGAAGGCGTCTCCTCATCCGCATGCAATTTAGCCCTTCGAATTCAAGACTTGGTGGAATAATTACGCGTTCAACTCAACGACACGGAAAGTGGCCCAAGCTTAAAACCCCCACAATATGTTCTCGAAGAACCTCTTCAATGTTCCGCTCAGCTGTCAGACTTCCATCGATGACTGCTAAATCTGTACGCGCTTCAGAGCTTATGTGGCCCCATAGCATCCCGTGAAAGTTCACAGTTTGTCTGGTAAATATGGAAAGGAAGCACTCTTCACTTCTTCTATAGACTCGCCTACGAACATTTTGATTGCTCAAAGCCACTCTTGATTTATCTGTGGATAAAGCTTTGTTCCATTGGTCATTCGTCCAATCAGCATGTTCACCGACGAATCTCAATCGAGCAACACAATGCTGCCTGAGGAGTTTTGGAACTTGTGCCGATCTTCTAGTATGTAAATCTCTCTCTTTCATCCTTCTTCTTATCGTCAGCTCACATACAAAGACACCAGTGTCGTTCCAGGAACAGATGACATATTTGGGAGTAACGTGACAAAGAGGCTGCAAGTTTCGGAGGCATATAGAGATCGCTGCAGGAAAGGCAAGCAAGGTATTCGCAAAAATGGCACGACTGGGGGGGAGGGTTGGGGACTTTTGTTCTTCAGCTCCGTGGAGCGGAGATTAAAGTCGCAGTTCGCGTCAGTAGGCCATTTGACGGCACAGTTTTTAATAGGACATGGCCATTTTAGTGCCCACCTAATGGGACTCAGGGCTGTTGAATCATGCACTGCACCAATCATGGACGTGTGAAAGCATGGGGGCCGAGAGAGAGGCGCTTCTACGACGTGTCTGCGAGCCATATGAGGGACCCGTGGTGCACAGAAATTTGGTGACCCTGTCCCGGTGCCTTTAGCGCTTTTTCAGCTTTTTGCGATCGTTTCAGCCCAAAGTGCGCTCCCGACGGTTACTACACCAAATATTTGATCGATCCGAATCTGACGTAGCTAACAGCGTAGAGTAAAATCATATCCACATGGTAAAGTGAATGTAGAATCATTCACTTACATGACTACACGTCGAATACACTGTCAATGCGTTTCTGGCTGCAGCCCTCTGCTGAGGCCGGACCCTATTTTACGTAATACACTCACATGGCGTAAGCGGCCGCACCTTCCTTTCTTTATTTTCTTTTGCTTTGTTTTTCTTATTTTTTTTGCCGCTACTTCCAGGTTTTCTTGTATAGAGACCAGTCTTCTGATAACGTTTTAAGTAGCTGCCACCTCATGCTGATTTCAGCCTTGTTCAATTAACAACACTGCCTATGTGACTTAAGCTACAGTAATTGGCATCTTTAAGGATTTCTGAAAATCAAATGAATCACATTTTATAAAAAATAAACAAAGAAACAAAATTTAAACGAAGAACTGTCAGTAAACAACATTCAACTCATTGTATTTGTTGGCTAATACTGTTCTGAACATAATGTTGCACAAAAGTTAAAACAATCAATATTTATCGAATATTCACTTTTAATATAACAAATACCAGTTCTTTTATGTACCTTCAACCAAACAATTAATTAAATGAAACATAGTTGCTTCATATCGCTATGTTCGTGTTTGGGCCACATTCCGTGCCGCTGATTGTACGTAAAAAAAATAGGATACTCCATTGGTATTTTATGACTAATAAATTGGTACAGCAAAATTCGGGTTATATTTGAATCCCCCACGTATGATGCAAAGCAATACTTTTCACAAAAAGGCACAAGTATTTTGGAATTTGCAAAAAAAGAAAGCGTATGTTTATATCCATTTATTTTAAAAACTCAATTACAATACATTTTAATTGACGGTCTGTAAATTGTTCAATTAAAATTTTCAATCAAAAATAAATCAATACATTGTAAAAAAAATCACAAAATTACGAACAAATATATTGGGTGGAAATAATCACTTGACTGCCTAAAACCAGAATAAGGTTACTAAAACCGGATTACGGATAATACACTTTCATTTAAAATGCTAAACTACTATGCACCCTTAAAATTAAACTAAATTAGAAACTAAAATTAACTTAAATTATGGATTAAATGATCATCAATAAGAGACAAAATTAACAATATAAGAAAATGGGCATGGATAAAGATCAACAATACTGAAACATCGGAATCGAAAATTTTAAATCGCACTGGAACATTACGCATCACTTATTTATTATCCGAGCCGTAATGTTAGCCAGAGTGTTCGACGTAAAATATTCTTTTCCGTTTATACCATGCGCCAACCTCGAAAAAAAAGATTAAAAAAAATTGTATTGGAGGATTTTTCTATACGTAAATAAAAGTAAACTGTGTATAATCCTAACTTTAATCAGCATTTTGAGGTTGCATCGTTTGATGCGTCGCCATCATTGGAATAAAGATGTACATAATCACAATATACTCGAAAAATAAATTTGTATGTACTAAATGTTTCAAATGCAACAAAACTATACAACGAAATCTTTACTCCAAATAATACGGCAGCGCCTTCCGGACCACCAACAAAAAGTGCATTTCCGTTTAATGAAAGACGTTGAGTGACAAATTAGATATACAAACAGAATAATAATAATAAGAATAGCAATATTTTTTAGCTTTTATAAAATTTTATTATTTTTTTTGTTTTTTTTTTTTTTAATTTTTGCACGTTTTTTTTACATTTTATGTATTTTTTCCTCCGCATACATGTTTTATGATAATAGGTTTTAGATGATTTACTCGTGTATAAAGAATTGGAATACAATTCGAGAGCACGATGATGACAATGTAAATTTTGGGCTTAATAGCAGAATGATGATACGGTTGTGCTATACTCCTGAAGACGAGGATTATCCCGCTGATGAATAAAAAGATGTCTTCAATAATAATTTTTTTAACATAAATAATAGTCCTGTTACGTGTCAGAATCTTTCTTTTTCTCCAATCTGTCTATATACTCATTACACTATCTTTTGTATACATATTTCTAATTTAAAATATTACACACACTTAACTACGTACAATTTTTTTCTAGACACGTCACAGTTTCAGAGAAAAATAATTCTGTCGTCACATTTTTAAACATTTATGAAACAAAAATATTAAATGAAGCACTTCACTTGTGAATGAAAATCGAATCAGTTATTTTGGCTATAGATGTGATATTGAAAAATTTCATCAGCGGGGAGCTCCGCATGTCGTTTACTCCATAACGTAAACCATATAGAGATAATCGGGACGTTCAGCTGGAGCGGATGGACCTAAACCACCGGGGCCGAGAAGTTGGAAGCCCATGAACATGAAAGCGCGCAGCAATGCCGCACGATCTGGTCTCGATTTACGAACACAAAGGACACACCTACAATCAAATAAAAAATATTAATCTCAAAATTAATTGAATAATAGAATTTATAATAGAAGAAACGAAACAAACCTAGAGCATCCGAGTCTCTCTTCAGCAAATTCCAAGAGCGTAATAAACGATTCTTTAGATCCATTGCTGAGAACCGGCGGTACAGTCATGTACAAAGTTTTATCATGAAGGACCTACCGATGTTTAAGAATTGTATTAAAAAATATATATACGATGATCGAATGCAATATACAAGTAGGAATACTCACAGTTTCCCAAACGCTATGGGTAGTCTCTGTCAAATATATGGTAAAATTGATTTTGACCGGTTTTACATCTTTCAGCTCTACAATCTTTGTTATTACCTGCGATTAAAATATATGTAATTAAAAAAAATAAGAAAATAAATTTTTCATTTAATCCTAGATTATTAACCATTAGTCTCACAGACTACAGACTTGGAACACATTTGACATGTATGCTTGTTCCCGAATCATCTTCACCCAGTGCCTTTCTAAATAAGTAAATTAGTGACCCACGCGTACTCACTGCGTGTGCATTTTGATCAATTTGGAAACGATGCCCTCGTCAGAATCAACGCGTGAATGCGAGGAAATCGACTGCTTACGATAGAGAAAACAGAGGCAATGATCTGCAGTGAAAGGAGAAGACCAAGGTTCAAACAGATTGTTGTCAACGGACATGAGCTAGTGTACAGCAAAACTGCTGAAATATCTCAGAATCCTCATGGACAAGCTGACCTTTAGCAAACATATTGAAGCAGCTGCGCGCGCCAGAAGGCACAGAAAGTAGCCAGCGAGCTCGGACAACTCATGCCCAATATTGAAGGGTCAAAGCCGTGCAGAAGAATTATAAATGAGGTAATCATCACTCAATCCTTCTGAACGGTGCTCCAATATGACATGAGAAAGAAGCTGGCCATGGTCTGGTGGCAGGAGGCGCTCCGAGTCACCGCATCATACAGAACAGTATCTGAAAACGCAGTGCTCATGATCGCTGGAATCCCACCGCAAAATCACAACGAGCATGACCAGAAATTGAAGGAAGCCTGGCAGCAGATATGGGATCGGTCCAGCCAACTTATTCCGGTGGAGGGCCCGAAAAGAAACGACCTACCGCTTGACCCAGGTGCTCACTGGACAAGGATGTTTCAGTACGTAGCTGGAGTGGATCAGATTGATGATGCCAAACACAGCATCAATGATTGTGAGGCTTGGACACCCAAGAAAAACATGCTTAAATAAGCACTCGGGGTAGCCGAGCTGCTGGCAACATGGTCCACAGCATGATGGTGAGGAAGAAGAACTGGGACCTTTGGCGAGATTTCATTGTGAGATGAGCGCCAAAGAGGGCAGTGAGAGAGATCGGCGCAAAGCGACTCTCCAACACTAGAATACCTGTCCTCCTGAAGCAGTGTGATAAACAATACCAGGGGGACAGAGAAGGACAAGGGAGGGGTTTAGTCAGTAAGAATTTGATACTACCCGAGGATCAAACCCAGAGTGTCTTGTGCAAGATTCCCCTCTCACAGAAAAAAGTCTCTCAGACTAATATTTAGTTACTATGTGTGAAATGTGGACCAAAGTATGTTTTATACATTTTTCATGTAATTTCCGCATCTAATAAGACAACGACAAAAATCATTGAAACGTAGAATGTTTATCCAAGATTGGTTGAAGCTCTTACTGAGCCGCAGTTGCGTGAGCGATTCAATACTGTGCAAGCAGTCAAACAAACGCATTTTGTCTCTATCAAAAGCACAGGATGATAAAATTCTCATGTCACTCCCAAGGCAAGATTATTTACGGAGAACACAATTCCAGGCTGTAATTAATGAATGCTTTTTAACTAATAATAAAAGTTTTATTTTGTAAGTCTGTGAGACAAATATGCAGTGACAGTGTAACTCAAAAATATGATTCATGATCAAAGTTTAATAAATAAGATAAAAGTATATATAACATGGCAATACACAATGCATTGAATCATTTCATTACCTCTTCTCTATATTGAATAGTTCCAGCGTCACTAGCCAATGGAGAAACGAGGGTCTCAGGAGTGGATGGAGTGGAAGATGCTGCATCTTCAGATCCCCATGCAGCAACATTCCCTGAATAAATAGAAACGAGCGAACATTAGACATATACAGCCGGTCGACATTGCGCGCGTATATCGTGGATATTTCAAAGATTCCTACAGGGATGATGATCTAATGGTGGCGGTGTCGGTGCGAGCGGAGGAGGCTGTGAGGTCTCAGCAGGGACATCAGGACCACCACAGAGGCCCGGCGCCCAGGCACACTGAAAAACACTCGGCGGCCCCGGCAGAAGCGGCGGAGCGCTTATTTCCGGTCATGATGACTCCGGATTGTTGCATTTGATCCGCTCCACTACTAAAAAAACGAACAAATTATGATTAACGGGATTCAACGGTTTGACATTTAAAAATTCACATATTATAAAACTATGAAAATGAAATTCTTATTGCCGAATCCCGCAGATATTCATCAAATCGGTGGTATTTTTACCTACTTAGTCAGCATCGTTACACAATATTTTTATTAATGCAATACAATAGTTTTCTATTTCATAATGATTTACACGATTTTAAATATTGTAATAGTCTATAATGCAAATTATTTTTTTGATGAAATATTAATTCTTTTGCAATGGATGACTCTTATACAAGTCTTTTGATAATCTTAATTGCTATCGCACGTTCAATTGAAATTGTACTGTTTCATAATATAAAAATCGTTATAAATTCCAACTAGTATCCAATGTTTGGGTGTCATGATACCACTGTATTAAAATACTCGCATACGAGTATCCTGTTGCAAATGCGTCAATAACAATTTCATATATCGAATCAAATGCACGCATATTGAACATGGCAATATTGTGTATTTTATGCTAATGATACGTATTTGACATACAATATGTATTATATACGCTGATAACACCTATGGAATGTTAATGCGTTGATACAACATATTATTTCAGAGCGGGTAGACGCGATACAACGTAATTATTTTCCAATTTGTGATAATCACACCGAATCTATTGAAGCTGGTCTAATGCCCTTTGACGATGTAAATATCGCGCTATATTTTTAGCATACAAAACGTGTCATAATGCGCGCATTAAATGGGAAAATATCTGACAATGTCGACCGCAAATACCACATTTGTACAACGTGATAGCGAGCGGATTCATTTAAAATTTTATATACGATTACACAGACACGGCGACGTCTATGTTACAACAATAAGAGTTTTAATTAAATGATTAAGATTCGATTAAATCGCCCGTGACGATAGTTGCATCGTATGATTTCCTCGTCGAGATTGTACATTTGAACTTTGGATGGGTAGAATAAAAATGATAACGAGCGGCGGCTACACACTTTATTTTTGCATCGGGACGTTTCATTCCTTGCAGGGCATGTTCCATGACTTGTGATAAATATTGTATATAAAAAATCTATCAGAATATTACTAGATTAAGTTTGCATTGAGTCATTTTTCATTTCGTATCATATTTATCATCGTCCGTAGGCGATTCACAAAAACGATACATGATTTTCTTCGATCCTCGATAAATATTGTTGCAAATTATCATAATCTTAATCTTTATAACACTTATCATTTGGGTAACAATATTTTTGATCTGTCAGATGAATTTAAATGGCATTAATTGAATGATGTTATATTGATAAGAATGAAGGCAGGATCCTGATGAAATAGCGTTTGTTATGATAGGGCTCAACGTCAGGCAGATGTTGAATAAAATGGACGTTGTCACGTGATGGCAGGTAAAGAAAGGCTGGTGGTGGTGCGTCATCGCGTCACGGACACGTATGCATGACGGCGAGCCTTCCTGGACGAGGCGCCCCCGAGAGGGGGAAGCCCCGATCTAAAAACGCTCTTAACCTTCAACCGCCGGCGTGACGAACGTCACGCGGGCCACCAAAAAATCGACGTCACAAAATTCATACAAGAGAAATGAGCACATAATTATTACCGGAACACACAGTCAGTCTCTAAATTACTGGAAAAGCTACTCGATAACACAACCATTTTTATGCGACGACGGGCGACGACCGAACTGACGAACGAAAAAAAGGGGACGCGTAAAGCGAAGAGGGGCAGAAAGGCCAAAGAGCGACGGCGAAAAGCTCGAGAGCGACGAGAACGTCCGCAAACGACGAGTGCGTGCAACAGACTGACGAATGACGATCGCCATCGGAATGGTCACGCATACAAGAGCCCTTACACACACACACACACACACATCACCTCTTATCATCATCCACTATCAATCAAGGATTCATTGCAGGCACACACATACATCTACGCTTAACCCTCTAGCTGCCATCATCTTTTTCATAGTACTGTCGAAAAATGCTGCCAACATTCGGCCATTATACGCTGCTGTTTTTCAGGGGTTGAACACCACCAGTGTTATCATTAACATTAATTTCCTAAATTTAAATCGGGTAACCGATGTTTGAAAGACGCCCCTAGAGCTGGAAAGCCTTCAAATATTGATGACGACATATTTGAGAGCCGTAGTGGAAACAGATCCTCAATTGCAGAGGATGCATTCACCGTGGTCGACCGCTTGAGAGCACTTAAAACACAGGTTCCCAACCTATGGGGGACGGGTTTTCTGTGCTGCGTAACCATAAAAGGGTGTGTGTGGAACAGCCGATTACAGTAGTTGGTGGAGACTGTGTCAAAGGCTCACCACTATCCTCAACAGCCTAGGCATACAGGGGAGAACGGTTTTAGGCTGTTCGAACGGCGACTAGAACTAATACGAATACCATGGGAAAGAGGTAGTCCCTGCAGTCCGTCATCTGCTGCAGCCCCCTTCAAACTGGGGTTGGACTCGTGGTTAAAGAGTAGATTTTTAATGAAATCAACATTGTTTTCTTTTCAAGTTCAAGAATCAAAAGACATAAGCTCGTGTACTCAGTTGCTTGTCTTCGTAAAATCAGATGATATCAAAGAAGAGTTCCTATTTTGTAGTGGATTTGAAACTACTACACAAAAGTGTAGACATTATGGAGAAGATAAATACGTTTTTTAGGCTGTAAAATTAAAGTGGAAAAACTGTACAAGATATGGATTCTGATCACGAGCTTCTTATTTTATACACTGCAATTAGTCGCTTGTTGTCGAAAGGAAATTTTATAAATCTTTCAATTGAAAGATGAAATCAAGTCGTTCCTGGAAGTGCAAGAGAAATATGATGACCTTTTGGTATACTTAAACGACAACGCTTGGTTATAGCATATCCAGCAGATATATTAGAACAGCAACATAGGCTTAACCCGAAACTTCAGGGAAAGGAAACGAATACTAAAGCATTTCACGATAATCTCGGGGCATTTTTATCCATCGGGGCGAAGAAAAATAAATCTGTGAAACATTGCCACGTTTGAGAAAGTCTGCAGTGTGATAAATGAATCTGAAGATGATATAAATGAAAATTTGAAGGAGGAGATCACTGAGCATATCGTATTCCTTGATTATGAACTTCAGCGTTATTTCCCTGAGTTGAAAGGAGAAGAAATTTCATTAACACGAAATCTATTCTATGCTTCCCTTGATTTAGCCATAATTTCCGATGAACTACAAGATGAATTCTTGGATTTGCGGAATAATTCCTCGGCACGTTTAATTGAAAATTGCTCACACAGTAATGGTGTGGTATATATCATTCTTAGCCAAATATGACGACGCTTATCTTTCTAGTTTTAGTTCCATTTGTGTGTTCACATCTTTGCGAGGGTGGATTTTCAACTCTTCTTAATTTAAAAAGAAAAGAAAGAAATTAAATGACGGCAACGACAATTTTCATTGTTATTTTTTTAAATTGCGTTATTAAAAATGCCTTTTTCAATTGTATTGGGGTTGCATGGCTTTTATAAAAAGGGGGTCGTCAAAAAAGGTTGGGAGCCTATGATTTAAAACGCATTTGGAAGATGAATCAAATAGGGGTTTGGATGCCGCACGATTTTTTCGACGACGAACATGTGCAAAGTTTTGTTGTTAAGGCATCCCCTTTTACGCTGAATTGTGACTGAAGAAAAAAATGGGTTGTTTATGACAGCATAAGTCGTAAGCGTCAATGGCTTTCGCCAAGACAAAAACCATTTCCGACTCCAAAGCCTGGATTGACGACTCGCAAGATTCTTTTGTGCGTTTGGTTGGATATCCAAGGAATCATTTCAAGGTCAGCAATTGGAAAGAGTAAACAAAAAATTGAGAGTCAAACGTCGATAATTAATCAGGAACAATAAAGTGATTCTGCAAGACGACAATGCACGACCCCATAAGAAGAAGACGACTAAAAACATCAGGGAATCAAAATTCTACACCCTCCATATTCACCAGACCTAGCGGCTCCAACGGATCCAAAAATGATTTCTTTCAATGGTGCACCAATAAAGTTTTAAGACGAAGAATTGGAAAGATTGCTTGATGAAGATCATTAGGATAACAACAGTTTCTAAACGTCTTACAGGATTGGGAAGGATCTTGGGTGCCTTACGACTTGAAGCCGAGAGATGTGGAGAGGCGTATTTTTGCGCGTGAACAGCTGCTCCAATGGCTAAAAAGAAAAGGTTTTTTTACATCGTAGGGTTAAGCCCGTTCAAGCAGTAGCATCAACGCCAAAGCAGAACATCCACGGTTCCAACCCAAGCAAATCATCACAAGGGATTTCTACCAAAAGCGATTGATGCGTTTGGGACTAACATTGAAGGAATAACGGCCACAATATGCCCAAAGAATTTTGCAGCATGATGCTAGGCCAGCGACCAAAACCTACCTGGAAACGAAGAAATTATACCACCCGCCGTACTCTCCCGACATTGCTCCTTCTGATTACCACATTTCCGATCGATGGCCTGACTGAGCAGCACTTTATTTCCGATGAAGATGCCATAAAATGGCTCGACTCTTGGAAAGCCTCCAAAGACGTGTCGTTTTTTCGACGTGGAATTCAAATGCTGCCGAAAAGAAGGGCAAACGTAGTAGCTAGCGATACTTTAATTCACTTGCTTCTTTATTACTTTTTTTGGATTTATTTTCACGAAAAACGGCAATAACTTGTTCACACACCCAATATATTAATGTAAATGAGTCATTTACAATTACAATGCTATTCGAAAAGGGACTATTTTACTGTCAAAAAGGCTAGGCACGTGCTTCATCGCTTTTTGTTTTGTTCGATAAAGGCGCGTGCCGTACCCATCCTACTCCATAACACCCATCCTATTCGATTTTTTTGTTTGTTTTAAATGCGTTTGCATAGTGGTCTTTGCGATAACTCCTCGACTGTTGGCCATGGACTTGATAAAAGATTTTATGCATCGTTATGAAAATTCAAAGGTTCTCCCGTTCTCAGTTCGTCCCTTAAGCTTCTACTACTCGATTTAAATTTCTGGAACCAAGATTGGCATCCGAGTACTGTTACCATTTCACCATAAACATGTTTGAGTGTTTTACTGACTTTTATGGCATGTGGCAAAATAATGTTTAACATTAGTTCTACAAACAAAAAAACTTACAAAGATGTTTTCATTGCTGTATCCAGACACAAACTGAGCTCAAACATAAGATCTCAAAATACGCGAATACTCTTTGGTCCCCCTAATATTTATTTTCAACAAATTTAATTCCATATTTCATTGTGGGGTTCGCAGTATTAATTTTAAACATATTTTCGGGTGATTTTTTATTACTGCAATATCTTATTATCGCTCTTGGGAATCATGATCGTCAATTATATATATTATTGTTGCAAATCAGTTCCGGCTTAATAAATTGTTTAATTACCTAGAAGCATGAAATCGAAATACGAAAACTTTAGATGTATTTAAAATTTATTGGCACGGTGAAAATATTTTCCACGATCTAGATTTCAACCTGAATTCACTACACTAATGCTCGGTCATTATAATGTACTTGTAGACAGATTCTAAGCGTTTCTGTTGATGGTGTTTAAATGGATCTGTAATTCAGATGCACGCAAGTAGTAACACAAAGGATCCAAATGAAGCTGCCACTGTTTATCGAGCTATAAAAAGTTTAATCTACCCGCTGAACGGTCAAAGTAGGTCTATTTCTGAACTGACAAAAAATGTCATGACGCTTCATGAGTGTTTGGATCGCCCCGTCAGAGAATTGCCCCCCAGGTTACGTCTGTGCACGAAATTCGATAGCAAAGCAAGTGGACCGAATCTCAATTTAAGCGGAATTCCTAAATATTACCGATAAGAAATTCGTCAGCGATTCCTCGGGCGACCGTGACCTCATCATGTTGATAAAATATGACCGCGAATGCATTGCAAATCTCAACTGTCCGAAGTCTACTTCCTTCGAGCACCATTAGCAAATCCATTATTTTTTTATTGCTTTGTTATTTGCTGAAATACTCGGAGCAATGACAAACGGATAACGATTCTGTTCCAATCCGTACCGTTTCGTGGGAATCCCCGATATAATCGTACATACACGAGAACCCAACCTAATTATCTATTTTGGATGGATGGCATGTTGTAATACTGGAATAATCGATATTTACTAACTATTCCAATGACAATAATACGTCATTCAACGTTAAACATTTTAGAACGCAATTCTCTTAATTTTTCACCGCCCGAAGGCAGTCCGTTATCTCTGAGCGCTGATAAGGTTTCAGGATTTTCGTAAAATTTTCCACTGCAAATCCGGACAGCCGGACAAGATACGGTCGTATCGAGATTGTGCGATTTTTTTTTAGCAACTTCAACAACAATGGGAGTCAATTGAGGGTCGGCCTTCGAGGGGGTCAAAGGTGGCAGCGACTGCAAAGTCAAATGTCGAAAAGTCAATTAACAATTTTGAAATTACAACTAACGAGAAGCTCACTACATTTGAAATATTATCCTCGGGGCCACATTGAACATGGAATACGTTGCAGAGCGATAACAAAGACGATATCATAATATGCGTCAGTCGTGTCAAAGGCGTTTCTATTGACCCATTTGGACACGTCGTGTTCGTTCGAGTGAGTCGATTTACGACAAAATCACATATTATGCACTTTTAAATGATACGCTATCGACGTTTTTTGCCTTTATTACTGAAACAAAGGCATCGATGAAAGCCTGCGACCTTGAGGAGCAAACGGACAGATCATGTAGCATGATAGACGAACGATAATCAAGAAGATATTTTATTTATTCTCTCCTCTTTAGGTAGAAACCTAAATCGTAATTCCCATTTGAATAACCCTATCCTTACTTAACCACGCGTGGAAGACCAATGGGAAACCACCACGAGAAAATCCTTTCCCTAATAAGGTCTCCTATAGAGATCGCCCACATCCTATAACGGATATGTCACTTTAAGAAGTTAGTTGATGTATTAGCTAGCTATATGTAGCTATGTATTTATAAAAAGGCATCGTAAGATAAGGCAGGTGCTTTTAGTCTGGGTGATCACTATCCAACTGGAGATTAGTTCCATTCTGACCAACTTCTGACACCAGTGTAATGTCGACGCAGATTCGGAAAACCAATTGACTCTGCATGAACACATACATCCTCAATGCACGTCTTTGGACAAGCGCAAAATCAACAAATCCAGATCCCCGCTTGTGTACGGACACATTTGAATCCTAATCGTATGCTACGAGCGCGCAAGGCACCGCATCCCAGCTGTCATTATCCAGCCTCCCTGGACTGTAATCCAACTCCCACAAATATCCAAATTATACTTTTATATTCCACCTGATATCCCCCATGGAACCCCGCTATTCATAAATGAGCAAATAAACTGCTTCGAGAAGATTACGCTCCCACGCGGGTTCGTTCTATTATCGGCTCGTGATGGAGCCAAGCAACTTTTGAACATATTGTGACAGCGGCTGACAGCACCCATGGATTATATTCCATACTATCCTGCGCTGCTGTACGATATGTTCCGTGTTACCCCGGACTAACCACACAGAATATCATCCACTGAACTTTATCCCGGCAGGATGACACCCACACAAAAGATTCCAGATGCCCGAACT
Organism: Stenopsyche tienmushanensis; assembly: GCA_008973525.1. NCBI lineage: Eukaryota > Metazoa > Arthropoda > Insecta > Trichoptera > Stenopsychidae > Stenopsyche > Stenopsyche tienmushanensis. The sequence goes on from WACJ01000523.1 coordinate 1,175,278, forward strand.
TTCTACTCCGCGTCCTTCAGTGGAGACAAGATCCCTACAAGGAGAACAGCTTCCGATTTTGCATATACTCGAAGGCACGCTGGACTAAAAGGACTATGGGAATTGGATGGAGACGGATTATACTAAGATTAACCTGTTAAGTGCCAACGACGCACCGGCGCGTCGCATTTGTACGCGCTTGTTACTCTCTGGCACTTAAAAGGTTAAGGGAAATACTATCCACGAGTAGCAGTGCTGCTGTGGATGCAAATATAAAGACTCTCATATATTTCACTCTTTTTTTTATACGGCCCGGGAGAGAGATCTGGCCGCGGGAAAGATGTCTTCCCGCAGTCAAGGCTATCCGACCACTTCCACTTCTTACGCGTCACCACCGAACCAATAACGGCCCAAGCACAAGAAACACACAGAAAATGACCCTATTAAGCTGGCGAATTGAATCATTTGAATGCCTACGCAGAAAAGTGCTATTTTTCTCACGATTGCATCACGTGACGTACATAGCAAGAGGCAGTCTAGTACATTAGGAATTAATATAATCTACTATGATGCAAACATGAATATCTCTAAAATTGTATAATGAATATTTAGCCCCAAGTGCTGAGAAACTGGTATTCAATTAGTAACATCATTTTCAGTACAGCAATAATCATCATTATGGTGCAGCCACAAACCGTTTGCTGCAGAACTAGATTCTCTTCTAACTCCTCATTAGTTCGACATTGGAGGTAGCATAAACTCAGAGTTACATTTAGAACATTCACCCAGCGGGACCATCTGAGTGAACGTATCGATAGTGTGGAAAATTTGTAAAGAAGATAGTGAAATACTACTCGAGATGACCTTGCTGATTTTACCGAAAATGAATATCTGGATTACAGAGCATATTGGAGATATTGGGGAAGATATTGGTCCCAAGCAATTAAGGTTGCTCAAGTCTACGGATATGCTCAGATCAGAAAAAGTATTCAACAATATTACAGCAGAAACTAGTACATAACTTACACAATAGACTTGACTTTAGCAGAATGTTTTAATAGCATTTTTGTGCTGCGCATGTTATATTTTAAATTCTTCATCACAATTTATAAGACAGGCTTTCCCTAATGGGATTTTCCCCCCGCTCATATCATATTTTCCCTACTTTCTTCGGAGGCAATACATCCAGGCATGAACATCGGCCATAAAAATGTGCGAATATGCCATCATAAAACACACATTACGAGCGAATAAGATCGCGTAAACGCGCCCCAAAATAGCAGCATCGTCAATAGAAAGTCATGAATGGATGATGTCAAAGTCTATCCGGAGCCAGGCGTGTTGAATGTTGAGACGACCAATAGCAAATCCGATTAACGCATTATGCAATGCCAAAAAACACATTGGAAACGAATCAGAGCACCCGAATATGCAAAATTGCATTTCCAGGCAGCGACCTTCCGTAAATAGGTGCGATCGTCAAAGCGTCCGAAGCTAACACCCTTGAAACACATAGCTGCCGTCGGAAATGAATAATGTGTGCTCAATGAAACGAGCATCCGAAGGTCTGACGGGGTGCAGCTATACGACCCTGATCGTCCGAAGGGCACACCACTCTTTTAAATTAACACATGCTTCACATGCATAATACGACGTCGTATACAGGCCTCGCCAGACTAAGTGTTACCAATTTCATTCGTCGATGTTCAATATGTGACCGCGAATCTGCCGTCAAATGTCGTTTTCGTGGTAACAACCTTCATATAAAATGGTTCAAACAGTCATGACAAATCTGCATTTGTGGATGCAAACATGTGATCAAACATTAACAAATGCGACATTGTCTACTCGTAATTGATTGTTTTTCAGAATATCAAATTTTTCACTACGATGGCAATTTTTAGTCAAGTTTCTATTCTACAATACTACCTGATCAATCAACTTTATGTTTTTAGGACAGTCGCAGCAGTATACGACAGTAAAGATTTAGACGAACTACCGAAATTTGTAGGGGGCGAATTTTTCAAATTAACCTTGTATTCAATACCTTTGAACTTGAGTGGCTTTTAGCAATCCCTATTATGGGACTATCGTAGCGATGGATCCATGTTTCATCCATTGGCATAAGCTGTATAAAAAAAACCAAACAGCGCTCTGAATTGTGGACGCGTTGATGCTTTTGACCAAATGTGAGCAAACACGGTACCCACTTCGAACAGAGCTTTCTCATGGACAAATGTTGATACGAAACGGTGAACACATTGCCTTCTAATACTTTTAAGGTGTCAACTATCAACACACGTAAATCAGATCAGATCAGAACGTAAATATGTCATCCTACGAACTTATTGAGTGATATAACACATATTCATTTTCACCCGGCTACGACTAGGGAATCCAATCCCGGGATCCCGGGCAGTTTGGGGTGCTCGTGAATCCCGGGATTAGTAAACGTAATCTCGAAAAATTCGGGATTGAAATTTTAAACTAACAGAAATCGTACACCTCACCAGCACGATCTAGGCTGCTAAATCGAGACATTCCCGCCGAAATCTGGACGCTTGGAAACAGTGATGTAACTACTAATTGGCGAGCTTAGGCGACGCCTAAGGGCAGTAACTGCCTAATCTATGTATAAGTATATAGAGTATATATATATGTTTTTCAAATTGTTATATTATCCTTTCTTTACCGGTGATGTATTTACTACACCTCAACTCTAATAATGGGAATATCGATATGAAATATAATAGATACGAGGTTCAGAATTTTTGTATTCCTCTGCAATATAATTACGATTCAGATTCAAACTAAATGACGAAACTTCGGACATATTTTCAAAATAATATTTGAATTTTTTTCTCGAAATTATGGCTCGGGATTGGATTCCCTAGCTACGACTAAACGCGACATAATGAACACATTCTAGAAGTCACCCCCCCTAAGAAGTAAACCGGTCGACGGACGTTAAACGAGGGCATTCTTCGAGATTGGGTCAACTCAGCAATTGAGCTCCCACACAAAAATTCAACCACGCGAATTGAATCATTTTCGCGAGTCTCGATCGGTTTATTGCGAACTGCTCACATAAAAGATCATACCGACCGTCACAACAGAAGCAGGTTCTGCACAATGCGCCGTTTAAATTACAAAGAGGAAAAATAAGACGTAACCCCTCGTGCGACAAGACCTTGAAAATTAGCGCGGAACGAAAATACACGGAGCATCGTGGAAAGGGCGTACTAGAAGGCGACATCGTCGGTATGGGTACACGTGGACGCGATAATCGCATATATATTCACCAATTCTTGGCGATTTTACGGATCGTGCCAGGGTTATTCCGCATCCCCCCATCGGCCATGGCGATTGCAATATGCGATCAATCAAATTGGCGCCAGAGAAATGTCAAGTTCAAACGCATCAAAAGGCGAATTTATTCAAAAACCCAGTCCCTAGAACAGTTTAATATAACAGATGTTTCGCTCTAATAAGATCGACCATGATTAATGAGCTGAACTTTTAATACGTGTATCGATGCCAACCTGTTCAAATTTCGTAACGCAGCAGTCGTGATGGAGGATTTTTTAATTGTGTTTTGCATAACATATTGTGACACGGGGTGAGAATAATCCGACCGCGAGCGCTTATCTTGCGAATCACGTGGTCTGGTTATGAAATAATGGCGTCCTTCTTGCGCACGACTTCGGAGAAGTGTGACGCTGACGCAGATGCACTGAGCGTGCAGAAGGTTAGCTTTGATCCAGAAAAGATGTTTGTTATCCTTGAATGACGAGAATAAAGTTATTACTTGTGACCATCCACAGCTTCATGCCTTCCAACTCATTGATGTTATTGTTATCCACTTTCAATCTCATGATGTTAACCAAATACACAATCTCTTTAACTACATGCTCAACGGGTATTGTCTCAAACCCTTCAAAATCGCGTTCAAGAAACGCTGTCTGGGCAAGGTTTCTTCAGCAGCAAAGCAGAAATAAGAGTTCTCTCTGTCCGACACAGAGCATCCTCCGATGCGTTAAATTAATGCCGCGTTGCTGGTTCGGGCTGGAATAGTCCAGCCTGTGACCCCAGGCTCCAGCAGTGTAGCAAGCGACGCTAACGAACAGGGCATCGTACATCAAGCTCATGGCCTTACCCCCGATACCCCATTCTGATCCCGAGATACTTATTCGTGGTATTCGTTCCGAGATACTTCTCGGATCTTAAATGCTATATTTGCTTGTCCGCCACTTATCATCCGTATAAATTCACTCATCTGTCAGGACCCCCGCAGCGTGTATGAAGCTTGTATATAAATAAATAAACATTGGAATACGGACACACCATTGTGTCTTACCTCTTTAAGGGATTAACGGATTGGTATTGAATTCTTCACGGAGGTCATCTTATAGGCCTGGAGAATAGGGCAAGAGCGTTGTTTATAACAAGCAGTTTTTTTTAATGGCTACAAGTTTGCTGTCTTCCTCTCTCTTGATTGTTCGCGCTAAGAACAGAACAACACGCCTAGCGTGTTCTTAGCACGGGACGGATTAAATGGAATGCGTTTATCACCCATGATCGACGCTAGATCGCATACATACAAAAGGGTGATTGCTTTTCAGTTAAGCGAACTAAACTGGAGCATCGACATCCTCGATTCTTCGGCATTGCAATCGATCTCAAAACAGCCTCGGCTGGAAACACGACAACCTTTCCTGTTTAAAATACACCATTTTCACGTGCGCATACTTAATTAGAACCCACACGCACATTAGGCCGCAAAAATCGACCACTTTTGTCATTTAAGAAAAGCGCCCATAATTTATGAAATGCTTCCTCTTGCCACAATAGATTATACGCATAGCGGTAATAGTCCGCCGTGTATGAATGGCGTGCCAAAATTTGCGGGTTGTTTGACCTCCACCCCGTAGGCGACATTTTTACAACACAACCCCCACGAGGCGTTCGTGCAAATAGTATCGGATTCAAATTAAATCCAATACCTGTAACGTGATCTATCGATTTTCAAAGTCGCCATACCGGTTATTATGTCTCATGCGATTCGACCATCACAGACTACCGCAGAGAAGAACTTTTAACATGTTATTTGTAGCGTTTTTTTTTTTCCATTTTTATGTGCGTGATTGGACACAGTCATAAAAAATCAACTACAATGTTGTTCTAAATAGTCGGTGCTGCACGGGTGACGTGCCAAGCTTTTTATACAACCTTTTCAAAAATATCAAGATTAATAAATTCATCAATGTCTAAACAAGAATGATAAACAACGCCAAGAAGACGTCCTCTGCAATATATCATATAATAAACGTTTAAATTTAGACAATTCAGCGTCAGCGGTTGTTGGTTGTTTTGGGATCGCCCGCCGAAATAAAACAAGGAAGTGAGAGTTACAACATGAAACTGAATGTATTGTAGAAAACAAAATGGAAATATTACATCAATGACATTCAAGGCAATGTTATGACACAAATGAAACACAAAAGTATACTTTCTAGTTTGAAATATCAATACTGAAACGTTTTTGGTTGGATGATATAACAAGGCGATTAGAAATAAATCAACATTTTTAATCCGTTGATGAATTCCACATATGCTACGAACGGACTCAAATGATAAAAAGAGAGTATTCTCGCACATTGAGTGCGGATATTAGTGAATCAGAGACAGGGACGGATAGAGTGTCTTGCGTCTCATCATACACTCGTACGTCGATGGCAAGGTCGTGCTGCAAAGGTGCCCCTACACGCAAATCATTCAGTTTATTTATTGATATACAAGCTTTACTCACGCTGCGCGGTCCTCAGAGAAAACTGGATTTGTATGGACGATAAATGATTGACATGCGAATATAGTATCTATGTTTAACCCAATTTAAAATTAGCTCTCTAATCAAAGGGTTAACATCATCAACACAAAATTAAATAAGTCTTTCATTGAAGAGGAGATAACAATGAACGGTTGTTCGCGTGCCTAAATATTTGAGTCTGAATAAAATATTTATTGTGCCGTTTGGAGCAATGAGTGGCCATAAGATAGCGAAGAACTCTTCGGGTCGTGATTTAGGATCAAAATTAATGCATAAATTAAAAACATTCAAAATGTGATGCATTAGACGACTGTCGATATATAAACATCATTTCAATCTAAATTTAATATATTTTTAATCAGAAGGAAATTGCTTTTGATAGTATATTTTACCGCTATGGCATTTCCCTAAGGACTAGATCACATCCTCTACATTACTGAATAATTAAACGTGCACATTTGCAATATTTTTAATTGGAAAAAGCCAGCGAAACAAAAGGCACTTTGGTACAAAAGCGTAGTTATTAATAAAAATGGCAATGTTTGCGAATTAAAAGTGAAAAGCCTTCGGGGTAAAAGAGCGTCATAAATGAGATGCGATAGTCGCGGTCGGATGAGGATATTTTTAAAAATGCGAGCTGAAAAGAAGCACTCAAATTAAAGACCTTAGGAGATAAGCCATTCTGCTAAAAGGTCCAAAGAAAGGATGCTCTTTGTTGAGAAATGACGTGGCATGAAATAAAAATTAATAATCCTGTAGGTAAAAAAAAAATCATGAAAGAGAGCTATATTCGTAAAAATGAAAAAAAAAAATTGGGTTCTAGAGAATTTTCTATTTTAGAAACACTCCAGCGGTTAAGACTGCTACGCTGCCTATATGTTCAGCATTTTTCTGTATGGAACCTGAACGCTTACTAATACCATGTATGTACAGTCAACCCTTCTATAGTGACGAGATAGGGACCATGCTATAGAAAGTTTGACACCCATACAAAATTTGTACGTGTTTAGTTTGTTGTACAAGCGCAAGTGAAATTGGACGCTATATGAGGGCTGACTGTACTACCTACAGAAGAACCAGGAAGAGGTCGTGGTTGAAGAACTTGCGGCAGTGATACGGATCCGGTACCAAAGCGCTTATATGCACTGCTGCAAATATGATCAAGCTTCAGTTGCTGGCTTCCGACGCACTTGAAGAAGAAGAAGGAAATGAATTCGCTATGGAAGATTCATGACGTCTCAAAATGAGCGTATCGATGAACTCGTTGAATGTGTGTTATCAGAGGACACATAAAAACGAGTCCGCGCCGCCTGGAGATAAACTCGTCACCCGAGGTGATCTCCAGAGAGAGAGAGCAACCCGGGTGATTCATCTCTCGCGAGAGACACTTCCAAAAGATCAGCCGCGCTGTCACGGTCTATTTGGGGAATCGACTTCCTGGTCGATGGGAGTATTCCGATATATCTGCGCTCTTAAAAATAGCCGGTGTGTTTTGAGAATGCGAGTGTATCAAAACAATGCTAGACTATAAAAAAAATTGGCAAAGAATGAGCGAAACGTGCGTACGTGGAAGTCAGCCATCGGAATAATTGTTTGCCAAAAATGTGGTAGCCAACTGCGCACAACTTTCGCCATCGTTGAACTCGTGTCATCTTCGAATTTCAGCCATTAGACCACATACAAGGAAGCGAGCGAAATTTACTCGCTCCAATCCCAGATATTCAATTCTGGATAGGAAATTCCGCCTCGAGTGCCAGGAAATTTGATGTTTGCGAGTGTGGGAATCAATCTTTCATCTATAGACTTCATTTTAATTGAAATACCGACTTGGAGGACCTCTGCAAAACATACTTTTATAATTATAATTCTAATGCCAGATTAAGCCAAATTCCAATACAGGAATAACTGGCAGTGAAAATCTTAGATGAGCCAAATGGCATTTTGACTCATACTTTGCCAATTTTAAGGCGAATTCATCTGGAGTGTTGCGAAACGATTCTATCTACAGTCCGCATAAAAGGGAAGGTGACCCAATTCTACCACTTGTATTCCCAATTTGTTGATTCTCATCCTTCCAGTTTTATCGGTTAGGCAACCCTATCGCGATACATAATACATGGAGGCGAACGAAATACTACAACAAAAGTAATATAATTTAGAGCGACAATCAGTCAAAAGAGAGAGAAGACAAGTTAATCATTCGACGAGTATGCACTCACATGTTGAGTGTGCACTCGAGTGACCTAGAGAGAGTATGCACGCACACGTTACCGGATTTATTTATAATGCTTGTATTTCTAATAGAATATTATTTATTCAAATTATGTCTGTAACATGGAAGGAAATTCTGGGAAAATTGCAAGCCTACCAGTTTCGGATTTTCTATTTTCAAGAATAAATTCATGCAAAGAAGTAGTAAACCGAAGTTAATCAAAGAGAGTCATAACAAACGACTACCAAAGCAAACGCTGGGATTTTACAACGCAGTAAAAGACATTAAGCCGGGAAGAAAAGGCGCCCAGTTCGACGGAGTTGTCATCCAGAGCGGGGAAGGTTCTTCGAGAAAGAGACCAACTCCGAGAAGACGGTTCGACAGAGCGTCTATCCTCGGGTGGACCATCACGCACACGTTCCGTACTCCACACGCTCGCTTGCTTGCCACTGGTTCTCGAACCGTGTGATAATTGAATAAATGCGTTGTGCCGATTGTTCGACATTTCATTGATCACCTGCAGCATCTCGTTCATCTCGATCTTCCTCGTTTCGACCGCTATCACTGAGTGAATGAAATCATAAACGTGTTCCGTCGTTCATCGCAGCCGACTCGTGGGTCGGGATCATCGTAACGGACCGCGCCGTGCTCAATCTCCATCGATCAGGCATCGCACAGAGGTGCTCTTAACCACGGGTTCACGTGCGAACAATGCGACCTTCAAGATGCAACGACGAAGATAGCAACCCCAGTAATCAGGTCAGACCCCTAAGTCAGGTGGGACCCTGCATATACAATCAATTGAAATTTAGCAGTTTTGACTACAGTCTACTCTCGATTATACGTGTTTGTCCTCCCCGGCAGTCCCCGAGATAATCGAGAGTCTACACTTGGATCTGTTTTTATGCGAATAAAATAGACTTTAAAAAAGCAATTCTAAGACAAATATGTATTGTGTTTTTATTTAACTTTTTTTATGCGATTTTTGGTACATTCTATCATATTGATTTGAAGTTATGCGGTTTTTAAAAATAATGGAACCTATCCCTCAGTTTTCTATGTAGTTCAAGTATTTTAAGCGATTTTTTATATGCGACTCGCCGTGGAACATATCTATCGCATAAAAACAGACCTAAGTGTACTTTCAAGCATAAAAAAACATACTAAGACTTTAATATGCAATTGGAATATCCACAGATTGAATCGTAAAACTTGTATATTGTCGTATGAAAAATTGCTTCACAGCTTCCATCAAATTTATTTGTCCACAAATAGGAAACCATACGATTCCAAATTGATCAGCTCTAATTGATATCGTCATCATCGATACAATAAAACCAACGCTGGAGGACATTTCACGTCTTAAAATATTTCACAAGAGCAACCTTCAGATGACTTAATCGATCGATAATTGATGCATCCAAAGACGATACAAGTTGATTCGAATACATCGATTATATAACATCGCAAATGTTTCACACGTTCAAATTGTATTCTTCCGCATTGACTGCCCGAAATCAATCACAAAGTGTGATTCGAAAGCATCTTGGATTTTTTCCAAACGCCCCCAAGTCTTTGTGATCTTGTGTGAACGATCAAAAGCCGATGGTGAAAAGGCGCTAAAAACCGATTCAACCGATCGTCCAAAAGTGCATTCGAAGTGGACTTCAAGCAGATGAAATGATCGCCGATGAATGCAACGATAAGAAGCACCGGGTTGTGGTTTCGAATGCGATAATAAACGCTCGTTTTTATGAAGCGGTCGAGTCGACAAATCGGCGATGGAAAATAACCATGACAACATTTCCAAAGAGACACATGCAAGATTGCAGCGGTGTTGTGCAAACACAGAAAGATGCCTATTCATAGCTATTTGTACAACGCCAGCATCAAAAATTTAATGTTGTTTATTAGACTGTTAGTAACAATTTCAAAAATATTTGTAGAAAGGAAGACATGGGGCAGTTACCCGTGTTGCTGATATTCCGCGGACTGGTATACGACCATTTCGACTGCCATCGGATTCCTTCAACGTAGCAACAAAAAAAGGGCAAGGGGAAGACTGTCGAAAGATCGTTGGTAGAATTCTTCCCCTATGTTGCTGTAATTTAATGGCCACTCCCAACGAAACGAAATTTTAAAACGAACTTTGAACTAATCGGGATAACTTTTCTGCTCGAAAGTCTGCAACGCACTGGGGGCTGGTGTTTGGATTTTATGATTTCATCTTCAACAACAATTTCTGTTTGTGGACCAAACCTTGCCAATGGGCTGATGTCCAATTCTATGCGAGTTAATAGCGGCAGCGCTTAAAACATAATTTACGGTCGCTGCGATTAATTCAGAAAGATAATAATTAACTAGATACATCATTGAACAATATTTAACCAATTGCGATCTTTAAAAAAAAAACAATATGTCCCAAAATGTTTAACTCGTTGATAAGTAATAGAACATATTTGTGTTCGGACTCGTGTGATACAGAAAGAGCATTCTCGCACATTGAGTACGGAGATTAGTGAATCGGAGACAGAGACGGAGAGAGTGTCTTGCGTCTCATCATACATTCATACGTCAATGGCAAGGTAATGCTGTAAAGGTACCCCTGCACGTCTAAGTATTCACAAATATTGTATGTTACTGAAGCAGAAGACAAACGTGTATTGTTTATGTTTACGCGAAGAAATGAACGAATATTGTGTGATATCAAACAGTGTTAAGATTAATTTATTGATATACAAGCTTCCCTCACGCTGCGCGGTTCTGAGAGAAAAGTGGATTTGTGTAGACGATAAGTGGTAAACATATGATTAGGGAATCCAATTCCGGTTATCCCGGATCCCGGACAGTTTTAGGTGCTCATGAATCCCGAGATTAATAAACGTAATCTCGAATAAATCGGGATTGAAATTTTAATCTAACAGAAATCGCACACCTCACCAGAACGATGAAGGCTACTAAATCGAGACATTTTCGCCGAAATCTAGACGCTTGGAAATAGTGGCGTAATTACTAATTGGCGAGCTTATGCGACGCCCAGGAGCAGTAACTGTCTAATCTATGTTTACATATATACGGTACATATCAAATTGTTGTATTAACCTTTCCCTACCGGTGATGTATTTACTACACCTCGACTCTAATAATGGGAATATCGACATGAAATATAAAAGATACGAAGTTCAGAATTTTTGTATTCCTTCGTAATATAATTACGAATCACATCCAAAGTATTATAGTATATAAGTATTCGTTTGCAGCGACGGAAATAAATAATTTGTCGGGAAATCGGGAATTTTGCGAGTTTTAGTCGGTCACATTGATGGTGTTATACGAAAATGGGGGCTTTCCTTAACTATTGAAAATCCCGGTCCTAGGATTCCGGGACTGATCCCGGGATGGTCTAATGCAATCCCGAAATCCCGGAATCGAAATTTTGGCTCGGGATTGGATTCCCTTCATATGAATTTAGGATCTATGTTTTAGTCAAAATCAGTTTGTCAAGATCTGGTCAATAACCTCAACTCCCTTGTCCTTTATCTGAACTCGAAGAGTAAGATAATTATCACCTGATTTAACTGTTTTGAGAGTAAGGCAAGTTATTTCTCTGCAAGAAATTTTCGCTAAAAGTGCGGCGAAACGATACATAGACGTCGATCTACAGTCAGAAATTGCGTACTCGATGCGGTAGTACGTTTTGCGTCATATTTGCATATATTTTATCTTGTGCATTATAATTTATCATTTATATATGTCGCACCCGTGTTCTTAAATATCTGTGTATATTATAAATCAAAACAACGGGAATAACTGCATATCCGAAATGGACGTCAAACAGTTTTGATATGGGGAGATCAAATATGGATGTGTGTCCACCGACAGTTATGTGACAGAGATCAAACGTGTAACAATCGCTGCTCTTTTGACGATGTAATCTAAACACAATCAGAGTAATTGAGCTGACAGATGATTTAATTCCAGATAAAATGTGTTTGCCAATTGGCTAACAGCGCCATTATCTCCCAGCACAAAGTGGAAAAGGAACGACGAATAGAATGGAGGATAAGAATTGCGAATTCAAAGCTGAAACAATGAGAAACTTACGCAACCGACCTTGAAAATCTTCGAAAGTACAAACGACAAGATCACCTTCGGCAGTTCTAATGGAGCACTAAACGAAATTGGGAGCGAAAACGAGCACAACGCTTTAGAATAGGTATGCATACTTATGTTAATTATGCTAAAATTCCAGAAAAAAAACACAAAGGCAACAACCACTCGAATGCTTCATAGTGTAAAGCCCTCGAAATTGTCGTTATTCCGACGAACTAGATTCAGTCGCTTGACCCCAGGTAACTAACCAACATATTCTAGCAAAAAAAACGCTCAAATCGATATACAGCAGTGTACAACTTAGAAAATTACCACCAACAATTCATGTTACATCATCAGATTAAGTGTTCCTAATCGGTTAAGCGACAGTATGACAGTAAACCATGCCCAAGAAACTACGCTCGTGTGCACCGGACATAAGATAACAAGCTAGTAGCCCTAACTCTGAGTAAATAGAACTTAAGGTCTACTATAAAAATAAAACAGATATTTACAATGAAACTTGTTAGCGACTTTGGTCTATGAACAGTAGCTATGTAACCAGTTCAGTAGCGGACCGCAGACATTCCAATAAGTTTTTGAACAATCGAAAGGCGAATTTTCAGAAAAACGGAAAAGCATTCAGAAGAGCCAAAGTCATCAAGCAACTATATCAGAACAACAAAAGCAATCTAAACTGTTGATGAAGGATGACTCTTTCTAATTGATCTCGTATAGTATCCTTCTAGTGGACTGCAATCATCAGCTTCATTCTTTATTGGATCAGAGCACATGGAAGATGATCGAGAAGAATCAAGAGTTTGTATGATTTGTTCTCAGCATCAAAATGAGAGCGATCCCAACTACGGAACTTCACGCTGACGAGCCTCGACCAAAGTTGATTTTAACGATTCCGACGGTGTCAGATCTACGATTCCCAGGGAATCTGCTGTGAATGAATGCAAATTCGACCCTTCTTTTTTTATAAATGCGGATAAAAGGGCCGCTATGCATATCCAATTTATCTCACACATTAAAATCTAAAAAGGGCCTCATTGTGGCGTTTTTGTTGATCATTTACATTTCTATGAGACTGGTACAAATGGAACACGCAATTTCAACAATATCAGAAAAGAATGCGGCAAAATAACAATATTTAATTGTTTCGACCTCGTTATCTGAGTGTAAGTTATTTTTGCAGTGTCCCACAGCGTTCGTTCGTCGAAAACAACACTTCAATCTTGACTGTGTTTACATTTGCTATAAATAAACAACGATAAGAATTTGCACAAGCAGAGTGGACGATAGTGGGAATGCATCAAAAGTTATCGGTCCAAAGACGAAGCGCGGAAGACTGATCGACGACTCTATATATAGCTCGGTTATATCTCTTTTTGAATGGAGACGAGTCGAAGATAAGCGCGGAAGCTCGACTTATCCTATCTCGGCTGCGAAAGGTCAATCCACTCGACTGCAGATTTCGACACGAATCTCCTTCATTGGACAGAATTCGTCATGCTAGACTTTCCATTTCTAACCGAGCAAACCGAGCGCTCGAACACCTTCGAATTCAACTCGCTGTCAACACTGCAAATGCTCCACATGATCACTAAATAGCTTTTAAACCTGGTTATGTTTTAATGTCTACCAATATTTGCATTGCGAAAAGGTCAAACGAGAAAGCGAGGTTTGAGTGCCGCTCCGAAAAGCATGAATAAAATAGTAGCCAAATTTTCCCAACGGCACTAAAATACATAACAATTTGTACGTTCAAGGTTTGTCGGTTAAATATTTCGGGCAAGTAGGCGTGCGTCATAGTCTTTTTTAGGAAGTAACCGACCGCACATCGACTTCCCTAAAGAAGCAAATACTTCTAGGAAGTATGTCGGAAAGGTCGCCGTAGCTCTGCAACAGCCATTAATTATTCATGGTTTCTACTAAATATGCAGAGAGCATATCCAATCCGAGTGTATTTATGAGCTCGATCCTTTCATATTGGGCCCCGATGGCATTCACGAAGCGAAGACGTCACATTTAGATGGTGGATTGTTTTACAAAAACATTTCAATATAGATTCGATGCCTGTGACGTGACGTCGCTGCCTGCTGATTTATATGCGCGCGCATCCACAATTCAAAGCGAAGGCTCGAGCATTTAATTTCTGATTAAATGTAATTTCAATAGACCATATAATTTTATATAACCAAAATATCATCTATGTAAAGATTTATCCAGTATACGCTTCTATACCATTCATCCGATTGCGACGAAACTTTGGGGAGTTGTTGTGTGCATCTCCGTAAACGTTATAGAATTAGTAAGAGCATTGTTTGTGCACGCAATTTATTTTGCGAGAAGTTTAACGGATGCACCATGTTAGCGCATATTAGTCTCGCGCACGGGAGAGAAGACAGTCGATCTTCGAGACGAGAGCGCGCATGCTTTTAGATCCTAGCCATATGTTCGGATATGGCATCCGATCGCGAGACGCTCATTCGTCATATCAGCAGTCCGAAAAGCGGACCAATTGGGCAAACAAACCTTGCGGCCACTCCGTCCTCTTTTAGGACTTTTTACGGCATTTTCTATAATCTGTACGATCACGGAAGCAACGTAGCGTCTGGACATTTTCTATCATAGTATCTTTTTAAAAATAGTAATCGCCATATATACGTTAGGTCTGGAACTTTTAGGAGTGTCTTTGTATATTTTCGCCACGGGCACTTCATACCCTTGTGCATCGCATGCCGGATACTTGCTAGTAAATAATTAAACCACACATAAGAATCTCGCGCGGTAATAACTGAAGATTAAAAATGAATTTTCTATTCGAATATTAAAAGTAAAAAGCAGCTGTTAGCCTCCGGAGAAAAAGCAGTTCCAACCTTGAGAATTTGTAGGTGTTGGACTCGTAGCTCAATCATCTCGCGTTCAAATTCTACAGTTGTGGCTGGCAACTACATTTTTAAAAACATACATACGCACTTTATTGCATCCCGCATATTCACCAAATCTGACACCGTCGGATTACTATGTGGAACACCTAATGTGTTAAGAGCCTTGAGTAGAGATGTATTTTCTCCGCAGTTCGTCTTTAGAGTCTCGCAGTTGGTTGGTCGTCTAAAGGTCAAAATAAATCTTTTATATTTTTTCCTTAGCGGATCATCCTCCAGGCGTCTACGAGGACGACGCCCGCGGGTTGTTGATCGCCCTGAACTGCATACAAATTAATATTTAGTATCGTGGGTCAAATATGATCCAGCAGTGTAAAATTTCGGTTCTTATTCTTTTAACGTTTATGCTATAATAACGTATGTAGCCGACTGGGTCAAATTTGACCCACGAAACCAAATACGTAACTTTTTACATTTTCCGTGAATATTTCAACAATAATAAAAAGGACAAAAATGTAATCATAATTTCATCTATTCACCGCAATATATTTAGGGATACAGAGAGGGGAAGACCAGAAATTATTGAATTTTACAATAGTACTAAATGTAGAGTTGATTCTTTGGACCAAAAATGTACTAAATGTTCCAATTTAATTTATAATACACATCCCATCCCAAATATTGTGGGTAATAGTTGTCAAAAAGTATAAATACTGAAACTTGTGATATTGTCAGTTCTTAAGAAGATTTTTTGATCTTCGTTGTCATTTTTTTTTAAATTATAAGCTGATATTATTTTTTTTTTATTTAGAAGATATGAGAAGTATTTTTGTTCATTTTTTTGTGTTTTTTTTTAATAAAAACATTTTTTTAACTTTTAACTCACACTAACCAAAAAGTATCAATATCCAAATTTTTTACGAATTTATATAAAAATTAAATTAGTAAAAAAAAACCTAAAATTAAACAACGATAGTTTTGATAAAAAATGCTTATTTTATTTCACCCTCGTCCATGTTTATGTAAATATTACAAAAATTCGATTATAATGACTGATTTTCTGGTATGGGTCAAATATGACCCACGAAGTAATATAGCCAAAAATAGCGATGTCAGTTACGGGTTAAAACGGAATACGTTTCGACCTTCAAATGTGCATCGTGCAACCGGTATACTTTCATTGCTCACAATTCGAGCAAACAAAGAAAAATGAAGCATCGAGTAGTGAAGGCAAATCATCTATGGGGGGGGGGAGGGGGACAATGGCCGAGATTATTCAAATTTGAATCAAATAAATTAAATAAACCAGGTCGATTATAACGATTTTAGTTTGCATCTCTGATATGTAAAGCGCATTTGTTTACGAAAATTTGATGCTCGTTCCAGTCACGCATGAATCATAGTTATTCTTGAATAAAAATGTGTGCAAACAATCTCTTCGTTTGGTCACACGATCATACAAAAATGCAATATTCGAAAATAATAAATGAATATTTAGTGGATTTACAATGGGCGTTTCTCATAAATATGCATATTAGAAATGTATAAAGTTACGTGTTCAAGTCCGAGAAAAAGAGCAACAAAGAGAGAAGAGTCCCTTTCACTGGGTAGATACGCGCTGCGCGAGTGGAATTTTCCACTGCTTTGTCATACGATCAGCTGATCTTGTACCGTTCTTTCGACGTTTGCACACAACCACCAATTTTTTAACAACTTTCCAAATATTTGAATAGCGTTTTGCCGTCAATATGACGTCGATTTTAAATTCAAATAAATTTATTGTCTATGGCCTAAAACAAATAAAAATTTGCGCTCCGTTAATTAAAATATTGTCTATGGTCGCAGTGCTAATTCAAAATTTCACATCTGCCGCTGCTCATATGCATGCTCAGGATAATACTATTCAATATCAAATCGGCCCGAAAGCTTTGTCTTGCGCGACGATCTTATTATATAAATTCGTACGATTGAACGAAAATCGTTAGATTCCAATTGGAGTTTAAATGCGGCCATTGTAATTTTTAAACAATAATAACAACATAAAAATGTAGCTCGAACGTCTTGGATTTGCTCAATTGGGTCACTTGTGGCCGAGGAAGATCGCTTACATAAACATGACGACAATATAAATACATCGTTTTGAAATAATTGATCGGATATCGGTGACGTCGCATGCAAATGAGACGTCGGTGAAAAATCCGGCTGTAAACATGACAGTTGGTATCGCAAGATGGCGGTCGACAGACTCGATGTACTCACCAATTACTGGTAATTAACGAAGGCATATTGTTTGGTATTGAGTGTCTATTTGATAAACTTTCTTTACTAGACCGATTTAATGCCGTGGAGGCACTTAACGTCATTCCTCTCTCGGGCGGCAAGCACCAACACGACAACCTCGAGGCGCGACCAAAGTTCAACTGCGCCGGATGTGCGTCATCGACTACCCCTCACCCCATAGCGCGAGAGGAAGCAGCGGGAACGAGATCATCGCGAAAGGACTGACTATCCCATTTTCAACTCGATTAATGCCATTATAAATTCATAATAACGTCTTCAATAAATAAACAAAGAAAATTTAAAAACACGATTTATAAAAATAATCAAAAACATTTTTTTTCGGTTGTATATAAATCTCTTTAAAATCACAATCTTACATAAAATGTACATAAATATTTATAAATACGCTCATTTCATGGAAATTTACGTAGGAAAAAATCTGCAATAGATTTATTTTCATCTCATTACGACGTCGACTGGCGCATACTTCAATTATCTTATTTGCTGAAAAGCATGATATCATTCTCTGGAAGATCGCCAATGTAGCGATCAAAACAAAAGCTCACAAGATTCACTTTACTTATAATGGAATTTTATTTTTAAGCCTCAGTCATTTAAAAATCTTTATGGCGAATCAATTTTAATCATCGATTTAAAAAAAATACAATGTATTTTTTTGTAGTTGTAATACGATTATCGAAAGCAATGATATTATTAAAAAAGAACTTCAACGAATAAATTTGAGATTGCAATCTAATGAAAATAAACACTGATAAAAATAATATTAATTTTTGATTCGCAATAATGGTAATGACCTTCAAAGATAAATTATACAGACATGACCGTCTGTATTTAGTTGTATTTGTAGAGATAATTGTATGTGTATAAGACACATGCATGTGGATTTAATATATGTGAAAATAAATTTAACTTGTCAAATGAAAATCTTATAAATAAAACACTTTTATTTATTTACGTTTATTATAAAAACATATATTTATAATTGTACTCATTTTATTGCTTAGTAAATATTCCAAATTGACCGTACAATATTTTAATTTTATTGCGTTTAATAAAATTGTTTTATTTTTGCAAATAAAAGTAAAAATGTAAATTTCATTTTATTGAAATAAACATGGAGCATTTTAACCCTGATTTAAATCTATTCGAACGAACGTCATGTAATCATGGTCGAGTTTCTTAACCTTTGTTCTGTAAGCGGCCAAGCGCGCTCTTGCATAACTTAGGTTATATTTCAATCACAATTGTGTTGTTCATTTAAATTAAAAGATGGTCGAGCAACAGAAACAACGCTTAGAACATGAAATGACAAAAATAGTGGATGAGATCGATAGGACTCATCTTCGCAAAATGCAGGTATGTCACATGATATGAAATTTAATTGATTATTTTTGAATATTCAAACTAACCTAAATATATTGGATCCCTGCAATGGTTAATAATGATTTATGTGTTATTTTATGTTATTGATCCCAGTTTTTAAATGTATTTTCAGGGTGATATGCATCGTTGTGCAGCAAAATGTTGCGATAATACATCATATTCGCTTGATAGAACGCATGCTTGTGTGGAAAATTGCAGTACAGCTTTACAAAACGCAAATAACCATGTTCAGGTATTTCATTTTATGATTCTATAATTTTGTTGATTCCGAATAATTGTGTATTCAATGATTAAGATTTTTGTTTATGCAGGCGGAAATAGGTCAACTTCAGAGTAGATTACAGCGATGCGTAATGCAATGCAATGACGAAATAAGAGACATGATGGATCCTAATCCGACACAAGAACAAGTTAATAAATAAATTGTTATTGTGATGATGATGTTTTATAAAGCTTTTCTAGTTTTTTAATTTGTGTTTGTTTTTCTATTTCAGAGTGATAGATATACGGCCAAATTTGAATCTTGTGCCGTTAAGTGTGTCGACAAGCATATAGATTCGTTGCCAAGATTTCTTCAATCTATGAAAAATGTTTTATCCAAAGGAGCGCCGGCATCCCATTAACAAAAGTGTAGATTAATTATTTGGTTGCTATTTAGTTACATTGAAATGCATTTAAAATACAAAATATTGTAATATAAGTGTGTGAAAATGCAATATAAACTATCTTCATGATAATATAAAATATATATATATTAGTGGGGCCCGAAAGTATTCGGAAATTTAGTAAAATAAGTTCAAATTTATTAATAACAAAAATTTAATGTACATTATATAATATAATTCCCTTCATTTTTTAACACATTTTCCCATCGCTTTGGCAGTCCTTTGATCCCCATTTTTGTAAAAATTAAAAACCCACCCTAGAAGCAAAAAACGATTTGAAATGCATTTCCGCGTTGAATTTTTTAATCGTACTGAGCTCCATGTTCCTCAAAAAATGGAACTCTGGATTAGAGATTTTAATAACCAATATTGGTATCTGCGTGATGATACCACCATAAACATCTTTGAATATTACTTGCTTTTGTGGTACGAATATCTGCAAATGCCCCGGTCCCCCTAATATATACGTATTTGATTTATTTTCTTTCGATTGTAAATTAATAACTTCATTCATAACATCGCTGAAAAATTTAATTAAAACAATTCATACTCATAATGTATAATATATTTTATTTACAAGATCTGAAATATTTTAAATGGTGATCAAATTTTATATTTAAAATGTAGGCTTAGTTATCATTACCATTCCAGTTCGATTGGTATGTTCATAAAATATGTAACCATCAATTGATGCGTTACATATAGTCAATCAATTTAATGTACAAAAATGTATGTTGTTATTTAGTTTGTAATAAATCACATGAAGTTTCCTCAGATGGCTTTAAATATTTAATATAGCGATCATTGTGATCCTGATTTGTGTCTGTGTATCACAGTGCTGTTGACAGTGCCCCATGATTTGCAGTGTAAAGCGCTTCTTACCACTGAGATTATCGTCTCTCTGCGGGCGATGCGTTCAAATAATTGTTAGACGTCTTAAGCATGTTTTTGACTGTCATTGGGGTATTTTTGGGAAGATAATGCAGTGATTTCCTGTATTGCATGCGTAAAAACATTTTTATGCTGCAAAATGATTTAGTAATAACGTATTAAAATGGGAAGAATGCTTTAATATTTTACGGCATGGCGGTTAATATCAAATTCACACATTATCAGTTGACAGCAAGAGGATTAAGATGTCATTTTATCAAGTATTTTTTGTTTGCTGATATTTCAAAAATATGATAAAAACAAAATTTTAGATGGCATCATATGGCATTTGTATCTAAATCGTCATGGTTTTACAAAATTGTACTATTTTAATACAATATATGGTGGTTATTGTAAACTACTATTATGATTGAAAAAAGTATTAATGATTTAAAAATAAAGTTCTCGGTTAATACTTATAGAATCTTAATATAAATATATAAAAGACATTCTTTAAATAGCACAAACGTTCTTTGGCACAACTTATTGTTTTAGGATCAAAGCATTGTATGCAAATTGATTAAGTTATTACAACAGCGATTGTAATACAATGCAAGCATGTGCAAATTGAATTAAATAACAAATGAAAGACATGTTGATTAATTATTAATTGAATTTTCTATGTAAATATGCCAAAAATGATTGCTATTTAACCATTTGATTAGCGAGTAAATTTTTTATTTCTTTTTAAATTATTCCTCTAACCACTTTCTGCATTATTTTTTGCGAAAATTATACACTTTCAGATGATAAGATTGGTCAGAATAAATTGAACAATGACTGTTTTAAAGCATATAGCAAAAAAAATATGAGAAAACTTAGAAGAAGTGTAAAAACGGCAAGTATTTTTGGCACTACCGATATAAATACCGCTTTTATCCCATAAATGCAAATGTTTTGGAAATAAAAAAACAACTTTATATGAGGATCATCTAGAAAATAAGGTTACAAGGGCTATTGAGGTCGGGGGATTTTTTTTGTTGAGACCTGTTAGTCTGCAGCGGAGGCGGGAGTCGGTTGGCCTTGTTTGCGGGAGGACGTCCTTCCCGCAACCAGATCTTTCGCTCTCGTGTGAATAAAAAGTCCCAAATCATCAAAAAAAAAAGAAGATTATTGGTTCATGTGCAAATCGCTCTTTATATTATGATGTATCCTGTGAATTTAAATTAAATACAAGCATTTTTCAGTCCTAGATAAATGTTGTAACCTTACTTTTTGGATGATTCTCACACGTGTGTCTTCAATTTTAGTCACAAAGGAAGACCCATAATAGTGTATCAAATAGGATAATTCTTGGTACTTATTGTATTGGAAATAGAAGCATGGCGTGGAGCTCTTTAGATACTTAACATGTGAGTGCATACTCATCTAAGAGCGCATGTTTGAATCTAATGTTGTTTTTTTTTTGTCCAGAATGAAGCCAAATTTTACATCAATTCTCTGAACAACCTATGTGTTTGCGGACATGTTTTGATATACGCATCCGTTCAAGTGTGTCTGGCGAACATTGTTACAGGAAGAAAAAAGTTTTCGTATAAATCTCGGTAATGGCGAAAATCTACTTGACCATTAATAAATTGACCGGCAACGCCTTTCATCCCCCCTGCAAGTGAAACTCCTTGATATATTGGACTTCTCCATTCTTCGTGGATCGTATGATTTATGTGCATCCAGAGAAGTCGGTTCTTCCGCACTTGTCGGCCGTTTCGACATCGATTTATTGAATAATTTAAGACAATTCGACCCCGCAGCTAACTTAATTGGCACTCCACGTTGAAGGGCAAACAGTCTGATGATGGCGTTCGTGGGACTTGATATTCAAACTAAACAGTTGTTTACTTTTAAAACCTGTGATTAGCTCTAATTATATTGCAGCACACAAATGCTCGTAAGTATCATTTTATTTTCTATTGGTTGTGCGTTTTCAAACGGTGGTGCGCAACGATAATGTGATTCATCGGGATCCCTTGAATCATCATCAATTTGTTGAACGATGATCATTGTGAAGTACTTAATTTAAACCAAATTTCCAAAAATATATCGGAAGGGAATAGTATGTTTGCACTTGCTTCAAAAAATGTAATTCTTAAAATGAGTGAAAGCATATTATCAAAGATGTATCCAAATCTCGCAACAGAAATGAATGTTGAAGAGGAGTGTGTAGAAATAATTGAACAAGATATAACCCTTAATTTACCCTTTAATATTGAATAAAATTCGAATAACCTTAATATACCGTTTTTCATAAAACCGAAAACCGCTGGAAACCGGTTTCGCCCGAAAAATGAAAACCGGCTTTGAAGAATGTCGGTTTTTGTGCAAGCCCTAGTTCTAAGCGTCAGGGTTGTCAAAATATTTTTTTTTTCAACATTTTGAAAAAATACCCAAAATTTCACCTTTAAATCGTCATATTTTTTAAATCTATGGTTGTAATGGTACGAAATAACTGTTTTCGTATTTTTAAATGTATTTTTGATCTGATTATATCATTATTTTATGCAATTGTTTTAAAGAAAACTACTTCTGAGCTTCCAAAGTCACAAAAAATATGCAAACAAATTTCAACTTCTAAATTCTCCAAACAAAAAACTAACAACTATTTTGAACTTTGTTTAGTTTTAATTTTTTTTTTATAGATGATACCATTTCCAACAATATGCTACACATCAAACAAATCATCCAATAGGTCGTTCAAACTGAAGAGGTACCAGTTTGTCAGGATTAGGGTTAAGGAAACATTTTTTATGCTTTTTTAACAATTTATTTACAAAGTTTGTTCAAATTTTCCACCTCTACTTCGAACTACACTTTTTTCTTAATTTATTTCTCTTTCATTTTTGTAAAGGTATTATTCCTTCAATTCGGATTTCTTTTGTGGCACCTTTGTCGTGTAAATTAATTATTTTGGCAGCCCTGTTCCGTGGCTCGCACGGTCACCAGACTACCTGACACCATTGGATTTCTTTGTCTAAGCTAAATTAGATAGAAAGCAAGGGCTTGAATATTTGGGCTTATTTATTTCCTTGAATTGTCAGTGAAGGTCTCTCTTTGACATTCACTAAGATACGATGTTAAGATAATAACTGCCATGAAATGTTTTTGCGGAAATTGTTGCTTTGCATTAAACATGGATTCTGAGAAATCTTTTTAGAAGCTGATCGCTGTTGCTGATGATTGCAAGCATCTTTGATTGACAATACGGATCGAATTTATTACTAAACACATGCAGTGTGGTGGAGCAACGGGTCGGTGGCGGTAGGGCGGTGCGGTTGACAGGCAGTTGTCGGGTCGGGGGACCATCCGTACAGGTTTGACGCCCGTCGGCGACTGATGGTATGAAATGCACCGGTATATATGTACTCTAATATTGTCTCTCTTTTTTCTCTTTTTATCATTCCTCTTTCTTTTTCAATACGCGAAATCAAATTTATTATATTTAATATAAAGAGAATCGACAAAATGAAAATTGCGCTAAAGCCAAATGTGTTAAACGAGTGTTATTTTTTTTTTATATAGAGAGTACATTTCTAAACCCAAAAAAGCAATTTTCTGTGACGTAGCTTAAATGTACTTCACATTTGCATTTTTTTCGAAAAATCATAAACTCCAGCATATAAAACAGTGCGGAATCACCCGAACCATAACGTGTTAATTTTATACATTGGCAAAATAGAGCAAATTATATAGTGTGATATAGAAATTCTGATTTCTTGAGAAGTGAGAATTTTCAACATCATTTTTCAAATTTCTCGAGAATTTTCGAGAAATTTTGATAAATTAAATTTTTTATGTAAAACTGTAAAGTGTTGCATATATTATAATATTATTATCTTAGCATAAAATTGAAATTACGCGAATAAATAAATTAGAAATACGAATATTGTGTGCTATCAACAGTGTTAAGGTTCATTTATTCATATACAAGCATCACTTACGCTGCGCGGTCCTCAGACAAAATGGATTTGTGTGAAAATGGAAGCGGTTGTATTTATATAATAAATAATTGTACAAATGTTGTTTTATACAATAAAAATTAATTTCTAAAATTTCTCGAAATTAGAAAATTTCTCGAGAAATTTTCGATTTGCCATATTGATATAAATAAAATGGAATTTTATCAAAACTTTGAGAGTCGCCATTTCCCCATAGCCCACTTGCCCCACACACCCCATGAATATTTGATGATCAAATTATAAGGGGGATCATTTGTAAGCAATGCAAATTGATTTAAAACTATCCGAGACTATAACAAAAATTATAGGACTATAAACAGAAGGGATAATTTTCCCATATTTGCCACCCTAATATTGGATAAAACACAGGGGCGCATCGAGCTTAATGCTTAGTTACAGACGCCCTTCTTAAATACTTGAATAGCTTCAAGGTTTTTCGCCACTGAAAGCTTAATTGCACCGATTCTTGGAAACCTGATAGAGAAAA